>OU862872.1:8750000-9375000 GCA_917880715.2 Matsumyia berberina
GACTTCTTCTAGCTTATAACCCAATAGCATGGATTCTAGCATCGAATGTACTCATGAACATTCCCGCAAACTTTGGTGCTGATCCAATGGCACCGGCTGCAGCTGCAGCTCCAATTTCGATGGTGAATCAGATCGGTTTTTGCAGTAACGTACAAGTAAAATGAATTCCGGTGAACTGGTTTGTGAAACGTGAAGCAGATATGGCAAATTGAAAAGATTTTCTTGTTGAGGCTCAAAGTCATAACCGACTGGAACGCTATTTAACTTAGTTCAGCAAACTTACTTCAGTACTGTCCTTTAAAGCATCAACAACTTACTGTCGATGCTTACCGATCCGAAGCAACTGTCCTTCGATGTTTCTAATAGGCTTAGAACTCGTCCTATTTCTAAAGCTCAACAAGTCTCCATAAACGGCTCCAGCTTAAGATTACACTGTAGTCCAACTCAGCCTATAGTCATATCGGAAAAGTCGCATCTCATCTCATTTGGCGACTTTTCTGGCTCACATTCCACTGATTCATCGTCCTCTGTTACCTCCGGGAAGGCAAAAAAACAAAACATCTCATTCAATGATTTCAGTGAATCATGGCACAAGCTCTCTAGTTGACTTCCCGCAATGGAATCTACTGCCAGACTCAAATGGCACTTAAATATCTTGCCCGAAGGCTCCATTGCCCCCCAACGGTAACTTTGGTAATTTCGTTCTTATTAGAGGCAAAATGCCTTCATTACATTCGGAATGAACTTTAATTCACACTCAGCCATTGTCCCAATGCCCATAATTAGCGTCTGGCCAAATGCCACTGGTCACAAGAGTTACAACATCCACATCGTTGGCATAATTGAGCACAGAGTGCCCCATATGAGTGGCGATGGTTGTACATCTCATCGATGATCTCGAAGCGAATGTTCGACAACTCACACGGTAGTGCATACCTACATTGCCTTATTAAAGTTAATGGCGCTTCAGGTCCGCGTTGCTGGTGTCGTCCTGCATTGGAACCGTACACGGGTAGGTACCTACTTTCTTGAGATCTCTGTCGATAAACATGCAACAGGTATCGATTTGAACATTTTTTTGTGCGATGATGGCTCTGTTCAAATAAGGCATCAATTAGAGACTCCCGAAGCTCCTGAAGCATTTTCCTGTGAAATTTCGTGAGCATTCACCGAATTCCTTTCCAAATCTCCAAAAGTCAACTCGCGCACACACTCTTCCCATTTTGACCGCGATGAAGCAAACTCCAAACTCTAAGCAACCGATGCAACCTGGTTTAATTGCCACAGAGCACTACCTCCGAAGTCCACTTGACCGAGTTCCATTTCATGGTCAATCTTGAAATCATTTACCGGAAAAAATTCCACTTTAGACAAGAATCTCCAGCACACAAAGTGTTCTGGCCACCAGAAGACTACAGCACGGCGGCGGCGTTCCATAGACCATTTGCTTTGTGGGCTACACAATTATGGTTCGTGCAGAATTAGCTTTTTTCTTCTTCTTTGGCTTCCTAATTAATTAGATTTGTATGCAAAGTTTTAAATTGAAGACAGAGATGTGTCAAAAAACGGAATGCTTACGGCCGGCCTGCGCGGCGGTGCAGACCTGAAGCACCGCCTCTAATTAGTTTTTTTTTTTTATGTTCCGCTGCCACTTTGCAGATACATCATCTAATCCATTCATCTTGGCTGTGATTAACGATTTTCCGCGATGTAATTTAATCGTTCCCGTCTCGGCGGCGGTGGCGGGATGTCAGACAATGATGATGGGAATGAGACTGCAGCAGGTGCTCTGATTGCCTCATACTCTGGCAAATGATTAATTAATTATGCAATCGTAGTAATTGAGTTACATATGTCACACAGGACTAATTAAGACGATCCGTCTCTCTTTTCTTTTGCAGACTGAACAGAAATATGTTCCAACGTAAACCAGTGGTGTTGCTGTTGCTGGTGCTGATCGTGAGCTCAGCGAGTGCAGCGAAGAAAAATCGGCGGCCAGTGAAGCCAGCAAAGACATTTCCCCGGACAAATGTGACACCTTCGCCAGCTCCGGTTGTTGTGCCTGCACCAGTTCCAGTTACCGATAACATTGCTGAGGAGTCGTTTCAACCGTTGTCGGTGGTTGCGCCTAGTGGCAGTGCCGTGGACGGCGAATTACCAAAGCCATTAGCTGCGATGGCAGGAGATGCATCGGTCGAGTCAAAAACCGAGAAGCCAACACTCAGTCCAATGGGTATGATCGAGGAGGAATGTGATCCGGATATGATTGGATTTGAAATTATAACCGGGTGAGTTTCAAGAATTTTATTTTAGAAAAAAAAAAAGATTTCAGATATAATGTGTGGGAATTAATTGCAACTGGGAGTGTCACGAAAAGTCAAGTTTCTCTCAATCAGTCGTCGTCCATAGGGGCAAGGATAACAATTTGCATAGCTCCCGTTAAGATATTCCCAAGAATGCAGTCTTTTGGCTGGTGTCTATCTGTGATTCCTTGATTGATTCGCTGAATTATAATAGTTTATCGTGATGGAGAGGGTGCCATGCTAGCTCGACTTAGTCAGAGAAAGTCAGATGATGACTTTGTGGTAATTGAACGGCACAATATCCTATTGTGAAAATGATCTCGAAGAACAATCATTGATTGCGGATCTCCATACACTTTGACTTAGTCCTGGTAATGTAGGGATTACATTGAGTTCAGCATAAGTTTTTAAGGGAAGAACCTAACGAATCTAACGGCATTGGCCTTCGTGATGAAGTAATTTTTACGAAAAGACCTAGAAAAAAAAAAGCCAACGCGTACTTGGAACTTGCTCGTCAGGCTGCTAGGGCTACTCTCCAATCGCTGCATAGGCCTTCTCCCAATGGAAATGTTCACACAAAAAGTCAGTCGACTGAGAGTCCATCCATTTAACAATTTAAACGATTTTGATCGGCAATCCTATTTATCAAGAAAGAAGCTACTATAATGCAGGTACCTTTGGTCTAAGTACACTCCTCTACAGGACCACTCCAAACTAACCAAATAAGTCACCAATTCCGTCTTAACACACGACCAAAGAAATCATCTCAAAAGGGTCCACCATGACGCAATCCAATTTCTCGTACAACGCCTGATCCTTTGGCAAATAAGAAGTAGGACCCAATGTAAATTTTTCTTTGATCACATCGACGTACTGTCTGATTAAAAATAAGTAAATAGCTGGCGCGACAGCTTGCGGTAAGCCCAGCTCTAGCTACTCACAACCATTCATGTTATGCGTGTTGTCGCACGAATGGAAAGGACCTACAATTTATTGCCGACCCCAAATGGCGAATTGAGAAACTCTTTTCATACAAATTATACTCCCGGAGGCTTGTTATTCCCCGACGAGAGGTGGTGCCGTGAAAAATGTTCGGCAGCTTGCTCGGCACTCCGACGCACTAACCACTAAGGCATAGCGACCACTGATTGTCCACTGTCAAATCTACTCAATTTGTTTAGAACTACTGGATGGTTGGCACCGCGAATGGAAATAGAAGAAATCACAAAGTGTCCACACCGAAATGCGACGAAACTTATTATGAACCCACAAAACTAACCTCACCTAGTCCGTGAAATGAGATCTCCGATGAGTTTGGAAGACAAGGCTCAGAAGAAAACTTTTTTAGGACCTGAACCTGTGTTGGATTTTCCCGCATCGTCGCTTCGAGGCTCCATTGACGATTAGATTTCCTACAAACACAAACATGTATGTGTGGCACAGCTCTTCACAACGCAGGTAGACTACAAAAATGCTCCTGAACGTCTATAAGAAATAAGCGGTCTTCTGGCTGTTTCTAAATATAAAGACTCTAGACAACTTATTGGTATTCTAAAGAGGCATTTCCCTTTTGCTAAGGATGTCAATGTGCGATGCTCGTAGAGAAGACGACGATACTCCGGATAATTTCCCTTCTGACTGTCCTGCGGTTCAGGTGGCAGATCTTCGGTGCTGATTTGGTGAGTGCTAATACAATAAGCTCCTCATCCTGGAAGCATTTTCTCGGTCGAAAAAAATGCGTAAAACTGGATTCTGTCTCCTGGCAGTACAATGAACCAGTTGCGTCTGAGTGCTCCAGTAAAGGGTTTCTCAAACCGACATGAAAAAATCTCACTTAGTTAATATTTTCGCGAGAAGTTTCTAAGATATTGGACTCTTTTTAAAACCATATAAAGGTTGTTGATAGCCATGAGTCCCTGCTCCAGCCGTGAGTTATTGCTCCAGAAAATATTCGCCAAATGATTGGTTGAATCTGTCGGTGTCCTAAAGACTTACTTAGACCACAAGCGGTTCCATTGTACCCAAAAAAAAAGTATACTCATAGGAGTCAATCCAAGTGGTCGATTTGGTTAATCTGCCTCTGCAGTAGTCATTGTAGTGTAATCCGAGACGCTCCGTCTGGACTCCTATTCCGCAGTGTTTTCTGTGGACACCGGAGACGATTCGTATTTCCCACCGAATGAGTTTTACGAAATTTTTAGAATTCTTCTTATCGAAGGCTGGCCATAGTGATCTGGCTTCATGTGACACCATAGCGTTTTAGCTCTGATCATGGCATTCTCATCCATTTTCCTGTAAAGAGTGTTAATGGGTGTCCTTGAAATTGGAAGGGTGTATGCATATGGTAATTCAACACTTTTTCTGGCAAGTTCGTCCGCCCTCTCATTACCAGATATATCTTTGTGGTCTGGCGCCCAGCATAGGATCACCTTATTGGTCTTTAATATATCGTTGTGAATTTGTCTGCAAACCTCTACGAGCTTCGATTTTGTCGAACGGTCGATGATCTATGGTGACTCCAGAGTCTTGAAAGCCGCCTGGCTGTCAACACAGATAGTGATCGTTTCTCTGAGAATGCAGTTGTTTTTGATTACCTCGAAAAACGCTGCATCTGTCTCTCATTGTGAAGGATTGGTTTACCCCTCAAATACAAATACAAGTATTGTCCCTTTATCCTAGTCCTTCCTTCATGGTATTTTGATATTCGCCAGGTAATATCAAAACCCTCTCAGCTTCGTTTATATGCAAAAAGTAGAAAATCTGTCAAAGCATAAGAAGCAACTCAAACATTCTTGCCAATGAGAATGACTTTAGTGCTTTCGAAACTAAAAGTCATGTCAGATTTACATTTTCTTTTCTTCTGTATCTCGTACACTAGCCGGCCACTAGCATAAATCTTACCAAACCCAGGATCAACTCAACAACTTCTGCAAAGACTCCGTAATTAACTAACGACGTCCATCATTCACTCGTTACTCCATTAATCAAAGACATTACATGGTTTTACGCTTTTATGACTCTCGAAACCTTTTAAGCTCCACCGCTAGTTGGAGACAATCAAATAAATCTTTTCCCACCCAGGGTGTGAGTCGCAATTAAAAGTGAAACTGTTAACATCCAGAAGTGGAATTCTACCCAAATGAGCTCCAGAGGCTACGAGCGTACTTTCAGTTTTCATTTGCATAAATTTCCCGAAAACAAGTTCGGATGCATTAGCATACGAACCCATAAACACTCCACGACTTTCTCCTGCGCGTGTACACACACCATTTGGGATGTCACTTTCTAGGTTGCAATTTAAAATTCTAAACCAGCTTGAGGTTCTAAGCCATTAGCGTCGTTGCCTCATAGTGAGAGTTCCTTTGACATTAACATGCGTTCGCAATTGCAGGTATGTTCTATCAGCGCCATCGAAGCTCCTGGACACCATGCCTGGAACCTTGATGCTAACCGACTGCCTCGAGGCATGCCAAATCAATGAATCATGCAGCGCTGTCAACTACGAGACTGGACTATGTGTGCTGTTCAAGTCGAATGCCGATAAATTACCAGGTAAGTGTGCGTAAATTGGTTCACGCACCTCAGGATTACAAAACTTGTTTGCCAGGTTCACTGTCCCGGTCTCAGTTCCCTGTTTTCACGATTTACGCACAAAAATCCTGCTTGGGTGTGCGTCCATGCTCGAAGGCTTGGTGCATTGACAGGGTGCAGAGTCATCGTTTGGTTGATCATATCAAGGCCAGTCACACTGTTTACTCACGACGGGACTGTCTGGAATTGTGTCTGGGAGAAACTGAATTCACTTGCAGGTTAGTGCGTGCGTGGGGAGTGCAAACACTTTCATCAATTCAATGCGTGTAATTTGTAGGTCAGCAAACTACTACCATCATTCGGGACTTTGTGAGCTGTCGGAAATGGACCGTATCACTCTGTCGGGATCGTCACACTTTGAGCCCTATGAGGGCTCTGACTACTTGGAGAACAACTGCGCTGAAGAACCCAGCAAACTGTGTGAATTCAAGAGAATTTCTGGAAAAATTCTGAAGACCGTCGATTCCGTGTATCAGGACATTAATAGCATCGAAGAGTGTCGTGACTTGTGCCTAAACTCCCCTTACAGGTTTGTTAACACCCTTCTACCTCAAAGAGACTCTAAGGACCTTCTATTTCCCTTTCTTAGATGCCATTCGTATGACTTCAACGATACCGGTGATATGGTCTGCCGTCTGAGTCATCACAGTCGGGCTACACTCACAGACGTTCTTGATCCCTACCTAGATGTCCCAGAGGCAGCAACCTATGAACTTTCCTCCTGCTACAACGTTTCCATCGAATGCAGGGCCGGGGAGATGATTACCAAGATCCGCACATCAAAACTCTTCGACGGTAAAGTCTACGCTAAGGGCTCACCCAAATCCTGCTCGGTCAACGTAAACAGCTCCCTGGAGTTCGACTTCCGCATGGGCTACAACGATCTCGAGTGCAATGTCCGCCAAAGTGCCTACGGCCGTTACATGAACGACATCGTTATCCAACACCACGATATGATCGTCACCTCATCAGACCTAGGGCTTGCCGTCTCGTGCCAATACGACCTGACCAACAAGACGGTCTCTAATGACGTGGATCTCGGAGTCACCGGCGAAATTGAATCCTCGCTGAGCGAAGAGATCATCATTGAATCACCAAATGTCATCATGAAGATCACCTCCCGCGATGGAAGCGATATGAAAAGGATTGCCGAAGTTGGTGACCCTCTTGCGCTGCGTTTCGAGATTGTCGAACAGAACAGCCCCTATGAGATCTTCGTACGCGAACTGGTGGCCATGGATGGCACCGACAATGCCGAGATCACCCTAATTGACGCCAGTGGCTGCCCAACCGATCACTACATTATGGGCGCCATTCAAAAGCACTCGGGCAATCGCAAGGTTCTGCTATCACAGTTCGATGCCTTCAAGTTCCCCTCGTCCGAAGTGGTGCAATTCCGTGCCCTGGTTACCCCCTGTATTCCAAGGTGTGAGCCGGTTATTTGCGATAATGAGGACATTGCAAGTGGCGAATTGAAATCGCTGGTATCGTTCGGACGCAAGAGGAGGTCCGTTAATGCCACAGGTAAGTTCGCTGCCCGTTGTGGTACTCGATTTGATTGTTATTTCATGCGGTCTTCCTTTTGTCTGCATCTTGTGTTTCCAGAATTCACTCGCCGATCGAAACGTGATGTCAGCCATAAGCCCGCCGATGATAACATCCTGTTGGTGCAATCAATTCAAATTACGGATAAATTTGGTTTCAATCAAGAGGACAATACATTCGGAGATGCCGATGCCAAGGAGAAGATCTATGCTGCTGTCGCTGGTGATGAGGTGTTCGGTTGCCTCAATGGATATGGTAAGTTGCACGCGACGGCTGGGGGTGGGGGTAGGAACATTTTTCTTCTATTTTGGGTTTCAACAGAGTGGGTCGATCGGTCAGTCGAGTGTGATTTGCGGTTTGAGTTCATGACTTCTGGGTAATTCGATTGCGGTGGACAGAACTGGTTCTGTAGGTGATGATTGGAGCTGCTGATGAGGTTAACTGTGTGGAACGAATTGAAATTACTAGTTCGCGCCAGTGATCGTAATGAATCAATTTATTTTTTTTTTTTATGTGTTTTTTTTTTTCGTGAACTATGAATTGCGGTTGTTGGATGGAAGGAACTCGCTGACTCTTTATTAGGATTGGTCTGGTAATTGTAACGGTTGAGTTTGAGCTGTAGATTTTAAGGTGATAAGCTGCAGAAGTTAGGAAATATCATTAAACCCTTGAGGCTTCATAAGTGGAGAAGGAATAGTCGCTCGCCTTGTGCGGTTTGAAACCATCATAATCTAGACTGTGATCTGAGTGAGATGAAAGGAGTTTTGGGTTTGAGTAGCCTTAGCTTTGAAGATTATATTGGTTAAGCATCTCAAGAAGCCTTAAAGGACTGAAAGATGAATTTTAAGCAGTAAAAATAAGACCCAGGAGGCGACACATTTTGGTTGCGTGCTCGTGGCCATTATAACTTGCGGTCACTTAAAATGTTGCTACAAACCATGGCATCATTTGACAAGCCTTTATCCAGCTTCGTTTCAGCTTCGCACACCAAGTTAGTTGAAGTTTGTTTTCAGTTGTGCGTATCACCTAAGGTCAGATGTCACTTAGAACAGAGCAATTTCGATATCGTAGCAGACTAAGTGGAGGAAAGTTTGTTTTCCTGGATTTGAGCCAGTGGGTGTTGTGAAGAATACTAATTCCGCGCATGGCAATTGATCGTTAAAGTTCCGGCGACATTCAAGTAGGACTTACCAAATAACTCTTTGTTACTGTTCTTGTTATAGGATGACAACATTATTCTGGATGTTATGCAGTTGTTATGCCAACTCCACCAGAGGTTGGCCAGTGATAGCCCTTAATGATGGCACGCAGTATAGGGAAGAGCACATCTGATCAGCTCGTAAGCGCATAATCCTGCGACCGGGAACCCTAAACCAGCTACATTGGTACTTAAGTTCGTTTCGGTGTTGTTTAACCAGTTTGAAGGATGTCGAATCCGAATCAATGGTTTTGCTAGGAGCTGGGATAGGAATGTAAAACATTGGTGCTGAGCCATTTTTATTTCCGGGACACGGATAAATTAGGGGCCACGAAAAATTCCCCGCACCGAGTCATAGCTTCCTTCCACTGTTCCTTTCTTTCATTCAACTCTGGTAAAAACCGGTATCGAACTATTTTACAAAGTGTAGTTTGGGGGACGATGTAGTCTGCATGGAATGCTACTAATTATTTCGGTAGCAGGTTTGGCTGTCTAACACCCAGTTTCCCAGAGTCAGATGTAGGAGAACGGTTAAGTCATTGTTCGGACACGATCACAGAACCTTCGCTTGCTGTTCTTTGCATTTTTCTAAGTTTTTTTTAAGGGTCCGTTTCGAATAGCGAAGCCTTGGGCTGTGCCTTTAGTAGAAATTGAAGATCTCTTTCCTGCCGCAACATTTCTCCATTCCTCCTCGATCGCTGAATTTCCTAACGTCTTTGCCTGATTTTTACATCCCATAACTTTTTTAAGATGACATACATTATGAAGCTAACGGGGATTTAAATTTGATGGCAAACTTCCAAACGATCGCCAAGGTATGAGAATCATTTTTTCCCACAATGGTAACTAGGTCATCGTCTGCAAAACATAGTAAAACACCCCAGTTGGGTCTGGTGATCGTCAAATTTTTATTTATGTCATCATTCGCTCAACTTTGTAACCCAAATGAGCCAATGCCTTCCATCTGTCAAATGGCAGCAGCTTCTCTCTTAACTTCCCCGAATAGTACATTCGTACGAATCCACTCAAGTTCTTCTTCGACACTCGATACCCCATCGAATGCCATCAAAAGTACAGACCACTACTCCAACCTAATCACTTCCACAACAATCGTTAAATCACATTATAACGAGGCCCCTAAACAGCACTTAAATGTCACTCCGTCTAAATGCCGGAGCACTTAACCGGTGCGACCAGAGTACAGCGCAATGCCCCTGCTTCACCGTCGAAATCGACGTTTAAGCGCACACATGACAAAGGGGCAATAAACGTGCCACTATTTCCGTTTTTTTTGATTATAAAATATTCACACGACCGACCGGTCCGGCATGCACAACAACAACTTTCTCTGTCTAGGTTCGAGTGGCACGTACACATGTTTGTCCGAATTTATGGTTCAAGGGCGTCCCACTTTGGCCGGTTGGCTTTCTCCAAAGAAAAGAACAACACAAATTTTTCAACTCTACTCACTTTCTTTGCAGGACTCATCATTGCATCGGCTCTGTTCCTGCTCGCCCAGTTAACAGTCATTGCCATCTGGAAAAAGGTGCAGAAGCGGAACAAGAAGGAACGTTACCTCTACAACCAGGAGCAGCCCACCACTCCATCGAACTTTGCCCCCAGCATGGTCTATGGTCAACCATGCGCCAGCCCCAGTGACACACTGGGCAAGCTCTACGAGAGTGGCATGTCCGGACGGTATGGTCAGCAGTTTTAAGTCGCAATGCCCAAAACCCCGAAACCTTGATGCATAGGTGGACAACTAGACAGAACGTGGGAACCCAGCTTCCAACTAGATAGGCAACTTAAGACTTTTTTTTTCTACAGTGAAACTCTATTTATTTATAAATTAAATTATATAAATCAATTTAGTTTAATTTAACGCATACTATTTAATTCTATTTATTTTTTAATTTATTTTGTTTTCTCTAATCAAGTGCAATCCAATGTATTTGCCTTCTATGCCCGATTTTAATAAAAACAAAAACCCTAGTGACACACCACAAAAGTTGTGAAGGAAAAGTTTTAGATGTTATACCTCAAATTAAAAGAAAAAAGAAAAAAATTCTAAAACTTAAAAACAATGCAAAGCAATATTTAAATGTTTCCTAGTGAAATTTATTTATTATTTTGTAGGGCTTTATACATAAAACAAAAAGAAAACTTTGTTAAAATCGGGCATTGACTCAACTGAACTTTAGTTTATTGTTTAAGACACACACACACACTAAGAAAAGCAATTATCCTGTAACACTTAAGCGTAACGATGCTTTACTTATCTGTAAATAAGTAGTGTCCAATATTTAGTTTATAAGGTATTTCCCCCTTTTTTATACGATTACTTTTTTAAATCTTAATTTTCGTTTTATTTTTATTTTTTGCTTTGGATATTTTGGAATTTTGAGACGATTCTTTGTAAGCGGAATAGTTTTGTATCAAAATGTTCCGAGAATTGTCCAAGAACATGTGGCAAAAAATGTTTTCAATTTTATTTATTTTCATGATGAATTTTTAATTTTTTTTTTTTAGTTTTTTTGTTTCTAAAGTTTAAATGTGTAATCTCTGACCAGTGTAGGTGCTTGCCTAGTTTAATTAAAAAATACTTTTTTTTTATACGAAATGAATATTTTTTTATAACTTAACTTAATGATGAAGAAATAAAATAAAATGTACTGACTTAGTAAATAAAGGAAATGCATTTTGACTTAGAGGAGGGACGGAGTCATTGTATTGCGACCGGCCCACTCATTAAGAAGTTTTATGTGCAGTGTAGCCTCGAATAATGCCATGAGCATTGCTGTGAAGCATCACCGCATGCGTGGTAAGGAACATGCAGCAACCGATTTGGATGTCCGATTGTTTAGGAATAAGATCCTTTAAACTGCTTCAGCTTAAAAGGCTCCGGTTGATACTTCTAATACGAAAGATCCTGAAAAAAAAACTCCATAAGTCCGAATCGATACCCATCGTCTTCATAAATTTCATGGCTGCGTACGACAGCGTATTCATGTCTAATTTTGACACTCCCGCCAAGTTCGTCCTTCCGTTCAGAATGACGGTCCCCGAGGTTAGAAACGATCTCACCAAGGCAACTGGTGTCGGTGCGAGCTGTTTTCGGGGTATTCGCTAGTTCAGAGATAGGAGTGCACAAAATGCGTTTAGTTGTTGACGGGGGCAAAACCGAGGAATGGTCACCCGAAATTAATAAACACGGCATCGACACACATATGTATATTCAAAAGCATTATATTAGAAAGCATAGTCTTCGGTTGATTTTCGGTCACATCTGCGTAGACGGTGAATGGAAGAGGTGGCTGGATCATGCCCAGAAAATCTTCGAATCCAAACCCGAAGGATGGCCCAGTAGAGGAAGACTGCGACTCAGGTGGCGCACGCAAGTGAAAGGGGACCTCAACAAACTTGGCGTGCGAAACTGAAAGCAGCTGGCTAAAGATCGAGCTGGCTGGAGACTTAAGTAAGTTAAGTCTTCAATTCTAACCCGAAGGGAGAATTTAGTAAAAAAGGACTTTGCCTGAAGAGGAGCCCAAAAGTAGAAAGCGACCGTAGCCAATCTGAAACGCAGAAGTGAAAGCAGTTAGATGGAGCCCCGGGCTAATATGAGTGGCTTGTAGGTTGAGGCCCTGGATTACACTGAATTGTTCCTAAGATGACGAGATGATGTAAGAAGCTAAGATGACGTGTCTTCATTTTGGTTCATGACTGTTCCAATGTAGCGAACGCCTTGTAAAAACATCAAGAGACCTTGTCTTTCCCAGAAGCCTTTGGTGGACTAAACTGGAGAATTCAACTAAAGGAAAGTCTGATGAAGAAGCAATTCGCTCGTTCAGAGAGTCCTGAAAGAGATCCGAAGACATTTGTATTATCGATATACATAGTTAGTACCAGGCTAAGCTAAAATCCACTCATGCACATCATGCCAAGACATGGAAGATCGAGATACAGTCGGAGGAGGGTGCTGACAAGAGTGGGTTTATCGGTGGTGCTCTACAAGTCACCAATATAGGCTAAAGGCATGAAATCTAAGCCGTATGTGCATTGAATTAAGCCAACATACTGACTCTGCACAATAAAAGTGTGTAGTGCATTTCGCGGTCTGAGTAATTTCAAGGCCACTTCCAATTGACATACTGACCGAGGAATTTTAAAATGCAATCCAACTCATTTTCGCTGTATGAATAACGTCATATGGGTATTTTCAACCTCTTAAACGCGAGTGTATTATAAGAAAAAGGTAATTAGAGGAAATTTCGACGACAATTATCCTAACTGTTTACATTTCATCCAGGCCCAGGAAGACGTGGATAAAATTTCGGATAAATTTCGTGGCAGCATTTTTCTTTACATATACTGAGGAATTAGCTTGGAGGAACACGAACCCCTGAAATAGACTGAAAAAGTCTAAGCAAGACTATACGCATGCTGCGCCGTTGGCGTCAATGCGAAAACAGCGGTGACCTGTGGAAAAAGGTCGAAGAAGGATGTGGAGTTGGGTGTGAGGAAATCTTACACTGTTTATGAGCATGACTTCAGTTTCGTCTCTCCTCTTTTTGGACCATCAGATTACTATTGATTAACTGAGATCCGAATGAGGAGGGGCTACAATCCCCACAACTTACCCTAACTTGTCGTTTCAGACGGTGGAATAGTCGAGTAGGATCTAAATGTAGAAAGTTGAGGAAGAAAGGAAGGTAAAAGCTTTGGAGAACTTCGATCCGGATATCACGCAAATTTTTTTCAACGCCTATCCTTCAAAAAGTGTAAAGATCTAAGTAAATGTCTAAGAAGGGTAGTCAGTATTGTTGTAAATGCTTCTCCTGAATGCATTAGCATTCATTCCTCTGCTCCATTCTTCAAAGTAGCCAATGGATTGCTGTGGCTCAGTGGTCAGTGCATTGGAATGCTGTGCGAGCGGTGTGGGTTCAAGCTCCAGACATGTCCACTAAACATTTTTCGCGGCACCACCTCTCGTCGGAGCATGACAAACCTCCAGGAGTATAATTTGTCATGAAACAGCTTCTCAATTCGCCGTTCTGAGTCGGCAATAAATTGTAGGGCTCTTCCATTCGTGCGAAAAGTATAAAACGCACAACATGAATGGTAGCGAAAAGCTAGGTCTTGGCTCATCCCAAGCTATCGCGCCAGCTATTTTTTTTTTTGGCCAATGGATTAGGAAGTCATTAATCTGATTGCCTATTCGATGAGTTGGAATAACTAATTTTGGCAGGTATGTGCAGGTATGGTTCCATTGTAATAGTATTCCTGATTCGATTTCGTTCCGTCAAATTATTTGACACGACTTCTTAGAAAATAAATTAGCAAAAAGCATTAACGCAACTTTAACAGTGGCTTAAACCGCACCTGCAAAATTTGCAAAGCTCCCGAAGCTGTAACTGCCATTCGCAGCTCGAAGGGCAATAGATGCCTCGAAACAAATGAGTGATCGCAACTTCTCATTTCCAGTAGCTTTCATAAGCTAATAGCCTTTGATTTATAAAACAACTCCCGACTTCACCTTGAGAAGGCTCAAATAATTTACTCAAGTCATGTGATGTTACATTCCGCAATGTATCAACGAATTCACTTTTGTTAACACTTCCAACTGGACTATGATGTATTTGCTACCGAACAACCTGCACCTGGTTCATAACTCAACCAATTGAGTTTCTTTACGAAAAAAGTGAGAATACCAAAGATTCTTGCAAGACGCTGAATACAGAAAAACGAATGGCAAAATATATATTTACCATCGGGCTTCCTCTCGCCTGGAACTAATGCCCTGACAAGCGCACACTTGCACAAGTAATTAGACAGCCATAGTCAGTAGTTAGTTGCATCCAAATTGCCAGCTAACAACGGTGAAATTGTGTTCGAATGATGAGCTACACTCAAAAGTAATACATCACAACCCAAGTAGCTAATTTAGAATGGAAAGGAATGTTGGAAATTCATTCGTTCCCAGTCATTTAGCGCTGACTTGTCTAAAGGTAATTTTGACGTTGAAAAGGAATTGAAATTCTTCGGATATGGGTCAAATGTTGTAGAAGAAAAATGAAACCAAAGGGTTTCGAGTAATTAGTAGTCACAAAACGCAACATAAAGGAGCAACACTTTAAAGTTCTTGGTCGATGAAGTGCGAAAATTATGGGGCATCTGTGCGTGTTGTTTTGTCCTCCCAATAGAAAACATCGTCAGAGTAAATAAATTCGCAGCAAAATCTCAAAAAAGTCTGGAACTCCCTGATTAAAAAAATTGGTTGGCACAGGAACTTGTGCAAGGAAACCAGACTAAGCGTTGGCAGTTCGTGATTTGGATTCAGGATAATCAAGAGGGGGATGACGATCTTTATGAATAAACAAGTTTGTCCGGCTTAATGCTCAGTTTCAGGAGAAGCCAGTGCATCTTTGACGAGCCATTGTTTAACTCAGTTTTTCAAAGATACAGCCGAAGAGAGTTGAGGTTGCACTTAGCTCCTTATCGATGTGACCATACTTTTAATTCTTCCTAGGAACAAGCCGAAGGAGAGCAGCGCTTAATGATTCATAGGCTGTCCCTTTTGCGAAGATTCCAATAAGCTCGTTAAAAATGTATATTGAAGACGAGGACATCAGTCGAGTTAATACACCACAAGAAACTTATGGACGGATTATATTAAGTAGAGAATTCTGTCTCTGGTCAAACTTAGTCAGCGTGAACCGAGGCTAGTCTTCGGCATCATAACTGGGCACTGCCCCATTGAGTCTCATGCGGAATGCCTTGGTATATATAACAAAGTCTATTGAAGAAGTTGTATGAGGACTTTTGGCAGTTGCTTCTTCGCGGAACTGGAGCACTTGCGTAACATCGGGCTGAGGGACTTTCTGGGATCCATGTGCTTATTTGGGTGGATTTAAATCAATGGCTATCTTTCTCTTTACAAAATTCAAAAATGGGCACAATGGACGAATGTCACAAGGTACCCATCGACCTAACCTGACCTAATCTAGCACTCTACCTTCTTTGAACGGCCGCCCTGGTTTTTCTGTATATACTTGCCGGCATTCTTCGTCAGACCAATGATTTCGGGTGAAACTTAGCACATCAGTTGCGGCGTTTCTGATGACATGTGACAGCGAGTTGTTTAGATATTTTGGGATGCGCATTCGGCGAAAATTCTGACAGTCTCTTGCGATTCCACCCTATTGACGTTATATTTTCTGGCAGTGAATCTTCTTTGTTGTGGCGCTTGGAATTTTTGCATTCATACCTCGTCTGCAATATGTTAGTGGTCCGATTCGATATTGGTTCGGACTTTCAGAATACTCGAGGCAGAGTCAGAGACCGCTACAACCCCTTGTGCCGTATGCTTACCCCGGTCTTCTTTAGGGGTATGAGTGCATATCAGGCTGATGTTGGCGAAGGTTGCCTTGATGCGAATTGTCGGAAGCTTATGACTTGTTGCCTTAATCTGACGCTTATGAAAAATTCTCATCTGAATAAACGCTGCTCTTCCTCTTTGTAACAATCCCAATAGTTCTTCATCCTCTTTTTTGGCGGTCCTTTCCATCGCATTGCAGTTAAGTCGGCATTAAACAATCTGCTTAGATGTGCAGAACCTAAGATCTTTGCCTGTCTTTCAAGTGCCAGTATTGTGAACCGCAATATCATCCTTATCCGAAGCTTGCCGAGCAATTAGCCTCACGGTGCGACCGCAAATCTGGAAGACCTCACTCTGATCACAGCTGGACGTTTTATGATGTCTGGCTAGGATTTGAATGAACGGCTGATACTTCTTCATTTGGCAGATGCCTGAGTGGAGATGTCGTTGTCCTAATGCAACCTTTACAGTGGTGCATAGTCGCTTTGGGTTCTACATGTACATCGTAGATGGTCATGAGAAGTATCTAAACCCGTCCTAGTTGAAATCCTGAAATTGACTCTTGGTAAGCTTTAGGAGTTGTTGACTCCCTAAGAATGTTTAACAAATGAACCACTACCTCTGAATCATCTTACATAACGATGACAAATTGAATATGTTAAATCCAATCTTCGCCTCTTAAATCACAAATGTTAACACAACGACACCTCGCGCTTAATTCAATTCGAGCATCGCCTTTCAAGTCATTTTTCCTCTCAACAATTAATCGGAACAAAACAAAAATACGCTACATAGCACAACCTCTTTTGGAAGCCAATTACCGTTCAACACAGTCGACTAACGAACCTATTAACAACTCAATCGGTCCATGCCCACAATGAATTAGCTTACGCACTGGAGCGTAAGCTGCGCGTAGCGCTCATCAACACGTTAATTAATCGGCCATTTAATTAACGAGCGGAGCTTGCAGTGGAGTGTCTAATTGGCGCTCCCCGCTCGCAAAAATCGGCGCCTCAGGTTGTCATTTCAGCAAGCCGCGGAGATGTACACGCTTGCATGGCACCTCAAGCGCCGCTTTGTAACACTTGCGCTTTCAGCGCCATGATGGCATGCGCCAGCCGTATCTCAGAGGAGTCGCACAGCCGGTCAAGCTATCGAATGACATCTTCATGGTGGATGCACATTTGAGTGAAGAGATGATGGGACGTGAGTCGTAGGGACATTATGCATGCAGACTCGTTTACACCGCGACCCAGAGCGGTGTTGAGGGGCTTAACTCACGCGTGTGCAGCAGAGCGGATAAATGATTGCACACATCGATGACAGTTATGGGCCGCGAGTGCGTTCGTGATTGCACGCCGCAACGATTTCAATCGTTCGGATGGGGCAATAAATCATATTTCGAACATTGCGCCGGTATGGACTTAGCCGAGTTAGGTAGGTGACGGTGGGAACACTGCCGGACCATGAAATTCGAGAACCAGGATGTTCTCAAAGCCGCAATGATTTAGTATTCGAATTTTGTCCTGGATTTTGAAGGCTTTTTGCTCTACGTTCACTTATTACTTTGTTGGAGCGCCATTGAGATGAATCTAGCACGTGTGAGTGGCGGGTTAGTTACTATTTTACATGTCTTTTGCATCGTGTGACTCTTGGGAATTGGTCACGTTTGCGATGGCGGGAGAATGTCTCAATGGGAGAGCCATTTCTGACACCTGGTTTGAACAGGGAAGTGATCGGTTGGGTTAAAGGAATTTGGTATGGGCTTTCGTTTTGATAGTGTGAAGTTAGAAAGTAGATGTCATCAACTTTCAGATTGGCTATTTACCATAAGAGAGTTGGAGCAACGATGGAATGAAAATCTGCGCATAATGGCATTCCATTTACTTGTCTTAGGACTTTGCTTTGCTTTGCTTTAGGTAAGAAGCGACAATCCTTTAAAAAAGTCAGGTAGTTACACAATATATTGGTGTAGTCCTACTCACTTTCACTCAGCCATTACTGATCTGAAGCTGAAAGGTTGCTTACTTAAGTTAGTGTGATGCTTATCATATATGCGTCAGTCGAACAACGCCTGTGTGCTGTTTAATGCGAAATTCTGTCATGCGCTTCAACACCTTCCAGGCCGTCACTACTGTTTTCACCGATATACTGGCTTTGGTTAGTGTCTGTCCGACTTTCTGAGTTTTATGATGGACGGATTACTCCTCTCAAAACCGAAATAGCAGTGGTAAAGTACGCAGTCCCGTCCTACTCGCTTTGTATTTTAGCGTTCTTTGACATCCTACTGTAGTGTTGTGCAGAATGTGACACAAAGTATTCACTGTCGTATGTATATTTCCGTACAACAACACTCACGAACTGGACTCAACCTAGTCGACTTCGAGGGCTGTGATCGTAGTTGCAATCTCTATGCATTTTCGGAAAGGACACGTTCGAGTTCAGGAAGTGACACATGGGCCAAGGTAAGCCCTTTACCACTTGGGTCTGTACCCGAGAAGTGTCGCTAAATGTAATGAAACTATTTGGAGCTCTGAGACAGCTGAGGATTCTTTTATCGTCAGTATGTGGCAGCTCTTCCAACTTATCGCAATGATAGGCTCCAAGATAGGGCTTTCTGGGATCCAAGATAATGAGGAAACCTTTCTGACTCTCGACAGGGTGTTTGGAGCTGCATTCACCTGGTAATGTTAAGGACTGTCAAACTTGTTTGCTGAATCTTCGGCTTGTGTTGCTATGCGGTTTTGGGCTTCTAGATCGGGATTGTGTACTGCTGAGGCTGCCATTATACGAAATTTATATAATACATGTTCTTCGACCCATTTCCAAATATTTTAAGCTTCAGTGTCTTTTATCCGGAAGCAAAATCGTTTTTCACAGCCTTCCAATGGTCATCTGCATTTTTCTGCATAGAGCTGCTGATTATTTCGCATCATTGGTTAAGATGGTCGCTAAATTGCTGACAAACTATGGGATCTTAGAGCCTTTCGATCTTGGACTTGGGTGGTATTTGACGTGCAACTGACAAGTGTAGTACGCAGAGGTTTACGCTCTATCCTTAGATAATGGTCACGGGATATCAGAGAGGCAGTATGGTCAATATGGTTGGATTTTAGCTTATTATTAGACGAGATCCGACTGATCTAATCGCAAGTCCTATGCTCCAACAGTATGCATCCAACGTACAGGCGGACATTGCAGAAGCTAACAAACATTTAGCCATTGTCCTTTCGGTTGCGGATGTTTGCGTTACGAGTTAAGTTGTAGTTGTAGGTGCATAATGTGCTGCAAAAGTTAAGCTTTTTGTCATCATTCTACTTTATTTTGAAATCTTGCCGTCAATATCCGATAAATATTGGATGTGTTGCCATGGCTCAGTGATTAGTGCATTGGACTGCTGTACGAATTGCATGGATTCAAACCCCAACCAAGGAATTTAAAACCGCAGTAGGATATCATGGGTATCACAATGGGTCTGCATGTACCTAAGTGTGATGAGGCAGCCCTCATCAGCCCACACACCTAGCCTTACCTAAGCCCTAACCATACAAACAGAACGTTTTTTGCGGCACCACATCTTGTCGGGGAATGATAACCTCTGAGAGTGTAGTTTGTCATAAAAAAGCTTCTCAATTCCCCGTTCGGAGTCGCCAATAAATTGAAGGTCTCTTCCATTCGTGGTTGTGAGAAGCTCGGTCTTGGCTCATCCCTAACTATCCCGCAGGCTATTTATTTATTTGTTCGGGTTTCAAGTTATAAGGGTGTCGCAGGGTGGATGAGTTAGCGTCAGTCTTACAAATTCTTCCGTTTTTTAGGGTAAATCAATGCAGTGTTTTTTATGGACGAATGGTACTCTCGCGCATTCTAAAAAATGTAAGGAGTCAAATGAATCAGTCCCTCGTCCACCACCCGCCCTCCGTTCATACTTCTTTTAATTAACAGGATGAGGGTTATACTAGAACAATCACCTCGACCTTCAACTACTACCATCTTCTTTCACCCCAATAAGAACTCAGGAAGGTAATATTAAGTCCCTCATACACTTATCTCATCCACAGACATTTTGAAGCTTCTCACAGTAGGCAGCTCACTCCGAGCCTGTGTCAGCTAGGTCAACATTCCGATGTGCTATCATTTGAAAATAACTGTCTGAACCAATTTTGCAGATGATATCGACATGAGCGTGGAAGCTGTGTCTAAAAGAAGCAGTCGTTGCCATATTCAAAGTGAAGTACAGTAACACTTTGACAACTTCTTAGGTCAGGACATCACTCCTGAATTTCATAATAGGCTTCTAAATGATCTTTAGACACCTGACTGCTCAAAGACAAGTTGTGAAATGTTCAATCTCTCTCGCAAATCTGTCATAATTTATAAGTAGCTTCTGCAAACCTTCGGCGTAGTACGATAGTCACAACTCAAACATAATTCTCCATTTACGAACCGGCTCTCGTTAACCGTAATTCATTCGAGGATTCCGCCCTCAATCAAACCACTATGGGTGGCTAAAAGCCAGACAATTTTGTACCAATAAATTCACAACGCTTTCAGTGGAATTCTCATTAGCCATGGGATCGCCAACTTACTCAAATGCCCGCCAGTCTAGACTTGCAACATAATTTATTCATATTCAGATGAGTTATAATAACTCCCGTCATGAAAGCCTGGTTCAATTAGCCAAATAACGGCCCTAATGGCTCAGAAGCATGTTCAAGACTTCCGCGCTAAAAAAGAGAATGTTGTGCTTTAATTTATACATTATCTGGAAAGGAATTTCCACTCATCGCACCCCCAACAGCTTACCACCATCTTCTGTATAGCTAGTTAATGTCTTCATTAGAAAAAAGGTTATTAACGATCGAATGGGATAAGTTGTCGCTTTTTTCTCCTGCTGCTGCTGATGCAAAACCCTAAAAGGCGAATGCGTGATCGTGAACACTAGCTAATCCTGTTGGGGTATCTATTACCTCTTTTGCAGGTGCCTCGTTTGCCATTTTGATGGCATGGGAAGACAACACGTTCTCGCTTACTTCCCACCAATTACGTATGCGGTGCGGCATAGTCTTTCCATTTTGAGAATATTTTTATCTCAATGCACCTTATGGCATAATTAACACATGAGGCAAATTCTGATGTTTCCTCATAGTTCACCCGTGGAGGTACATCACGACCAATCCCGAAAAGGAATACACTTCCTTGTGCGCTCTCTGCATCACACAGCATTCGATCTAGAAATTATATCACAGCAGAAGACGCATACAGAAACAGGTAATTCAGCTGTTTGGGGTTCTACGAGTAATTAATAATTAAGATCTTTTCCACCACCCGCCGAGCATTTATCTGACGTTAATCAATTTAAGTTTCTCCATGATGGGTGACTGTTGGTCCGACTTGTTACCGCAGAGACGAACGAGCGTGTAGAGTGATGAGGAAGCAATTAACTCGAGGAATTTTCAAGATGTGTGAGGCAGCAGATCGCGAAATTGCCTCTTGGGAGAAGCAGGCTCTAAGTTTTCGTTTTTATATTGGCCTCCTATAACATACTCGTTAAGTGTGGGTAAACACTTTAAATGATGGCTGCCAAAACACACGAATTCATTTAATTGTTGCCACTGGGAGGTATTAATTCGTTATTAGCCGCAGTTATTATCTTATAAACCAGACGAGGAAAATAAAATATAAGGAATGCTGTGGTAATTACGTTTAGAGTGTAGTTGAGTGAAATTCTATCTGCTGCGGGATATAGGTTTTGAATTAGTTTAATGACTTATGAGCCGATGGGGGTGTTTAGATTTGATTTTTCAATGCTTAGATATTTTAACAGCCCGATTTTACCGGGAACCTATAGAATTGTTTGTTGAAAGAAAGTTTTTTTTTAAAAATTAAATCGTTTAATGAAAGTTCGCTGTCCAACTCTTTTGTTTTGAAGCAACTACGAAATATTGTTTCAGGAGCTATTAGCGATGCAATAGTGCATGTATAATGAAGCAGAATACAAGACTGAAGGTTAAAGTCTTATAACAGTTCTTTTAATTTATTTTTGTAGATTCTAGTTACCTATGGGTTTCTTTCTCAATTTGTGGCAGTACCAATTGAATTGGAAGTGGAATCCTTCTTTTAGCGTGAAGTAAGTTTTGAGGAATATTTTCATAGCGGAAACACCTCGAAATTTCATGGAGTGCAAACAACATTTTGACTTTCGCAGGTAAGCGAGAAAGTTATGCAGTTCACCGGTCTCGTTCTGACAAACATGGCAGGCTTGTACTGATCTAGATGTTATTGTGCTGAATACAAAGAATGCGTTCGCCGTAGCTTAGTGGGTAATGTGTTGGCCTGCTGTGCGAGCTGCGTAAGTTTGACCCGATCCGAGAAGATCTTGGTCACTCGAAACCTTCGTATAAGTTTGTTTTATATAATTCGACAGGAATGCCGTCAAATCCGGCCGCCTTATTACTTCTGAGCATCCTAATCGCTGTTATTGTCTTCTTTTTCCTAGTGGGAGTAATGCTTTTTCTAGAACCCAGGCTTCGAAGATCACTTTTCAGTTTAGGGGCATACTACGTTGCACAGAGCCATAGTACTTTTTAGCTAAAGTTAGGTACCATCAGATTCGGGTACTAGATATCTTATGTCCTTGTTTCCTCTACTTTAAGCATAGCGCGTGGCTTTATTTTTCAGATGAAGAATCTGAAACAGCGCGTTACCTCTACTCTGGGGCGCACGCTTTAGCAGACCCTCCAGACTTTTATACGAGGGACTTTCAGCTGCTGGTTTGTACTATTCGTAGAAAAAGCTATACATACCGAAGCACACAAGATAAGGCTTTAAAATTAAATAGCTGGCTTGACAAATCGGGATGAGCCAAGGCCTACCTTTTCGCTACAATTCATGTTGTGCATGATACATTTTGTCCACGAATGCCGACTCCGGACGGCGAATTGAGGAGCTATTTCATGACAAACTATACTCCTGGAGGCTTGTCACTTCCCGACGAGAGGTGGAGCCGCGAAAAAGGCGCGGCGGACATGGCTGGCCACGGCAACAAGCCTTTAAGGAAACATAACCTCAAATAGGTCTTATGCAGAGAGTCCTATTGCATGCATTTCGATAGTTATTGGCAATAATTATAGGATCATTCTCGAATATTTTCTCGAATCCAATAAGACTATGGTTTGGAGATACTTATGCCAATGCTTGTGTTACTCGGACAACTATAGACCTTTTAAGCAGCATTTTGTGAAAATACAACTAATTTGCATAATTTAATGAATTTAACGCAAACAATCAAAGATATGTACTTCTACCTCCTCTGCTATTATCTGCACTTCATTTTGCATAAATCAAGGACTAACTCGCACCATAAAACATAGCAGTCAGCAATTTTTCACTGCTAACTCATCTCCACTTGCTATAAAAAATTCTTGTATTTATGCGCAATAGTATGTCAGCAATTACTGTTAGTTATACCACCACCAATATTGTTTTTATTTACGACTCGCACTTAATATCTTCACCCAGAGGGCCGTGGGAGGCCATAAATAAATATGCCATACAAGTTACAAGGTTTAAAATATTTATTCTTGTACTTTTCCCCTTATTCTTACAAGTATCGTTTAGAATAATAAAATATTTATAAACGAAGCTATTTTATTTCGCAGGATGAGTGTCCGAAATTGCATACTAAGCATGAGGAAGAAGTATTCTTTTACCTTCGAGTGATGCAGTAAAATCGGGTTCCATAGGTTAAGTTTGAAGCATGTCACTCGCGTTGGCTTAAATTAAAAATGCTTCCGCATAATGTAAAGCCGGTAACACAGTATCTAGCTTGATCTTACCGATGCCTGAAGGTGATGGAGTGTTTGGCAACCCGATGGTCGAAGTTGATGTGTTATCGCTCAGATGGCTTATTGTAGAGGAACATTTTGGAATATTAATGGTGAAGTTATCGGTTGCTCTGTACATTATTTATTGTTTGAAAAACCAATGAATGACGTCTGTTGACAGACGACCTGGAGCACACAAGCAGCGCGCAATAATTTTAATATTTTTCCATGTAAAAAGTTTTAAGGAAATCGGCAAAGTAGAGATCGGGATATCTTGAGCTTGGTTGGTTCACGATGACTGAGGACAAGCACTCCTTACATGTGCCTCAAGTTAAGAAAATTTAATTTGAGTCATAATAAAAGTGTAAGACTGTATTGTGACCAATGTGACCATATTCGATCGGTGGACATGCTTGTAAAAGACGCCAGCGTCCTAAGGATGTCCCAAAGCAACCTCAGTCTACCAACTCTTACCTCAATGGGTATTTGAACTCGAAAAATGGAATGGATGCAAAAGCAAAAGAAAAGAGATCCAGTTAGTTGCTTTAAGGTGGGCATGGGTGGCCATGGTGCAGTGGATGATGCTCACTGCTTGTCACGCTGAAAGTCGAGATTCAACTCCTGGTGTCGGAAAAAAACATTTATTTCCTAAATAAATAAAATCGATCAACTGTGAAAGCCGATGGCGACTCTACTGGAAGGCATAACACTGGCAGTACAGTGTCATGTCAGGAGATTAAAAAAAATTCCGGGAATTATAGCAATGACAAACACAAAAAAAGTCCCAATCTAGCCTGGACACCAGCCTTGGACGCCGATGAAACCTAACACTGCCTGAGTTTCAAACCACTGTACCTCGCTGCCGAATATCTCTGTAATTGACAGTGATTGAGACTCGAAAAATCATCGAATGGTGGCGTATACGTAACATTTTTTATCGAATTTTTCGGCTTCCGCAGATATCTCGGAATATCCAAGAAGTCTAAGTCAAAACCCAGCGTTTCTCTTCTCGATTTTAAGGTATGGCAACTGACAAGACCCTACCGGGACCTTTGATTTAAAGAAAAGGAACCTTGTCTGAGTTTGGTTACCCGAAGCGACATTTTTTGAATATTTCATCTTGAAGTCCTCTGAATCACGATTCAAGGCCGTCATGGACTAAAATCCACAACAAAAAGGTGAAGCGATTGCAAAGATTTTTTGGTTCGGACATTTAAATGCCTCGTTAACAACTATGTACATGTCTCAAAGGACCACACACCAAAAGAAGTAAAGCAATCTTCTGTATAGTATCATTTGAGCTGTTATGTACCCTTCAGTGTTGGTAGATAACGCAAAGAAACTGATTCTCTAGAAAAAAGCTTCACTCGGTTGGAAACCGAGGAAAGTCCACCATCGACCAAATATTCACACTGCGGCAGATCTTGGAAAAAACCCAGGAACTTCAAATCGATACCCACCACCTCTTCATCGATTTTAATGCCGCGTATGACAGCATCTATAGAGACGAGCTATACAGAGCCATGTCTAGTTTTGGCATCCCTGCCAAACTCGTCCGTCTGTGCAGGATGACGATGGAGAATGCACGCTGCTCCATCAAGGTCGGTCAAGACCTCACCGAGACCTTTGATGTCAAAAAAGGATTTAGGCAAGGTGACGGGCTGTCATGCGACTTCTTCAACATCGTTCTTGAAAGAGTTGTGCAAAACTCACGCGCCAACACCAGAGGCACAATCTTTCAAAAGTCCGTCCAATAACTCGCATACGCCGACTATATTGACATAATAGGAAGAATGCAGCGTGATGTCACCGGCGCGTTCGTGAGTATTGAAACGGAGGCGGTGAAGATGGGTTTAGCGGTCAATGAGGGCAAGACGAAGTATATGCTGTCAACAAGAAAGGACTCCCAACACCGACGTCTCGGACAAAACGTCACTATAGACAGCTATAACTTTGAGATAGTTAAGGACTTTGTCTACCTAGGCTCCACTATAAATTCAGACAATGACACCGGCGCTGAGATTAAACGAAGAATAACTCTTGCCAATCGCTGTTTCTTTGGGCTAAGAAGGCAATTGAGTAGCAAAGCCCTCTCTCGAACAACTAAGGTGACCCTTTATAAGTCCTTAATCGTCCCAGTCCTGCTCTACGGCGCAGAGGCATGGACTCTATCTAAAGCGGATGAAGTTGCTCTTGGCTGTTTCGAGAGGAAAATTCTTCGGGTGATTTTTGGTCCCGTCTGCATAGACGGGGAGTGGAGGAGGAGATACAACGACGAACTGTACGGGCTGTACAGCGACATCGACTTAGCCAAAAGAGTGAAGGTCCAACGACTGAGGTGGCTGGGTCATGTAGAGCGGATGGACACCAATGCTCCAGCTCGGAAAATCTTCGAATCCACACCCGAGGGTCAGCGCAGTAGAGGAAGACCGCGACTCAGGTGGCGCACGCAAGTGGAAGGGGACCTCAACCAACTTGGCGTGCGAAACTGGAGGCAGCTGGCTAAAGATCGAGCTGGCTGGAGAGACTTGTTGGTTGAGGCCCAGGACCACGCCGGTCTGTAGCGCCACCTTAAGTAAGTAAGTAAGGTTGGAAACCATTGTCTTACTTTTCTAAGGTCTTTAAGAAGAATCTTCTTCTGCTTCAGCCATTTTTACTATTTAAACGGGCCACAAACCATTGAGCTTCAAGTTTGTTCATAAACCTCACTGCCTTGTCTTCATGAGTTGAATCACGACAATGATGAAACATGTTGACGATACCAAAAGAAGCAGCATGTGAATTCACTCTAAGGACTACGCAGTATCGCATACCTGATCCCGCAATACAACCAGGTTCCGAAGGAAATATTACCATGCTCGTAACAACAACTACACTGTAATGTCTCTGAAAGTATGGCTAGGCCATAAGTCCTATAGCCTTTTCGTCAGTAAGTTTTAAACTCGGTTTCAGCACTACAGCAAAGCTTAATTCCGCGAAATAGCATGGTGGTCGCCGTGGGACGGTGGTTAGTGCTTTGGACTGCTGACCGAGCGGCGTGGGTTCAAACCCAGCCAGGAACACCGAACATTTTTTGCGGCACCACTTTTCGCCAAGGAATGACAAGCTTCCGGGAGTATAATCTGTCATGAAAGAGCTTCTCAATTCGCCGTTCGGAGTCGGCAATAAATTGTAGGTCCCTTCTAGGCCTTGGCTCATCCCGAGGTGTCGTTCCTTGAAACCTACTTAACTCATGTGTGGACACACTGGCGATAGTACCATGTGCAAATTACTTCAGTCGATTCTGGCTCTCACGGAAGATTTCAGTGTCTATAGCCTGCCCTCTCGGTAGGCTACGTGGCAGCAAAATAACACCGTGGTGAAACATGGTTCCAAGACCAAGATTTCTCTCGGTATCTATAAAAAGCCTTTGACAACGGACCAGCATCATTCCTGGCAGCTGTTTGGTTACAATACAGAGGAAACTTCGGGAACGCCGAAACTGCTTAAAACTTCAATAGCCAGTTACGTGATGAGCCCAGACGGCTATAAGACTGTCCCTGGAAAAAAGCATTCCGAGCTTCAAACTTCTCAAATTACCTGCTAAACTTCAACTGTCCATTGAATACGACAATAAGGAGTCTAAGACAGAGGTTCACCAGAAAGGTTTTGAGTTCTTCTATGATGGTTTGGGAAACAGCAGCTTGGAACATGTTAATCCAATTGTGCAGTCGGACTGAACTTAGAAGCATAGAAGCATATACCTTTCATTTGGCGTTTGAACAAGTGTTTGGCTAGCCCCGCAGATGAGTTCAGGAACAATTAAGGGTGGAAGCGGACCATATTCTACTAGTAAGTCGGGTTTTCGTCACCAGTTAATCCACTGTGAGTTGTAATCCGTTGGAGGATGACTAGATTGTTCCTTTCGCTGTTTTGTGAAGCCAGTGGAGGCAATCCTTTTGCTCAAATGTATTGAAAAATTCAAACCTCAATACCTGGTCGATACAAGTGCCATATAACCCGTTAAATTTGACCAAACCTATATCCTGTATGTAGTTCTCTTTCCTGATCCTCCTGCTAACCTGTCGACTTCTGCACGTTTATACTGATAGTCCTTCTACCCAAAAAATGTAGACCAAAGAATCCTATAAATCAATTCGGTTGAACTCACCGCGTCAGACAGGGAAATATTTAGAAAGTTACCGCTCCATTTAGTGGGATGCCTCAGTCCATCACTTTCCTTATGCATCCAGAAAGTTAGAGACTTATAAGGTCGTTCCATATTTAAGTCGAACAATGGATAGAAAACAAACGAGAATCTTTCCGCCAACTCTGGATCCCTACGATCGTAGAGAGTAGAATTCATTTGACAACCATCAGCATCAACACACTCTCACATGCATACTGCATCGAGGAGTACGTAACACGTACACATTTTTTTTTTTTAAATTTATGGTGCATGATTTCTCCTGCAAAAGTCCTTGCCCCTCAAGTCAGATGCTCGCTCGGAAGTAAGATTCTCATGATTTATGTCCCGTCACTGGCATCGGTACAGCGACATAGCACACAGCTTGCTGACCTTATACTCGTCATTGCACGTAAGTTGGGTCACAAAATTGATTCCTGCAATGCCCATTCAACTTTCGTTCACATACCTCGGTCGTAGTCCTTTACTCTTCGCTGGCCTTCAGCGCACATACAATGCAGCGGCTGCCAGTAATGAGGCATTGCGCGCAATGCCCTGTCCATCCGGATTGCTGGTCAATGTGCATTGTCTGCATAGCCTCGCCGGCCATGCAGCAAGGTTTCATGATCCATCGCGCATGCAAGTCTTTCCTCAGCACACGGTGGCAGGAAAAGAAAAACGTTCACACTCCTCTGCCCCAGATGGTTCTCCCGAATTGAATTTGAATATGAATACCAGAAGGAGGCAGGCATCCGATATATCCGCGCCGCGCGCACGCGTATATTTCATTGTGATAATGTGGGTCATTAGAGCTCTAACAGTATCGACTGGCTTCGACGGTTTACCGGATGGAAGATGAATACCATCGCGCCGGCACTTTTTTCCCGAGTGGCGCGTTTACAGTTGTAGTTCTCTCTCCTCCCAAAATCTGCCTCTTGGTGCAAACACACAGAGTAATCAGGTCCCGCGATGATGTTGATGTTACAACCAAAATGCATTGGCGGCCTGTCTTGTTGTGCATAATGAAGTGCTGCTCTATTCGATGGAACAACTGGAAACCGCCTGGTGAACTGGACTCGGATGCCGGTGCAAATGTGCGAAGATTTCGCATTGTGAAAGCGCGATGATAGTATCAGTTGAGCGTGCGGTCTAGGGATGAATCTTTTGTTTGGTCAAGCATTTAGATTGGCTGACGTGGCTGGAACATGTGATCAATTTGGATGTTGTACTCGACGAGTAGACAAATGAGTAGAAGTTTTGTTTTTTTCTTACGAAGAGGGATTGATGGATGTGTGTGCTGATTTTTGGTTCACAATTGAAAAGGAATGATATGTCTGAAGTTAGTTTCAGCTCGATAGAGTGGGCAGTCATCTAGCTGATGAGCCTGTCATACTGAATGAGGCTCAAAGTCGATCTTCAAGGGGTAGAGTAGAACCAGTGGTAAGCTTCGATTCATTGAGTAAGTCATTGCTAAAGCACCTCTGCATTAACCTTATTGAAGAAAGAGTAACGTGGTATTGACAGAGTCGCGGGAGGAAGCTATGAAGTAGGGTCTTAGTGGACACTATCATCAAGATCATTGACGAAGAGGATGTAATTGACAATAGAACCATGCACCTCATACGATGGCGATCGACGAAATTACCATTTCCTTAGTTGAGTAAATCTGGAGTAAGTTCCGAAGTCCTGGCGGGAAGTGTGAGCGGGAAAGCTAACCACCCACCAGCCTTTCTTCCACAATTCTCAAAACAGTGTAAAATCTATAGACATGACATAGACCGCGAAAAATGTTCGGTGTTCCTGGCTGGGGCTTGAACCCACGCCGCTCGGTCAGCAGTTCAACGCACTAACCATTGAACCACGACATGACAAAGCATGTATAAAAGATGGAATCGGGGATAACTAGCTGTCCAAGTTCGGTAACGTATACATTCTAGGTACATCGGTATACTTATGTCTACACAGAATGTCAACACTGTGGAGAAATCGTTCCATGTCAAATAATGCCCACTTTGTGCTTTTCTCGATATCGAAGGAGCAATTAGTTGCGCAACTAAGTACAAATCATCATCTACATCGAAACGACAGTAGTGCAGCAATCAAGTTTCATAACTAAGTCCTTGCCTTACCACCTCTTGGTGACACCGAAAACAACTCGACAATTACTAGTCCAGGCAAGGCATTCAACATTTCTGGAAAAAAAAAAAAAAAAAACAATGAAACCCTTACCATACCTCGGATGAGGAATAGTCTTACTCGGGCAAATGTGAAGACCGGCGTTCAGGTCCTCAAAATGCCGTTCAGTGTAATGCCCAACAGAGGACCACAGAACCGAGGTATGAGATGATAACGAAGCGGTTAAATGCGTAGGAAAGAATCCCTAACCCGAGCAATCCCTTAGAGCACTTTGTATTTGACAGAAATGTCGTTTGGTTATTCTATACGTATACTGGAAAATTTGTCTTCCAAGAAATTGCTGACTGGAATGGAAGGTTAATGGGAGTTTGTCCATTGATTTCTTCATTCCTGCAAAGGTCATCCTCTAGTCCTAGGGTTTTCAGGGTATTGTATTCCCTGCTTCATATTTAAGAAGACCGTGTGACTGTTGCTGAGTGATCAGCTTAGGTGAGGTAAGGTAAATGGTAACATTCGTCACAGCAATAGGATCCATTGTGCCCATTTCAAGAATTTTTCTCCGAGAACCTAGTAAGAGAAGAAAGGGAACCGCTGATTTAAATCACTCAGATGAATCTCAGGAGGTCCCTTAGCTCGATGTTACGCAAGTCCTTTAGTTATGTGAAAAGTAACTGCTAAGAGTCCTCTTTCTTCTACCAGTAAGAGTAAAATATTCACACAGCAGATGACAGACAAAAGTCGTTAGGGCGGTCCTCATGAGTACTTTTTGACGAGCTTTTTGGAATCTTCGCCAAGGGGAGAGCCTGTGACGGAAGCAGCGCTTCTCCCCTTCGCGCAAGTTCGTCAGCCCTTTCGTTACCTGTGATATCTATATGCCTTGGTACCCAACATAGGGTCACCGTATTGGCTCTCCATATCTCATCTAAATGGTTTTTGCTTATTCCTAAAAGCCTCGATCTAGTCTTAACGGCGATACTCTTCTCCCGGACAGTTTTCGAGCTCTCGATGATGGCTGTGAGTTTGGCATGAAATACACTGCAGTCGTCGTTTATTCTAAAGGAGTGGTTTATTCCTAGGGCCTCGCAGTAGACCCCGGCACCTGTACCAATGTCCATCTTAGAACCATCAGTGTAGAAAGCCTGTTCCTTTTTATTCGTAACTTTGTGATTCCTCCAGTTATCTCTGACAGGAATGCCAATACTGAATCTCCTGTCGAATGCCAGAGTTTAGATCATATAATCTGTTTCTCTGGGTCTATCGGTGTTCTCCCATCGAGACAGTACAGAGGCGTGATCGTAGGGAGCTGATGTTCACCGTTGTCGTTTCTTTGCTGCAGTACTGATCGAGCAGAATGAAACTTAGTATAGTTTCCATTGCAGCCGGTTTTATACAGGCTGCCCTCTGAATCTAAGTAAGGTTTGAAAGTTGATATTGCTTCACAAGCACCTTCCCCCAGGCTAGCAAGCCTGGTTTGAACTCTTAGCCCTTTGCACGAACAGCTTTTATCCAGAAGATTAATGACACCTTGAGTTCATGGAGGATCTTGTTCACTTGACATTCCAAGCAATACAATATATTGGTTTCTGTTAGAAAAGTCTATACCATACCAGCTGACCTTTGCCTTAGAACCCTTTAAATTTAAACTGTTGTTTCAATGCCAATGACACAACCGATACAAGCGAGACAATCTCCAAACTTGTTCACATTGCCTTGTTCATCTTGCATTCAGTCATTTGTCAGTCGGACTATAAGTGTCAAATGGAAGCACAGAATCAGAAGAGTGCTGCAGTCCTTCCTCACTGCGAGACCCATACTACACAAACGAGGCACCCTCTACACACCATATACGACAGGACTTGTCTAAGACACACCAACTGCTGATAATTCGTTATCCCTGTCACTTCTCATTTTGCCTTGGTTTGACCGTGACTCCTCACAGATCACACTCCTATCGTCACGTGCTGCGCAACAGTGTGTCTAACAAATTATTCTGACAGCGATTCGTATCTCACACCACACAAAAGCTTAGAGAATATTAATTCCGAGTTAAATAGAAAATAATAAATTCTTCCCCTTCAGAAGCCCGTCTAGCGTGGGCGATTGCGCAATGGAATGTCTGCCTCACTTTAGCTAGACCACGTCCACAGATCCCACGGATGGAAACCCTTGCAGGACGATAAGAAAAGCAAAAGCCAGCTTGTAGGATGCAAAAATTAATTATCTCACTACCGCATGCATGCACTCGTTGGTCGCTGCTAATTAAAAATACTTTCGCCTTCACAAAACACTTGCAAATGGACCGACCATGGCCCAAGACGTTAGAAGCCCTCATTAGAGGTCACAACTGGATGGACAAAATCCATTAGGACCATGTTCACCGGCAGCGGCGGGACACAACATGATCACATGAGTCCCTTCTGCTTGTAAATTCTGTAGATCTAATTATTTTTGTGCACGCGCTTCCCTGCCACTGCTCGGCTCGAACAAGGATCGTTAGCATCACTTTGCTGTGTGTGGACACACGGTCCCCGACAGGAAATGGTATTGCACCTCTGCGAGTCATTTAAACGAGTTCACCACACAAATGGAAGTCACTGCGCACACTGGATGTCCAAATGTTCAAATGTTTCGATGTTCCGATGTTCAGATGTCCCGATGTTAAGATGTTCGGATGTTTGGATGTTTGGATGTTTGGATGTTCTCTCTCGGATCTAACACGTTTCATCCTTTCTTTTGCGGTGCGGTTTTAGTTATGTCCCTGGTGTACCAAATGCTCCAGATGCACGTTTTGTGATAGTGCGCGTTCTTCTGGTTTATACCCCTCTGCTCCTTTGGGTACCGAAATTAACTCATTTGCCTCTGCTGAGGCAGCGGCGCGGCCGCCAGGACTACTCCATCTTTTCGCCGTTGCAAGCCACTCTGGTGGTGGTTAATCTGAATGCAGACAGTGCGCTTTCATCTTCATTACAAATGCTCAGCGCTGAATCTGCTCCAGAACTGATGTCACAGGCCTAAGGGCCGCCCAGGCACAGCCACCACCACCACCATCAACAGTCCGGCTCTCGGGGTGTTCGTGCCGCGGCGCGCAGTCCACAGGAACTCGGTTCAGGAAATGAAATAAAAATCTACACGGAAAAATATAAATTATTTCGCTTGCCCTTTTACAGAGGCTGAGACAGGCGGATTTACGTACGTATGCGAGCGTGCCTGGGCATGACTAGGAGAAGCGAGCCCCACCACAGATTTGTCCAGTTCGATAAGAGCGCAAACAAAAGGTCTTAACTTCACGCAAGGGACAATAATTTCTCATTATAGGAACAACAGATCCCAATGCTGCTGCTGCTACTCAGCCCTTGGGACTTTCGCAAACTTCTTCCCCACCAAACCGTGTGTTGCGGCGAAAGCGGAAGACGATTTTGAACCTGTAGTCCAATTTGTTGCGGGGGAATTATTACACACACATGCAGTCGTAAGGTGTGATAAAATCAACAAACCGATAGGAGTTGCACAATTAGAGAGGGTTGCGTCCTGGACTCTGTGGTCGGCTATGGTCTGGTTGCATGCTTGCAAACTGTTGACCAGGTGCTAAGATTCTATTTGTTTGCTTCGATTTACCAAACATGGAGTCCATACAGCAGCGCACATTGCAAAGTAACCCCGGAGTTCCATTTAAGTAGCACACGGAAAGGAATTCTGCGTGTTCACTGTCAAGGTTGGTAATGGAATCCTGCGAAAAGCAAAATGGACTAAGTCACCGCTTTGGTATGGGCATGTTGGAGTATGCGGGATAGATTTTTGATATGATTTGATATGAAAAAAATGTTTACTCTTTACACACGTTACGTTTGAAATGGATTGGTAGGTCCTTTAACAATGCCAAAATCGTTTAGACCAAGGCCAAAACTATTACAAAAGTTACAATGAAGTCAATGCTGCTGTGTGCACAACGGAAAGTAGTTAGGTGAGTTGAAGGGCTGACTGCATCCTATACGATGAAGCTTTTACTCAGATCTCTGCGGGTCCATTGTGTTAGCCTGGCGTAGAATTTCCAGTATGAAGAGAAGAAGAATAAGAAAAAGTTTTGTATTTTCAAGTTGTCTAGTGGTTGTTCGGCCTTCATGAACTATCCCGAGTTTGCGATGTGTTTTCGATTGGTTGTTAGTGGTTTCTTTGACAGATTGCCGAGGTTGTTGTATTTAATAAAATTTGCCGACAGTCGTGTTTCTAGCTCTGTGTGGGCTGAAGCATTCACAGAGGATGTGAGCGGTGCTTTCTTTTGCGCCTATATCGTCGCAGCTTCTGCCTACGTGATCTGTAGTTAAGCGTATTTCTCTGAGCTGGGTCACCAGTATATTGTGACCTCCGACAATCCCTAAGAAGAGCATAAGGTTTGGGTTTGATCTGTTTAGCGCAAGAACATTCCATTTCTCATCGGCTTATCGTTGGAAGTTTCGTGCTATACTTGATTTAACAACTGCTATGGGAGGAGGAATAAGTACTGAGTTTTATTTCATTGAAAGGTCCTGTTCTGATCGTTATCTCGTTGTTACCTCCTGTGAATAGGTTTGTGTCCCGGGATTCAACAGAGTTTGCGGTAACTGTTTTGATGTCATGTGTGTGAGTTGTAAGCGAGCTAAATTTATTATATTATGACGCAAACCTATGCCACCCTTGGTTAGCCAACTTTAAAGAGTGGCATTGCCTTGAACATCTTCTTACGAAATATCGACTCTTTCTGGTAGTGCCCCTTCAAGGGCTGATCCGCGCCTGGTCAGTTGATTCTAGTTCAAAAGAATAGTTGGTTTTGAGGATGTAGTGTCAGAATCAATAGCTTTGAAGACGGCTTGGCTATCAATAGACATAGCAGTGTTGTATGATACAATGGGTGTTGGATAAGCTTTCAGTGCGTTATAGGTTTCGCGGATACCGAACTCCGGTTGGAAGATACTGACAAAATCTGGTGGGTGAAATGATTTCAAAATTTTTAGCTTGTCTGAGAAGAAGCCATTGCAATTCATTTCCGAGCCTTAAGCTTTATAGTCCAGCACCCAGATTCTAGAAAGTATTAACAAATATGATTGCTGAGCTGCCTCAGCGGTTGCAAAAACCTCTGCTTAGAACACACAGACGTGATTCCGAAGTCTTAAGGACCGAGAAATAGCGGGAATTGGTTGAGAAGGTCCCCGAGCCCAGTCCTTATTCAGTTATTTAGTCGTGTGTGAAACTAAAAACTTTATTCAGGTAGATGGCCTTCTCCTAAGGGAGATGAAAAGTTTCAAAGGAATTGGAAGTCAACAGTTTTACACATTGATTGTTAGTGAAGTGATAAAAAATCAGAACAACTTCTTAGATAGGCAGCTAGGGCGGCGGTTCATGCAAAGCACAGATATGTGCAGGCCATGATAGATCCACTGTGATACGATTTGGATCTATACCAAAACAGTGCCACTCAATTTATTGGAACGATTTGGAGCTATTAATTAAGCTAAGGATACTTTTAACGTTAGGATGTGACAGTTCGTCCAAATGATTGAAGGAAAAGGCTCCTAAGTAGACCTTTCTTCTCTGGAAGAGTGCTGGACAGGTACAGAAGAAGTATAGTTTTTTTTCCTTTTATTCGTTCCTTCAACTTCTGCAAAAGCCATTTTTGAACAAATGGGACAAAAGCCGCATTCAATATTATTAGCACGAACACTTACAACTGACTGCTAAATAATTTTTTTCAGCTTTCGGATTTGTTGGTGTTTCTCCAGATTCTGCCGAATTGTGAAAAATTGGTTAATTGTGGAATTGCTTGATCCAGGTGAGGTTAGGTAAGTGGGCAGGCAAAAGGAAGAAGAATTCATTTCAATATTTACCAACTTACTGCGTCGGTGATACGAACCAACCTTTGAATTTGATGAATTTCATTATTTGGTTTACCGGTGTTTTTTATAGTTCTTAAATGTCCTGGAAAAAGTGTCGTCCGAGGAACTTATTTCTTAGAGACTTGGGCAGTGGCAGAGGTAGTCTGTTGTATCTTCATGGACCCCCTCATCGTCATACCCTCTTCAAAGCTTTTTCATATGGTACCGCAGTGTGTTATGCCCTGTAATCACTCCTATAAGGGCAGATAGGTATCTTCTGTCGGTCTGGAGAAGTTTGCTGGTCCTAGCATTATCGAATAAACGCCATATCTCTCTTGTGCTTACACAGGTGTCCAGAGAGATCCATCTACTTTTTGCCTCCTTTGAGTCTCTTTTCCCCGCTTCGAGCTTAAATATGAAAGGCGGGATGTTCGCGGAAGTGTCAACTTGTTTCGAGCTTGTTGCCAAACCATTTCTCACGAGTTCGTCGCCGTTCTCATTTCCTGGTATGACCTCATGTCCAGAGACCCAGCAGAGTGGCACCTTGTGTTTCAAGAACCTAGAGCTCGACAGCACCTCACAAGCTTCGATTTTATTCGTATAACAAAAATTGCTTTTCTGCCTCTAATTCCTAAGTTCGCACTGATAATTTCGGCTAAACCATTCTTTCTGTAATTTGTTCATTAGCCTTATAAAGATAAAAAATATAATCAAACCAGGACTACCGAAAGCATGCTGCCAAGTTTCCAAATAATTTTCTTATACAGGGTCATCCAATTCGAGGTCCAGATTTGACATCTCTGTTTCAATTACAAACGTCGAACCGAACTGTCACCCGAGACTGTATATGTTTAGTTGAAGGTGTTATTTTACAATATGGATCGTTTAACAATTGCGGAACGTGTAAAAATTGCGAAAACTTACTAGGAAAATAGTGATTCTACATATAGTAGCTACGTTTCGCGCATTACGAGCAGATTATGGTCGACATAATTGGATTTCTTTTTGTGGGGGTATGCAAAAGACCGTGTTCATGCACATAATCCGCAAACTCTTGACGATTTGAAAACGAAAATTCGTTAAGTTATGGTCGAGTTATTGCCCGATATGTGTCGAAAAGTAATCGAAAATTAATTTGCCAGAATCGAGTCCTGCAAGAAGTCCCGTGGAGGTCATTTGAATGGCTTTATATTTCATTCATAATGACAGGATCCAAACAATATATTAAAATAAAAATTTGATCGAAATCTAAATCAAAAATGTGCTTTATTTAAATTTACTTTCGGAACCACAAAATGGATGACACTTTGTAAGCACAGTCTTACCAAGCATAAGTATCACTAGGACCAAGCAAGTAATTTACCTATCATAATTCCCCGTTTATATTTTGTGCGATTGCTAGATACCATCCATCTCATTATTGATTACTCTCAAGTTAAAACGATGCTCAGATTTCTTTTGGACCTTAATTTTGCTTGAAATCATGGTACTTTTCTCGGCTTTGTCTAAAAGTTACTTGTACCATCAGTCCCAAATTCTATTTGTATAACAACTCACTACGAGTCATGCTTATGTGCAGAATAGAATCGGATAGGATAGGATTCTATTGGAGTTAAACACCATCTCATGGCTATAGGAATACCTCAGAATAACACGTTAAATAAGCTGCCACTGTTATCATTTTACCATCTTCACTTAAACACATTCTATCTTCAAGCGGAAGAAATTTGTATTTGCCAGCTGAGCCTAGGCAGACTCATCAGGTGAATGATGGATGAGTTTTAGCCAAGAGGATATCACTATAAACCGTTACAATAAGGACTAGCTCCCACCTCAACCATCAATCTAATCTAATCTAGTTTTTTGCATTGCAGCCATCCATGTAGAAGTACATTGACTTCCTGTATTTGGTCATGTTCGCTTCCTTGTCCAAGTTGTTGGGAATGTTAGCTGGAACACGTTAACTGTTCACTGTTGCACAGTGATCTAGGGAGTGTGGAGCATGTACGATGTATTAAGAAGGTGCCATTAGGTAATTAAACTCCTGAGACCAACAAGATGTAGATATATCTTTCCCATCCCACCGTTCAGTATTCAAATGCATCTTTAGTCGATTCCTATGATTCATCCATATGTACATTAACATCGACTTCTGGTAAAACGAAGAAAATCAAAAAAAATTCCACCCTGGTCATACCAATTGTTCAAATCCGCTTTCCCTACAATTCTCAATTCCACTCAGCCTCTCACGTCACAAATTCACAAACATTTGACCACCACTCCTTGATTCCTAGGACAATACTGAATGCAATTGACCATGGGTCCATTTGCCAAATTCTATTTCAAGCATTCTGTAGATTTTGTAAGAGAGAATTCTACCATTTCGTTGGCTCTCTTCACCCAAGCTGAGCTTACACAGCTTAAAGCTGTTTTGTTTCATTTTTAAATTGTTTCTATGTGGTTTCTCTTAATTGCTTGTGGTTTTCTTCGAGGTAAAGCTGTTCTCATCTCTTTCAAAGTTCATAAGTAAGCTTTCCAAAAGCTATTTACTCTTGATCATCACAAAAGAGAATGAAGATACCTTCTCTTAAGTGGAGGTTAATGATCATTAATACGAACATGTTAGACATTAATTTTCTATTTCTTGTCAACGAAATTTCAATTTCAAGAGTGACAGTAGTAAACTGTTCAGTTTATTACCACAAATCTGAATCCGTTTACCTTGAAATACAGACCATCATCCATGCCATCTGTGGGTAAAAATAAATCGCAAATCTATTTATGAAGACACAGCGATTATTGGCACTTACAAGATCCCTCTCGAACTGGTTGGTCGCATTTTTTTAAGCGTATTCTCCTCTAAGGGCAAATGTTTCATTATCCTGTCACTCTGCATGGCTAAGGATATTGTTAAGTTAGACATGCGCTAAATTGCTGTTGTTGGCTATACAAAGTACTTTCTTGTCGCTTGGCGCTATAAATAGCATTAGAGAGCCAAGGAATCTGTTCTGCACACACTTCGGGGTAATTATGCTGAAATGCAAGTTGTTCCTTCGTGCAGTTGATGGGCAAACATGTCTCGGCTGATCTAAGTCATAAGAACCATTGGCACGCTAGGTTTTCAGTGGTGGCGAGTGGGTTTTTTTTTTTCGTTTGGTTTGCACTGAACACGGCCTAAAGATGTGCTGTGTGCTGAGCTAATAAGGAAAAGACTTCCGTTTGGCTGAAGTGTTATTATATGACAACGGCTAGATGGTAATTGTTTTGTGTTATTGTAAGTAATATGTAGTTGCAATAATTATTTTTTTACATGGAAACGGTGAAAATGTTATTTTAAATGGATTTGTTTTTAATTTATGATTTTTTGTTCTGTTTTATGTTAATATCGAGGGATGTAGAGGCAGGGATAGTGCAAGTGGTTGCTGAAGTATTCTGCCCTCAACTTAGTTTTAATTGGATATCGTTTGCATGTTTGAGGAAAGGCGACTTAGTTTTTGTCCAGCACCAACTATCGTCAATCAACGACAAACCTTTGAGAGTTTTACGCTTGTCGGTCCGTCCTTCAGAGTCTGCAACGAAAAAATTATTTTCCAGCAAAAAATTTAAGGAACATTATGCGAATAGTTGCTAAGAGTTTTACCTTGAACGTGACTATGGGTTTTTTGAATAGTTGTTAAGTATTTCTACAGTTTAGGGTGAATCTAATTTCACAAGATATGTCTCTCAGAGCAGCTTGATTGTAAGGCAGCTATCGCTACCCACTCGTATGTACATGATGTGGCATAACGTTTCTAAACTGCATCGTTTCACTTAAGTAGCTTGGTTTACGTTTTGGGGGACAATTCAATTTTTCAATTTTTTTATTCGTTTTTCTTATTAACAAAAAATTTAATAAAAACTTAACTATTTAGTAATAAGGCAGTAAGAAAAGTATATGGCATTTTTACTTTTTGGGAAAAAAAATAGAGTCAATGCCATATTTTATATATAACAGTTAATAATCCAACGTGGGGTGAACAATTCAATTTTAAAAAAAAGATTTACAATAAAAAAAAATAAAAAAATTTAAAAAATAAAACAAAAGGCAGAAGATAAAGATATAAGTTTGCGATTTTAAGTATTCAACAAAACTAACAAAAACAGATACACCAAAAAAATTAAACAACGTAGCGCAACAAATCTTCAATTTTATTAATATTAATATCTAAAAGCCACGATTTTACTCTTTTCAAAAAGGGAGATATGGCTCTAATGTTTCGTATATTTTCAGTGAGTAAGTCAAATAATTTGCACGATAGGATGCTGTAGGAGTTTCGAAAATTTGAAAATTTGCAGTCCGAAAAGCAGGTAGGACAACAACAGAGCGAGTATTACTTCTTAAGTTATACGCTTCATAGATCGGACAAGGACGTTAACTAATCACCTCATCACAGTAAAGTGTATGTGGACACATTTTGATAACCATGTGGCTTGATATTAACTATCCAGTCATCCGCTCCAAAGTTGGATACATCTAATAGTAGGCTATCAGACAATTCATCGATGTGATTAGCCAGGGCCTTGTTCCTTATTTGACAGAGATTTAGGCAATCACAGAGTAAATAGGTTGTATCTTCATGTTTGTACCTCTTCGTCCTTTGCCTAAGCCATCATCGTTTAGGTGTAACTTTTTACTTTGGGGTCTTTAGCACAATAGACCTTGCAAGACGCAGTGCATCGGGGCCTAAGCATTGTATCGTATTGTAATGTCTTAGCATGTTGTGGCCAGTAAATAGCCCCAACAACATGGACACGTACTTACTTTCTTCTTGCAAAAGCTTATTGGTTCCTTCTTCTTACATCGAGACCTAAGTTAACTTGATGTTAGTGACTTCTACCTGTTGTTTGCTTCTGTTAACGATTTTTTCTATTACTATGGTCCTAGGGTAGCAGAATGGAGGTTCGATAGTATCAGACTGACTGTGTCAATGAAAATTTATCACTGCTCGAACCTCTGCCTGGAAATTTTTATTTATGCACTGTAGTTGTACGACGTTAATCAAAGAAAAGAAAATATGAGTGAAACTCAAGTGGCACGAGTATTAGGTTTCAATGGACTCCAATAGTACTGTCCAGACTTACTGGGTACATTAGTAGACGGTATATCGGAGGTACTACAATTGTCATCACAGGACACTGTCTCATAGGCAGACATGCAAATCGCACAATAATCTTACAGACCGGAGTGCATTCGGGCCTTAGCATCGTATCATATGTCATTCGCCTGGGCGTTCCTGCAAATGATTTCAGCAGAAGCTGCAGAGATGAGAAGTAGAGGGGACGATCCTTCATCACTCTGTACCTGTCCTGCGTCCTCTCACAGAAGACCCAATCATTTCGGCGCCTACTTTTTTGGCAATCTTGGGGACCTAGCACAACACGATGTTGGAAAACTAGTTCACTTTAGTAAAAGCTCCCACTGACTCCACGATTAGGAAGAAGAATTATTTTTAAATCCTAAGGCATTACAATGGACCTACTACTGGTCTAAGTACTTCGACTGTGTTGACAGCCTTTCTAATTTAATTTAACCTAACTGTTCACGGTAATGTTTTCTAACATCTTAATGTCGTCTTGGAACCATCAGCATTACAAGCAATGATGTCTACACCATGGCTCCTGAGCTGTTTAGTCCTTGTTATTCAGGGAAGAGAATTTAGATTTAATATATTGTAAGTTACACTGGTATCCTACTGTTGTTCTATTCCAAAGGCATACGAGATTGGTCTTCAAAGTCCAAGTACGGTACAGTATAGTCGTGTATACTCGTATTAAACCGGTAAACCAGAATAGCAGAAGTTTTAAAATTGGTCGCCAAATCCTTTCTATGACTTTCGCTCAACATTTACAAACGTTACCCAACGGAAGGAGTTTTCCACAAGGATTGGAAAAAACAACGACTGTTGTTAATAAGAAAAACAAAAGGATATCCGGACGCCTCATGGGTGTATAGACCCTGATGTATGCTAGATACAGCAGAAAAATTCTTAGAGCCACGAATTTCAGCAGCAGATCTGAGAACAGGCGACCAGTAGAGGAGGTGTTAAGAACAATCCACGAGGTTTAACGCAGCAGTCACCATTTAAGAAAAATTGTCATGCTGGCAACACTAAATGCACGAAATGCTTTGAACCCCGCCAAGTGGATGGATATGCTGAAAACCTTAGAGAAATCCTTCGGCGTACCACAATATTTCCTACGCATGATGAAAAGTTATCTCAGAGCCAGGAAGCTAATCTATGACACCAAAGAGAGACCGCAAAGGAAGGAAATTTCTGCTAATGGTACACAGGTTGGAATCATAGGGCCCAACTTGTGGAATATTTCTTACGATGGAATCCTAAGAATGGGGATGCGCGTAAATAAGCATATGAATGGTTACGGAGATGATATCATAACAGTGATCACCACACGAAATGCCGAAGATCTCCAAAGGTTGATGAGATAGTCCTGTTGACTGGAAGGCAGATTCCCACTATTTTTAAGGTTGTGGTAGGCCTGGAGACAATAACCATTAAAGCAGCAGGGAACTACTAACGAGTGAGCCTGGGCACAAAACCCACACACTGGCAGCAGTACTTATGCGTGCGAAAAACAAACTAATAGCAAAATTAGAAGAATCAAAGGTAAGTCGGCAAGAACTACTAGTGACAGTCATGCAATCTGTCGTTTTATATGACTGCAAGATAGAAGAGAGTAACATGGACTGAGAAACGGAGATATGGGAAAGCTAAATTCCACGAATGCTGGGTACAAAAGCGTCAATTCGCAATCGAGGTTGAAAACAGTAGTCCTGAATCTATGCGGGGATTAGAAAGAAGATCTTAATTTGTTGCCTGCAACTGGTTGCGACAGAGGCGGTACGAAAGAGACAGCGCTTTGTTCAATTTGTTGCCCCTAGTGTTGTAAGGGTCGCTGTGGCTCAGCAGTTAGTGATCGCCGTGGCTCAGCAGCTAGTGCGCTGGACTGCAACATGCGTGGGTTCAAGCCCCAGCTAGGAACAACGAACAGTTTTCGCGGCACCACCTCTCGTCAGGAAATGACAAGCCTCCGGGAGTATAATCTGTCATAAAAGTGCTTCTCAATTCGCCGTTCGGAGTCGGTAATGTAGGTCTCTTCCATTCGTGCAAAAAATGTAACACGCACAACATGAATGGTTGCGAGAAGCTAGGCCATGACTCATTCCGAGCTGTCGCGCCGGCTAACAATAAGTTTTGGAAGAAAGCAAGATGTGTGAAGTCTTTTGCGCTCACATCCAAACATATTTTCTTTTCGACTCGTACTCCTTGAGGTCTTACTTCTTTAGTACACGAATGCAAGTTATTCCTCTTTCTTACGAGCAGTATGTCCTTTGGTATGATATATCCATTTATGGTATAATTGCACAATCCTTTGGCTCATTCATGGATGCCTCCTATTGGCTTGCCAATCTTATTAGTCAAGAATTTCCATGCAGAGTGTCAGACATTCTCCAGATTCCATATTGTTAAAATTTCTCCCTCCACTGCTTCCTCATTATATTTAATCTGCAGGAGCTGAATCCTTGCAATTTCCATATCACAGTTTCACTAATTGTGCGGCTTGTGCATACAATTTTACGCTTTGAATTGAAATTCTTCCGCAGACAGCTCGATGCGATGACACTACCTGATAAATTCCATCGCGCGCAAGCACTCAAACACAAAAGTGCGGACGAGCGTACACTTTAATGGGATGGCGGCGCATCACATGCCACCGTCAAATCATCACAATGCCAAGGACATTGGCTACCATGTCTGCCCCATCACTCTGCCCCAAGGAATGATGATGATCGCGCAGACAATCAAGCTACTGCCGGCGTTTCGGTCGGCAGCAGCTGAGCTGCTTCATCTGCCGCCCGGAGTAATTGTTGTGCATTTAGCACTTCCTAACGATTCTTAAATATTCAAAATTCTATGCTCCAAGGTGGTGGTTAGGAAGCGGCAGTGCCGTCGGATAATCATTAAACCAACGGAATTCCCATCTTGCAGATTCGCCGGACAATCTCGTTGTCGTCGACAATAACTGCGATCGTAGCTGTACACGGGATACTTAAAGTTCTTCATCTGCATGCTGCGCCCAGACGACCACCAACAGCAGTTCGGTTGGGGACGGACCGTGGCATGAGCACTCGATGACCACTCGTCCATTACCCATTAATACGAATTCAATTTGTAGTCATTTAAATACAATGGCACCCAGGGACCTGTCCAGCGCCGACCACCGCGATCCGTCGCTAATAATCGCGCTGATAATCTCCGCAGGGTATTGTCCTCCGGTTTTGAGCATTCCTGCGTTCCCACAACACGACGGATGGTCAACCATCGGTGGCCCCATCGATCGGCGGATTACGTGTTTATGGTAATGAATGGGATTTTAGTGCTTCTAGGTTAATGGCAACTGACTGTGGTGTGGCGGCCAAGATTTCGGCGGTGCTGGAAGCAAGCGGAGATTGATTAGAAATTTTGCATTCGCCGATCGTGGCCGGCACTGGTGATGTTTTGATGGATGTTGCTGCGCGTAGAGATGCATGGATTTCACGGTTGACCCGAAGATTAATGAATTCAATTGGGGGTCGTGGTGAGATGACCGATTTTCTGTTTATTATGCAAGTTTTTCTGGTACTCGCAGTGTGGGATCGCGGCAGCGATCGATCGATCATCGGGCTGTGTGTGTGTCAGGGAGAACTTGTTGAAGTTTTGAAGTGAAAGAGATGCGCTGGAGGAGAACTGTTTGCCTTTCACTTGGTTGAGTGTTTGTAATGTATGGCTTTGGAAATTTGTGCAGACGTGATGAGTTCGTATATCTACGGTCATCATGATCAGGATCTGGTCATAGTAGTAAGAAAATGGTAAATACCACACTTGTCTTACATTTTGTTGATCCCGTTTGACTGGGCATTAGAAGGCAGGTATTGATTGCTCGGAAATTGTTGGTTTGATGATTCTCATCATTTGTAGGATTGCAGACTCAGGCGTAATAATTCCGAACTTGAATTTTTCTTCTTGTCTAGTGGATAAAACCTTTTTAAGGGTACGTTGCCCCCGCCTAGTGACAGTAAAAAAGTGACAACTTCCCTTGTCCAATCTGAATCGGATACAGGCCAATGCATTAACCTCACACCTGCGACAATAAAATTTGTCTCATTGCCTGGTAATTCCCATCCACCTCGTAATTAATTTCATCATTAACAAGACAATGGTCCCCACGCCATAAGAAACGCCCATTCCACCCAGAAGCTCTTACCACTCTCTAATTCCAACGCAAAACGCAACTGTAAGACAAATTAATTGTACTCCGCCGAGCGACCCGGTGCATTTGCGCCATTGACTTTGGCGTCTCAAATTACACCTTCCACGGCAGTTCACAAATTTAATCAACAAACTGGACAAATAGCGCAAAAATATCTTCCTGCTGCCAGGGCCAGTAATTAAACAGCACCTCAGCACTCCCAGCACCGCCTAATGCGAGGCTCATTCGCCAAACATTTGTGGTGTGAATTTCTCACCCGCATCGGTGTGCACCCATCCACCCGCTCGCGAAAACAATGCCATCAGGTTCACCCACCTTTTCCTCAAAAAGAAGACATTGTACAGCGAGCCAAGAACGTCAACGAGATGGGAAAAATAAAGATGCCAGCCATTTGGCGCATTCCACATTCACATTCAGGTGTTTTCCGGGATATTTTAGCATTGCGGGAGAGCAGAAGATCTCCCGTGGCGATTATGTCGCCTGGGTTAGCTGATCGTGCAGTTTGGTGGAGGTCGCCATTACGCTCGAGGCTCTAGTCTGTTCATGCTGATAATTGTTGCGTAATTTGTGCTGCAGGAATTATTCTTCTCCCCGGCATCACACATCAGATGCAGATGCCATGAGCGGTGATCATGCATGGTCTTGTGATTGCAATCGTTCTCTGGTGTAATGGTAACATTCAATTAAGATAAATTTATAATGGGAACATTAGATAATGAACGTCATTTCTGGCTGTGCTAAGTACCCACTCCCTTCCGTGGGCATTCGCATGGTAATCGAATTTGTTACATGAAGAGCCTAAGCTGTGGGGACTTACAATAGGTACACGGTTGTCTTGGCGAGTGTGGTGAACTCATTTGAATTCGCGCACTGATGAGGTGCACAGTTAAAAGAGGAAGTAACGGAATGGGAAGGCACTCCAGAAATACTTATGAAGTCAAGTTCGCATGCCAACTCTTTTGTATTTAAGCGGTTGGGGTGATGTTGCGCTTAACATAGGGCATTTGGTTATGAATTTGATTGATGTCGTGACTTTATTTGGAAAGGATGTCCATGGATATGGTTGCGCTTTATCATTTTGAGTATTATGGTGGAATATGATTATTTAATGTCCTTAATGCTCTTCAATTCATCAGATGTTGCTGTAAGCCCCGGTGCACGTTAGAAAGAAAATTATCAGCGTAAGGTGAAAAACTGCTTCAATGATGAGAATGAACTGTCACTATTAAACTTCCTCTCTAGCAGTTAGATTGGGGTCGATTCAGAGTCGAGTCAAATTCACAATCGCATTTGGGAAAATAAGTAAATCTTTCTTAGTGGAGATGTTATTTTTGCATGTGAAATGACAAAATAAAAATTATAAAGAGCCATCGGCTGAAAATGCTGAAGAATCTACAGGAAGTCGTGACTTTAAGCGGCTTTAAGAAAGGCAATTCAAAAATCTGGGGGATGCAAGGTGATCGTTGCAAACGACGTTGCTCAGGAAAGCACCTTAGCACTCTAAAAGAACTCCTACAACCGATTTAAATAGGCTAACCAGTTGGGTGGTTCGATGTGGTTTGGGTGTAAACCCCCACAAAACTGAACTGGTGCTATTCTCAAGGAAATATAAATTTCCATTTCCAGACTACTAAGCTGGAAACCCAACATCCAAGAAAGGGTTAAGAAAGTTACAGTAGCACTTTTCTCTTGCAAAAAAGATATCGGGAATAAGTGGGGATTTCAAGCTCGTATTACTCACTGGCTACACGCCGCGGTCTTAAGACTGACATTCATGTACGGTGTAGTCATCTGATGCCCTGGATAAAGCCCTAAACCGCGACACGCTAAATTTAGTCCAACGATCAGCTTGTTTGTGCATAAGTGGGGCACTTCGCGCAATATCCTCTGCAGCACTAGACATTCTGTTTAATTTGACTCCTATTGACATCTTTGACAGACGAATGGTTGCCAGTGCGGCCGTTTTTCGCAAAGCAGTTACTGTGAGATTGTCCAGTAAAGAATTTGGCCACGCCTCCATTCTGAATAATATCAAAATCTGCCCAGGAAACATAGACTATCCCATATCAAAACTGAATTTTGATAAAATTCTCCAATTCCCGCCAAGTCATTCTGGAAGGACGCCTTCTTCGAAGACAAGTCGTTTCATTTCTACACCGACGGATTCAAGACCATGAAAGGGGTAGGTGGAGGTGTTTTCTCTGATAGGCTCAATCTCAGATTCTCTTTTCGTCTCCCAAATTACAGCAGCGTGTTCCAAGCTGAAATAATAACGATCAAAGAAGTCTTATCTTTCACCTTTTTTGTACCTGTCACGCTCTCTCCATAGAAGAAAAGCTCATCTAGGTGCCTTCTTCTACAACGATCTAGGCGATCTAATCAACGCAGATATTAGAAGTCTCCTACGCTTCATCAGAAGCTCTAAGTGGTTTAACGAGTAGGTAAAGGAGAATTCTCCACAATCCCCGTGGTATCAAAACGGAGCTAGCATTGATCTACGTGTGTTGGGTTCAGCTGGCAGCGACTAAGCTAAGGTCTACTTTATTCCTCTGTTCGAGTAAGCTCCATCAGGGCGGATGCAAGTTATCAGATCGAGACGCTTTGTCAAATAATATTTCGATGACGAGGTAAGGTTGGGCTAGGTTAATGGGTTGACGCTTAAAGAGTCTTCAACGAAACGTTGGATTTCCTGTTCCTTGTTAGCGTGGATGTTTTGTCTAAGGATTCTAAGAATTATTTTCGATGAGTTCTTCTAAATCTTGGAAGAAATGTCTTCCCAGAGTTCTAGGTAAGAGTGTTTACAGGACAAGCAACTCAATAGCGGTGGCTTGACCGAAATCGAGGATCGAGTCGGCGTGTTTGTTTATCTCCCAATGTGTTATCTCAGAGTAGGCACTGTTGGGTGGTACCCCAAAACAGGGTTTAGGACCAACGAGTGAGCGACAAGTGCCTCTTTTCGCCAGGCAGTCAACCCTTTCTTTACACTCGAAGCCTTCATGTCCTTGGATCTAGGCTGCGGTAACTTACATACCGATGCAAAACTTTCGAGGATGTTGAGACAGTCCCAGATAGGCTTGGACCCTACAATGTAGGATTTAAAGGCTAATATTGCTGCTTAACGGTCTGAAAAGATATAGATGGTTTCTTGGGATCTTCTTCGTAAACATTCTCTTGCACACAATTCAATAGCGTGTAGGTGACTTTCCAAGGGCTGTCGCTCGTTGGAAACTGGCACCATAAACCCCAACAACTGTGCTGCCGTTTTTCAATTTTGAACCATCTGCATATCAGATTTGGGAATTTGATAGTGTAGTACGACATTTATTTCTCCATTTGCCTCTTTTTTACTGCCAGATGTAGCGGCGCAAGGTTAAGCATTAGGTTAGGTTAAGCATTGCTCCTATAGCTGCCATTGAGTACGTTCTCATAGCCCCAGTGATTCCTACAGGCTAAGCGATTGACTTTACTCAGCTTATCCTGCGTTGTGGTGTGTAGGATTTTTGGCCACCATACTTATGATCATTGGTTTGATTATGGCGTTGTACGACCAATAAATCATTTTGGGGTTCAGTCCCCAAGTTTTGTCGTACAGACACTGGCACTTGAACATTGCCATAGTCGCCTTGTTGGTAACCATGTTACGGTGCGAGTTCCAGGTAAGCGTTGTGTCAAGTATTACTCCGCAATACTTTGCTTGGCTGGACAGATCAATAGGAGTGTTTTTCAGTGCATCTTGTTTAAGGTCGTTGCATATATACGTACTTCCCTGGATGAATAGGGAATAAAGTTTATATGGGCACTACCACAGTCTGAACTCGGTTTATATTGAAGCCCGCTGCATAAAACGGTTACGCTGATCGATATAGTGAAGACAACAATCTGTCGCCAAAGGTCATCTTCTTTACATAATCTCCTCCCATTTCGGGTAAAATGTATCCATCATCTAATTCTACTTCTTTGCATTACATTGTTTCATATGATAACGCATTCCTAATCCGCCTGCCGGTTATGCTACAAATCACTATCGTGTCAAAATGTATCTTCCGACGTAACCCAACATTTACATACATAGTTTATCACTTTTCTTGCCAGAGCAGCAACATTTCATGGTCGTGTTCAACACCTGCGCCACCAACAAACGATGTACGATCCGACGAACACCTTGCACACAACTTCCGCAATCTCCACCCAATTTTAGTTCAATGACACATCGGCATGGCGCGCCTGATTCCAAGGCTCACAATTTATGAGGCCCTAATTGAAAACGAAAACTATAACGTTTCGATCAAAATTACATACATTAGGTAATCCCGGCTAGCGGTAGCTGGCGCGCACAAATTAACCCACACCCCAGAGACCATGCGGTGGTGTATCGACCTATCATCATGATTGAGGTTGGTGCTCCCGCTCTTCGTGCACCACCGGCAACGGGAGCAGCAAACGTTTTTTTTTTTTTTTATATATGTATCTCACCTGGACAATTTACATCCAATAACTATTTGCATAACTTAGGCTGGCAAAAGGAACTTGAAACAGTTTTTCTTGTTCGGTTCCATTTTCAGTGCATGAGCATGTGCCGCCGCCTGCGAAACAGTTGAATCATAATCTGGAATAGCTTCGATGGGTGCCTCATAGTTGGGTGTAAATTGGCAACGAAATTTATGCAAATTGTTTGAGTGCGAAGCTTAACCATAAACTGCAGTTGGTTGGGTGGTTGGATGGCTACACCGCATGCTGTAGTGCACTGTGGAACATTGGCGGCAAATCATCCAATCTATTGGGAATTGTGCACGCGTGTGGGTATGTGCTTGTGGAAAAGCGAAAGGATCCATTGAACCTGAGCTAAGTTGAGATCTTCAACAATTTTGTCGGTTCAACGAGCATAAAATCATAATATTTTGAGTAGGCGTTACCAATGCAGTGGGTTTCGCAAGAAAGTGGACAGGGTAATGTGATCTGCTTGATTTTACCAAGTCATGTTGGCAAATCTGTTGGATGCATTGAGTTTTGACTCTAGATTTCATTAAATTTCGACCTTGGATCATTCAACGGATTCTTAAGCTTGGATAGCTGGCGCGACAGCTCGGAATGAGCCAAGGCCTAGCTTCTCGCAACCATTCATGTTGTGCGTGTTACATTTTTCGCACGAATGGAAGGGACCTACAATTTATTGCCGATTCCGAAAGGCAAAGTGAGAAGCTCTTTCATGACAGATTATACTCCCGGAGGCTTGTCATTCCCCGACTAGAGGTGGTGCCGCGAAAAATATTCGGTGTTCCTGGCTGCGGTTTGAACCTACGCCGCTTGGTCAGCAGTCCAACGCACTAACCACTGAGCCACGGCGACCAAATGGAATGGAGCTTAAGCCATAAAAAAAAACTCTGTCCCAGAACTAACAGCTGTTTATGGAAACATAACGTTTTATCGAAGAAATGTTTGCCACAACTTTACTGTGAGGAAAGTCAAAATTGCAATCATTATCCCACACAGAATCAACGGTACTCCTCTGAAAGATATCTAGGACTTATTCTAGACAGGAAGCTTCTGTGGAGGGATAATATTGTCAAACGCGTCGGGAAATCTGGCTCTATACTGTAGCTGTGAGACCGATTCTAACGTATGGTATAATGGTTTGGTAACCGGTTCTAGAAAACCAGACCAGTATTAAAGTTCCCGAGAAAGTCCAACGTGTGGCATTGTCTCAGCATCACTTGAGCGCTGATAAATTCTTCTACAGCTGTCCTTCAAACCATTTTCCTCTTGTTTCCAATAGATATCTATAAGATGCAGCAGGCCACTAACGCGGCTCTAAGACTGAGAGATATCCACCAATGGTGTAGTACGGTTCTAAAATAGCCGGTCCCGGTGTCTTTTTAGAAGACCTGGACATCCACCACTCCTTCAGTCTCTAAATCACTGCAGTGTCTTCCAAGTCTAAGTCACAGCTATTAATTACGCCGCTGCCTGACTGAAGGCCAACTCAATATCACGCACGGATTTTGCGATTTACATCGCCAGTCAGGCTTTAATCAGATTCGATCAGTGTATCCAACACAATAAATTCTAGGACAGTGGAGGACTTCCGCGTGTCTCTAAACGAAATCTCTACCCAGTATAACGTCACACTCTGTTGGGTACCTGGTCACTGCGCCATTCGAGGGAATTGTGCGGCTGACGAATTAGCTAGACTAGGTTCCCAATGTACATACAGACGCAGGAAGCTCGACCATATCAAAGCGCCTATGTCATTTGTTAATCACCTGACTCACACCGACGCTCTATCGAAAGTAAATCATAGATGGCAGCACCTTGATCTGTGAGATCAGCTTTCAAATCTTATCAACGTCCTTAAGGGCACTGCATCCGAAGAAGACATGCTCAACGCTTGGGTATTGCATGTAACAATTTCTGCAGGACCAACAGAGACGAAGAGAAGGAGGAGTCCACTGCACACTTGCTCTGCACGTGTCCTGCCCTGGGCCACATCACGAAAGCCACCTTAGGCCGATACTTCTTTAACGATCTAAACAATCTGAACTCCGCCAGCACGGCCGATCTCAACAGCCACGTTTCCGGAGTAAGCAGGGTTCATACCCCGGTACTCAGTTGTATCACAATGGATCTACTTTGTGGTCTAAATGCACCTCTTCTTGGAGGACCACTTTTAACTAACTAACTATATAATTTCACTAGATAGCCTTGCTATCCATGTTATCCAAAGTAATAGAACACGCCAACAACGTCGAAGTATTCAAACACTTAGAAGGCTGGCTTATACTACAACAACTCACCGGTAAAACTTGCGATTCATTTAGATCCCGTCATCACAGTCTTCAAAGCAGAAGTTCCTGCCGTTCTGAGGTGAGCTGGAGTTATTTTCGAAGGAAAATAGAAATCCACTCGTATAGTCAAGCAGCATTTGAAGCCGTCACCAAGAAAAAACATCCAGATCCCGTCTGTACAGGGAATGTCAAAACAAACTCAACTTGCTTGCAAGCCATAAGGACGTCCAACTTGCCGGGTACCGGGGTATTAATGTGTCACGGCAAATAAAAAAGCCGATGAACTGTCATAAGAAGGACTTCACGCGATAGGGGAAAATGCTGAAAACCCTGTGGGAGTCGTACTGACAATTATTAAAACATTAGCCAACGAGAAGATGCCAAGGGACTTCGAAAATCACCTCTCGACGTGCAAAGTGGCTACAAACGAAACAACATGCTCACTACAAATTGAGGCTGATGTTAACCTCAACAAGCACAGACTGGGCCTCATCGATGCAGAGAACTGCGAGGAAGAAGAAGAAGATTGCGAATACTTCCTACGACAGAAGACCCTGAGATCCCAAGCACCTCAAGGCCAAATGAATCGATGGCGATTTGGCTTTCACTAAAGAAACAAGAAGATCCGCTAGATCATACGTACACTAGTGTCAACTTCATAACGGTTTCCACTTAATCTAGATCCCTTCCAACATACGTCCTTAACCTTCCGTATCTCTACAGCTTCATCAGGGAGTGAGTGCTGATCGCTTATGAGATTCAGGCTACGAAGAAACCTTGGACAGATTTTTCGTATCTAGGGAGGAGGAAAAAGGGCCCTTGCAACGAGCTCGATTGAGGCCTAAGCCAAAAGCTGCAGAACGTTCAATACTACAAAACTCTCATATGCAACATTTAAGCCGGCAGCTAAAAACAAGGACATTTGGGAGCAAGTGTTCGGGATGAGCCAAGGCCTAGCTTCTCGCAACCATTTATGTTGTTCGTGTTGTATTGTTTCCCCGAATGGAAGGGACCTACGATTTGTTGCCGACTCCGAACGGTGAGAAGCCCTTTCATGACAGATTATACTCCCGGAGGCAATGATGTGCTCATAAATCAACGGTTTTCTTTAACGTAGATGCTACAACTGCTCTACATACTGTCCCGCTGCACTTTAAATTCATTGCTGCAATTGTTCTTCTATCAAACATGCTTCCTTGCTGGCATGCATTACTCCTGTGCCAAGTGTGTCTAAGACATGCAGTTGCTTACTCTGTTTCGCATGCACCTGTATGCCAAGCAATCGAATGCATCATTGGAAAGGTGAGAAGCAGGAATTTGGGCCTTGTTTGCTGCTACCATCGAAAGGTGGTGCTCAATCGTTCAGCGTTGACTTATGAGTGGGTGATGTTGTGCCATGATATTAACTCTCAGCCGCCTAATTGATTAAATTGTAGGAAATGACAGAGGATAATGATTGCTTACGTGCTACCTTTCAATAAGTTCTGCGGGAAATAGTTTTGCATACGAGGGTAGATTACAGTTTAGAGTGCACGAGTTATTGGTATTACAACGACGACGACGACGACAAGTTAATAAGTTTTCGTGTAGTGTAACAAGTTCTTTGCATGAGACTCCACTTTGGTGAAAGATGACGGGTGCACCGAGCCAGTGTCGGTCGGGTTGTTTGCAAAAGGCACCTCTCCTCGTGCATACACACATAGGTGTGCCATAAAGATGCGGATATAAATTTGCGTGTTAATTATTTAATTAAGGGGAAATTCTTGGAAGAAATGATAGTTTGTGTTGATGAGATAAGCGGCAACAACAGGGTGTAGCTTGATTATTAAATGGATGCATTCACGGTAGGGCGTGTTATGATCCTATTGCGTGGTATTAAGACTTAGTTGTCGTAGATGAATGGCGTCAGTTAAGAGTTTAGAATAAATTGAGGTCCTGGTCAATGATCTGCTTAATAATTTTGTGCAGTAGATTAGAGTCACAGATGTGATGGTGTTTGGTTGCATTCTCTCATCTCGTTATTATTATTTTCGTGTAAATTGGGTTAGTGGATGCCTCATAGTACAGCGACATGAGAAGATTTTTTGTCCTATTTTTTTGGAATTTACACTGAAAGCAGAGTGGGTGTTGATTCCCTTATGAGATTCAGGCTACGGAGAAACCTTAGGATTAATTGGGCAGATTTTGTGTGTCTAGGGGGAAAAGTTCCCTTAAATTAAGAGACCATTCCTGAAAGCAAAGAAAGTCGACTGTTAATTTGCACAGCAGCCGAAGCTCTGGTATCATTGCATCAGACGGCATATCCATGGAACCAGGGTTGTAGGATAAATGCGGCGCAAGGTCATCAAAATTCTAGTGCTGATAATATCTAAAGCCTTATACGACAGGTTGCTTTGATAGAATAGCCGATAATATAAGTATGAAGGAGAGGTAGATTAAGCAAAACCTCTAGAACGGTATTAGGAAAAGCTCGCTTGTAACCGAGACGGGCCGTTTTTTGAAGTTAAACGCAGAAGGTAGTCGTATATGAACTTTCAAAATCCCCCTCCGCCAAACCAAAGATCCTATCATAGCCGTCTAGATCCAAAGGACCTTTCACTGTGATAAGTCCCATGTCTTGCCAAAAACTTCCTTAGACTGCCAGATAACTGAAAGCGTCTACGACTTAACGTGCATTGCCAAAAGAAATTTTTGTTTATCTAAGATAACTTCTAGATACTTGGCTTCGTCAGAAATCTGGATAGTGACGACCTGACAGACCTGTCACCATTTTCCTTCTCGTAAAGAAAATTTACCCAGTTTTCACATGATTGGCCGAATACCCATTTCACCTGGTTGTTTGTGGGCGTTATAGGTAGATAGACGCAGATATTTAGATCAAACCTGTGGAGTTAAGGAACATGATTAGTTCACCAATTTTTTTCCTAGAAATATCTTTGAGGTCATCGAAGAAGGGTTTGCACAGAGAGCGCTGTCTGACGCTCGCTAGGGCCAGACACTTGCACAGGAAATGATGCAGAGATTCCTTTTCGCTGCTATCCTTGCAACTGCGGCAGAAAGTGTTGTGGGAAATAACCAGCCTTGCTGCGTGGTCTTCCACTGGCCAGTGCCCCGTACGACGATTCTCGCAATTTCTTGTCTTCATCTGCTTAGTAACTCGTTTGTTTTCTGTTTGTTGTAACCGGGCCAGGTCTTCCTCGCTATAGCGCAGTTGCTAAGCTTATTCCACACTTGGTTGGCCGTTTTCCTAAAGTGATGATGAATATTGTTCTTAACTCCTAGCGGAATATTAACAACTTTCGCCAGTGAGTCGTTAAGGGCTGATCCCCGCCTGGCCAGGTCGTCGGCTTTTTTATTGCCTTGGAACAGAGAGTTAACCACCATGTAACATAGCAGTGAAGACAGAATGTCATCTTACGGAGAGCCTCTGGCCCTACCCCTTAGTCTAAGTAAACCCCTACCGCAGTCTGGGTATTTATGATTACCGAGATTTACCGAACCAAAGCAAAACTTTGCCGTCAAGCGTTGGGAGTAGGTATTGGGGCGATTTGGCCTGGGAATTTAGCGTTAGAGCGAGAGGGAAGATATGACCTTGGAATGACCGCTGTTGTTGTTTGCGCTGGGTGCTGTTATCAGTTGGGGTCAGCAATTGGGGTCGAGGAATTTACCATTGTACTTTAAGCAAGTTTATCTTTGCTTTTTCATCCTCGTCGGCAATTAAAGAATTTTCATCGGTCCGTGAGCGTGTTAGAATTAAATCACGACGTCCGTTTGGTATTATTCTTTTGTAGTCTTCCGCAAATCCCAGTAATTTATTTAGGGGTATGCAAAAATTAAAGTAGAAACCATTCACATTGATTGAAGAATTAGGCGACCAAGATGCATTAAGCAGCATATCGCTTTCATTTTTGTTTAAAGAAATATAGTTTTTAATAGTTGATGTGATGCCAACATTACGAGAACTATCAATTTCGGTACCATTTATTTCATAACGAATTTCATCGAATAAGAAAGCTACTCCATTATTTACAAGTTTTGTTTTCTCAACTGCCGTCCCATTAGTTTTCGATATAAATGTAACTTTCTGAAGGTAAAATATTAAGATTTTGATGTTGAACACAAATTTGGATGATATCATTTTTTTCGAAATTATTCAGATATGGTGAGTATGTGTGATATTCCAATTTTGAGATACTCTCATCAAAGTTTGGTTCTTCAAAAATATTCAACATGTCTTGTATAGATTTAGCTTGATTTTTTCAATCTGTATCCCTGTGATAATAGAAATTGTTGATTTTGTGCAGTAAGTTTTGATGTTTTCCTATCAAGCGTTGATAGTATATTAACACGGTTAATATTACTGTCTGCTCTTATATAATTTGATATGTGAGATAGGTTGTCATATAAAGGGTGGTTAAATTTTAAGGGCCGATGTTGATTTTGAATAAAACACAAATTATTTAGGAAATTATTGTCATTTCTTTTTATTATGATAATATTGGTATAGTTCAATTATGTGTGGAACAAAATATCGGCCAAATGGCCGCAGCGACCTCGGCGGCACACCTCCATCCGATGGTCCAAATTTTCGATGACGCTGAAGCATAATTGAGGTTCTATGCCGTTAATGTGCCGAATTATCTCATCCTTTAGCTCTTGAATTGTTGCTGGCTTATCGACGTACACCTTTTCTTTCAAATAACCCCAAAGAAAAAAATCCAACGGTGTCAAATCACATGATCTTGGCGGCCAATTGACAACGCCACCACGTGAGATAACACGGCCATTGAATTTTGCGCGCAAAAGAGCCATTGTTTCGTTAGCTGTGTGACAAGTGGCACCGTCCTGTTGAAACCACATATCGTCCACATTCATATCTTCCAATTCGGGCCATAAAAAGTTCGTTATCTTTTCACGATAGCGAACACCATTCACAGTAACTGCCTGACCGGCCTCATTTTGGAAAAAATACGGCCCGATGATGCCGCCAGCCCATAAACCGCACCAAACAGTCACTCTTTGTGGGTGCATTGGTTTTTCAACAATCACTCTTGGATTATCATTCGCCCAAATGCGGCAATTCTGCTTATTGACGAATCCACTGAGGTGAAAATGTGCCTCATCACTGAAGATGATTTTCTTCGAAAATTGATCATCCACTGTTGCCATTTCTTGCCACCATTCTGACCATTGACGACGCTTGAAATGGTCAAGAGGCTTTAGTTCTTGAGTCAATTGCACCTTGTAAGCGTGTAAATGCAAGTCTTTATGCATAATGTTCATCAACGACGAGCGTGAGAGGTGCAATTGTTGGGCACGACGACGAGTTGAGGTGGACGGCTCTTCAGCCACACTATCGCGAACAGCAGCAATATTTTCTGCAGTACGAGCTGTACGAGCATGCACTGGTGTTTTCACATCTCCTACAGACCCGGTTTGCTCAAATTTTTGCACAATTTTTCCGATTGTACGCACATTTGGACGATTAAATTGACCGAATAAATCACGAAGTGCACGATATGCATTTTGATTTGAACGCCCATTTTCATAATAAGCCTGAATAACTTTAACGCGTTGCTCGATTATGTATGTTTCCATGGTTCAAATTGAGTTAGTCTGAAATTGAGAAATAACAAATGAAATGTAGAAAAAAAACTTGACGTTTAGGTGTGGTTCACATTCAACATCGGCCCTTAAAATTTAACCACCCTTTATCATCATTATTGTGGTTTAAGATGTAATCGAACTGTTATGGATTCACCTCGAAAGTTTATAAGATTTCCGTCTTGTTCTAAGAGATACAATGTTATAGAACTTATCCTCTTAGCGTTCACTGGCAAATAGATAACATTCCGAGGAACTTCAACTATTTTATATCCTGGGTTTACTTTAACAGCGAATTCGTGTAGTATATGTGCAGGTCGATTATTGATATAGGTTTCATAAATGAAATTGCATTCAATTCGCACAATATTCACTCTATTTATATCAACGAAAAGATCTGATTCATATAATTTATTTGCAGATAGCTTTTTCTTGCTGAATCCCAATAGTGAACCAATAGAGTTCGGTTGTGAGAAATCGATCTCTGCCGTGCTATAAATTTCACATTTTAATGTATTATTATTAGCTTTCACTCTGATTGATGTTTTATTAGGATTATCCTTATTATGCAATTTAACAACCTCTTGAATACAGTTATTTATATCTTCAATCTCATAAGAACCAATAGGAAATTTCACTGTGATGTCATCAAAATGAAATAAATTATTAAATTCATCCACATTAGGTATAGAATTGTAGGTCTGGAAATCAACCAAACCACACTTTGGATTGGAGATTTGTTTCCGCTCAACGTGAGTGTTAACGACATATGTAGCTGTTGAAATAGAAATGAAACAAATTTTTGATTTTGTTTTATTTATTCATTTTGTTCGATTAGAAATTTCAAACAGAGATGGTCGCATATAAATGTATTAAAATTTTGACAGTTGTTATAATTATAATTTATATTTTCGCCCACATATTTTACAACTTCTTTAGGCGGTCTTAACTTACCGAAACTATCGAAATACTTTGTTGTATTTTTATGTTTAATATATATGCTACCCAATGTGATCCTGGTCCATTGTCATTATCTAAATTGATTACACCGCATTCTTTATCATATGGTCTTGCAAAACCAATTAACTACTTTTAATTCTCTTCAAATAAGAACGTATTTTTTCGTTATTAAGGTCGTTTTTTCATCACTATCACTACTAATATTATAAAAGTGAAACGTTGTCCGTTTGTTTGTTTGTTTGTTTGGATTTTACCTATGAGAAAACTACTAAACCAATCAACCTCAAATTTTGCACACAGAATGGTTGTACATCGGGTCATATAATGGGCTATGTTTTATAACGCTATCTTATTCAAGAGCCGAGCAGTGGAGCAAGTCAGAAGAAATTCCTTGCCGCACACGAAAAGATATGTTCTCGAACGTGAGCCACATCGGTTGATGAGCGTACGTGTTGTTTTTGTTTTGCCCAGTTTCACAAGGGTAGTTTTTCATTTCCTTTTCTGCTGTGTTGTTGTTGTTTTTTTTTTTTGTTCGTTCTTTGCTTCTATCTATTCGTGTGTACAGGGTAATGATTTCGTGGTTGGTACGGTAGATACCTATATATATATACATACATTGGATATACATCTGTACATTTGTATTTATATATTTATTACATTACATATGTATTAACATATGTACGTACATATGTGCATACACAGGTTATCAAATTTAATTAACTCAAGTCTGGAGAATTGAGTTAATGAGGGAAAAGGTCATAGCGCAGTTGGATCAGTTTGCCCGTTCCATTTGTGGGCGAGTGAACTTTGGTATTGTTATGATGACACATCATTTTTTTTCGAGCCAGCCGGATTATTCATTTATTTACGCATATGCGCAATTGTCTACACATTTTTCCTGGCAATTTTTTTTATGGATTCTCTTTTTCGGTGGATAAGGGAATAGCGCGCCGACGCGACGCGACAGGCTGGGTATGGGATTGTGTGTGCTTGATGTAGGTATAACATTGCCAGTTGCGGGAGGGGAATTTTTGTTTTGATTTTATTTTTTGCAAAGGATGTATGTATGTATGTATGTATGAATCTATTTAACGAATGTATTCAAATTCCAAGGACTGCTGATTTAGAATGAATTTGACTTGGAGGATGACTTTTCGAAAGAAAACTGACAGGGGACAATAGGTGAACAAACTCGAGTTAGAGGGAAATTAGAGTTAAAGGAGGTTCGGTTCGGCTTAAAGAATTTGATTACATTTGCAAAAGTGGCAGAATAAAATACAGTCGATTGAGTTGAATATGAAATTCCGATTCAGATTTAAGATGAGATTATGATATATTATATAATCAGGATAAGTCTTTCATAAATTGTTTGAAGAAGGTGTCGATTTCTGAATTGAAATGTAATAACCCCGAGCAACGCCGGGTATTATTCAGCTAGATTCTTATAAAAGAAATGTTGAAGACATGCTTTAAAAAAATCATTTAGCTAGCTAACATATGTATATTTCTCTTTCAAAGACAATTTTGAATAATTTTCTTTGTTATTCCGGTATTTGTTATAACATTCCACAATTAGCAGACTGGAATATTAATTCAAGAAAAATGCCTATACTCTACGAACATATAACAGCTGATATAACAGCTTTCATATCAGTGTGGGGAATTAAAAATGCCGAAAATTAAAGCCGCTAATTTAAAATTCGATATTTTAAGAGTTTTCTGAATTCGCCAGATTAATTACTGGATGTTAATGGAAGTATAATCCGGTCATAAGCTGCAAAGGGTACAATCACGTTTATAGCTCTCAAAATGTTTCTATAAAGGCGCTTTAAAGATATCAAATATTTTTCACATGATGGTGGGATAAGAAAAATCCACCGCATCGTTTTTAAAGGGACTGTACAAATTGTTATTGCTTTTTCCTCACACGTATTCACAGACAAGAGCTGTCAGCGAGGAAAATCAATATGGCGCTACAACTACAACAATGTAAACAAATGGGTATCGCGGGGATAGGGGGACGGAAGTCGAATATCTCTTTACTGATCTCTGACCCTGGAGCTGTCAAGTTACCCGGCTGTCAGTTCATATAACAGAGATCATCGGATTGAGAGGGGTCAGACATTCCAATGCTCATGAACTTGCGTTTAAGTTGACTTCCAGAAAGTTGTCAAATTAATATTTTACAGTTCGTTCTAAATAAGCGAATTCACCACTAGTTTTATGGAGCATAGGTACAATCAGTTCAATTGAAGAATTCGTTTCCTTCGCAGAAATCATCACATATTTCTTAGAAGACCGTGGAACAGTTCTACTAATGAGGGTATCAGGGCTTATTAACTCAGTTCGAAAGATCTACGACCTCTTGTGGGCAAGCATGCGTAGTAAGAAGATGGTCTACACGCACTTATAGTTCAAGGATGTCGAAGAGTCATGCGATAGGAACAATTTTTGGAATTTTTAAAGAAAGCCGAGCAACTGGTTGCCTGCTCAATACCGGAAAGCAGGCTTACAACAACCAGATACTATTGTTGCGGTTATCGGAGATTGACGCTTTGGTAGAATGGAGCAGCTCATCCTTCGATGAGGTAGATCCGACATACCAGAATAAAGCTACGCGTTTGAAGGAACTCGTTCGTGACTGGTAAAACCCCCAGCCCTTCATTCTTGCGCACGGTTTTCAGCAATAAACGCGCTCACAACAACACTGAAACTAGATACCTCTAGCCTATGATCAAAAGGCATTTACTGGGAATTTTACTATTGAGAGTAAAGGAACGCCACAGTAGATGCCCCCTGATCTTAGCTGATCACCGTTTTGACATCGTACAAAACCATTGTGGTGATCATTTCCAGCCGGCACCCACGAGGAGGGTTTGGCAGAGGATTTTTGCCGGCCGCTCCCGGCCCGATCACTGCACTTCCTTGGCCCCAGTGACGTTTGTTCTATGGGGCAAAGGTGTTCTCCGCACACCCTAACGAAATCCTTCTGATTTTTTAATCCAAAATTTATTTGTACATATGTGTTAAGAATATCACAGTTGCAAATCAAAAAGGCGCCATTAAAAATACTGCTTTAAAATCCATTTCTGTTCACTCTGTTGTGCCGCACAATCATAGTCTTCACATGTTGTATTTTGCATATAAGTGAACTAGACCTAGTGCAACGTGAACGAAAGTGTGAAGCTGCCGGAAAACGATAAAGGAAGTCACTTTCGACGGTGGTCGCCCCAACACCGAGAGCTTTCTTGGTTAAATGCGGTTTTTAGTGATTGAAAGGAACTAGGAATGAAGGGTAGGCAGGAGGAAGTTATGGGGATCCACTGACTTTATTGAGATTTGGGTAGGCTTATAATGGGCTTTCAGAATGAAAGAGACTTGGGTGGGTTAAGTGGGTACTTTCAGAAGGAAAGTTTGAAGACTTGGGTGTTTTTGCTAGGTGTTTTCAAAGAGAAAGCTTGCAGACTGGGGAAGGGATTCGCAAGGCTTTCAGAAGGAAAGCCGCTTGTTTAATGAGAAAGGGGCCTAGAGACTTGGGTGGGTTTATTCAGGGTGTAAATATGTAATATATATGTGTAAATGTCAAGGGAAATATAGTAAATAAAATAAATATAATTGGTTATATAATAAACACAAGACTCACCCAGTATTGTGTTGTCAGCTTGTCAGCAAGTTGCATGGTCGGCTTGTTGTGATCGTTGAAAGTAGCTGTGGAAGAGAACACTGATTCTATGGCAAAGATGGCTTAAGGCCTTGAGATAGTTTGATGGAGCTTTCAGAAGGAAAGACTCGTGTTTTATTGTAAAGATGGCTTAAGGCCCTGAGTTGGTTTGGTTAGGCTTTCAGAAGGAAAGACCCATGTATTGTTATAAGGAAGGCTTAAGGCCGTTATAAGGAAAAACACTTATATATATATGTAAGAAAGGTTTGCAGACTTGGGTGGGCTTGGTAGGGGCTTTCAGAAGGAAAGACACTAACTTTATTGTAAGAAGGACTAACAGATTTGGGTGGGCATATTCAAGGGCAAAATATAAAAATAGGGTACTAACCTGGTATCACAGCAAGCTCCATGTTCAACTTGCGATGGTCTTGAAGAATAAGCTTGATGTATGATGTGTGGGTTAGTCTGTGTGGAATACTGCTTGTCGCTGGTGTTGCTGCTACCTCACACTGACCAAAACCCAAATGGCCATTAGGCCTCAGCTTCCGGAACACACATACACAAGTCCGCTCAATATATGCTGTCCATTTGAGGGACTACACTCACGGCTGCGGATAGCACTATAGGCAAAGCGCGTGTGCTTGAACAGAGGAGTGCATGAGTGCGATTGTACATGGGCTTACGAGCGAGTGTGTGCGTGTAGGGGGGTATGTGGGCATAGGCAAAGATGCGTCCCCTTTGTGGGGTGTACTAGCGTCGCGTGAATGTACAACAAGAAAAATTCGAAAACAAAAAAGTAATGAATGCGTGAGTGTGTGTGTTGATCAATTGCCTAACCCTGTGGCTAAACACTTGACAATTTGGGAGAGTACATGTCTATGTCTCTGTCTCTCTCTCCCATTGTCCTCCCTTTATCACCTCAGAACCCGCTCTCACTTCGAGACCCGAGACCCTCTCACTAAATGGGCCCGGGTACTCACAACAACAACAACAAAAAATTCCGACCTCAGCACTCCTCGATGTGATCACCCCGGCGGCCGCCGCGAGACTGTGGCTCTAGCCAGCCCAGCACCGCCTTTTATATTCAACAAAAACAACAACAATTTGGTTGAATTTTTCCCCTCTGTTATTTTTGTTGTTGTTTCCCGGATTTTTATATTTTCATAAATTTTCCGCGCCCTTTTCAACCGTTTTCGCTCAATTTTTCGGATTTTCAAATGGCAATCACCCGTCGCGAGACGTTCAAAGAGCTGAAATGTAAGTCCCGTCACTTTGTTTTAACAAAGAAAATCCGAGCGTTTCATAACCCCACCTCCCTGTAGGACTATGAAGTCAGGTTTGGAGGATATTTCACCCCCTTTTTTAAAATTTTCGGAGGACTTTTTCGGAAATTTGTTGATGGAAACAACGTTTAATCAAGTGGGTGCCTTGTGATGCAAGTCCCTGCTCACGTAGACCACCCGTTGGATCTATTGTGCCTATATACCAAACTACCCCCCTACATAAATCACCGATGCGTACAGCACAGCTTTACTAATCGAAGATCGCCAGATTCGTACGCTTTTCACTGCTAAACTTTTCCGCAATTAATTCCCCTATGTCCTCTAGGCGCCCTGAAATGGCTGACTGCAGTGACATCAGTGAGTATTGTAACAAATGTTATCTCAAACCAGTCAGTACAGGGAACCGCGTGGTCGATTATTAGCTGGCTACAGCTAGTAAGAATTGAGGTGCATTGCCAAGAACCATAGGCGTGGTAGATATGCTCTAAGGCACAAGACCCAAAAAGTATATATGTTCTCGCTGTCTCGCTTAGCCTGTGAGAGGTCGGCCAAGTCGCCACGGCTGCCCATGTGAAGGCGCCAGTTGTAATGCAAAACGAATTCCTCGGCGGATTGTACGGGAATAGGTGTTGCCGCGACAAATGTTACGTGGGTACTGCTTATTTCGCGACCCCATCCCAAGTACTAATAGTGTTTCTTCTGCGACCAGACAAGAGAGAAAGAACATCATCCCCCTCCCAGTGGATGGGCGAGGGCAGATTCCACCAACAAGACAGGTGGTGTTGCCGCGACAAATGTTACGTGGATACTGCTGATTTCGCGACCCCATCCCAAGTACTAATAGTGTTTCTTCTGCGACCAGACAAGAGAGAAAGAACATCATCCCCCTCCCAGTGGATGAGCGAGGGCAGATTCCACCAACAAGACAGGTGGTGTTGCCGCGACAAATGTTAGGTGGGTACTGCTTATTTCGCGACCCCATCCCAAGTACTTATAGTGTGGTTTCTGCGACCAGACGAGAGAGAAAGAACATTATCCCCCTCCCAGTAGACGGGCGAGGGCAGATTCCACCAACAAGACAGGTGGTGTTGCCGCGACAAATGTTAGGTGGGTACTGCTTATTTCGCGACCCCAACCCAAGTACTTATAGTGTGGTTTCTGCGACCAGACGAGAGAGAAAGAACATCATCCCCCTCCCAGTGGATTGGCGAGGGCACATTCCACCAACAAGACAGGTGGTGTTGCCGCGACAAATGTTGGGTGGATACTGCTGATTTCGCGACCCCATCCCAAGTACTAATAGTGTTGCTTCTGCGACCAGACGAGAGAGAAAGAACATCATTCCCCTCCCAGTGGATGAGCGAGGGCAGATTCCACCAACAAGACAAGTGGTGTTGCCGCGACAAATGTTAGGTGGGTACTGCTTATTTCGCGACCCCATCCCAAGTACTTATAGTGTGGTTTCTGCGACCAGACGAGAGAGAAAGAACATTATCCCCCTCCCAGTAGACGGGCGAGGGCAGATTCCACCAACAAGACAGGTGGTGTTGCCGCGACAAATGTTAGGTGGGTACTGCTTATTTCGCGACCCCAACCCAAGTACTTATAGTGTGGTTTCTGCGACCAGACGAGAGAGAAAGAACATCATCCCCCTCCCAGTGGATTGGCGAGGGCACATTCCACCAACAAGACAGGTGGTGTTGCCGCGACAAATGTTGGGTGGATACTGCTGATTTCGCGACCCCATCCCAAGTACTAATAGTGTTGCCTCCGAGAACGGATGAGAGAGAAAGAACATCATCAACCTCCCAGTGGATGAGCGAGGGCAGATTCCACCAACAAGACAAGTGGTGTTGCCGCGACAAATGTTAGGTGGGTACTGCTTATTTCGCGACCCCATCCCAAGTACTTATAGTGTGGTTTCTGCGACCAGACGAGAGAGAAAGAACATTATCCCCCTCCCAGTAGACGGGCGAGGGCAGATTCCACCAACAAGACAGGTGGTGTTGCCGCGACAAATGTTAGGTGGGTACTGCTTATTTCGCGACCCCAACCCAAGTACTTATAGTGTGGTTTCTGCGACCAGACGAGAGAGAAAGAACATCATCCCCCTCCCAGTGGATTGGCGAGGGCACATTCCACCAACAAGACAGGTGGTGTTGCCGCGACAAATGTTGGGTGGATACTGCTGATTTCGCGACCCCATCCCAAGTACTAATAGTGTTGCTTCTGCGACCAGACGAGAGAGAAAGAACATCATTCCCCTCCCAGTGGATGAGCGAGGGCAGATTCCACCAACAAGACAAGTGGTGTTGCCGCGACAAATGTTAGGTGGGTACTGCTTATTTCGCGACCCCATCCCAAGTACTTATAGTGTGGTTTCTGCGACCAGACGAGAGAGAAAGAACATTATCCCCCTCCCAGTAGACGGGCGAGGGCAGATTCCACCAACAAGACAGGTGGTGTTGCCGCGACAAATGTTAGGTGGATACTGCTGATTTCGCGAACCCATCCCAAGTACTAATAGTGTTGCTTCTGCGACCAGACGAGAGAGAAAGAACATTATCCCCCTCCCAGTGGATGGGCGAGGGCAGATTCCACCAACAAGACAGGTGGTGTTGCCGCAACAAATGTTAGGTGGATACTGCTGATTTCGCGAACACATCCCAAGTACTAATAGTGTTGCTTCTGCGACGAGACGAGAGAGAAAGAACATCATCCCTCTCCCAGTGGATGGGCGAGGGCAGATTCCACCAACAAGACAGGTGGTGTTGCCGCGGCAAATGTTAGGTGGGTACTGCTTATTTCGCGAACACATCCCAAGTACTAATAGTGTTGCTTCTGCGACGAGACGAGAGAGAAAGAACATCATCCCTCTCCCAGTGGATGGGCGAGGGCAGATTCCACCAACAAGACAGGTGGTGTTGCCGCGGCAAATGTTAGGTGGATACTGCTGATTTCGCGACCCCATCCCAAGTAGTAATAGTGCTGCCTCCGTGACCGGATGAGAGAGATAGAACATCATCCCCCTCCCAGTGTACGGGCGAGGGCAGATTCCACCAGCAAGACAGGTGGTGTTGCCGCGACAAATGTTAGGTGGATGCTGCTGATTTCGCGACCCCATCCCAAGTACTAATAGTGTTTCTTCTGCGACCAGACGAGAGAGAAAGAACATCATCCCCCTCCCAGTGGATGAGCGAGGGCACATTCCACCAACAAGACAGGTGGTGTTGCCGTGACAAATGTTAGGTGGATACTGCTGATTTCGCGACCCCATCCCAAGTACTAATAGTATTGCTTCTGCGACCAGACGAGAGAGAAAGAACATCATCCCCCTCCCAGTGGATGAGCGAGGGCACATTCCACCAACAAGACCGGTGGTATTGCCGCGACAAATGTTAGGTGGATACTGCTGATCTCGCTACTCCATCCCAAGTACTAATAGTATTGCTTCTGCGACCAGACGAGAGAGAAAGAACATCATCCCAATCCCAGTGGATGAGCGAGGGCACATTCCACCAACAAGACCGGTGGTATTGCCGCGACAAATGTTAGGTGGATACTGCTGATCTCGCTACCCCATCCCAAGTACTAATAGTATTGCTTCTGCGACCAGACGAGAGAGAAAGAACATCATCCCCCTCCCAGTGGATGGGCGAGGGCAGATTCCACCAACAAGACAGGTGGTGTTGCCGCGACAAATGTTAGGTGGATACTGCTGATTTCGCGACCCCATCCCAAGTACTAATAGTGTTGCTTCTGCGACGAGACGAGAGAGAAAGAACATCATCCCTCTCCCAGTGGATGGGCGAGGGCAGATTCCACCAACAAGACAGGTGGTGTTGCCGCGACAAATGTTAGGTGGGTACTGCTTATTTCGCGACCCCAACCCAAGTACTTATAGTGTGGTTTCTGCGACCAGACGAGAGAGAAAGAACATCATCCCCCTCCCAGTGGATTGGCGAGGGCACATTCCACCAACAAGACGGGTGGTGTTGCCGCGACAAATGTTGGGTGGATACTGCTGATTTCGCGACCCCATCCCAAGTACTAATAGTGTTGCTTCTGCGTTGAGACGAGAGAGAAAGAACATCATCCCCCTCCCAGTGGATGGGCGAGGGCAGATTCCACCAACAAGACAAGTGATGTTGCCGCGACAAATGTTAGGTGGATACTGCTGATTTCGCGACCCCATCCCAAGTAGAAATAGTGCTGCCTCCGTGACCGGATGAGAGAGATAGAACATCATCCCCCTCCCAGTGGATGGGCGAGGGCAGAGTCCACCAACGAGACAGGTGGTGTTGCCGCGACAAATGTCAGGTGGATACTGCTGATTTCGCGACCCCATCCCAAGTACTAATAGTATTGCTTCCGTGACCAGACGAGAGAGAAAGAACATTATCCCCCTCCCAGTAGACGGGCGAGGGCAGATTCCAACAACAAGACAATTGGTGTTGCCGCGACAAATGTTAGGTGGATACTGCTGATTTCGCGAACCCATCCCAAGTACTAATAGTGTTGCTTCTGCGACGAGACGAGAGAGAAAGAACATCATCCCCCTCCCAGTGGATGGGCGAGGGCAGATTCCACCAACAAGACAAGTGATGTTGCCGCGACAAATGTTAGGTGGATACTGCTGATTTCGCGACCCCATCCCAAGTAGTAATAGTGCTGCCTCCGTGACCGGATGAGAGAGATAGAACATCATCCCCCTCCCAGTGTACGGGCGAGGGCAGATTCCACCAGCAAGACAGGTGGTGTTGCCGCGACAAATGTTAGGTGGATGCTGCTGATTTCGCGACCCCATCCCAAGTACTAATAGTGTTTCTTCTGCGACCAGACGAGAGAGAAAGAACATCATCCCCCTCCCAGTGGATGAGCGAGGGCACATTCCACCAACAAGACAGGTGGTGTTGCCGTGACAAATGTTAGGTGGATACTGCTGATTTCGCGACCCCATCCCAAGTACTAATAGTATTGCTTCTGCGACCAGACGAGAGAGAAAGAACATCATCCCCCTCCCAGTGGATGAGCGAGGGCACATTCCACCAACAAGACCGGTGGTATTGCCGCGACAAATGTTAGGTGGATACTGCTGATCTCGCTACTCCATCCCAAGTACTAATAGTATTGCTTCTGCGACCAGACGAGAGAGAAAGAACATCATCCCAATCCCAGTGGATGAGCGAGGGCACATTCCACCAACAAGACCGGTGGTATTGCCGCGACAAATGTTAGGTGGATACTGCTGATCTCGCTACCCCATCCCAAGTACTAATAGTATTGCTTCTGCGACCAGACGAGAGAGAAAGAACATCATCCCCCTCCCAGTGGATGGGCGAGGGCAGATTCCACCAACAAGACAGGTGGTGTTGCCGCGACAAATGTTAGGTGGATACTGCTGATTTCGCGACCCCATCCCAAGTACTAATAGTGTTGCTTCTGCGACCGGACGAGAGAGAAAGAACATTATCCCCCTCCCAGTGGACGGGCGAGGGCAGATTCCACCAACAAGACAGGTGGTGTTGCCGCGACAAATGTTAGGTGGATACTGCTGATTTCGCGACCCCATCCCAAGTACTAATAGTGTTGCTTCCGTGACAAGACGAGAGAGAAAGAACATTATCCCCCTCCCAGTAGACGGGCGAGGGCAGATTCCAACAACAAGACAATTGGTGTTGCCGTGACAAATGTTAGGTGGATACTGCTGATTTCGTGACCCCATCCCAAGTACTAATAGTGTTGCTTCTGCGACCAGACGAGAGAGAAAGAACATCAACCCCCTCCCAGTGGATGGGCGAGGGCGGATTCCACCAACAAGACAGGTGGTGTTGCCGCGACAAATGTTAGGTGGATACTGCTGATTTCGCGACCCCATCCCAAGTACTTATAGTGTTGCTTATGCGACCAGACGAGAGAGAAAGAACATTATCCCCCTCCCAGTGGATGGGCGAGGGCGGATTCCACCAACAAGACAGGTGGTGTTGCCGCGACAAATGTTAGGTGGATACTGCTGATTTCGCGAACCCATCCCAAGTACTAATAGTGTTGCTTCTGCGACCGGACGAGAGAGAAAGAACATTATCCCCCTCCCAGTGGATGGGCGAGGGCGGATTCCACCAACAAGACAGGTGGTGTTGCCGCTACAAATGTTAGGTGGATACTGCTGATTTCGCGAACCCATCCCAAGTACTAATAGTGTTGCTTCTGCGACCGGACGAGAGAGAAAGAACATCATCCCCCTCCCAGTGGATGGGCGAGGGCAGATTCCACCAACAAGACAGGTGGTGTTGCCGCGACAAATGTAAGGTGGATGCTGCTGATTTCGCGACCCCATTCCAAGTACTAATAGTGTTGCTTCTGCGACCAGACGAGAGAGAAAGAACATTATCCCCCTCCCAGTAGACGGGCGAGGGCAGATTCCAACAACAAGACAATTGGTGTTGCCGTGACAAATGTTAGGTGGATACTGCTGATTTCGCGACCCCATCCCAAGTACTAATAGTGTTTCTTCTGCGACCAGACGAGAGAGAAAGAACATTATCCCCCTCCCAGTGGACGGGCGAGGGCAGATTCCACCAACAAGACAGGTGGTGTTGCCGCGACAAATGTTAGGTGGATACTGCTGATTTCGCGACCCCATCCCAAGTACTAATAGTGTTGCTTCTGCGACCAGACGAGAGAGAAAGAACATCAACCCCCTCCCAGTGGATGGGCGAGGGCGGATTCCACCAACAAGACAGGTGGTGTTGCCGCGACAAATGTTAGGTGGATACTGCTGATTTCGCGACCCCATCCCAAGTACTTATAGTGTTGCTTATGCGACCAGACGAGAGAGAAAGAACATTATCCCCCTCCCAGTGGATGGGCGAGGGCGGATTCCACCAACAAGACAGGTGGTGTTGCCGCGACAAATGTTAGGTGGATACTGCTGATTTCGCGACCCCATTCCAAGTACTTATAGTGTTGCTTATGCGACCAGACGAGAGAGAAAGAACATCAACCCCCTCCCAGTGGATGGGCGAGGGCGGATTCCACCAACAAGACATTTGGTGTTGCCGCGACAAATGTTAGGTGGATACTGCTGATTTCGCGACCCCATCCCAAGTACTAATAGTGTTGCTTCTGCGACCAGACGAGAGAGAAAGATCATTATCCCCCTCCCAGTGGACGGGCGGGGGCAGATTCCACCAGCAAAACAGGTGGTGTTGCCGCGACAAATGTTAGGTGGATACTGCTGATTTCGCGAACCCATCCCAAGTACATATAGTGTTGCTTCTGCGACCAGACGAGAGAGAAAGAACATTATGCCCCTCCCAGTGGACGGGCGAGGGCAGATTCCACCAACAAGACAGGTGGTGTTGCCGCTACAAATGTAAGGTGGATGCTGCTGATTTCGCGACCCCATTCCAAGTACTAATAGTGTTGCTTCTGCGACCAGACGAGAGAGAAAGAACATCATCCCCCTCCCAGTGGATGGACGAGGGCAGATTCCACCAACAAGACAGGTGGTGTTGCCGCTACAAATGTGAGGTGGATGCTGCTGATTTCGCGACCCCATTCCAAGTACTAATAGTGTTGCCTCCGTGACCGGATGAGAGAGAAAGAACATCATCCCCCTCCCAGTGGATGGGCGAGGACAGATTCCACCAACAAGACAGGTGGTGTTGCCGCGACAAATGTTAGGTGGATACTGCTGATTTCGCGACCCCATCCCAAGTACTAATAGTGTTGCTTCTGCGACCAGACGAGAGAGAAAGAACATCATCCCCCTCCCAGTGGATGGGCGAGGGCAGATTCCACCAACAAGACAGGTGGTGTTGCCGCTACAAATGTAAGGTGGATGCTGCTGATTTCGCGACCCCATTCCAAGTACTAATAGTGTTGCCTCCGTGACCGGATGAGAGAGAAAGAACATCATCCCCCTCCCAGTGGATGGGCGAGGACAGATTCCACCAACAAGACAGGTGGTGTTGCCGCGACAAATGTTAGGTGGATACTGCTGATTTCGCGAACCCATCCCAAGTAGTAATAGTGCTGCCTCCGTGACCGGATGAGAGAGAAAGAACATCATCCCCCTCCCAGTGGATGGGCGAGGACAGATTCCACCAACAAGACAGGTTGTGTTGCCGTGACAAATGTAAGGTGGATGCTGCTGATTTCGCGACCCCATTCCAAGTACTAATAGTGTTGCCTCCGTGACCGGATGAGAGAGAAAGAACATCATCCCCCTCCCACTGGATGGGCGAGGACAGATTCCACCAACAAGACAGGTGGTGTTGCCGCGACAAATGTTAGGTGGATACTGCTGATTTCGCGACCCCATCCCAAGTAGTAATAGTGCTGCCTCCGTGATAGGATGAGAGAGAAAGAACATCATCCCCCTCCCACTGGATGGGCGAGGACAGATTCCACCAACAAGACAGGTGGTGTTGCCGCGACAAATGTTAGGTGGATACTGCTGATTTCGCGACCCCATCCCAAGTATTAATAGTGCTGCCTCCGTGACCGGATGAGAGAGAAAGAACATCATCCCCCTCCCAGTGGATGGGCGAGGACAGATTCCACCAACGAGACAGGTTGTGTTGCCGTGACAAATGTAAGGTGGATGCTGCTGATTTCGCGACCCCATTCCAAGTACTAATAGTGTTGCCTCCGTGACCGGATGAGAGAGAAAGAACATCATCCCCCTCCCACTGGATGGGCGAGGACAGATTCCACCAACAAGACAGGTGGTGTTGCCGCGACAAATGTTAGGTGGATACTGCTGATTTCGCGACCCCATCCCAAGTAGTAATAGTGCTGCCTCCGTGATAGGATGAGAGAGAAAGAACATCATCCCCCTCCCAGTGGATGGGCGAGGACAGATTCCACCAACAAGACAGGTGGTGTTGCCGCGACAAATGTTAGGTGGATACTGCTGATTTCGCGACCCCATCCCAAGTAGTAATAGTGCTGCCTCCGTGATAGGATGAGAGAGAAAGAACATCATCCCCCTCCCACTGGATGGGCGAGGACAGATTCCACCAACAAGACAGGTGGTGTTGCCGCGACAAGTGTTAGGTGGATACTGCTGATTTCGCGACCCCATCCCAAGTACTAATAGTGTTGCTTCTGCGACTAGACGAGAGAGAAAGGACATTATGCCCCTCCCAGTGGACGGGCGGGGGCAGATTCCACCAACAAGACAGGTGGTGTTGCCGCGACAAGTGTTAGGTGGATACTGCTGATCTCGCGTACCCATCCCAAGTACTAATAGTGTTGCTTCCGTGACCGGACGAGAGAGAGAACATTATCCCCCTCCCAATGGACGGGCGAGGGCAGATTCCACCAACAAGACAGATGGTCTTGCCGTGACAAATGTTACTTGGATACTGCTGATCTCGCGACCCTATCCCATGTACTAATAGTGTTGCCTCCGTGACCGGACGAGAGAGAGAGAACATTATCCCCCTCCCAGTGGATGGGCGAGGGCAGATTTCACCAACAAGACAGATGGTCTTGCCGTGACAAATGTTAGGTGGATACTGCTGATCTCGCGTACCCATCCCAAGTACTAGTAGTGTTGCCTCCGTGACCGTGTGCACTAACACACTAACGAACCCCTTGTAACTGACTCCCCGGCCCCCCTCCCCAGCTATGCAAAAAATATTTTAAATATTTCCCAGCACCCCACCTCAACTGATAACAACACTCATAGTTCACTCACTTCGTCGCCCACGAATTAGAACACGCCAATCCACATGCTATGAATTATTCTTCATCTCACTCAACTGATAAGAAAGAATCCCAAACCACGACGCCGGCACAATGAGCCACACCAAAAATAACAATTGCTGACCCCCAATTACTGACCCCAACTGATAACAGCACCCAGCGTAAAACAACAACAGCGGTCATCCAAGGTCATATCTTCCCTCTCGCTCTAATGCGAAATTCCAAGGCCAGATCACCCCAATACCTACCGTTGGGGAAAAGTGGCGTTGTCATAGCCAGGCAGGTCGTGAAGGAGCTTCTAGAAAAGGTGTTCTTCGGACTTCCTTAATGGATGACGTCTGTTATAAAGATCATATCATATTTTTTAATAGGACCAATGGATAAGTTTTTGATGGATTCAAGTAGAGTGCTCAATAAATCCTGGACAAGACCAACGAATAACTCTGGCAATAACTCTTCATCTACTCTAAAGCTTCATATATTGGAATTGGAAGTCATCTTCTTGAAATCTTTATGACGGTGGCTGAAGTTAGGTTTCGATGAAACCTAATCCGTCCAAAAAACCCAGACGCTTCGTCCAGTTCAGAAAAGTTCATCAATTCCACTCATTTTGTGAGTTGTGGCAAGAAGATACGTTGTCTTCAAACTCATGCTGGAATCTGAAGGGCAGATGACTAGATGGATTAACTGACTCATGTGAGGTTGACTGAAAAAATGCCCTTTGGTCGACATTGTCATTTCCAGGAAATCATCTGCGGGAGAAGGAAGGAAGTGATCACAAGAAGCTTTCCTAGTAAAACCTTAAATTTTCGGAACCAGTCTAGTCTTAAAAAAATCCCATGAACACTAGAGCACATGGAAGGCACACAAATCTATCCAGCTGTTGTGATTTGAAGATGTTATCGGCATCCTTAGGCGCACCCAGCTAGCGCTTTCACATCAATTGACAATCAAGCTATGCCATTTGGTCTGAAAGTTTATAAGGCAGAATCAGGAATATGTTCTCAACGAACAAAGCAGCAGCAGTCCGAGCCTAAGGATAGAACACTTTTCTTAACAATTATTACATTGAGTTCACCTAACACAAATGGCACCCTCGTGAAGATGAAGACGAAACATAGGAAACCGCTTCTTCTTCGGCTAAGCAGAGCAACTGAGCTCAAAACTGATCATTCGACGATCGAAATAGATGCTCACCAGAATGCTGTATGGGATCGTGTTCTGGACCATAAGTAAAAAAAGTAGACCAAGATCAAAAGAAGGACAAATAATAGGGAAGATTTAACTCCAACTGTACAAGGCTGTTGATGCTGAGCTGAATAAAGACAAAGTCTAGACACGTCGACTACATTGCCATCAGTAGCATCAAGAGAATGGACAACATGAATTTTTGCATTTTTGAAACCGTTATTCATGCGGATCAATGCTGACGTTTTTTTTCGTGGTGAATTTTGATTCGACGATACAATGAAGAATGAGTAGGCCTCACGAACTGTGCACAACGATTCAATGCTTTTCCCCAGAGCCCACAACAATCGAGGCGGTTCCTACTTACACGGTTTCAAAAAAAATCAGTTTCTAAAGAAAGGTTTGAAAATTTAAAACAACAAGAACGGGTGGAATAAAAGATTTGCAATAGAGCCGGGATGCATTTTAATGTCAAAGCCCGTTCCCTCTGCCTCTTGATTGAAATGTGATTGGATGTCCGAGTATCTGTTTAATTGTATGTCACTCTCTGCCATTAGCCACACACACCCAGTTGTTCCCATCACAAATGACGTTCCTAATGCCATCACTTTTCTACGCGAAAGGCCTAACTTTCGGTTTTATGTGAGCATTTTACCGACTTCCGCTGAAATAAAAGTAAAACCATTCACCTCAGCTATAAAAGTGTCTTCTCCTGTCTCGGCCTCAACATTATTGCCAAGTTCATCTGCTGCCTCGCTTATCCGTCATCACATCACCAAGGCAGATTCCAAGAATCCCTAGTGGTTTCCTCGCAGAAGCATTGAATTATAAAAGTTAACTGACCTCCGTGCCTTTATTCTCCAATGGTTCACACAGATCGGTTTCCTTCGGCGCGCGATAATTAAAGAAAACAAAAGACCAACGCTGTCGATGAAGAAGTAGAGTATTTACAGAACACAGATACAGAAAATAAAAGTGAAATGCACACCACTGTGATTGGTGATCCTTCGTTGGTGGAACTTCCACATGATGACTATCTGGAATGACACGATGCCTGGCTACTGAATTGTTTGCATTTACAGCACGTCGAATGCTTTGAGGCGTTCATCAATCAAGTGCTGCCTCAAGGTCACCCCAGACAAAACCATCACTCTCCATCGACGCCCAACTCCATTTCTGGGTGAAGGTAGTTCTTTCTGCGGTTCTCCCATCCAGACCATATCATTTTCTCATTAAAGACACCTTCAATGCTGAATAATTCTTCACCTGGTTTTGTTTGCTCGATCGACATTGGGTTAATGGGTTCACAGACACTCTCCGATCGATGATCATTGTGAGGATCATGACGACGTCAAAAATCGCCGCCCATGGAACGAAAATCTGATCATCAATCTGGCGGACTGAAGGCTCACTCAAAGGAAAGTGCTGGATGAAATTGGTCCTAAACAATAGTCCCAAGACGGATCCTTGGAAACTGCCACCGTCATGCGGCGTTCGTCCTCCAATGGAGTCTTCATCAACTAATTGCTTTTTTGTGGCCTCGATTATTGTCGGTGGTAGTGCGAGGAGGCGTGTGGTAGGGGAGGAGATCATAAAACAATGAGCAATTCCATCGACCATATCAAGTCATGCAATTATTTGCACAATGCAATCGAAAGAGGGTCTTCCTTTGTGCCTCCACCAAATGTGATACGCCCGCTGGTGGTTGGGTATTTCATCGACGTTCATCTCATTCCACTGACCTCAGACACAGAGCGAGAGGGAGAACCGACCGCCGTTGGCCATCATCAAGGGCATATGTCAAAAGCCATTAACATTCTTGTCATCACTTTCCATCTCCACACCCTACACAAATAGAATCCTCCATAGATGGCCGCCATGGTTGCCTTGGTCGTGTTCGTCCGTCGCCGTTGTCTTCGGTTGGGGAACGACGAGATATCCATATTTAAGAGCCCCACATCGCAATCCGAATCCGGGCGCAGAGTGATACAAAAAACGCAACCACGACGTCATTATAGCACAGATGCGAGGCTAATTGTGGCGAACAACGCCCCACATTTATGGTAGGACATGCCACACGGCCGCGCCGTCGTTTTCCCTTTTGGCATCTCGGATTACATTGTCCTCGGGGCTCACTCCAGCCGGATTGTTTTGCACAGTTCGTGTGGTCAAGCTAAGGCAAATATTAGCTGTGAATCGGATTCGAATCCGAGGATAGAGTGGTGGTCTTCAGAGCAGCTCCGATCGGATGGTGATGATGGTATTTCCTTAATAGTGTAATTAAAAGTGGTATTTAGTGGAGGAAACGACGGCTTCTCTCTTCAGTGATAACATGGTAGAGGTTGCTAATAACTGAGGACTCAATCGCAATAGTGAATGTGTCGAATTAGAAGTTGTTGACCCTTCACCTATGATACAATCCCATTCCCATTCCGTCCTGGGGAGCATCGTCTTTCTTAAAAGGCCGCTAATCATTTATAAGGAATCGCCAATTTTTCTAAGATCATCAAACTCTCTGCGGTGCAGGTACGCTTCTTAGACTTACACACAGAGTTTTAGAGACTTGGATTCAAAAAATAATTCGAAGTAGCTGAAGATGAATTCGGGGAAAGCTCTGTTTTCTCGTGGCAAACACAAGCCTTCACTAAGAGACCCTGCAGATAGAATTGTTACAAAGATAATTGTCCATGCTAACGGTAAATAGGTTTATCTCTCAAGGACAGCGATAGATGAGAAAGGTTGGCGTCAAAGGTCTTTTCAAGGTCGTTAAGGAAAATAAAGAAAACATGTTCAACGTATAACTGTATAAATAGGTGAAAGGAGCATTATGTTATGACTGGCTTTTTAGTTCTATCCCGTATAATGCGTCATTATGGAGGGTGATGGCTACTGACAGAGAAGTATGGCTTAAGAAATCAGTTGTGTATATACTCAAAAGAGGTTCCTGATGATTTTGAATGTCAAATTTTTTTCCGACACTCTTATCTGGATTTTGGGATGTGGTACCGAAGAAGCCGATGAATTTGCCATACGAGATTTAACTGCTGACAGCTCTTCCGCTGAACCAGTTCACACTCCATTCGGATCTTCCTACTTCCTAAAAATGGCTCATTAAAGATGGATCGCACTCGATAGCATCGATTAGATGATGTAAATATGTAAAGGGTTTTCCAATAGGAACGGGTAGATTTTGACAGTTTATGGCGGCCATGTTGTTTTATCTGTTGTTAGTTTTCCCGATTTTTATTTTTAAGACACGTAAGACAAATCACATGGTAAGTTACAGCATTGAGCGTGTGTTCGTTGACTGGGTTGTGGAGCAGTTGGAAGCAGACTCCGATTTCAGCAAAAAAATCATCTTCAGCGACGAGGCCCACGTAACTCGTGTCATAGCTCAAATTCAGCCTGATCTATGCGCCAGAGTCATAAAAAATTGGACATCTCGGATGCGCACCACCCAGCGAAGCCACGGCGGCCATTTAAAGAATGGAGTATTCCACATATAATGTCATTGAATTTCAATAAAATAAAAAACTCGTTGATATCTCACACAGAACTTGTTTTATTCAATTTTAACATATACCCGTCCCTATTGGAAAACCTTTTACAACCAGCTAACATTTAAGGGGCGCCTGTTGGCTTGTCGCAAGTGGACTTTGCAGCAAGATTGGGCATCCTCTTCAACGTTCACTCCTCCAACGGCAAATATATGAACGAGGCAGAAATTTCCGGTTCTCGACAAAACTATGCATCGTACTTAAGCCGCACAGAGCTTAAGGCACTATGCGCGCAGAACCGGGTAAGACTAAGCTGGCTGCCTGGATATTGCGACATAAAGGGTAATGAGATTTCAAAGCTAGCAATGCACTGGGGAGAACGACTTCAAGGCTATGCTATAGTCGTAAAATCGCCGACCTGCGCGGTTAAGGCCAACATAAACAGGCAAGGTGGCCACAGATGGTCAAATATAAGAGAACATAGGGTAAGATGACAAAAAGACGAGGGATGTTCTTAAGCTAGTAAGATCAAACCTAAGAATAGCTGTAGGAATTCTGTCCGGGCACTGCATTCTACGTAAGCACGCTACGAGGATGGGACTCACAAAATCGGACGCATATATGTAGATACTGTGACGATTTATGCATTACACAAGATATTACACAAATTTGATGCCATTGTGAGGGCATAAACACCTAGAAAACTACTGTTTTAGGAATTTGGAGTAATTAGTTTCGACATATTAACCATAAGAGGATATTAAAATTTTGCAGGGAAATAAAATGCTTCCGGGAATGAGGGCTTAGATTTTTGGTGCCTTTGTAGGTTCTCACAGGAATCGCGATGTCAGCCGAACATTTTCATGGCACCATCTCCCGACGGGAAATGACAAGCCTCCGGGAGTATAATTTGTCATGAAAGAGCTTCTCAATTCGCCGTTTGGAGTGGGCAAAAAATTGTAGGTCCCTTCCTTTTGTGCGAAAAGTGTAACACGCACCAAATGAATCGCACATCCTGAGTAAGCTTTTTATTAATTTTTAACATTAAGCTCATAGCGAACACCTCAGAAGGTAGCGAAAGTGTATTTGGTATTTCATATCATATTCCATTCAACAACTACAGGATCGCATCTTGCCATCCTTACGAAAGTGTTATTCCAATCGTATGAAAACATCCACCTACACCAGTGAAGCCATTAAATTTGATTGACTGTGAACTTGAAACGAAGTTGAAAGTCATAAAATCGTAATGAACCTTCGTCAGATAGGAAAAGGAGAAAACAAGATAAGGATTCTGGCTTCTTAACACTTTTAACAACAAAGTAACTCATCTGTTGGGTGGACATGGTTCAAATACCTGCAGTCACCATATATAGGCAGAAGAGTACTCGTACCATTCCATGGAGCAGGGGGATGTGAAGTGCAACATTGCCGAGTCCACGTATTAACCCCTTTGACCTCATTTCGGTCTTAAAACGCCTCATATATTCATAAATCACAGCGTCAGCCACTCAACCGCGTCGCGTCTGGTTGCATCCGGATATACAGGACCACGTCTTGCAACGCCTCTGACTTATTGAATAAGCGTGTGTAATAAAATTGCCTCGCCATGCGTAGTTCCACCAACCATATGGCGCAACGGTCCAGCGGTTAATTAAAAGCGACTCGAATATTTATTAACTCATAACCAGCATTGTGGGCAATCAACTCTACACCGCGCATGGGTTCAAACGCACTCTTCACACGCGCACCAGGACCTGTACCATGTTGGACTGTAGCAACTTGTTTTATGGCGGCAGCACCTGTTAGCCAGCGGAAGAGAAAGGCTCCCCAACGATACTGGGTGCAGAAGTTCGCTTCCTTATGGGGCTGACGCCGCAACATCCAGGTTCTAATTACTAAGATTCCACTTCCTGACATCCGTCCAAGTGACATCCTGCCCCGGTAGCATTAATTACACGTACGGACTTCGCCGATCCGATAGCATCGGATCCTCTCGATTGCACAACAACGTGTTAGGTGATTAGTGCGCCTAAATTTTTCACCCTCTTCGCACATCACAACAACGTGCGGAGTTCAATTAATCTGGGATGCGGCGCATCTGTCAAGCGGGCGCGTGAACAAAATGCCCGCTCCAGCTCTGGCATACCCGGATTCGCATTACTGCCGCCTGCCTGCCCTGAGGGTCTCCATGTGAGGCTTAAGGTTTTGATATGATTAAAAATAAATTACGATTTAATAACATCATTTGATGTGGATTGTATCTGGGACTGTGCTGGGCAGTGTCCAGGTGCGATGCGCAGCAGAAGCGGCAGCAGCTTCTAGCCCTAGTTCCTGAGAGAGCGGACGATAAATCGCTTGTAAACCACTTGGCCATCGATAGGGACTTCGGTGGACAGGTGAGTGGTTGTTTTACCACAGCTAAGCCGAGGTTGAGTTGGTGGTGGTGATTGGATTTATGAAACATATTTGCCCATTGGTCAGCTGAAGGGGGGAGGGAAGTCGCTCGACAAGGAAATCTCTTCGACTGGACTCCAGGATTGAATTTAAAATCGCCTTATGATTGTGAGTGATATGCGGCCGGGCCGTAGCGGTGGCGGTATCGGTGGCGGGAGCAAGGGGCCAGCAAAGTGGGCGCATCGTGACTCAGGTGCAACACGTGTACGCTGTAATCGGAAATTAATGTTTATTTGATGTTGAATGGGCAGTTCTGTTTTACGAAAGAGGGTAGATGGAACTGTGAAGATAACAAAGTCCTGATGCGTAGTCCCGCAGTGATGATGAACTTGGCGGTTATACAGAGTTGCCAATCGCGTATGGTTACGGATGTGTGAATGAAGACATTCAGTCGATCGGAGATGATCGATTAAGAATGCCGAGAAAGGGAATCAAGTTGCAAAGCAAGTCTGGTTGGTGGAGGTTTACTCGTTGAGGTATTTTGAGTTTACTTTGTATCAGTACTAAGATTTCCTCCTAAAACATGAAAATTTATTGAATGAGAATTTCCAATAATAGGACAAGAAGTATGTAGAACTTGAGGAAATTCTTGACAAGGAATCTAATCCCATGATGCTCGGGAAAGCTGCTCGTATGCAAAAGAGCTTAGAAGCTTTTCAGATGTGTAGTCAAACGGTGGTCAACCCAATTTACTCCTCTCCTCCTCTCCTCATCTTCTAGTCTGCTCCCCTCTTCTCCTTATTCACATCCCCTGGGCCAAATCAAAGTGTTTTGAATGATTCGTGTCATTGATCAAGCTCCATCAAGTCCAAAAAAGGCTCAGTCGTTAACACAGTATTCAGATACGGTAACGTGAAATGACCTCCTACGAAATAAGGCCTCATTTGGCATTATTTCTATTCTTAAGTGGAAATAAGGCCAAATAAAGAAAAATTTGGCATTTGGCTTTATTTCCATCAACAAAGTGAAATTTGATCGTGGAGCGATGACGAAGTCGCATGAGCAGCTAAACTATCCCGGAAAGCGGAGTTTAATTAAATTATTCACTCGGAACGCGCCACTTACCCCCTGTTAGCCAACACAAAACTTTTCTCTATGTCCCACCCCATCCTGACAGAATTCCAAATTTGTTTGCATAAGATGGGACATAAATGCGTACATACGTAAGTCAACAATGCAAAAACAGTGGAATATGTATGGAGGTCATGCTGCCTCGATGCAACCCCTCTGCTTAGGGTCCCTATTGGATCTATTCCAAGTGAAATGGACAACGTCGTCCCCCATATTGACTTCAACGTCACGTACAAAACTAGAAGAAGCTCTTGGGAGTCTGGTACAGTTTTAAGCGATTACGCGCTAGAAGTATTCTTAGACGGATTTAAGACAGCGGGTAGTACGGGGACAGAAGTCTTCTCCAACGCATCTGGCTTAGCCAGTACGACGTGACTGCCAGATCACTGTAGTGTGTTTCAAGCGGAAATTACGGCAGTCCGCGAAGATGCGGTTTGTCTTTCAATTAGCGCGATAGATTGCCCTATTTTACTATATATTGGTAGTGAGGCAGCTATTAAAGCCTTGGAATCGCCGACAATACGATCAAGGTTGGTCAAGCAATGCAATAGATCTCTTAACGAGATTGCAGATAGGTGCGACGTAATCCTGTGCTGGGACCCAAAACACAGAGACATTCCACGAGCACCTGCGGACGAGCAGGCAAAAGAAGGCGCAGGACGGCACTTCTCCGAAAACCCTGGGTAACTACCTGCCTATCGATTCGATCGAATTCCTCCTTGACGCGGATGCCAAGAAACTGGCAAACCAAATTCGGAACAACATCAGCACTTGTCTCTTGTCGAAGCAAATCTGACCTAACCTGGGTTTGAAGAAGACGTAGAGACTTTGTTCCACAAACCGAAAGAAACCTAGGTTCACTAATAGGGGTCCACACAGGACACTGCTTGATATTCAGACATGCACTCAGACTGCTGGTCCCCTCCAATGATTTCTGTAGAAGCTGTAGATACAAGGAGGAGGAAGAAACTGCAACACACCTAGTGTGTACATGTGCTGCACTTGCGACGCTAAGAAGGAAAACCCTCGGGGAATACTTCTATAATTACCTTGACGATCTAGTCGAACTCGACTTCATCTGTGCGACGAAATGGTTCAACTCTTAGGGTTAATGTCGCTACGGTTGTCCATCTCGGTTAACTCTGTGTTACATACTCTGGTTCCTGGTGCTGGTAAGCCGGTTCTTCATCGTGGTATCACAATGTGTCAATCCGGTCTAGAGGTGTCCCTATCTGAGCCGGTGCAGCCACCTAACCTAACCTCCTTAGATAAGGCAGGTTTGAGACGAGTCTTCGATATAAGATATGAGATATAACAAAATGCAACAACTATGTGCATATAGGGCAATCTACCTGTTTCCTTGGAGAAAGCCGGGATAGGACGGGTCCCGTAACAGGCTAGTTACTACAGTTCTAGCAGTGCGACATTTGAAGATGCTTCTAGTTGTATGTTGTTCTTCGGGTCGTTGTCAAACTTAAAGGAATTCCGATCATGAATCATTCCTTTAAGCTGAGATCTTTTATGGTTTGAACTTATCCTCACATAAGACATGCTGATTCATAGGAAGCTAGGTACCTGAATACTTTGTTAACGACTGAGCTTTTTTTAACAGGGGTTCTCTATGGGTTGATTGGGGAGGGGTTGATGTTGAAACATTTGGAGAGGGTTATCTGAAGAAGAAATCAGTCAACTGATGCAGCTGCCTTGAAGTCACGCTAGTTGAAGAATCTTTGTGTGTTCGGCTTATCTCTGTGCGGTATTAAAACGTCTAGTAATCTCATTTAAACACCCTCAGAAATCAGGACAGTCTATCGATGTGTAAGTACACAATGATAACCGTTAAAAACACCATTTGCTAAGACACATAGCAACTTGTAAATGCGTATAAACTTACACTACACTGGCAACCCTATTCCTCCAATTTCAGAAAATTTCAAGTCATAATTCCCCCGAGGAATACTGAGTACCAGCATACAGCCCTCGTCATCTGCTGCTCCCTTAGCGTCATCGTCGTCGTCGTGCATTGAAAAATCTCTGTCATTAATACCGAACGAGATAAAATGTGGACAAGAAAAGGGCGTTCGCGTTGGTTTTGGAGCGCACACTTGGTGGTTTCACTGCGGCTATCGCAAGCGTTGATCTTATGCTGCGATTAGACACGCTTTCAGATTGCTAAATTTGATTCTAAGTAGGCATTACGTAATACAAATCCTAACGATGCGCAGCACGTCTGCAAGCCGCCGCAGCCCGGCCCGAGGGCACGCATCCATTCGCAACAGTCGAAGTTATTCAATTTCAGACAGGACAAGGAAGATTCTCTCTGTCTCGTTGCTCTCGCTTTGGCATCATAATGACTCTCCTCATGGGCTTCCTGTGTCTTCGCGAAAGCAACAGCCAACGCGCCTACTGCAAATGACGAGACATGAGAAATGACACACGAATCCCACGGTTACTGCGAGCGTAGGATCTATATTTTAGATAACTATCCGCATCGCTGTTACGTAACCGGCTCCCAAAGGTACGGGCAAAAGCAGCAGGAAGAGATAGCCTGCGCACCTGGTTGCAGAGCCACGCCGCACAAATCAGAGTATAATCAGCCTTCGAGCCAACGGTCAGTTGCACTTTCGCTGGTGCTGCTCTCATTAGCTCACGTAATGGGAAAGCGGCAGATGTTCCCGGCTGCACCGCGTGAAGGTGCCATTAACCACGTAGAAAGAGAGTTACAATTTGCCTATAATTAACGTGAGCATTAGGCTAAATTAATGGGGAACAGGCCCGGAATGCGCTGGCTGTTGCGTCGGAAAAGTGAAAATTCCTTCATAATTCATGATGTTCCGTCGATAGCTTATGGCAAATCAAATTAGACCCATCAGTCCAGGATCGCACTCCGTGTTCTGTTAGGAAGTTGAAGATGTTGACTACCTGCTTCAGCACTTAGTATCGTGTTGTTTGGAATGTATAAAAGCCTGTGATGAGTTGCACGTAAAGACTTGGAATGGGGCCTTAATTGAAATGTGAATACAAAGTGAGGTGATAGCGTTTCAAATTGGTGGTTGGGTGCATGAGGGTTACAGGTCTTCTTCATCCTGTGGAAGTGCTGATTTTGCTGGTTCTAAATTTGCATAATTTGGTTAAAAGTCGTAAGTGGAGAGTAATTTTCATTTGTTATCTAGCCGGACGAGAGGGGAAATCATCTCTGCCTATAGAGAGGGGATTTGACTACTTTGCTGGCTCATTCAACAGTTCTGGAGGAAGGGAAAATTAGCATTCATTGCGAACTTTAAAATAAGAAGCGTGTCACTAGCAGAAATTTGTGAGGTAATAAAAAATCTAAAAAATAACAAGGCTCCTGGATATGATCTAATAACCGGACAGGTCCTCAAGGAATTGCCAAAGAAAGCTTTGATAAAACTCGTTTACCTTATAAATGCTTCGCTAAGACTATTATACGTTCCAAGGCAATGGAAAGTCGCCGAAGTTATAATGGTTTCAAAGCCGGGAAAACCGCCAAACGATAAAAAGTCGTACAGACCGATATCGCTCCTGCCGATAATTTCAAAGGTTTTTGAAAAACTCTTATTAAAACGGTTAAAACCAGTAATTGAAGAAAGACATTTCATTCCTGATCATCAATTCGGGTTCAGAATCAAGCATTCCACAATTGACCAGGTTTATAGAATAACCAACGAAATTGAGAAGGCCATAGAAGAGAAAAAGATATGTTCTAGCGCTTTTGTTGACGTTTCTCAAGCCTTCGACAAGGTGTGGCACGAAGGCTTGAATTATAAACTTAGACAGGAACTTCCGGAAGAGTTGTACAAGATCTTAGAGTCGTATTTGGAGAATAGACTCTTCCGTTTCAAGCACGGAGCCGAATACTCGGAATTCAAGGAAATCGCTGCGGGAGTTCCACAAGGGAGTGTTCTTGGTCCAGTCTTGTTCTTGCTCTATACTCGAGATATACCCCAAAAAGAAGGCACCGTTGTTGCTACATTCGCTGACGATACGGCTATTCTGGCAACAGATAATTCAGTCGAGTCAGCAACTGTAAAGCTTCAACGAGCTTTGGATAAAATCTGCGAGTGGACAAAGGTTTGGCGCATTGTTCTCAATGAAACCAAATCTACGCATGTTAACTTTACGTACAAGAAAATAAACAACTTACCCATTTTCATTAACTCGGTACAAATACCGTATGCAAACGAAGCAAAATATCTAGGAATGACACTAGATGCGAAACTCAAATGGAAGTCGCACGTTAAAAAGAAACGCGACGAGCTCGAAATTAGATTTAGAGAAATGTATTGGCTGCTTGGAAGATATTCCAAATTAAGCATGTATAACAAATTGCTCTTATATAAGCAAGTCTTAAAACCTGTATGGACGTATGGTATACAACTTTGGGGTTGTACCAAAACCAGCAATAGAAATATTTTACAAACCTTTCAAAATAAGGTGCTTAGAACAATCGTTAATGCGCCGTGGTACATTAGAAACGACGATATCCATAGAGATCTCGGTCTAGCCACCGTCGAAGATGAAATAACAAATTTTGCACGCAAACTCCGTGTTCGCCTTCATGGACATTGCAATAACGCCGTACTCCAAATTCTGGACGTGACAAACCTTGTGCGCCGACTAGAAAGAACGAAACCGTTCGATTTAGCGCAATAAGGAATAACCGCTTATAATGACGGTATTAGTAGGTGCTTTTATTGGAAAGCTACCTGCACAACGCGAATTTTTATTGCGAAAGTTAAACTACTTGATAAGGCTCTTTTGTACTTAGTCGTAGTCAACACGAAAAGGGGAGGTGTTTTTAGTGAGTAAGAATCTCACACTACCATGAGCACGTGCGGTAGATCCTCATGGTGTCTCATGAAAGATTTTCACCTACCCTCGTAAAAAAAAAAAAAAAAAATTCATTCCGATGTCTTCAGCGACTGATTTAGGAAAGAAGTTTTGACATTCTGCGTTGAATCTGGGATGAAGGTAAACGTGAACAAATTAAAAGTTATCATAATATTCGGAATGCCTGATCAATGCACTCTGCAGGTTAGTGGAGTCCCATTGAAACAGGTGGTGAAGTTTAAGTATCTCGGGGTCCTATCCACGAGTGATGGTAGGAGCAATACTGAGTTATCCTGTAGGATTGGTCAGGCTGGAGCAATTTTGAGACAGCTTGGTCAATCTGTGATCAGGAGGGCTGAACTTGGCATCGAAGCTAAGTTGTCGGTCTTCAATTCAGTGTTTTGTTCCAACCCTCGCCTATGGTAGAAAGAATAAGATCGCCGATACAAGCTGCCGAAATGAGATTTCTTCGTTGCATTGCTGGGATAACTCGCCGAGATCGGGTTGTCAAACGCATGTCCCCAACTCGGATACCAAGACGTGCCGTGGAATCCGTGCCATCAGGTAGGCGTCCCCTGATAAGGCCTAGGATGAGATGGCTGGAACAAGTCCGAAATCTCACCTCTACTCGTATGAGGATAGCCCCTGATGATTTAGAGTCGATGGTGGAAGATCCACTTAAGCTCACTACACCCGCGACCCTTATAGTGGATAAGCGGGTCATTGGAAGATGATGATGATGATGATGATGATGAGTTTTGACATTCAGTTGTAGCAAGGAAAGGATATTGACGATTTGCACTAAAGCCGTGACACATTCGCCCTTGCCCTACAGAGGACAAATGGTATCGGTAAAGATTAACCCAAAGAGCTTTTCTACCGGACTTACGAAGTATGTTTTAGACGTAAAACAATTGGAAACACGTACAAATTGGAAACATTTTTGACAATTTTGTTTCAAAATATTCACCGGTCAAGTTTTGCAAATATGTAAATTTGTGAGAGCAGACTTTAGAGTCTTTATATGCATCGTGATTTAAGCTGTGAGTTTTCTAGATAAAAATTCCATCTATAAGGCCAGACGCTCCTTGAACGCTTCGCTGCCTTAAAAGAGACCGTTTTAAAGCCCTTGCGCTTGCACTTTGTTATCCATCCTCGGTATTCCATGTTTTCTCTACAAGTGGATGCAGAAGTTAGGAAAATGTTGTTGGCGCTGCTACGAAACAATCCTTTAAACAATCCGTCTCCAGCTTCATACTTGATACCTCTTATTTCGATTACCTTCTAAACTTCTCCACTGGCCCTCTTCTCTCCCACGTCCTGGACCCGTCGAAGCCTTAAGCTTCCAGTGCAAATCCCTCATTTCCCCTAGACAACATGGTTTCCTGAAGGGTAGCTCGACTACCACAAATCTTGTCAAATTCGTGTCCTTTGCCCTCTCAGCAGTAGGGAACGGTAACGATTTCAGCAAGGCTTTCGACAAAATCTCTCATAAATTAATAATTTTCAAACTGTCTGCCATCGGCTTTGAACCCATACTGTTAAAATGGATATTCTCTTACCTGGATATCCGTTTTCACAGTGTCCGCCTTAGGTTCGCCCATTCAACCCCGTTTTTGGCCACGTCTGGTATTCCACAAGGCAGCCACCTCGGTCCCCTTCTGTTTATATTAACTATTAATGATCTTGATAGGATTATCAAACATTCGTCCATCTTCCTTTATGCCGACGATACTAAGTTGTTCAAAACAATTTCTTCACCACAAGTCTCCATCCTCCTTCAAGAAGACCTTAATAGTTTTACGATCTGATGCCTAAAAAACTGCTTAGAACTTTATATTGCCAAATGTCAATCCATCACCTTCTCACGTAAGCGACACCAATCTCCTCCCCGTCTCTACCTTCTGCTTAACCAACCCATCTCCCCCGTTCAATCTCTTCGCGACCTCGGCATTTTGTGTGACAGGGAACTTAACTTCCGATCACATATAGATGAGATAATCCTTAAAGCCAACTCTGTTCTTCTTCCATTTTTGTAAAACGATGGTCAAAAGAATTCACCAATCCATACGTAACCAGATCCCTCTACATTACCTTTGTTCGCCCTCTGTTAGAATATGGAAGTCAAGTATGGTCTCCATATCATCGTGTCCATATTACGAGAATCGAGAGCATCCAACGCCGTTTTTTCCGATTTGCTCTTCGAGGTCTGCCCTGGAACGACCTATTTACACTCATTAACTTGAATACCTCGAGGAATGCAGAGACGCAGCCGACATCCTCTTCATTCACCGACTCATTTCTGGGCACGTTGATTGTGCGTCCCTCATCAATTCCATTTCCTTCCACACTAACACTCGTTATCTACGAAACCCTCGCCTCTTCTATCGACCGACCCACCACACCTCTTATGGCTTGAACGAACCTATCTCCCGTATGTAGCATACAGATTAACACAAACCTTACCATCTTCGATTTAAACCATACAACTCCTTACCTGAAGTCCCTTCTGCTTTACCACCACATCTAATTTTAAGTTTTAGTTTTAAAATTTCTGTTTAATTTTAGATTAAGAATGAATAGCTTGTATTAAGCCAAATAAATGGGGTCTCTGTTCCCCACCAAAATTAAACAGTTCCGTAGGTACGATTGCTTACTTACTTAGCGGGCTCCCGACCGGTTTAAAGTCTGAACCTGTCACATTGCATGTCTGAATCTTCTTCGATCCCGGACTTGTTGCAACCAGTTTGTCAGGCCAAGTATTCTGGCATTAACGATGTCTTATACCGGAGGTTCGGTATTTCCTGTCGTCTCGAAAGAGAGGACTGCAATTCGAAGATTCTCTTGGCTAGAGCATTGATTCCCGTTTCAACCATATATCCTCCTCCTACTCTTGTTTCGAAGGAATCCAGAACTACTCTCATTTCTTGCTTTTCGTCTAGCACTTGGCGCCATATAACAGGACTGACGAGATTAGAGTCTTACAGAACGTTACCTTCGTTCTTCGTGTTAGATGCTTTGACCTCAGTTGTTTCGCTAAACCAAAGTAGCAGTTTCATAGGGTAAGTCTTTGTAGAATCTCCACTAAGATGTCATTCTACGTTCACCCCGAGGTAGGTTAACTCCTGTACTACATAGAAGATATGGCTGGTGGTAGTGACGTTTTGCCATAGGCGGTGTACAGATAGACCTTTGTTTGTCGACAACATATTTATATGTATGTGGTTGCGTCCTCGTTTATTTTAAGACCAACCTGTTTGGCCTTTTCTTCAGTCAACGCAAATATGCGTTCCGCTAAGAACGTGCGACGATATCAATATCAACTACGTATTCCAACTGTTGGATGGACTAGTGGAAGATAGTGCCTATCTGCTCCAGCATGAGATTAAATAAATCACAAGACAGCGCGTCGCCTTGCCGAAATCAGGTGCCTATTTGGAATAGATCTGCAGAGGTGTTGTCTTCCACGTAGGTTAAATTACTGGCTACCGAGCTCTCCCAGTGCTATTGCACCGATCATCTTGGTAATCGCAGAAACGAAGGGCTATTGTTTCCTCGAAGCGTGGAAACTTCCAAAACTAATCTTTCTTTTGATGACTTCCACAATGGTTAAATGCACTGACAGTAACACTATGCAACATTCAGTAGTTCTCACAGATCCGGAAAGTTAGTCAAAGTCATGTCACCAGAGTGGAAATACCACACCTCAATTATATGATCTGCTTTCGAAAGTTCAAGTCCTACTACTTGTCAACAACAATAGTAGACCTTCCTACGATCTACTCGAATTCCACAACCCACTTTCCTTCCAATTGACCGTCAAATATTCCACTGACCATGTCCAACATCCAAACCAGCCAACACTTTCTGTCGGCACTTTGCGCAGCAAACAGGCACTTGCCACACCACCATTCCGAGCGTCAACTCCCACATTGACTTGCCCCACATTGGCCTCTCCCAAAATATGCACCTAGTCATACGCTAATTGTACCCCAACACCCCACAAGGAAAGCAATCTTCGCTACTTCAAATGGCCGGCGTTTAGCACCCAGGCTTATGCACCTCCAAGTGCCAATCAATAATTGGACAATGACTCGCCCACTGCCTACCGAGTGCACCTCGCTACTGCTGCAACGCATAAATAACCATCATTTGCACATACCACGACCTGTAACCCACAATGGAACACAGACATCTCTGCGCAGGTATGCATTACCTACCACCAGCATCATTATCGAGAACAACTAATCCAATTGTCAGTGTGACGTGTCCTACTTGTTCGGCTATTCAGCGATTATTTCATTCGCAGCCATGCGACTTGCTCGGAGCTCTTTGTGCGAGCTGCACATGCGCACACAATCCGCCGCATCATCCCAACCATCAGTAGAGCCATCAGCTTGTCCCACTCTGCGAATTATCAATTGGACAAGATATCCCAGCGAGCGAGCCTGTGCGCACATGCCGCTGTACCGCTTTTTAGCATCCCGAACTTTATTGAAACAAAACAATGCCAATTTAACTACTACCTGCTGACCACGGCCAGTTGCCATTAGGATGACCATTTGTGGAAGGCAGCGGAGATCTAGGCAAACAAGTCGGTGCAGCGCTACGCCAATGGACTTGATCTCCGTCGTCACACCGCTTGCCTCTGTGATTTGACCTTTTATGTGTGTGCGCTAAATCTATACCGCGCCGCAATGGACCAGCTTGTTTTTGGCGCAGAATTAACCAGCTGCCGTAGGCTGAAACAATCGATGAGGAGTCAATGAGGAGTCCCGGATTCCGCAGAAATTCCGCTACAATTGCTGGTAGGCTCCGTTTACCAGCGGAGTATTCTCTTTGTCATCTCTGAGTGCCGGCGCAGTGGAGTGAAGGTACAAAGCCTGGGTATTACATGAGCCGGCAGGTGGCTTCTGTGAGTTGTACAGGAATAAAAGTGTAATTAAGCAACGGCCAAGCCAAAATAGAGAAAAAACGGAAACTGTCGAGATACGCGGTCAGGTGGGATGACAAAACAACGTTGACCACACTAATCAGGAGATCGGCGAGTGTGCAGAATTATAGGAAAATACTCCGAGAGTCGGTGTTCTCGTTCGAAAGGCTAAATGTTCGATGGGAAATTAAATGGTTATGTATGATACCTGGACTGCTAGCAGTTTGACCTGTCGAAGCGCTTCTGATGTCCTCAAGGATTAGGGTGTCCCTGAGGAGAAGTTGCCTCCTAATAGAACAGAGAGCACATGGTATATGATCGCTATTTCCGCTTCCTCTAGAGAGAGTTGACATTAGATTCGGCAGTTTCCAGGTTGAATTTTCTTTGTCCAGACTACGTGGTACACCCTTGCATTGCATTTAAGGATCAGATGCTTTTTGCGACTGTGCTCCTGTACCTAGGACTTAACGCCTCAATGGTATATTGAAACTTATATGCCCTGTTTTGACGGCTCATACCTTGTCTCCGACTGCTCATGGTTCTCGGATAAGGTCTAGGATAATTTTGTCGCAGTGAAACCGCTGCCTAAAGGTGCCTCAGGCACTCTTTGCATGGTGCAGGTTGGCCTGCAATACCTTGACGGCAGTCATCATTGCTTTTTTGTGCTGTTCCGTCAACCGCCGATGTGGACGCCCTGAGGTCGCTGCAGCACATTAAGCTGCAAAGCGACAAAGCTTATTGACTGCATGGCCACAGCCGTAGGATTTCATGCGTTTAAATTTTGCCGCTCTGCCGCTTGGCCGCTTACCGCTCGTTGCATGGCCTTGGCCTGAGAATAGCCGACACGGGGTGTGTGGTCTATTAACTCAATAGGTGTTCCTTTCTGTGGAAACGTTCAAGTAGTTGATAAAACTGAACTACTTCTCAGCACGACTTGCTTAGCTGCGCTGACAATCCATCGCTTCTTTGTGCTCAGTCGCAGGGAGAGAGACGGGCACATCGACGCTGTTACCTGTGGCTGACTGTGGATCCTCACTATTTTCGACCTCTTTTTAAATGGCTGTGTCCGCAGGAGAGGTCTGGGATGAATTTTTGTGTACCAACTCGAAACACCGCTTTACATTTGAATGCTTTTCAGCGAACCCCACAGACGCGAACCCCCACAGACGTGAACTCCACAGGACGCACTAAAGTGGGAGGATTGTGATTTCTAAATCCTGACAACAATTTCGCTGGGATAAACGAAGAAGGAGAAAAAGACATTTGAATGAATTTTAAACAATCTGTCGCTGATGACTAAGACGAGATACACAGAACCAATCTTGGATGAGCTCTGCATGACCATCTTATGTTTAGCAAACAAACAGTCGCTCTGTGAGCCAAACGTTGCAACAATTTTTTCGTTAGATAGACCGACACTTTGTCCTCGGAAGATGCGTGTTTTTGGAAACAACTCCTCTTCCACTATGTAGGTTAGGTTAGGTTAGGTTATGGGGGAAGTGCCCAGTCCAATGACTGAGCGTTCACGGGGGCCTACTGGTCCATTGTGTTCCCCTTTGTGTTGTGGGCCATGTTCCAACCTTGGGTACTAGGTGGGTGGTCTGTCAAACCACCCTGTACTCTTAATGAAGTGGAGTATGCTCGTTATCGGTACTTCTGTTAGGTCACTCAGTTCTCCAAACAGCCTGTTTCCCATGTGTCGAAGTCGGCGGTTTTGGAGGTTGGGACACTCGCAGAGTAAGTGCTTGATGGTTTCTGTCTCTTCCGCATCCTGACAGCTCCTGCAGTAGTTTGCGGAGTCGATGCCGAGTCTCCTGGCCATGATACCTATGGCACAATGTTCCGTCAGTACTCCTACAAGGATGCGAGTATCTTTTTTGTTCATAGCCAGAAGACGATTTGTTTTGTTCTGGTCTATTCTCTGCCATAAGCTGCGGAATATAATGCAGTCGCCTCTGGCGGACCAAGAGGTATTGATCATCTCCCTCATCTTGTGTTCAACGTTACTTTTCAGTACACCGATAGGGATGTTTATCGATGTGTGGGTGTTCTCTCTTTCCAGAGCAGATCCCTGCCGAGCAAGTTCGTCTGCTTTCTCGTTACCCTCGAAATCGCTGTGTCCGGGGACCCAGCAGATGTTGACCTCGTGGGTAACGCCTATTTTATTTAGGATTTTACGACAGGCAGTCACCGCTTTCGATTTGGTACTGGCATTATCTAGAGCCTTGATAGCTGCTTGACTGTCGACGAGGATGGTGATCTTAGTTGGGTTCAGTCTCCTGTCATCTATTGTTCTAGCTGCTCTATCAATGGCAAAAATTTCAGCTTTTGCCGCTGTGCTCTTTATGAAATGGTCTAGTGGGGGTAAATTCAACATAACTTGCAGACAAACTTCCACTATGTAACATCAGGTTCCGTCAATATATCTCCCTCATGACCTTGAAGTAGTTTTTCATTTACTCAGCAGTGGCGGGAAGCAACCTGCCGTTGGACGATGGCTTTATTTCTCTATCTGTGAGCTCGATCGAGGCATCAATGATCGCCTCTTGTGCAGCGACAGCTTGGCATGTTCTGAGGGAGTTTGTGCAAGCTACTGCAGGTGGTCATAGGAGGTGGCCATAGAAGGCCTTGTCTGTTTAATTTTCCCACTTGAGGTGCCTATAGACTGATCTTAAGACGCCTCTGTTCAGACATCTTAAATTTAATGAAATCACTGGGCTGAAGAGCCATGTTCTCCGCAGACTCATTGCTCATGATCCCTCATTTCACTGAGATTTCATCTGAGAGTAGACTCACAGAATCATCACAGAGTATTCAATCTAGGCCCGAGGATGAGATCACATCGCCTGCTTTAAGTCTGGCTGTTAAGTCAGAAGTTTAAGAAGAATTCCTGCTGAAAGCAGATTCATCGTTATCGATCAGGGGCTCACACTCCTTCAACGAGCTTTATGGCATTGGAAGAGCACTACTCGCATGAAATTGTTTATTAATTCAGGAAATAGTGGTCACAAGAGTATTCGGAAAGGAGATCAATTGCAACGGATCGTACTGCAGAAAGGTTAGATTGAAATCGAAGGTCGCCGAAAATCGTATACTAGAGATAAAGCACCCTCTAAGCCATGCATCCTTCGGCGAATACGGTTCCACCTTTGAGCCACTAGTGCAAGGATTGATCACTTCTTAACTTTGGCTCAAGAGACTGTTCTCTTAACCACATCGATCGTATTCTCCTCAGACCCTTACTGAGTGGGCCAAAGCCAAACCGCAACTCTTCTCCAGGTGGCACTGCGTTTAAAGCTGGAAATAGATCTTCCTAACATACATAGCTGGAAGCTATTCACCGGTAATAGCCCTTTGTCTTAATTTTCTATCAAGAGAAACCATGGCGGCTGGAGGCAGATCAAAATGATCGCGTTTACACAGACATATCATCGTCGGGATAATTTCAAAATCTTCGGCCCTTGTAAGTACCAGAAACGCTTTCCTCGACTCCTTGGGGTGAAACGAAACCGTGATTTAATAACTAAATAACCATTGTCCCCCAATTATCGATTTCGATTGAAATGCTTCTCTAACCACCACCTCCAATATGGCCCATGCCGTGACTGCTTTGCCTCCAATTGACACGCATCCACAATTGAGATCAGCCCTCCGAGTAATTATACGTGGTTTTCCTATACCCCAACCAAATTACTATATTTTCCTGAAAAATGTTCCCGGATGTGTCCCATCCACCGTAGACCGGTTGACCGCTTTCATTCAAATTTATCCAACTCAATTAAGCAGATATCATGCGCCTTCATCGGTGAAATTTAATTATAAGAAGCCTTAAACCAAATTGCTGGTAGTCTGTCCACAGCCGGGACCCACGCTGAAGACGGACTGTAATTTCCCGAAGCGGCCCCGAGCCAAACAATTACGCTATTCTTTAGTTTCTAATGGAGAAACCATTTTGACACCACACATGACATTCTTAGGAATTAAGTTTGACACAAGGCCCCTGTGTCGGATAGCCGAACGCAAACGGTGAAACGCACCGCATCCACTGGCCCATGGGCGACATTCCAAGGAAGTTTCACTGAAATTAAATTATATCCCCGACGAGAGATGCGTGTCAAGAGTATTTTTCCTGCGACTGCTCGGACCCTTACCAGCGCCGGACGGGTTGGCAACCAAATTGAAAATGTTCGTGCATCCGGCGGCCTCTTTTGTGGACAGATAAACGCATGCACCTGTCATAAGGTTGGCGAGGCACCTCTGTCCTTTGTATTAATAAAAATGGAAATATTATGACACTGCGCACTGCGGCGGCCTCAGTGAGGGCGGCATATCATAATTGCTATGATAATGCCGTTTTGCAGCATCTCACCCGTTCCCAAAATGGCAGCCGGGGGCCACTCATGATAAGACCAAACGCAGGAAATCACATTTGCATACGGCCGTCGCTGGAGCCACAACAACGATGACAACTGGTAGGCACTCCTTATCTACGGACTCCAGGCACAGCGCATCCTTATTCGATATCACGTGCAGTTCACGAACAAATAAGGCCGGACATCGCTTAAGCGATTAATAGAAGCATCGGCCACACGAACATGCGGCCGGCAACGAACGAACGATCTTCATAAATTATTCAGGAGCGCAATTCAGTTTTCGATTTTATTAGACACAAAGTTAAGATGTGTGCACGGCGAACTGGTCAGCTCACAGTTCCATATATCATCTTTGAACAGAACTTTCTGTCCCGCTCTGAGGTTCACTCAATTCATTTCATTTTGGGGATACACGACAGAACAGAGTTGACTCTAACTCTGACTGTGACTGTGCAGTGGTGCGCCGCCAGTGTCCTTTTATCGGAAAGAACTTTGCATTTTATTGTGGCCTCGTAGATACAGGCGCATGGTGCCACAGTTCAAAGGAATACTTCCGATGATACATATTCAAGATGGAACCATTAGTCATTGGAGGTCTCTGTCGGGTCTAATGTGAACAAAACAATACCATTAGGCTGGAGAGTAGCGAATAGCGATGGCGTGGAACATGTAGTCGTAGAGCAGTGATGCTGCTTAACACGACGCGACGCTTCCTGAAGTTGGTCAAAGTAACCTTTCGTGTTATTTATATTTTTTTGGTTGAGCATGGTGGGGTATTCAGGAGGTGATTTCCGCATTAGGTAGATTAAAATGTTACACGGAAACACACCCATTCCGAGCTTAATGGTGTCCATTTGACCTTCTGTTGGAAGTCACAGAAGATGAATGGGACATGACGTCAGGAATTGCATTGCACGGTGACATGAGAGATTACCTTGGGACAACTTACATGTGTATGCGCTTAAGTGAATTGTTCTCAACTGAGTTTTCCGGGAATGCAGCATTTCGTTATGCTGGAGGTTCTATTTGATCCCATTGAAGCGATCGAACTAGCTGTATGGGCTGCGCGCAATATACATACATGGCAAATAAGGACCCTAAAACTAGTGACACCCTTGATAGTTAGAAAGTAGATACCACTACCAGGCATAACGACGTCCGCCTTGTCTGGGTACCGGATCACAAAGGTGTCACGGAGAACGAGAAAGCCCAGGAACCGGCAAGAAAAGATCCACTGAGAACACAGTGGGACTCGCACTTAAAATAATTAAAACAGCAACCAACGAGAGCAGACAAAGGGATTTCGAGGGTCACTGGGAAAATCTCCCGACGTGAAAAGTGGCTAGATTACTCGTGGGTAAACCTAGCAACCTGCTCACCAGAAAGGCTCTAGATTCAAGCAGAGAGCAATTGAAGCTGATCACAGGACACATTAACCTCAATGGGCCTCGCTGACACAGAAACATGTAAGAATTGCGAGGAAAAAGAAGACTTACACTTCCTATACAATTGCCCAGGCCTAGCGAGAATCGGCGGCATCCTGGCCTTCACCAAAGAAACAGTAAGATTCATCAGACCACACGTACACTAGTGTCAACTCCATAATTGTTTCCACCTTCCCTAGATCCCTCTCAACATATTTCCCAAGCCAAACCTATGCCTGCAGTTTCGAGGATTAAAGAAGGGGAACACAACGGCCCCAACAGAGGCCTAAGTGAAGAGCCTTCCGCTCACCTTCATATACCAAACCATAAATGATCAAAGAGTTGAAAATTCATTGCACTCGATTACAGTCAGAGCGAGGTGAATCCCGATCACATCAAGGCTACTCTCTAAAACTAGGTCCCAAGGATAAGAATAATGGGAAGGCTTCTTAGGCCTTCTTTTACGAGCTTACGAGCTCTCCGAAGAGCTCTTTAAGGAAAGTTCTTAAAATAAGGACAGTTGGGAAGTCCAGCCACATTGCAATGTTCTTTGTCTTATCGAAGGTGGACCCTTGCCCCATCGAAAGGCCTGATGGCGATCACCTGGCATTTTGGGAACAGTCTCTTGGAAGTTCACAACATGCTAGGAGGATGGGCCTCTTCGCGAATGACTTTCGCAGGAGCTGCAGGGACGACGAATAGGAGGAAACGATCCTCTATTGTCTCTGCACTTGTCCTGCCCTATCCCATAGAATGAAGTTCTATCTAGGAGGCTATCGCTTAGAGAATTTGGGCGAATTATCGCATACTGATGTCAAAATTCTCCTCAGCTTTATTATGAGCTCCAAATGGTTTCATTCGTTCGAGTGGCACGTAGTGGTATCACAAAGGGCCTTCCTTGGTCTACGTGTGTCTGTGCCTCGCATGGACAGCCACCTCAGCTACTTACCTACCTAAGTCCACAACAGGGGTTGCGCTGAAATCGAAATGGACTGAGATCACCATTTAAGCGTAGCCTATGTCCGCCTTCGTATCTCCCAAAGCAGCTGCAACACAATGGTCCGAAACAAAAGGCAAAACAGATGAGCTAAAAGATTCCATAGCCTGCACACAATTTGTAGACCACCTTACTCAAGGAATAGTCACACTGAACAACACTGTGGTGCCGGATATGGAATAGCGATGGTGCGAAAAATGTTCAATGGACATGGCTGGTGTTTGAACCTTCGCAGCTTCTACAGCAGCCTAACGCACTAACCCCAGAGCCCCAGCGAGCACTCCGTAGATTGCAGATTGTAAGCGAGGGTTGCAGATACCACAGCGACCAGGATAGATCTATTATTATCCTTACCTATTGGCTCTGGTCAATGTATGCATGAGTAAAAGCTTATCCTTCAATCATATGGCTCTAAAAATTGGAGTATCTCTTGTTGACCCGTCTTTTGGCGAGTCCTTCTGCTGTGAGTGAGTGCCGCACAGTCTTCAAAAAGATGTATTGGGCTTCATCCTAATCGTAGAATCTAAAGTTCCCATTGTTTTCCATCCCTAGTCTGTTCATATGCTTAGTTAGTCTGGAGTGGTCAGTTAGGAAGCCTGTAAGTACACGAAGCTTCTTCTTGGTCATGTTGATGTAGGTGGTGTTTCTCTTATGGCCGGACTTCTCATTGCCCCTTCTTTTCTTCTTAGTTTGTCGAGTCTTATCAACAGATGGGTTCTGGACCTGCTGATTGTCTTTCGAATAATTTCTTTGAAAGTTCATCTCGTCACCCTTGATCCCAGCGTTACCTGGTACCCAGTGGTGAGTAACTGTATTACTCTCTCCCAGTTTTATTGATTTTCTCAAGCCAGTCCCATATCATCTTTAATTTTATTACATGGGAGCGTAGTGCCTTGATGGCTGCCTGGCTGCCTGAGAGTATCGCGATATTTTCTCCATGATACTTCCCGTTGAGGTTGTATTGAGCGCTGTGCCCACGCTTCAATCGTATAAATCGCAGCTTGAAAAACACTACAATAGTTATCCAGTCGGTGTAAGTTGTGAGAAGACCCCTTCTGGGGCCCCATCTCCATCACTTATGATACTTAATCTAATCCAACAAGTAAGGACCGATAGGCTCAATGGAGACATTGGACAAAAACAAGAAGATTAGCCCCTAAACTAACCAACATTATTACATTACATTACTTACGACTGCGGTTCACAGTCAGTTTAATACACCTTCTCAGCTGCAAATCAATTGGTTCTAGTCTTAGCTCTAATGTATTCCAAAGCTTCAAGAGGCTTCCTTGATGTTCTTTAGATATCTACTGCCTCACATTGATAGCGCTCTGATCAGAGATTACGTTGGCACCTCCTCACGATCGTTAGATAACCATTCAAACATGTCACAGTGACATTTTGGGTGTGGAGATCATGAGCTCCACCTGTCCATTAGCCACAGCCCACACATAATCTAATCTTGGAACAGTCAAATGATAATTTCATTTCCGGGGCACCCAACTCTGCATTAGAATGTCAAGCACTTAACGAGAATCAACTGCCTCCTTAACCTCAACGTTATCTTATAGCATCTCGACGATTTGGACTATTGAGTGGCAAGTCATGTACTTACATACGCGATACAGATAACACACGTTCCTAGGTTATTGCGACTATTAGCCACAAGCACTGCACTACAACCGCCTTAATCAGTTAAATAATTTCTCCCCATCTGTGTCCATGGGAAATACCTCTGCCAGTGTCACACTTGGTTGAAAAATATCCCCAACAACACCCAATAAATTCTGAGTTCTGTAACCTAAGCAGCGATTAACCAGCAATCGGTAGAGACGGAGAGTTCCATGTTTACTCACCTTTCCGGGCCCCGTTGCAGCGCGCGTGCGCAAATACACAAATTCTGCTCCGAAGCGGGCCCAAGATGCAGTTAAATTTATGACAGAAAAAGATTAATTCAATAAATCACCAATTGGACGGCGTTCACGGGACGGTGTCCCGGACACTGCCATTTGCTTAGCCCATTACTGTCGCTTCCTTGTATTTAGAGAATTTCTAATCCCCTCCATCATCTTGGGCTGGATGGAATCGCTTGGTGGAATTTGTACAACATGCGCGCAGCATGGGGATTTGTGGTGCATTTCTTCCTTTTCCGCTGTGATTTTGGACGTCTTTTCCTTTCTACGGCACCACAAATGGATGCGACAATTGCAGGCACCACACAGAGATGATGGATGCAAGCGTAAGCAGTAAAGCGGATGACAATGCTAAGCAATATAAATTGAGACAGTTGACTTGAACGTCAACACACCGTTAGGCCTAGGGTAGGCCGCTCCTGGAGCAAAATTCCGACAATTTCTGACTATTTATCCTGCCGTAGCGTAATTGCCAGCAAAACGATTCGCGAGGCCTCCGGGAGAACGCCAGAAATCTCATTCCAGCGGCGCGGCTGCCAAATCCGATTAAAATCAATAAGCTTCAGCGGAAAATGGTCGCAGAATTCCATATCTCCTTGCGCGCCGCCATAAACTGAATCATAATCGCAGCAATCATACGGCTCGCATAAATCTCCATTTATGACGCTGGCACACCGGTCCATAGCTGCGCGGCGGAAGAATGGCCATTCCGAATGCGGCGTGCTACATGGTCCATTTAATCTGTCAAAGTGTCAAATAGTGAAACTTTCTCGATTGCTTGCTATGATTGCATCCACTGGGCTGGACGGCGAGTGTGCTGAATCGTTTATGGTGTTTCCCCGCGCGAGCAAAGAAGTGAATGACAGATTATCACTTCTGCGACAATGTCGCCCTTCAACTGAGGAGCTCCAGCAGCGCCAGAGGAAGTGCTGAAGTGGAAATTGCAGCCCGGAGGGAAAAACATTACAGAACATGATGGATGATGTTGCGGAGGAATCTTGGATGGTTTTTTGCATCTTTTAGTTGTTTGCGTTAGATATTTCTCGTTAGACCATTTGCAGGCGATAATTGCTGTGAATTAAGTGGCCCAAGGGTATACAAGCATGGAAAGTGCACGTTAGGATTGATAGGCTGATGAGGTTTCGTGGTTTTCCCTTGATAGAAACGTGTGTGTAATTTGTATGCAATTCCCCTAACAGGTGGTGGCTTTAAGGGGAGAAGACCTGGTTGCGGAAGGTCTTGAAATAGCATCATCTAATGCTTGACTTAATTTGAATTTTCCTTTGAAGCGGGTGGAGTATGGGGCATTGCATTACGTCCATAAGCCGCTGAGTTTAATCATCTCAATCGAAGTCTCCACCTGAGCTTCAGTTCCTGTACTATGTGGAAACTCTGCTCCACTCCACTCTTCTGAACTGAATGACATTGCTCTTCAAAAAGCCTGAACAGGAGGATTATGTTCAGTAGAGACATGCTTTCAAATATGAAGTTGTGTAAACCTCTGTTACCTTTGATGTCAAGAAAGGCTTTAGACAAGGCGACATTGTAATCGAGAGAATAGTGCAAAACTAACGCGCTAACACCAGAGGCACAATCTTTCAAAAGTCCGTCCAATAATTCGCATATACCGACGATATTGACATAATCGGAAGAACGCAGCGTAATGTCACCGGCGCGTTCGTGAGTATTGAGATGGAGACGGCGAAGATGGGTCTAGCGGTGATTAAGGGCAAGACCTAGTATATACGACAGTATGTACATATGCTGTCAACAAGAAAGGACGCTCAACACCGATGTCTCGGACAGGTGACGTTCTGTCCGGTAGACAGTAATAACTTTGAGGTACTTTGTCTACCTAGGCTCCACTATCAATTCCGACGACGACACCAGCGCTGGGTTAAGAAGGCAATTGAGGAGAAAGCCCTCAAACGACGAAAGTTACCATTTTTAAGACCTTAATCGTCCCAGTCCTGCTCTACCGCGCAGAGGCATACACTTTATCAAATGTGGATGAGGTTGCTCTTGGCTGTTTCGAGAGGAAAATTCTTCGAGTGATTTTCGGTCCAGTCTGCATACACGGTGAATGAAGGAGGAGATTCAACGACGAATTGTACTGGTGTACAGCGACATCGACTTAGTCAGAAGAGTGAAGGCCGAACGACTGATGTGGGTGGGTTATATAGAGCGGATGTGCACCATTGCTTCGGCCAGAAAATCTTCGAATCCAATTCCGAGGAGTGGCGCAGTAGAGGAAGACCGCGATTCAGGTGGCGCACGCAGGTGGAAAAGGGCCTTAACCAGCTTGGCGTGCAAAACTGGAGGCAGCTGGCTGGAGACGCTTGTAAACTAAAATGCGCTTAAAGTATTCACTTGTATCCTTACGTACGTGCGCACGGTGAGGCGATAAGAATTCATGTGAAAAGTTTAATCGCATGCTTCTCGCTTCTCGCTTCTCGCATCGCATCACTGTGCGCGTGGCCTTAGGCTAGGTAAATAGATGCCCTGTGATATTAGTCACTGTTCACATAGACTTCCGATCCTATACGAAATAAAGATTGATAAAAGTTACTGAGTTAGGGCTACTCAACTCAGTGCTTCATATGTATGTACATTAATTGATCCAACTGCGTGAATAAGTAGCTGCGAAGAGTCCTAATTCTTCTGTCAACGAGGGTACAACATTCGTACACCAGATAGAGTTACCAAATTCAAGATTGACTTATAAGGACTGCAGGATTGAGGTTACATTTCCCTCACGTGTGTTCCCAGAACGTGTTAAAAAATGTCCCGTCGCGTGGAAAAAAAAAGACGGATGAAAAGGATAACAGACTGCGCGCACATTCGATGTGAATACATCCTTCAACTCCAACAATAACGTTGTTGCAGCACTGGTTACTCAGCTGGGTTGGGTTCTGAGCTTCGGGGGGATAAGAGTGAAATTGGAAAGCAAGGAGGAACTTATTTTTTTTTTAGTCCTGTAAAGTAATCGAATTGGAAAGCGGTTTCCGAATCTACGAGCCTATTTCGTATTCACCTAGCGGAAATCATAAAGAGCTCGGGAGCTGCTCCTCCATCTTCCTATCACCTGAGAAGGGGTGCAAATGTCTCCGCAGATTGTGTCGTCCTTCTATCTGTTTCAGTTATGTGGAATTCGCCACGCCGCGCCGCTTACTTCCCTATATTCCTAGATACCTCTCCTTACTGCAATAAGATTCTTCGGTAAAACAGTGCATCCGGCGGATTGAATGATTAGACTAAAAGTGAACGCAGATCGGATAGGTGAAGTGAATCTCAGTTCCGTCGGATTGTATGATAGGGGTGAATATCAAAAAAGACTCGCATTCATATAAACAAATTTACAAAATAGATTTCCAAAAAAAAATAAATTTTTTTCCCAAAATGTGTTCGAACTTCAACCATCTCCTGCACCATCGAGCTTGACCTTTGCGTTCTTCTTGTCTTGTTGGGGACAGCTGGGCTTGTAACAAGCCATCAGCTTCCAGTTTGGATGTGGTGCCAGATAGTCAATACCCTCGGTCTGATGTCTCTTGAGGAGCTCTTCACAGAAAATGTGATCCTTTTCGGCTCGGTTCATCTCGTTCTCGAACTTTTTTTGTTCCTCGGCCTGCAGACGGGCTAGTTCTTCCAACTGCATATCGAGACCTTGCTTAAACTCCTCGCGGTTTTTAAGCTTATTATTCACTTCCGACCTGGCAAATCGGTTCTCAATTATTTTATTTTCTCGCTGAAATGCCTCCATTTGCATTCGTCGTGCCACCTCTTCACAGATTTGTTTCAGCACGACCTTATGGGTGGTCTCTGCGTCTTGGCGCTTCTTCTGTGCTACCTTCTTCTTGGTCATACCCTTGTAACAGTCGAAATAGCTGGCCAACTGGTCACGCCTCTCGTCGACTTGTCTCTCTTCATGGGATTCCAACCGCCTAAACTTCTTCAAATAAGTCAAATAGTCCAGCATTGCTCGTTTGACGCCGTCGTTCTTGTGCCAAGCTTCCTCCATCTCCTTGCGTACTTGGCGCATTTGTTCCTCGTGGAATACCTCCTCAAAGGTCTCAGCTTCCAAAGCGAGCTCTTTTTGCTGCTCGCATATGGTAGTCAGGTCTCGCCTCAGGGCCAGACTGCGGGCACGTTTGTTTGCGTGAGCTTTTTCTTTTTCCCTCTGAAGGCTTTCCTGGATCGAAAGCGCCAGTGCGATCCTTTGTTCATTGCAATACTTCATGTTCTGTTCTTCAACCCCTCGATGCTCTACTATTTGGCTGTCCAAAATCTTGGTTTGGTGCGCCTGTAAGTTTCTCTTTAGCCGTTCCTCATCTCGTTGCCTGCGATCGCTCTCCGCTGCAAGCCTGTCCCGCGTTTTCATCCAAAACTCGTCGTCCTTCTTCTCGCGTACTATGGCCCGCATCTTGTCATCCATTTGCTCCAGTTGCGTCATCTGAGTTTCTTGGCAGTCTTTCTTTCTCAGTTCGTCCCGAATCTCGATGCTGTTCGTCATGTATTGGTGGACTTTCTTGGCCGCAACGAACTTCTCGGTTTCCTTGGTGCGCTTTAGTTTCATGGCCAGCAGGGACTCTTGACGCTCCCGAATGTTCTCGTCCACCCGGGACTTAATTTTGCTTACGCATTCGCCTTCGTAGTGTTTTTCGTCGTCATCCAGCATCTTCTTGAGGCGTTGTCGTCGAGTGGTTAGGTCATTTTGGAAGGATTCCTGACCGCACGTGACCAGGAACTTGATTTGATTGAACAGACTCTTCTTGTCGGTCTTCGAAATGAACTCATAATGTTCCATAGCTCGAAATAGTATTTGTGATCGAATATATTGCACGCCTTGACGGGAGAAAATTTATGGGCTACTGTTTGGACCTAGAAAATCCTGGCGGGCTAGGTTGACTTTAAAGTATGGCCAGTGTTTCTGCGAATCGCTCGTGTGCAAGGTGCCCCCTAACGGCCATAGTTGACCAATCGACACGAAGATTTATGGCCATGTAATTTCCATGTCCGACCCATCCGTCCGGCCTAAATGTAAACGAATCAGCACACGTAATTGATTGGGTGTGGAAGGGCACTTAATGTCACTATCGTGGGGTTCCACTGTGATGCAGTCAATCAAGCAAACGGAATGCGTCCGAAGCGGGACACGGACTCTGGTTTGGAAAATGAAAAAGTCCCGCCTCAAGGCTGCTGATTAAAAATAGATTATACCCATTTTCGATTTATGGTCGAAGGTGGACACCACTGAGATGAGATTCATTGGAAAAGAACGTCGCCGCTTTGAGCAAATACTGCTGCTGCTACTGCCAATTGTGTTGAATGTTCACGTGCGCCCAGTGCTCCTGGTGCAGTTTTGCTGGCCAGAAGTGGACCACGCATGTGACCATTCGGCGGCATATACATACATACCAGTCCCCCAGATAAGTCGGACTTATTAAAATGTCATTAGCCGAGATTTTCGCTAGCGCCAGTCGGACAGGGACAACAACTTTATGCTCGTGGCGGTGTCGTTTCTCTTTGGACTTCTTTAACGCGAATGCTTTGCATACTGCTTTGCGGTCTTTTTCTGTTTTTTGTGGCTGCAGTCGATAGCGTTGGGATCCAGCCAAGATTTCCGGAACGGAGATTTATGTATATTCGAGAGTCAGACTGGAGGCCTTAATAGAGTTCGGTTTGTGTTTTGAGGAAAAAAGTGGAAGAATAACTTTGAAATGAGGTTGTGGGGTGATGACATGAAGACCAGATTAGAAAACCTGATCATCAGGGTCACGGTGAAGTGCAACGGATAAAAGCATTTCGATAGCATCAAAGACGAAACGACACTAAGTGGAGGTTTTTTTCTTTGTGAAAAGTGTAGGGAGCCTGGAGCACTTGTAAAGATGATGAAAGCGGTGGAGGTGGAGAAATCAAACAGACTCGTGAATCAACATTTAGGATTGAACCCAGGTTACCCGTACGTAACAGATCTGGCCAGTCGAGCAGGATGTGTATTTGGAGGGTTGCTTAGGGCGGAACAGGAAGTTTGACACCACCTAGATTAGGTTTCATTGCATCTCCCAGTCGACTTAAGTTGCACCACACTTTTGCTTGCAAAGGCACCCTAGGAGGTGTCTGCTAGTTTTTGAATAACGTTGTGCCTTGTCTTTACTTTTTGTGGCGCTTTGGCTTGATGGGACTTATAAGTCACTGATGCCTAGTTTTTTTGAAGTAAAGTTGTGTCTTAGAAGATGAAAGCAATAGATTACAGTTTTGTTTGCGCTCGGTTGTGGTCTGGTGTTGTTGTTTGTTTCAGAATGTCAAAGGTCTGCATACTCCATGCCGTAGGCATAGTTCAATTTCCAAGAGGATGTGGCTGGTAGATGGCAGGTGTATATTTTGAAAAGCGTGGGGGCAAACACCGATCTTTGGGGATACCGTAGCTCTGCTTTGTTGTATTGCTATGCTTGTCACTTCGGAGGAATAGCTTTGAATAGCTTATCATTGACTATTGCGCGTATCAGGATGTAGATTTGAATGCATGACATGATCTCGAGGAGCTTGAACAGGAGACATTTTTTCCATACGATGCCGTAGGCTGCTGTTAACTCAACGAAACACATACTGGTTTTCATTTTCCTATGAACTTGATCCGTGCAGCTTCTGGATTTCCTAAAACTTACTTGATCGTCTGGGACAGCTCTGTCAGTATCAGTGATTTTTCGATTGAGGATAGTACGTTCCAGGAGTTTAAGGCTAAGGGATAGGAGAACGATTGGCCGGTAGCTTTGTGTGTCAACTGAAGCTTTATTTGAATTGAAGATAGCGATGACCTTTTTTCACAGATGACAATATTTCCGAATGAGCCCGTGCTCGTTGAGACGCTGTCCTCGAAGCATTCTGGATAAATTTAGTCCGCACCTTCGGCTGCGGTTCTAGATTTTATGGAGGAGAAGGATATATCAACTTCGGCTGTAGAAAAGCGGATTGAGTACACAGCATGTGGTGTTATGTTTCTTCGTAAATATTTGTACTCTGGGTTGATTTGTCTTGTGAAGGTTTTACCTAATTCAGCTTTCGAGAGTTTGCATCGGTAGCTAAACTATTGGCGTTAATGGTTGGTTGCGGGTTTCAGCCCTAGCACGCTTTTCTGAAAAACCGTTGCAAACTACTTAGCTACCTCATGAGAGAACCTTCATACACAGTAGCCGATCTATTTCGTGTAGAAAATTTACACGAGTTTTCCGGATGACATGTACCCGACTTGTTGCTGAAACTTGAACCAGTGGACCCTCAAGATCGGTCCGATTTTTGTTTGTGAAGCACCAGATCCACCTCGGTCTACAGTGTAACGTGAACTGGACTTAAAACTACAGTAGACCTCATTCTTTTCACACTAAGCCCTGGGTAACTGGTCTGGGATTCCAGGATTTAATGGATGGACGATAAAATTAGGACGAGTTTTCTTCGGCCAACAACATGACATGATAAAACCCCTGATCACGTGATAAGCGCAATAATAAAATTCTAAAACTAATTAGCTTTGTACATTCAGAACCGAGAAAAGCTCTTCCTTAATGCGACCAGTAGCCGTGTTTATTACCTCAAAGGGTTGCCTGCCATAAAGGCCTCTTATTGCTTGTTTGCGTGAGTCATTAATCGAATGGGTTCGTTAACCTCAGGCCTTCTCTAAACATGCACACTTAAAGCCACTTCATTTGAATGACGACGATATTGCTCAACCCTCAGTGCTAAGTACCCTAACCCTACAACTCCTCTCTAATAAGTTGATTTATTGAGGAAATTTGCGTCATAACACATTGCATGCTGCAGCATGCGGCAAGAAATCACATCAAGTTTGCACTTAAGCTGTTTTGCTGCGTACCCTGTCCACTGCTCATAATCCGATCAAATCCGCTCCGTAATGAGAAATTTATTGCACCCTGTACTGTGTTTAGATCCTCTAAGTAAACATAGGCGCACGAAAAACCAAAGGTTTTACCTCAGCGCCGACGCTGATCACCCGGCATTAATCGCACACTGATTACGATCGCGATTTGTTTTATGTGCCACATCAAAGCGGGAGCGGGATTGGCCAGCCTGCCAATCATCGCCTCACCATGACCAGATGCATGCGAGCCGAGTATGCAAAGCGAACCGATAGTGCCGGGTTGAGCTAATTACGAACGCAAATTTTACAGCGCCCAGCATCAGATCGTGATCACTCCTGATGCGACTGACGTGACGGCTTGAGTTGTCTCAGCTCCAGATACGAAATCTAATTGCGCAGCCTTTCGTCTCCAGCACTCAGCGCAAAAAAAAGGATCCGTGCAGCAGCAAAAAGCGAAAGCCAGGCAAAAGACAAAACGAAAGGCACAACTCCAGGAGTCCAGTGTAATTGAATCTTAATTATATGTTGCAAACATGAATGCATGAGAATCATTAATCGCATTTGCAGGATGTTCCTGCACCAACAACAGCGGATGTCTGCGAGAAATTACAGAAAAACAGGAAAAAGCGAGCGACTACGTCGACGAACAGAAGTCATACGGAGGGCACGACCGACCGCCGCAAAAAGCGCAAAGGGCCACAAGTGCGTTAGCTAATGCTGTGATCCTGAAGGACCTGAGAAGTGCGATAATTAAGATTCATGATGGACATAATTCAGCTGCTAGTATGTAACTTGTCTTCATTACATGAGTTTTAATCTCGGAACAGTGCTACAGGATGTTTTTGAGGCGAGCACTTTCCTGGGGGGCAAGTCATGCTCGGGAGAAAAGTGAAATGCGAGGAATTTTTCCCAAGACTGGGCGCGATGTGGCTCAGATTCGAGGTCGGTGTGCGTGATGTCAGCCTTCAGCGAAGTGACAAAGTCATGCGTTGGAATTCAGGCGCAGAAAAACTATCCGATATGCAAATCCATCATCCGCAGGCTATGGCTGGTGAAATCAATGAGTGGATGTGTTGCCAGCCCATGGATGAAGGTCGACGTGTGAATGAGGCCCGTGGGGAAAAATTGTTCTTACGCGTGGATTAAATGAAATTTTACGATGGAAAGGGTTTCCTTTTTGCAACATTGTATGAGGATGGGCATACTTTGTTGTCTCTAAACGAGTAATAGGATTAGAATAGGGATTTGTGTGGCCAGACTAGTTTAGAATAATCACATTTAATTGAAGATCATGGCATAATTCCTACAAATTTACTTTATGACGCTGCATATGCTAGAGAGTAGGACGAAGGTAGCAATGGCTTGCCTAAATCTGTTACGGAATTCTCGTTGAAACTACATACGTCCAGGTGTTAACCCCGAAAAGACCGAACTAGTCCACTTCACCAGGAATTACAAAATTCCTGCAATAGACCCTCCTTCTCTAAATGGCACCCGCCTGTGTTTTGGAAACAAAGCCAAATTTCTGGGTCTCATTCTGGACAGTAAATTAGACTTGAAAGCCAATACGCCTTAAAAAGGCCACTGCCGCGCTATACTACTGGAAAGAAGACATTGGTGAAAAGTGGGGAATGCAACCTCGTACCACGCACTGGCTTTCCATGTCCGTTGCTAGACCTATACTCATGTATGGTGTGAAAGTCTGGTGGACGGCCTTAGACAGAGCATTACAGCGTAGTCTATTGGGGAAAGTGCAAAGATCTGCATGTAAAGGGTTTTTCAATAGGGACGCTACAAAAGTAGAGCGACAGGGACAGCAAACGACGCCATATTTTTCTTGCGGTTTTTTGACATTTCTCTTCAGTAAGGTTTGCCATTTCATGATGGAAAGATATACGAGCCAACAACGAGTCGAAATTATTAAAATTTACTACCGAAATTCGGGGTCAGTGGCCTCAACGTTAAGAGCGCTACGTCCAATTTATGGTCGTCATAATCGTCCTAGCAGATCAACAATTGAGCGTCTAGTGGAAAAATTTGAATCCATAGGCACAGTACAAAATGTTCCCGTGCCAGTGAGACAAAGAAGTGCCCGTAGTGTCGAGAATATTGCTGTCGCTGAGGCTTCAGTTGCAGAAAGCCCAAATGTGTCTCTCACACGTCGTTCTCAAGCGTTAGGCATCTCTGTGACGTCGTTGTGGCGAATTTTGCGAAAAGATCTTGGCCTACATCCTTACAAGATTAAATTGACGCAAGAACTGAAGCCGCTTGACCACCAGAAGCGTCGTATGTTCGTGAATTGGGCTGAGCAACAACTTGAAAATGATTCGGATTTTCATCGAAAAATCATCTTCAGCGATGAGGCTCATTTCTGGCTGGATGGCTTCGTCAATAAACAAAATATGCGGTATTGGTCAGGCAGCAATCCACACGTACTCCATGAGTCATCATTGCATCCCGAAAAAATTACGGTTTGGTGTGGTTTATGAGCCGGCGGCGTCATTGGGCCGTACTTCTTCCGTGATGATCAAGACCGGCACGTTACTGTGAATGGGGATCGCTACCGTTCAATGATAACCGAATATTTTTGGCCCCAATTGGATGATATGGACTTGGAGGACATGTGGTTCCAACAGGACGGCGCCACAAGCCACACAGCGAATGTCACAATCAATTTATTGGAAACCAAGTTTGGAGAACGTGTTATCTCACGAAATGGTCGTTAGACTATTTCCTGTGGGGCTACGTCAAGTCTATGGTCTATGCCAACAAGCCAGCGACGATTGATGAACTTCGTACGAATATCGAACGTGAAATTGCAGCAGTATCGGCCGATTTATGCTTGAAAACCGTCGAAAATTGGGTTCAGCGTCTGGACTTCTGCAAGCGTGCCCGTGGTGGCCATGCAAAAGAAATCGAATTCCATACATAATGGCATCGAACGTACTTTCACAGGAATAAAGAATTTTATTGATATCCAAAACAGATTTTGTTTTATTTAAAAAAACTTTTGTAGCGCTCTTATTGCAAAACCCTTTACATACATATAACCATCAGCAACTACAGTAATCAGACTGCAAGCCTCCTCCCAATGGTCAAACAACCATATAAGCCACTCCTCAGTCTTAGTTCCACTAAATTTTATTCCGGAAAATATCGACTACACACCGTACGAGTTGAATTTCCGGCAAGCCCTGTGAGAGAGTATTGACGCCAGATACGACCACTCCGTTCAAAACCGAGCACGGAGTGGGAGGTAGTGTTTTCTCCGATATGCTTAACCTATAGTACCTAATTTTGGACGAAACGGGAGCTTTCCCTTTTAAATCATTGGAGTTTCAAGTTTGAAATCCTGGTAGCACTTTAAAGGCCCTATTTCTTCGTATTTTCAATTGAAGCACTTGTAATACCTGCAGATCCCAGGCACATCTGATATACCCTACGAATGATTATATATCATGTAACCAACGAACCGAAGCTTAAACAAAAGACCGAAGTGTAAAACAAAAAAAGTTCCAACCCTGAGGATCACAATTATCTCATTAAATTAGGGTTTCCACAAAAGTTCTGGAAATATCTAGATTGTGATGTGCCAATCACTCACCGACTGTCAGATTGTCAGTCACGAAAGCCCACACATTTCATATGATTTTATTTACCAAAATGCTAAATGTTGATCTTTTTAGTGCGTGAACAGTTTTTTCGAGATCACGTAATGTTAGTTCAAAGATATCTCAATCTTTATGGTGAAGGACTGCGCATGCTTGTTTGGATTAAAACAAAAGAAATTCAAACAAAACGTGTCGAAATCTAAGCAAACCTTGTATAATCACCTGTCACAACGCACATATAAATTGTTATCTTGATTTTTATTAATTGGAGGGACTGGACCTGGACATGTTGCGTGTAGACAGTCTGACGCCTTTAATTGGTTGCACAGCGCAATAGTATCCGACTGAGATGGATTGAAGAAAACACAGGAAAGTGACTTTGTTGCTTAGCATGGAGATACAAAGTAGAGAAATCTGAATTTTGAACGAGGGGTGGAATTTTACGTCGAAAAGATGTACAATATAAAAAAAAATCTATAAAGCAGTCTAAAAAAAATATTTTTTTTGACAAAGTAGTTATGCAAAATATTCAGCAAATCAAATGGTACACGCATTAGGATTCCCTATAAAATAACATGTAAATGTTGTCTCATATGGTGGAATGGTACTGATGATGAAAAACTATGGTATATACATATGCCTATGTATAAATATAGAGTCCAGACAAATACCCACTCAGCATTATGATTATTCTCACAAATATGTTTTAGAGCAGTTTGTATGTTTCAGAGGCTGTCAGGAAGCTAATCGGCCTCTCTGGGTGAAGCTTTTCAAGTGCATTTGGTAAGACAAACTCACTACCACAAGACTAGAGCTTTTACCGATCTCCAAGCATAGTCTGCACAAAAGGTCCAGTGACAGGCCAAGCTTTTGTAGATGCCCTTGGAGTTGGCAATGGCCACTTAGTGCTAGACGACCCTCCGAATATTCCAGCCACTGTCTATTTTAGAACAATCCGTGTGATCGTGCTTTGGTGGACATCCATTGCCTAAGTCCTGCCATTGTAAGTGGAATACGAAAAATATGATGAAGCAAGGAAGAAACGTTTCTTACGTTTGGTCACGTTAAACGCATGTCATCAACTCGACTTCGAAGACATGCCATGGACTCCATGGAGATGGTTAGACTATGTCTGAAATGCCTCCTCCTTATATCTTCTGATGATTAAGAGACAATGGCGAAAGACTGAAAGGTATGAAGGATTCACGTAAGCACCCTGAACCCGCGACCCTCATAGTGGTTGATGATGATAGGTGAGGTTAGGTCGAAGTGGCTGCTAGCACACTTAGATCCATAAGGTGTCTATTGAAATACCACATAGATCTCGGTATGATCACCTGCCTAGTCATTGAACCAATTGGAGCTTCGTACGAAGCGTAGGAGGCCGCCAACATCGGTGTTGGTGTCAGGTCGGCGAAGTTGGAGTAGAAACAGATTCCTAAATGAGGTTTTCTTTTGCGGAAGAGAGCTCGATAGGTGCAAAGAAGTTGGAGAATAGTTTTCTCCTCCTCTTCGTCCACACAACTTCTGCAGAATTCGTTTGCGTAAATGCCAAGAATTGTTGCATGCTTGCCCATTAGACAATGTCCAGTTATGATACCTATTATAGTGCTAAAAACCGATGTATTAAGAGAAATCAAATACTAAGAGCATTTTAGATCCAGCTTTGGCCAAATCTGCATAGCTTCTAGCTTTAGTTTAAGTTTACAAGTAGCCATTGGTATACCTAAGGTGCCCTTATCAGGAGCAATAGTTAACATTGTTTCATACCTGGAGACTTCATCAGCCTTCCCTGGGATGTCACTGTGTCCTGCCACCCAACAAAGGTGAATATTAAACTGCTCCGCCATCTCGAAGAGTAATCTGGGATCATTAGTGAATTTAAAGCGACCAAGGACTTTAATGTCACTTGGCAGCCCGAAAAAATGCTGGTAACCATGGCTGATATCACGTTTTTATGATTTTCGATAGAACAACGCTAAAATGATTTGGAAGACGGAACTAGATAGGCTAAAGTGACTTTCTTGTAAGGTATCACGATTCTTTCCCGAGACGGCTATAGCAAGCTCGTCTGCATAATCAATCACCGCATAGCCCTCTGCTTCCAGGATTATCAATAGTTTTTTTACCACTAAATTCCAAAGAAGGGGTGACAGTACCGCACCCTGTGGAGTACCTCTAGTGACAGATAGAGAATGATGATGGTGCTTCTCATGCATAGAAACGGATGTGTGATAGATGGCATTTGCAAGCAAATATTGTGATTAGATGTACGCAGAGCCAACGACAAGATCGAGCGAAAGAACATATTTCGAACATCGGGATAAATAGCCTGCTCGACACGACCTCCAGAAACGGAGGCATATTCATTGACTTTCTCACGAAACAAAACAAGGTATGAAATTTCCACATCTCAATTATCACGAGGCAACTTGGAAGCCAAAACTACGGAAACCTAAATTAATCACGCTACGGCAGATGAGAGCGACTCCTTCTCAATGCTAGAACCCTCCGAAGTCCCAACATCTACTCGGGCCATTACCAGCAATGGCACGTTGACAAAAATCGAGTGAAAGCAAGCACAATGTTAAAATGCTACAATCGCAATCAACCGCAAGAGTCTTTGGTGCTTGAGATTCAAAAAGGTTTTGAGAAGTTCGCCAGCACCCACAACAAGCGCAAAAGAACAGAGGCATCACTTTCAGCGCACCATTAGGAACGCCGCAACTAAAGTGTTAGGTTTCACACCTTCACCTGCGAGAGTGCGAGAGATAATGGGCACAGGTAAATTAAGCTTAAAACGTTGCCTGCAAAACGGAGCTGCAGAAGACAGGACGAGAGCCACTAGTCAGTTCTACAAGCAGATAAGGAGCAATGAAACTGGCCTTTACAAAGAAAAGGAGCACGAAAAACGTCAGATCGGGAAGTTGCAGAGATGTTACGACAGGGATGAGGTCCGCAATTTTTAAGAAAGGGTAGGGAAGGCAACGCAAGATTTCCCTTTCCAAACTTGGGCTTGCAGGCCCTAGTCCTGCCAAGAACATGCCCGCTGATTGGAACCTAAACAGCATATACCCGATCCAGAGATGATGTGACACTATTCATTAGTTAATCATTTTAACGAAAAAATGTTTTAGAAATCCCTGCATCCTAACAAAAAGTCTTAGGCATTGTTCATAGAGTCACCCGCGTCTGAGGACGTGCTTTGATCTGAGAGTGACATCATCTAGCATCAGACCGCGGTAGTATTCATCCCAAAAGTCCTCACAAAACGTTGTAAGCATTTCTATTTATTATCGTTGTTTACTCTTTCATTTATGGTCCGACGAAGTAACGCCAGCCACAACTGCATAAACTTGTATCTTAATTCGAAAGCAGCAAACAACACACACCTGTGTCCAGAGTGGCCAATAAACTTGACTAAAGTTCCTGACTATATACTGCGGCTGTCCGGTCGATAATTATCTTAATGAATTGACCAACCATAACCCTCGGCTATTAACGCAACAATTTCGCTGTTTACTGGCATTTGACAACTGGTTAGGCAGCGAGCGCCTGAACTTGGACTTGTCCAGGACCTGAATCCAAATAGTAATCGGCGTACAGTCAAAGCGATGCAACTTCATTTGTACCGTTCGTGGAGAATTAACTAAAATTTTTAGTAAGCCCCGGTCCGAAATCTTTGTGGCGTTGACAAAACCATAGACACTTCCGCATGTCTGGTCACATTCTCGAAGAATATTCCCAACAAATTCCACTTCAACATCTCTCATCGCGAAACCACACTTCCGACAGCATCCCCATAGCTGAATGCCAATCACCTGGAGAAACCAATAAAAGTGATTGCGCCGAGGAAAGATTCGTAATTGGTTGACAAGTTTCAGTCGCCGCTCCTCGCTGGAATCACGTGTGTATGTGTGTGTGTGACATCTTATCTTGTTTCGATTGGAACAAAAATTGGTGATAGGTACACGACATTTGAATTGGACCACAAAACTGTCATCCGGGGATAGAGCGAGTGCTCGCCCGCCCTCCGCCAGACGACAACCGAGGACGTCGAAGACGAAGAAGACGATGATTCTCGTCAGAATAACTAATGAGGTGCGCCGAACATTTCGATAGCCGCCGGATGGCACATACAATCGGTTGGACTTCTGGTTGAAACAGTCAAAATCTCAATAGGCACATGTCCACTTCGATATGTGTGGCAATGCAAGGCGTACCGACTGCGCATTGCTTCCTCCTTTCGACCAAGATCTGCACCAGCATCGCGGCGGGGTCGATGACGATTAAGATGACGACGGTGGTCAGCGCCATGCAGCGATCATCATTGGTCTCGTCTGCCATGAGCCAACCAACCTCCTCCTGGCCATCGGTCGTTGTGGTTCTTTTCAACTTTTCCGCTTTCGACTTACGGCAATTATTTGCATTTTATTGTAAAATTAGCAACATTGTCTGGATGCCTCGGATGCTGGACTGCTGATGACCAGGCAAAGTGCTCTGCTATGGAATTTGCCCGCATTAACCCAGAGAGACGCCACTTGACCGGAGAATAGTGTAACTCCATGTTCGCAATTGATAAAAGGTGTGAATAATGGCCGAGCACCGTTTGCAGCTGGCGCTCCTTCTAACGAGAGATCTCCGCCGTGGCCGGCGTCGGTTCCATGGACGAATAATTGACTTGTCATTTGGCTCTATCGCCGTTGCGGTCTGCGATGTGGTCAATATTAGAGAAATTGCCAATTACGCGAATGTGGCTACTTTGTTTGCGTAGTTGCCTGGCACTGAGGTACAGCGCGGATGGGGCGAATTAGAAGTCATTATTAACAATTTTGATAGATGGTTTGGGAAATTTACTGCTTTTTTCGTCAATTCATCTTCACGGCGAGTGTGAGTTGGCTCATCTGATTGAGTGAGTTTTCAATTGACTTCCGTTTAGATCAGGGAGTGTCGAAACACTAAATGTTAGGAACTTTCACCGTTGGCGAGAGATAAGTAAATCAGTTGTCGCAAGGGGATTTATGAGATCTTGGTCAATCGGTGTCCACCAGATGGAAAGTGAAAAAGAGAACTAGGCTAAGAAAAGGAGTCTATTTGGTGGTAGTTTGTAAGTGGAAGTATGTACGTTGCCCAGTCACTTGAGTCGAGCAGAAAAGTGAATCGTAGTTGCAGTTGTTTAGTCCACTTCGGGTCTAATCCTACTGGAGTGGTCAAGAAAGAAATTTGGCAAAACTCTTTGCCGTTTTTGTAAAAAAAACAACCCGCCCTAAGGGTCAAGACTGCGACATATAAAGATCAATTGTGTAAGCCTTACAATTAGTTTAATAGATCTCCTTGTAAGTACATATGTATGTATGTCATTAAAACCCGAATTCCTGAACTCAAACGAACAGAATTCCCTGTAGAAGACTCGTCTTCATAGCCAATATAGTGCCGGACATTCAAAGAAAAAATGCTCGTTCAGTTGGTTGAGGTGGTATCCAGACCGCAGTGCCCAATTAGAAAGTCCACCAGCATCATCATGCTTTTTTTTGGTTTAGAATTTCATTTTGGAAAAAGGATAAGTCTCTTGGATTGCCTAAGCCCGGCAACGTGTGCCGAATATTCTAGGCAAAATTGGTGATCCCAGTTATTAAAGCAACGCTGTGGTAATGGACCAATTAAGGTCCCAAGAGCACGAAAGCTAACTCGGTGCTAGTCTCTTTTTTTGCAGATTCATTGCTTCCATTTCCATTTCCAAATACACAACCAACTCCGTGATAAAGAAAAGGCCGAACCTCGGTGCGAATCTAAACTTAAGTTCAGATAGCAACAACGACAGTAGAAATCCGTGAAAGGGGAAAATACTCTTCAATACCCAACCAGTTGAACTGCAGCTCTGCAGCTTCGTCTAGTCGGAAGACTGGATCTTAAAAAGAAACGAAAGTCGTGCACATTTTTGGACTTGGCATCGCCCCCTGGCGGTAGTGTGACCTTAAACACATGTTTTACCAAAAGAGGTCCATAAAAGACAAACAAATGGAATTGTTACGCTGGACAAATCCCATTTAGCAGTAGTGATCCGCATCCTCACAGGCCACAACTTATTAAAGGCCATCTAAGGACAATGCGATTAAACATTACTGGACCTCTGTAGAGAATGTGGTAATATAAACGCGGAGAAGGACACGACGCACTTTCTGGGTGACTGCCCAGTGACCAAGCGTCAGAAGAAGCAGAAAAAATTTTTTTTGTAAACTTTTCTGGGAAAGAGCTTACATACATATAAAGGGTGGTTAAATTTTAAGGGCCGATGTTGATTTTGAATAAAACACAAATTTTTTAAGAAATTATTGTCATTTCTTTTTATTATGATAATATTGATATGGTTCAATTATGTATGGAACAAAATATCGGCCAAATGGCCGCCACGACCTCGGCGGCACACCTCCATCCGATGGTCCAAATTTTCGATGACGCTGAAGCATAATTGAGGTTCTATGCCGTTAATGTGCCGAATTATCTCATCCTTTAGCTCTTGAATTGTTGCTGACTTATCGACGTACACCTTTCTTTTCAAATAACCCCAAAGAAAAAAATCCAACGGTGTCAAATCACATGATCTTGGCGGCCAATTGACATCGCCACCACGTGGGATAACACGGCCATTGAATTTCGCGCGCAAAAGAGCCATTGTTTCGTTAGCTGTGTGGCAAGTGGCACCGTCTTGTTGAAACCACATATCGTCCACATTCATATCTTCCAATTCGGGCCATAAAAAGTTCGTTATCTTTTCACGATAGCGAACACTATTCACAGTAACTGCCTGACCGGCCTCATTTTGGAAAAAATACGGCCCGATGATGCCGCCAGCCCATAAACCGCACCAAACAGTCACTCTTTGTGGGTGCATTGGTTTTTCAACAATCACTCTTGGATTATCATTCGCCCAAATGCGGCAATTCTGCTTATTGACGAATCCACTGAGGTGAAAATGTGCCTCATCACTGAAGATGATTTTCTTCGAAAATTGATCATCCACTGTTGCCATTTCTTGCCACCATTCTGACCATTGACGACGCTTGAAATGGTCAAGAGGCTTTAGTTCTTGAGTCAATTGCACCTTGTAAGCGTGTAAATGCAAGTCTTTATGCATAATGTTCATCAACGACGAGCGTGAGAGGTGCAATTGTTGGGCACGACGACGGGTTGAGGTGGACGGCTCTTCAGCCACACTATCGCGAACAGCAGCAATATTTTCTGCAGTACGAGCTGTACGAGCATGCACTGGTGTTTTCACATCTCCTACAGACCCGGTTTGCTCAAATTTTTGCACGATTTTTCCGATTGTACGCACATTTGGACGATTAAATTGACCGAATAAATCACGAAGTGCGCGATATGCATTTTGATTTGAACGCCCATTTTCATAATAAGCCTGAATAACTTTAACGCGTTGCTCGATTATGTATGTTTCCATGGTTCAAATTGAGTTAGTCTGAAATTGAGAAATGAAATGAAAAAAAAAAAAAAATTGACGTTTAGGTGTGGTTCACATTCAACATCGGCCCTTAAAATTTAACCACCCTTTATATAAGCATAGCCCCCGTAGATGCTTGTAGGTGTTTGTTAATTCGGGTAAACTGTGGGAGATTGAATTCCTCGGGAAACACTTCTCCTGATAAAGGGTTCCATCTCATGTAGTTTTGTATGAACGCGAATCGAATCGAAAAGCTTCCGGGTTCATACCTTCTAAAAGTGAAGTCAACATTCATTGTCTTGAAAAAAATTGATTTTGTCAAGGTTCTGGATAACTAATCAGCAGTTTCATTACTTTTAACGCTTTTCTTCTGCGGAGTGTTTGTTTATGTGACGAGTTAAGTCTTGAAGGGCTAAGTCCTGAAGGAAGCAGCTCTCCACGGAATTTGATATTATCAAACAGAGACTTAGTGCTTAGAACCCCTTGGCTGTCTGTGAGTATGTTTACAGAGACACCTTGAAGGTTAAACAAATGTTTTAATGACAGAGCACCAGCTGCTCAACTATTGAGGGACACTCTTCCTCATTGAATGTCTTCACCGTGATTTATTGAGGAAAATGCAAAGATAACCATGCATACGCATTAGCGGAACAACCAAATCCGCGGCACTCGACATGCTCCTTCATCTACTTCCCTTGGATATGTTTGGCACGCAGCCAGCTGCTAGTGCAGTTCGCAGATTAAAGGCCTTTTCTCAATGGTCAAACAACTATATTAGCTACTTCTCGATCATGGATCCCTTAACATTCATCCCGGAAAACATCGACTTCGCACCGTCTAAATTGAACTTCAACCTGAACTTTCCTCCAGGGTGGAGTGGGAGAATGATTATGCCATAGACGAGCGTTCCTTTTACTTCTTTACCAACGGTTCCAAAATCGAGAATGGAAGAAACGATCCTCCATTTCCTCTGCACTTGTCCTGCCTTTCTCAAAGAAGGAAGCTCTATCTAGGAGCCTATCGCTTCGATAATTTGGGCGAATTATCGCATACTGATGTCAAAAGTATCCCCAGCTTTATCAAGAGTTCCAAATGGTTTCAATAATTGAAGTGGCACCTAGGGTATAGATCCCAGTAGCATCACAAAGAGTGGAGATCACGGCGATAAAGAAGGCCCTGTCTTGGCTGGGGTGGAATGTAATATCTACTCGGGATATAAATATTTTTACAGACAGTCTCTGTAATATCAGAAATAGTTGAACATTGCCGCTTGTCTCCCGTAGAGATGGCAGAGCAATTCAACATATTCCTCTGCTGGATACCAGGACATAAAGACATTCCAGGAAACTGCAAGGCCGATGAACTCACCAAAATCCTCGGAGAAGATGCAATCAGCAAAGCCAGTCTAAGGTGGCCGAATGGCACCACCTGCCAAATTAACAGACAAATCTGGCCTTTACTAGACCATAAGAGCTCCAAGAGATTAATTTCTTTGAGTAGACGGCATCTCGGAGCTACCATAGGACACTGCCTAATATAAGTACGTAGGCAGACATGGCACTCGCCTGGGCGTTCCTGCAACTGATTTCTGCAGAAGTAGTAAGGACGAGGTTTCTCTTCCTTGATCCTCCATTCCCTCTGTACCTGCCCCGTGCTCTCTCGCAAAAGACGCAACCATCCCGGTGCCTTTTTTTTCGACAATCTTGGCGACTTAGCACAAAAAGATGTAGGAAACCTAGCTCTGGTTCCACGATAAGTAAAGAGAATTCCTGCCAGATCCTGAGGCATCACAATGGACCTACTGTTGGTCTAAGTGCGTCGGTTATGTCGACAACCTCTCCAACCTAACCTATAACCATGCCTCACAAACTTTGTATGCACCTCCTATCTAGGTCAAGCACAATCAAATTTTTACTATCAACTTATTTTTAAAACAAATTCAACAAACAAATTTTGCTACAAAGTATTGAATTCGTTTCACACTTGTGCACACACTTTGGGAATTACCCACTTGCTGTGATTTATTTTTAGAACGCACACACACACCTTATCTCAATGATTCATCAACACGAATGAACTAACATGATAATGAGTCCGTTAGGCTATTTATTAATTTTATAAACGCCTGGCATATGGTGGCAATAAATGTTTGTCACAAGATTCTGACACAGAACAGAACGTGGGCGCCGTGGCTTAGTTGGTTAAAGCGCCTGTCTAGTAAACAGGAGATCGTGAGTTCGAATCTCGCCGGGGCCTTGCACTGTACTGTGTTAAAAATTTTTATGAATTATTCTTTTTTTATTTACGGAGTGTTAAGATTTATTGTAATATGTAAAATCACCTAAACTTCTTATAACTTAATTCGGCTGTGATGCATGGTTAAAACCATAAGACAGCGCAAGGGATGCTTCATAACATAGAATTTTCCGAAAAACAGTAACAATAACAATAAATAGTCGTCTGTCTGAGTTCGCACACATTTTTGTGTCACTATAACTGTCTAGTCAGAACACATCATCGTCATTTAGGCAAATTCTATCTTGAAACGGAGAATATATGTATCTGCCAGCTCACTCAAAGACATCTCTGGATTCATCTCGAATTCAGGCATCATGAGAGCGAGCTCTAATAGGAGTAGTGACACAAAATTCCATTTTTGCCAGATGGTGCCACAGAGCTCTTTCAAATTCCTTGTGTTCAGTGCCGTGGTGTCTTTTGATATTTTCTTCTAAGTTTCAATAGCGTTCAAGTCTGGTATCGGAGAAAGCCGTTCTAACGGACCTGGTTCTGTGACAATGTGCATTGTTCTATTGGAAAATGGTTTAGCGGTATGTTGATAATAGTAAATCCTTCAGTGTGAGATAATTTACTAACATGTCCTTACACCCTAAGGCATCTTGTTTTTCTTTTGTAAGGACTAATTGTACCCGTTAAGATATCCCCATAACATACCTATCCCATTCTACCAAATTTCACTGTCTCCTTTGTGTACTTGGGGTCCAGTTCTTTATTTTAAGGCCCTCGTACATAACATTTTCTACCAGGTCCGTACAGATTCAACTGGAATTCATCGCTCCAGAGCGTTTTTTTTTCCAATACAATTGAGGAGAATCCAAATGTGTTTTTGCGAATGCCAAACGGCTCTAGCATCTGGAAAGGTTGTTTTCTAAAAGGCGCTGTCAAACGTTCCTAGCCGGAATTATCCTCAATGAATGAATATGAACCCTTATTTTCGTGGAAGTGGCAAAGGGATCATTAAGGGCATGTTGGACTATTATTAAATTTGAATTTTTAGTCGTCTTTCTAGGTCTGGAGCGTTTGTTGTCAAAAATTTCATGCCTCTGAAAATGTTTCGAAGCATTTTGTACTTTCTTGTGCAAACAATTTACGTTACGCTCGATTTGACTACTATTTTGTTTTTAAATTTTTGACTTATTTAAATTTCATACTACAAAATAAAAATTAAAAGGAAAAAGAGGGAGTTCTCTCTCCTCATTTAGTCAGTATCCACAGAATGGGCTGCAAAGCTATTGGTTATGCTGATGACCCAACGTTTATAATAAGTGGTAAACATGACATTATGTATCAGGCCTAGGATGTTTGGTATGGTTTACCGACGGATAAAAACTGGCAGGCGTCATTGGACCCATCACTTAAGTCTCGGTAACAAAGGGAATGTCCCCCAACGTGTTCCAGGCTGAAATTCATGCTATTGGTATTAGAGGCGCAAAAATACATACATATCTCTTCAAATGGTCAGGCAGCGCTTAAAGCATTGACATCTAACTTCGTGAAATCTATGTCAGTCAAGTCCTACTACGATTGGGTACCAGGGCATTGTAGGCAATGAAACTGTGGATGAGCTGGCTAGGGCCGATTCGGCTTTCGCGCTCTTAGGACCGGCACCCTTCTATAGTGTTGATTGAGCTATCGCCTCAGCTTTGTTAAACAACTGGGAATACCAATTCAAGAGACTTATAAAACCCTTTTCTTATAAGGAATTTCTAAATTTCGACAGGAATCATATGATGAATCTAGTGGGCTTTCTTACCAGCCATTGTGATCTAAGATATCATCTCAACAAACTAAACTTTTGTTAAGATACAGAGCATCGGTTCTGTTTGCAAGAGGAAGAAACCTTTTAGTACGTTCTTTGTGAATGTCCGGCACTATATTGGCTACGTAGACGGATCTTTAAAAAACTCGGCTACTAATGACTTGCTCACATTCATTAGGAATATAGCAGAACTACTAGGATAAGTGGACTGGAGATACAATAGATCTTGCTAGATCGCAGTGTCAGCCATAAGGGCAGTTTCTTTAAGAAAAAAAAGTGTAATATCCATTTTTGCATGGAGGTGTGCTAACTAGCTTGCCACCACTGCATATGAATCACAATTTGCCCTCAACCAAATTAAAGAGTCCTACAATAGCCATCTTACAACCAATTTGACCAAAGTTTAAAAAAATCGTCTTTTCTTTCCGAAATACAAATGTCAATTTTTATTGCTAAATTTTAGGAAAATATTTCAAAAAAATTTATGTATTTTGAAGCGATTGGGTCTCCTGGTTTTTCAAGAAATAATTTTTATAATTGGATTTCGTTGAGATCCGGTGCACCCCGGATTTAAATTTTATCTTTAGCAATATAACGGTAATGAAAGGCTCTTTCGCTTAGTTATATTTTCCTTACATTTGACTACTTCTATTATAATGGTGCATAAGGTTACTCAACAAAATTTTAGATCCGCATTTTTGCGGGACACCGTTATAGACACCTAATTAGGTAATTAAATAAAAACCTATCTGAAACCCAAGATCTTGACAACGAAAGTCGTTGACATAAAAGTAACATCCAATCACTACAGACCAACGCTCGTTCGACCGTCTATCGACTCTCAGAATCAATTCCAGAAATTCCAGTAATCTATTTTCAACTCGAACGTACGTAAGCATGTGCATATGTGGATTAATAAAACCTGTAACGAGATGAAATTCCCCTAAAACTTTTAATAACTTTCATTAATCCGTGCATCGTGATGCAATTACAGAACCACAACTTCACCCCACATTTACCCGATCGTACGCAGACCCATTAATGGCGACTAGCAGTTCATCTAGGCAGACGATTAACAAATTTAATCTCGGCTTCAGTCAGATGGCAACGACGATGGTGCCGTTGCTAAGGATTAGCTTTAATCCTCCTCCACTTGTGGGGGTGATGTCAAGCATAAATTATTTGCTCCGTATATTCCTTCTCATTATTCCAGCCGCTGCCGTGTTGTCGCCGTCGAGCTTCGAACCATGTCACACAAGTTTACAAACAGTTACTATCATTCGCAACTAAATCACACTGCAGGTCAGCTAATCACGTGACAATCTTACAAATAGAAAGTTATTAAGTATCCTTGCGGTACACACAACTAACGGCGAACAAAACACTCGTGTGTCATGCTCACCACCCTCCTCGTACTTCACCTTGGATCGGCAAATAAGGTGTGGAACAAGTTCTCCATGCGGTACACCATTCCAGATCGGGCAAACGTTGACTCCCACATAAATTTCACGCAGAATAGTGGCCGACTTACGAGCGCATTACGAGGACGGTGGCGGCATCTATGCCACACAGAGAATCTGGGAGACCATGTGCGCACACAGTATGTGGACGATGTATCATCTGCACCGGGATAACCGACACACCGATCATTCCAGGTGCATTGCGGCGGCGGCCTAGAGACCGACCACCATCGATTCGGTGTGCGGTCTCATCGCTGTCGAATCTGGAGGAGGGCGTAATTGACTGAATTTATAATCCTCCTGTTTTATGGAATTGAAAGAGAAACGAGCGGCAGGTAACGCAACCACTGGATTGGATTGCAATGTGGAGATTCATTGGTAGTTGAAGCGAGAGTAAACAACGGATTTGCAGATGGTAATCAAATTTAGAAATTAAGTAATTAAACCGGGAAGATGGACGGCTTGGCTTTATCAGAACAGAAGGGAACTAATTTGCTTTACTGGTTTGCAGAAACAGTGGGAATCCTAATCCTGTCTTTCGGTTTTCTCAATTGCGTTAGAGAGCGGCCACTACCACCATCAATGTCTTACTTTAGCTTCAAAACTGTTACAATGTATAAATCAGGTTTTAGAGGTAAGCCGGTAATAAAAAGAGTGGAATCTGCATTTGAGTCGTTTTCCATTCGCCAGGGTGATTTGAGTTTTATATTTGATGTGGCTACGGAGGCATGTGTGTAAGTGATTAACATCAAACTGATTCATTCTCAAGTCTAAACCGGAAATTCAGTCTCCATTTCTTTCGCGAGCCAAGAGGAAGGAAGAGGAGGGATTCGAAGACTCTCTTTATGGGGGCTAGCCGGCTTTTCGCCTTCGGGACTATTTCCACATCTTTGTACAGATCGTAGAGTTTGCGGTTAAAACTTGAGCTCCTCACAGACAGGACCAAATAGCCGAAAGAGAAGTGTTTTATCAAAGGAACCCGAGATCTGATCAGCTGCCTCGGTTATCGTCCAGCTTTCGGATTCACAAAGGGTGACCGGCAATATCAACATTTTGTAAAGAACCTATAACCCTGTTCTGGGTCCCAGGACATAGAGATGTTCCAGGCAACTGCAGGGCGGACGAGCTGGCAAAAGAAAGTGGAGGACAGCATCTTCCCGATAAACTTTGAAAATATTCTGCCCCTATCAATGCAATGTTAGATGTTAGAAGTTGGGGTGTGTGTGTGCAATGCGACATGTTTAGATCTATTGTGCTCCCCCGTACTCATAGTGGCCGATATGTCTCGAACTAGAGAGCTTCCTCCAATCCAACTGCTCTGAAAAATCGGAGAATCTGGATTGGGTCCAACGAAGGGAAGTCCATTTCAAGGAAAGTGTACGCTCCCAGGCGTGCTCTTCTTTTGTTGATCAATGCTCCACAATCCATAAAGAGGTGTGACGGAGTCTCCTCGGCATCGCTGCAGGATCTGCAGTTTCCGTTTGCTTCTATTCCCATTTTCCTGAGATGCTCCCTGAGCGTTAGATCAATGCAATGTTAGGACGTATAGGTGGAATAACATCAGTACTTGTCTCTTGTCAAAACAAATCTGACTCAAGCTGAATTTAAAAAAAAAAAGGAGAGACTCTTATCCACTAAGCGGAAAAACCTAGGCTTACTAATGGGAGTCCTCATTGGACACTGCTTAATAGGCTGAAATGCACTCAAGACGGGAGTCCCCTCCAATGATTTCTGAAGAAGATGTAGAGGAGAAGGATACCACTACGCACCTACTGTGCCTTCGACTGGACTCGACATCCAAAAGATAAGAAACTTTATCTCCAGGTCAAAGGGGTTCAGTACATAGGCGTTATACTCTTGGTCTCTAGTGCTGCTAAGCCGGTATATATCGTGGCATCACAATGGACCAGACTGGTCTAAGTGTGCCCCTGCTTGAGTGGGTTGTTTGGACAAACCGTAGTACCAGCGGTTTCTTAGGGTTAAACAAACTCCTTCACTGCCTCAAAATTATAGCTGTCGATGCTTGCATTTTGTCCACCGTGCGGTGTGGTTTCTGGTCGGCCTACTCCTCTAGCCTGCTCTTCAATCACCATAAAGCCTCAATGAGGGCGCGTTGGAATCGGTCGGTTATATCAATATCGTGTGCATATTCGAACTGCTGGGCGGACTTCGAGAAGATAGTGCCTTCCCGACACACTATCTATTCGAGCACAACAGTAGAAGAATCTCACGACAGTGCCCCTTGCAGTCTATCGTCTATCTTCCGGGCCGGAAGCCACATTAGAATTTGTCGATTAGTGGTATGTACAATGGCTCCAGACGTCCGCAAAATACGTTGGATAAAATTTTCAAGCAGGGGATATGCCTCGATAGTTGGTCCATTTTATTAGATCGCACTTCTAAGTAGATGGGGCATATGCAGATTATGTTTCAGTCATTGGCTTCACCCACACTTGGATGATGATTAAGTGCATGTAGCCCGTGAGAGCATCACCTCAGCACTTGAAAGGATCTGCTTTTAAGCATTTCGGCCTTGAAGTCGGCGTTACCTTCCTATAGAATTGCCGAATTTTTTTTGATGCACAACTCTTCGATTGCTTTGAGCTGGGAGACAACGCGTGCCCTCTTCTTTTTACGTGGGATTTTCCCCTTCTGACTCTATACTCTTCTCGCGCTGCTCTTATTTTGCGTTGCATCATTTTTGAGTGGTCGCTGGTATCCTACTGGATTCTGGTTCTATAGGCTGCTGGCGTTCCTGAATGGTGAATGCCCTTTTGCTCAAACATTTTCTGTAGACTCTGACCACTCCAGTCTTGCCAACGTTAAATTTTTTTTATCTGTGCGGTCCACAACTTCTTCTCGTTGTATATTATACAAGAAAGTGGCCACAGGCGACGTTTGGACATCCAAATTGTAAATGCATTCCTTGCGTCAATTTGGTTACCCGTTTGACCATCTGTTTACCGCTGATTGCTGTGCAACTTGTCACCTTATTACGCGTTGTTGTTAAATCGTTTCATACTGTGCTTGCCGACTAACTCGTCAAAGATTTTACCGATTTTACCATTGAAGCCTCCGAATACAATTTTTACATCAAACTCCGGACAGACTGTGTCCTTGATAAAGTCTTCAGTTCCGTCGATAGTGAAAAATAAGGAACGTCTCCTCATACGAATCAAAAAGAAAAACCCAAGAACATTCCTCAATACTAAAAAGATAGAACATCTGACTGTGAAGGCCCCGGCGAGATTCGAACTCACGATCTCCTGTTTACTAGACAGGCGCTTTAACCAACTAAGCCACGGCGCCCACGGTCATTCCGCGTCCCCAAGTGGGCCAACACATTTCCTCGCCGCCGATGAGCAGCGCCCAATAAAATGATTTTATCTTGCGCGACATTTATTTATCTTGCACAGCTCATTCTATTTTCGTCTCCCGTGCGACACCCAACGCACAGATAAGATACGACAAACAGGAACATGGAAGCCAAATGATATGTGAAATACGTGAGACCAAATTCAGTTGCCAAATAATGCCAAACTTCGATTTGTTCACGTGACACATTTGCCTGTTGTCAGGTTGCGTCCCACCACCCGATGGCTATCTGTCTAAATCGCCACGCACAAAACTGTCACCGAACAATTGAACGGACATGCCCACTCCCTCTTATCACAAGTACGAGTACATTGTCTTGTCAGTGGATGGCCAGTACATGCTTGCATAATGTCGCAGATCCCATACAGAGTATTCCGAAATTCCAGCAAACCAATGAACGATCAAGATAGGCGGTGCAGCTACCCAGTGGAGAGGTCTCATTCTCGCGCCTCCGGAGAGTGACCATGTTGGCGACATAATGCGGAGCAATATCGAAGCGAATCGTGACACAGTGCTACACCCACACAACGCCACTCGGTTGACCACAACCACAACTGCCGAGTGGAGGTCCTTATCTGATCCTCATCGGAACGGTACTTCGAGTACAAATGTACTAAATTATTCATGATCCCGCTCTCTTGCGGTCGCGCGAATCTTATCCCAACAACAGATTACTCATGTTTCCCCCAAAAACCTGGCGGGGACCCGAGAGTTGCTTGTTGTCGCACATCGAGTGTTGTCGAGTGGTGTCATTGATTCCTAGAAACGAAAACATGGTTAGCCAGCCACAGGACGCAGAACGCAGGGGTGGGAAGCTACCAAGGCAAACAAACATATATTTCACTTTCAAAGGAATAGTGGGGGGGGCAGGTATAGCCTTTGAAGGTTCTCTGTGGCAGCGGGCAACAACTACCAGGAATGCATGCAATTTGGAAGCAGGAAAAGAAATGGCGAGAAATGCGATCCAGTGCCAAGATAATTCCCCCGAAATGGATGTGCCCATATAGCCGGAGGTGAAGGTGGTGGTGAGTGCTGTTAAATAATTTTTCCCGTTTAAGTAGACTCCTCGCCTCCGGTTGGTTCGGCGTACCAGCGGTAAATGACGTTCTTTATTGTTATGCGCGGGGTTTTGCTTACACGACAATAGCCGGTGGAGGTCTTCGACGAGGGCATCGGTGAATTGTTGTTGAAATTGTTGAAATATTTCCGATTCAGCGGATTGAGAAGATTTCGTATGCAAATTGGGAGCCCCTAATACCATTTGTCCAGTGGTCATATAGTCCGGTAATTAGACATCAAAGCTGTAAGCAATTAGTTGGCACTGCGATGGTTAGTTCTTTGGAATTTTCCTGCAGCTATGAGCGGCGGCATTTAATTAGTCTCTGTTGCTGTGCCTTGTAATTGGAAGTTGCTTTCGAGTAATTTAAATTTATATCAAAACTTTTCTATTGGGTGCTAATTAATCCTTTAATTCGTTAACGGCCGCACTGGCGATTTTGTCCTACTATGTGATGCCGTTGAGGTAACGGAGATAGAGCGGCTTTTCGCCTCAGTCGGTGGTGGCTGTATCGTGATTGGTTTTACCTTCGTTTACCCCAAAACCTTATTTCATTGGATTAGTCGTTCTCTAAGAAGATCACATGTCGGCTAGACTTGGCAAGGGCTATCTAGTGCACTATGAATGTACAGGTCTACAGTGAAATTTCTTATCTCGGACAGCTTGGACGAACAACTCTCTTGGGCGGATAAGAATGTTGGCACGGTCGCTGTCCGCCTAAGGCAGATTTCACTGTATCTCTGAGTTAACGCACTGGGTCTTGGAGATTTCAGCCTTTGCCTGCAGATGGATTGATAAATTGACTAGAAAAAAAGGTGATTTTCTGGCGGAGTGCCTAAACATTTAAAAATAAATTGTCTGAAACAGAGCACTAGGCAGCTCGATTACTGTTCTCTATATGATGCTTTACGTGCATTATTTTCATTAAATCTCTGGATAACCATGAGAATAAGCACTTACCACTGGCTTGTACCGCCTTATCTCTACCACGATCAAGTGGGTTCACCCCCTCGGGAAAACCTAGGGAGTTTATTGTGCAGACAGAAAGCCGGCAAATATCTTGCATCGATAAATAAGGTTATTGTAGCTTGGATTTCTGGACATGAAGGCTTTGAGGGTAATGAACGGGCTGACTGCCTGGCGAGAAGAGGCACAGAATACGTTCTAGAAACCTAATTCACTGAAGAACTTGACACAATTGTTGCAACGTTCACAAGAGCTGTCTATAATGCATTGCTTGTGGCCTAGACCCTCCGCAGTGACAACTACCATAAAGGAATGCGAATCGTAGAAAAAAATGCAGACAACTCCTTAACAATGTCAAAAGTTTCCAATAAACTGTATAAGAAGTCTTTAAGGAAAAAGCAGCGTCTCTCTTGGAGGCTCCTCTGTGGCAGCATATTGATATTTTCAAAAGCACCCCAGTCTACGTAAAATCCTATCGAAAAGTCTTTCAACTCCCAGCTATAAGTTGCCCCCACACATAGCCATTGGGCTACTTCTAGCAGGGAACCCATTGATCAATTACTTTTACTGCCAGGTCGGCAGTAGTAGCAAGTCGCATTGAGAATGCTAGCATCCGATGTCATAGCAGCCCCATCAACATAATAACTAACGAGAGGCTTCTCTGGGCCACACAGAGCTTTAAACCCTTTATGTCCGGAATTAGGTTACGTTAGGTAAATGGGTGCCTTATGACATTCACCACTGCCTATGTAGACCAGCAGTATGGTCCATTGTGTTTATTTCAAGAATTATTACCACGGGAACCTAGAAAGAGAGGAAGAGCGACTGACTTAAAAACAGCCAGGTAAAGATATGAACCTCAGAAGGCCCTCCAGCTCAATTTTACGCAGACTCTCCAGTTCTGTGAAGAAATAACTGGCAAGGGTCTGCCGGCGAGGGTAGGAAATTCACACAGGATGACGGGCAGATTCAATTCGTCCCTGCAACTTCTGCATTAGTCGTTGTGATGTTCATATACCCAGGGGTTCCGCATCAGTCCAGAATTATGTAGTTCTTTCATGGATAAAATTCATCATGAAGGTTTGTTTGGATCTCGTGTAGGCGGAAATTTCTAGAGGCGGAAATTTCTAGACAAAACGTGATGAGGCCTCTGCTCGCAGATGAGTTAGCCACGGTATACCTCAAGGTGGGGTTCTGTGCCCATTGCTCTGCAATTCAGTAGTTAATCAACTACTCGTCGACCTGGAAGGAATACGGTGTAAAGCAACTGCTTGTGGAGATGATATTGCTATCGCCGCAACAGGCAAATACCCTGATACCTTAAAGAGACGTATCCCAACATATTCTTCAATGGATCTTCAAAGGGGATTCTTGTAGCGGAGGGGGGACTGGTCCTCTTTAGTCGCAAAAAAAATTACTTACATAGATCCCTCCACCATTAATGACACCAGTCTCAGCTTTACTGAAAAAGCTAACCATTGATTTGGGTCTTATTCTGAACAGGAAACTGAATGGGAAAGCCAATTTACTAGAGCGCGTAGGGAAAGCTTGTGCAGCTCCCTACTCTTGCAAAACCAATCAGTAGCACCTGCGTTTTCCAATCACGTATCACATTCTGGCTTAACGTCTTCGTTATCAGGACCATACAACTTTACAGCGTGATTATCTGGTGACCGGCTCTGAAAAAGCCGAAACCTTCAACTTCACAGGGAAAGCGCAAGGATCCTCATGTGTATACATTGGCGGTGCACTTAGAACAACTTGCTCTACAGTTTTAGGAACATTTTTCCATCTACTGCTCCTTGATGTTTTCGGCAGACAGATGCCGCTAGCGCTGTCATACCTCGAAAAGTCTCCTCACAGTAGTCTAACTATCAAACTGGCTACTCCTCTATTTTATCTGTATAAAACTTCACTTTAGAAAACACCTTCTGCTCTCTCAAGCCCTCCAGCTCAGCTTTGACTAAAATTTCCAAGCAATCATTCCTGTCCTGGAAAGTGGAAAATGCTCTAGCTATATATGTAGGTACATAAATATTGACGCAGTTCACATCTATTATACACCAATAGCTCCAAAACTTAAAGTGAAGTGGGTAAGGGTGTTTTCGCCAAAGAGTTCAGTATGGGTATCTACTTCCGCCTTTCTTATCACTGTAACATATTTCAATTAACATTTTCAGTGATTGCCAAGTGGCAATTAAATTCCTAAAGTCTCTTATAGAGATGGCAGAACCATTCAACATTCACCAATGTTGGGGTGCAAGGCCACAGAAACTGCATGGCTGACGAACTCGCAAGACATGGTACAACCATAAATATTCTCCCGGAACGACCGACGGAACGCAATCAGAAAAACCAAATGTAGATGGGAGCAAGACTTGGCCAGACAGATCTAGCCGATATTAGATCAGAACCGAACTCGTGTCCTTCACATCAATTTGGACCACTTTAGCTCGATATTTGAAAAACTTCTGTCAGAAGAATCCTCCACTCCATAAGTAGCTCAGGTTGGTTATATTAGTCGTTGGAGTAACTTTGGATTGGTTACAGATCCTGTGGTATCACAATGGACCTAATTAGACCCAAGCCTAACTCAACTTAAGGACAATCACTAGTTTCGAACGCAAGGCAACTGAAGGATCGGAAGGTGTTCTGAAAACCCTGTCATTTCATCTAAAATCTTGCTAGTGGCTCTTCATGGAATAGAAGTGAGGTATCTTATTTTTAAAGCCTACGGCCCATATTGGATAGAGTCAAGTTAGACATGGAAACAGGCCATGTAAAAATCGGTAAAGTGATTCCCAAGCACCTCCCTGAAAGTCCTTCCATCTGCTACGAGATTGATACTTTCCTCCTCTACCTACATGACTTCCTACCTAATCAAAGATTCATATCTTCCCAAACCATGTCGATTGAGTTTCTGTGTATATAACTGTTGGCCATGTTTCGCACACAATTAACCGCACGCACGTCGGTTGTAAGAGACCCAAACATAACTGTAACACATCCATAGTGCAGCGCACTCGTAAATATATGCACAATGTAAACGCGTCCATTAGCCGCGATGCCTTGAAAGTGGCCTACACACGTCAATAACGTTACAACTGCAATACACCGTGTATGTGTGGTGAAAATTCACAACCAATTGTCGGTTGTCCAGCTGGCGCGACGGGGATTCGCGCAATAACATTCAAAATAGCTCTTCAACACCTACAGGCATCCAGGGGATACATGCGCTTTGCGTTACCCGAGTTAACCAATCTCCTGGTGCACTGTAGCGGTCATAACTTTTAATAATTTAATTACGACAAATACGAGGCACTGTTGTGCACCGTAAATTATTTTATTACACACACACCGCTCCGTAAATGGTCGACGCGAGCAGTCGAATTAAGTGCGAAAATTGTGATTACTGTCCCAGAGAGTTTCTGTATGCGGTATCTGCTGCATCTGGACACGAGTGCCTCCTCAAAGATGCGACACGATACCGGATGACGAGACAGCGAAAACGTTTTTGAAATAATCACAGCGATTAATTTGTGTTGGACCTGGAAGACATATTGCCGCTCATTTGTCGGATGAGTGTGGATTTCTTCAGAAACTGTCCGACAGATAGGGGAATCTGTGCTTTTCGGGATGTTTATGCTAATCGAGACGGAGTGTGATACGGTTTTTGGGAAATCGGGGCCTTTTTCGGTGCATGGATGCTTAACATTAACGGTGGTCCGCCAAAGGGCCAAGAATTAGGTTGGTTGCTGATAAATCTCGCTCTTGTATCTATGACTCATCTTTTCCTTTTAGTCAAGTCAACATGCTTGTTGGCTATTAATAAAAGTTAAGAGCAGAAGGGGGAGCATAAACTAGGAACAACATTAATCTCCACATTAATAACATGGCATCAATAGGCCTAAGGAGAATCGGCTTAAAAATTGACTTAACTAATAAAATTGTGTGTAATGAGACAAAGCTCGCTTGCGATAAATACATAAGTAGTCTCAAGACCATTAAGCTGTTTGCTGCTTGCAGTAAGGTTTATACTACACTTCCGTAGGGATCACGGTCATTTGAAATCGATTTAAAGTGAAGAAAAACTTACTGCATACTTACTAGATGGCGCTGGGTTCCACTGCGTCCCTTATTATTAAGCCAATAAACCTATCCAGTCTGATGAATCTTTGGCCACCTCCCTTCATTACTGTCCAACAAAAATGTTGATATCCTTTATATTCGTGCTCCAGGCACCCTGGAGTCAAGGACTCATTGGATTTGTGCGATGATGTCCACCAACTCATAGGCATATGTAGTAAGTTTAGGCCTCCGAAAATTATGGCAGGATAGGTTCCTACATCTGCTCAACGTACAACTTCCGTCTCTGCGACCTACTAGTATATGTTTGCCTTCTGACCCTCCAAGTTTTTGGTTGTGCCGATGGGATAACTCCCCGACCACAAAAGACTGTTGACGGTCTCTGCAAACGAAGCAGGGACAGCGACATTCGCATCTACATATACGTGGAGTTTAAGACAAACAGGCGAGACTTGATCTTCTGGTAGTGGGGTGGCATGGGGCGGACGAAAAGAGGAAAATAAATTGGGACATTTATTACGGCGAATGTAGTCAACATTAAAAGCAGGGCTTGTTTGGATGTGGATTGGCAATTTAAGGCTAATTTAAGCAAGAAGCGCCTGTTAACAGTAGATTTCAAGACTTAGCTGGTTTTGAATGGTCCACCAGATAGATATGTTCCTACATCAAGAGTAGGCCCATTTTGATGTCACTCTTCTTAGGTGACTTTTCTAATTCTTGCAAAAGTAAGACACTTGGCTTTGCGATAGAAGAATGGACCACAACACAATGAGGAACACAATAGACTAGTAGGCCCCTGTGAACGCACAGTCACCGACTAGGTACTTCCCCCATAACCTAACTTAACCTAGGACACTTGCCAAGAAAGTGCGGGGATGCAGTGGCGTGTTATTGTAACATTAGTTTTCGAACTCCTTATATCCATGATAGGAAAGGATATGATTTCCTTTCGACCTAGTACCGATGCAGGTCAGGTGCTTTGACTTGATCGGCTAGTTCGTCAACCGTGCGGTCCTCCCAAATATCGTTGTGATCTGTGACTCAGCAGAGTAGGACAGTATGCTATTTAGCCAGCTCACCGTCTTAGATTTTATTGCGCTCGATCGCAGCTTGACCGTCGATGCTAGTATGTAGGTTTGTCTTCAGTCATGCGGCGGCCTGGAGTGCAGCTATGCCGACGTGAAAAGCGGTACAGGGACGGACGACTCAAGGTCTTTTGAAAAGATCCCTGCACCGACTTACTTGGTTCATTTGGAGATTCGTGCTGCCTCAAGGTGCTCCTGACCGGCGTTACATTTATGCTTGTAAGCCGCATTGCAAATACGTTCAATAGGCATCATATCGGTTGAGTGCTGAAGGCTGCGAAAAAGCATAAGCATTCTGTCATGTCCCAAGTTCTTCTCACTCCATTGATAAGTGTCTCACAGTCTTTGGGTCGCATTGGTGGTTTGCTACAGGTTTGCTACATGTCATTAATAAAGGGTGGTTAAATTTTAAGGGCCGATGTTGATTTTGAATAAAACACAAATTATTTAGGAAATTATTGTCATTTCTTTTTATTATGATAATATTGGTATGGTTCAATTATGTATGGAATAAAATATCGGCCAAATGGCCGCAGCGACCTCGGCGGCACACCTCCATCCGATGGTCCAAATTTTCGATGACGCTGAAGCATAATTGAGGTTCTATGCCGTTAATGTGGCGAATTATCTCATCCTTTAGCTCTTGAATTGTTGCTGGCTTATCACATGATCTTGGCGGCCAATTGACATCGCCACCACGTGGGATAACACGGCCATTGAATTTTGCGCGCAAAAGAGCCATTGTTTCGTTAGCTGTGTGGCAAGTGGCACCGTCCTGTTGAAACCACATATCGCCCACATTCATATCTTCTAATTCGGGCCATAAAAAGTTCGTTATCTTTTCACGATAGCGAACACCATTCACAGTAACTGCCTGACCGGCCTCATTTTGGAAAAAATACGGCCCGATGATGCCGCCAGCCCATAAACCGCACCAAACAGTCACTCTTTGTGGGTGCATTGGTTTTTCAACAATCACTCTTGGATTATCATTCGCCAAAATGCGGCAATTCTGCTTATTGACGAACTCTGAGGTGAAAATGTGCCTCATCACTGAAGATGATTTTCTTCGAAAATTGATCATCCACTGTTGCCATTTCTTGCCACCATTCTGACCATTGACGACGCTTGAAATGGTCAAGAGGCTTTAGTTCTTGAGTCAATTGCACCTTGTAAGCGTGTAAATGCAAGTCTTTATGCATAACTAGCTGAATAATACCCGGCGTTGCTCGGGGTTATTACATTTCAATCCAGAAATCGACATCTTCTTCAAACAATTTATGAAAGACTTATCATGATTATATAATATATCATAATCTCATCTTAAATCTGAATCGGAATTTCATATTCAACTCAATCGACTGTATTTTATTCTGCCACTTTTGCAAATGTAATCAAATTCTTTAAGTCGAACCGAACCTCCTTTAACTCTAATATCCCTCTAACTCGATTTTCCCTCTAACTCAAGTTTGTTCACCTACTGTCCCCTTCTTTCGAAAAGTCATCCTCCAAGTCAAATTCATTCTACATCAGAAGTCCTTGGAATTTGAATACATTCGTTAAATAGATACATACATACATACATACATACATCCTTTGCAAAAAATAAAATCAAAACAAAAAATTCCCCTCCCGCAACTGGCAATGTTATACCTACATCAAGCACACACAATCCCATACCCAGCCTGTCGCGTCGCGTCGGCGCGCTATTCCCTTATCCACCGAAAAAGAGAATCCATAAAAAAAATTGCCAGGAAAAATGTGTAGACAATTGCGCATATGCGTAAATAAATGAATAATCCGGCTGGCTCGAAAAAAAATGATGTGTCATCATAACAATACCAAAGTTCACTCGCCCACAAATGGAACGGGCAAACTGATCCAACTGCGCTATGACCTTTTCCCTCATTAACTCAATTCTCCAGACTTAATTAAATTTGATAACCTGTGTATGCACATATGTACGTACATATGTTAATACATATGTAATGCAATAAATATATAAATACAAATGTACAGATTTATATTTAATGTATGTATATATATATAGGTATCTACCGTACCAACCACGAAATCATTACCCTGTACACACGAATAGATAGAAGCAAAGAACGAACAAAAAAAAAAAACAACAACAACACAGCAGAACAGGAAATGAAAAACTACCCTTGTGAAGCTGGGCAAAACAAAAACAACACGTACGATCATCAACTGATGTGGCTCACGATCGAGAAAATATATTTTCGTGTGCGGCAAGGAATTTCTTCTGACTTGCTCCACGTTTTTGTTAACTGCTCGGCTCTTGAATAAGATAGCGTTATAGCCCATTATATGACCCGATGTACAACCATTCTGTGTGCAAAATTTGAGGTTGATTGGTTTAGTAGTTTTCGCATAGGTAAAATCCAAACAAACAAACAAACAAACAAACAAACGAACAAACGGACAACGTTTCACTTTTATAATATTAGTAGTGATGTTCATCAACGACGAGCGTGAGAGGTGCAATTGTTGGGCACGACGACGAGTTGAGGTGGACGGCTCTTCAGCCACACTATCGCGAACAGCAGCAATATTTTCTGCAGTACGAGCTGTACGAGCATGCACTGGTGTTTTCACATCTCTTACAGACCCGGTTTGCTCAAATTATTGCACGATTTTTCCGATTGTACGCACATTTGGACGATTAAATTGACCGAAAAAATCACGAAGTGCACGATATGCATTTTGATTTGAACGCCCATTTTCATAATAAGCCTGAATAACTTTAACGCGTTGCTCGATTGTGTATCTTTCCATGGTTCAAATTGAGTTAGTCTGAAATTGAGAAATGATAAATGAAATGCAGAAAAAAACTTGACGTTTAGGTGTGGTTCACATTCAACATCGGCCCTTAAAATTTAACCACCCTTTATTAAGTGGCTGTAAGTCACTTCTTGGGCTTTCTTATTCACTTTTAAGTTGATCCTTTTCTCCAAAACTGGCCACCAAGCCAGTATGCCATAGGTGACGATCGCTCTAACAACTGCTGTATGAAGCTAGTATCCATGCTTTTTAGCATTGCCAGGCTGATGCCAATAAGTTCTATTACTGGAACAAAATTTAACCATCAAAGGAACACATTTCATGGAATCAAACCACGAGATCTTGGTGGTCACATAAAGTCATCAAAACAACGAAATACTTTAGAAAATGAAGAGCACAATAAACTGATTACATACATATGTCGTGTGATATGCAATTTATTTCATAATACATTTTCCAACTTTTAGATTAAAGCGGCTAAGAAAAAAGTAAATAACACATCAGGAAGCGAATACGACATGAAATGCGAATCCTACACCCGCTTATTGAATCACCCGCTTAGTTTCTTGAACGAAAGCTACAGATCTTAGGTTTGGTTAAGTTTGCGGTCTGAAGAGGATTATCCCATCACACTAAGGTTTATGTAGACCCATTGTGATACCCATGGTGTTTCTTACTGCGGCTTTAATTTCTTGGTGCCAACCATCCGATCGCCATTGCAAATTTGAGAAGTTCTGACGATGAACCATCAGAAAGTTCGTCGATATAATCGAAAAAGAATTTACCCTGGGTATGGGCAATGACAGAGGAAATGTGCCTCTTCATCACCGCATCTCCCCCTGCATACATATATCGTCTTCATTCAGGCGTAATTTTTTTTTTGTGATATCTTAGCATGTTGTGGCCAGTAACAGTAAGTACTTCCACCAGCATCGACAGCGATTTCCTGTATTTTTGTAAAATCAGCCAGATTTTTGGCTTGTCATATTCTGGCCACAACCTTCTTGATATTTAACAGATGGTTAGCGATTTCCATCTGGTCACTCGTATTTGATTCCTTTAAGGTTTTTGTACAATTTTTGCCTTTAGATGGCAGAGTGGATGTTTGACCGTATCGTCCGTTTGCTCTCCTTCTAGAGCTGAATTCTTGCTAGTTCTTTAGCTTTTCATTGCCTAATATCCCGCTATGACTAGGGACCCAGCAGAGTTTAACATTGTGGTACCTGCCAAGAACCTTAAGCTCTTCGCGACAACACTTTACAAGCTTCGATGTTATCTTTGCTTTTATGACATCCTCGCGATCAATGTAAGTCATAATATCCTCTTCCAACTCTTGTTATTGCTAGGACCTCCGCTTGGAAAACGCTACTGTGATAGAGCTGCGAAGTCCTAACTCTTCAGAGAAAAGACCTGCTAGTATGCCTATATCCACTTTTGAGCCATCAGTGTAGATGGATTTGGGCCCGTTCAATACTTCCTTGTCTTGCCACCGTTCTTTGCTTGCAAAGACCCATGAAAAGGGTCTCTCAAAGTCCAAATCCGGGACAGTTAAATCCGAATTGACGTTGACGCCCAGATGATTGCTTTGTATCTCGGCATGTCCATACGGACTCGGTATCCAGTGTGTAGACTCCCTGATTCTGGGAGGACTCTTCGCTGTGGTCTCCTGCATGTAGAGGTCTAGAGGCAAATGGTTAAGAAATACTTTCATATGATCTCATCGCACTGGTTGTTTCAGTGCATGTTACTCTCTGTATTTTGTTCATATCTTTGAGGTTGGCGGTTTTGGTGGCAGCGCGCCCCCAGACCAGTCCTTCGTTCGTGAGTATAGGTCAAACGATAGCTCCATAGGGTTATTCTAAGTCGGGATCCCCAGTTTGTTATAAAAAAGTCTGCTACATGTATAGAAGGCAACAGTTTCCGTTTATACCTTCTCTTTAAAACGTGTAAAGCTTCCAGTTTAGCTGACTATCGAGTATGAAATCTGAGTTTTTCGAGCTTTCAGACAGTTTAAGAGGAGTTCCTTCAATGGACGGAAGTGTGGAAGTTGGAATCGCTCTAGCTAGCTCGGTTTTCTGGGGGTTTACCCTTACCCCTTTGAACTACAGGAGTCGCAATTGTGCAAAGAAATGTCCATTGCAAGTTCAAAGTAATTAACTTACTAACCAATTCCTCGTCATCCCATAACACAAAACAAAACTTTCTATTTCAATTTGAGATCTCGTCCACTGCATATCTTGTCAACAATCTCAAACAAAAGGTCAAAAAGGTAGAAATAGAATCTTGAAGGTTTCTAGAGCCTACAAAGTCTTTCTTCCAAAACTCATCTCCTACATGTACATTCTCACCTACAACTGCCCAATTAAATCACGCAAATAATCTTACCGTTTCTCCAAGGTGGCCACTGTCCGTTAGCACTGCTAAACGATTGAGCTTACGACTCCCAGGTAGCTGACCAGTTAATTGTTCAAAAATAAATGCTCTTTATCTCCGTGGAAAGGTAGAAATAATTGTTTTTTAATTGAAGGTTACAGTTTAGGCTTCTGTTGGCCCCAAAATCCCCAAAGTAAACAGAATTCCCCTCGCTACTGACTGCAAAAGAGTTCACGTTTCCGTTGCAGAGGTCAATTTGCAAAGTTTAAGCACACTCCTCCTACCCAGACCAGATGATGAATTCTCATCTCAATTTTAATGAAAGAAAACACAATCCCAGCCATTCTCATGGGTTAAGCCTTTGTGAAAAATTAATTTCCAAATTCATTTGAGATTTGCATATCTACCGGAGCTTGATGTGGAGGAGGTGATTGATTTGATGCCCTGACTTGCCCGGTGTCATATGGAATGATGAAGATTAATTAGAGTTTTGAAGTCCACGACAGCAGCATTCCGGCGACTGTGTGACGCTGACCCATCGCTGAATTAATTAAATAATATTTTCATAGGAAATTCTCCGCTGGCGCTATCAGGAGATCGTGTATCTCACGGTCATCAGTGTCACTACGACGCTTGTTATGTAACACTCTGCACTGTTCCTCTGATGGATATCTGATCTTGGCGTGCTCATCCGCAGAATCCAGCTGATAATCATGCATGGTGCCGAGTTAATGGCTCACGAGCAATTAGTTGTGTAAAGCTGAACGGTAGAACAGCGGACTGGTGTTCATTATCTCCAGGTCGCTCAGCCTAACTAAAGTGCCACAAACGTGAGTCCAGGCATTCTTTCTCGTGTCGCTTGGCAGCCACGCCGAATATAGGAAGATTCTTAGGCGTGATTTCCTTCTTGATACCCAAATGACGTTGTTGTCGTAGTTGTAGTCGCTATGTGCCACCGTTACCACTTGCATAATAATAGTCCACCTCCAACGGTACGCATCCTCTGACTTGGAGCCGAATATAACGTAATCTGCGGAGGGGAATTTTTCCACTTTATCCTCCGTTCGGGTTAAGATCAAGATCTCGATGCTGACGCTGAGGACCCCGAGAGAGCACAGCAGCAGCATGCAGAAAAAAAAAAGGATGGCAGCCAGGCGTGTGGTGTCAGAGTTGGTGTGTTACCGTGCACGAATTATGTTAAAGTAACTCGCTGTACCGTAAATCATAGACGCAACTGTTTGCCCTACATCCAAGACACTCCGAAACAGATGATGTCAAGGTTTTGTTTCGGCTTGTTTGCCATTTTGCCATTTGAATGTCCCGTCGCCGACCGCTGGACTGGTGGCAATGGCAATGCCTGTGGCTCGTGTTGCTAATCGGCGGTGTGACCAAAGCTGGTTATGTTGCACAACACAAAATTTATTGATAAATGTAAATCATATTCCAAGCGGATCTCGCAAAAGGAACGCCTCGACTTGGTCGTCGCTGTTTTCGATGGAAATCTATCTTCCCGTATGCAAACTGCAGGCCAGTGCTTCGGAGGATCCTCGTAAAGTGGGTTAAATTTTATGGTCGGCCAGTTGTCATATTTAGCAGTGACCTGGGTGTGTTTGCTTTGTGCACTAATAGTAAGCGGGACAGAAGGTGGTACTCCGAGTTGGAAGCATGGCAGTGGGTTTTTTGGAAAATTAAGTCAAGGGTCAATTTTTGTTTCGACTTGGATTCACCTATGAAAGCTTAAGGTCTTTCATGAATTGCAGGTGATTTGCATGTAGAAGTCATAAAAAGTCATGAGGCAGTTGGGAGAAAATGTGGAATCTTCTAAAAAGAACCGTTCACCCACTTTTCACTCGTTATGTATGCTTTGGAAACTTATCCGAAAATGGGTATGGGAGTATAATTCTGTGGAGGAAAGAACAGTCCTTCTATAGTGTGACTATGACCGACAATTAAACGGATAACGACAAGGGCATGACGTCTTGAGAATAGACTGTTCTCTCATGCAACTAGGAAAAGGTTCTCCTGGGCGTGATTCTTCATGGACTATTTTTCAAAACATCGCCCAAGAGAAATTGTGATGGATGTGTCGCAAAACATGTGGATGGGCTGGGCATGACACTTCCAACAACATCTGGTAGACTTTAGGCTGTCGACGAACCTCTGTCTGGGAGAAAAAGAAAAGAGCGGTCTTTTAGTTTTAGGGTAACTCTAGGTAGGATAGCAGATCGCTTAATACACTCTACAGGGAAATAGACATGGTGTCGGTCGAGGAACCTAACAAGCGCTGGTATTAAATGAATAAATGCACGTCTTCGATAACTCCAGATTCGTCAGCTTAAATATGTAGTACCATTGAGACGTAAGGAAAAAAAAAGTTTAGTTGTATAAGAGGATAAGAGGTTTGGCAACAAGTCGCTGTGATTCAGTGGTGGGTGCTTGTCTGGATTATGATTATTATTAGAGGGGTTGGTCCACTCTAGCACTGCGGTCTCACATAGGGGCCTATTGTACTGTTTGTCTTTAACAGAGGTTATCAGGAAGCTAATCACCTTCTCTGGATGGTGCGACGAATTCATTGCTTAGAGTTCGCTTTCCCATATGAATTATGTAGGTTTTTTCCTAATTCTTGAAGCAATTTGACTGGCTCAGTTCAGTGCTTTTAGGGCAGCTTGACTGTCAGAGAAGATAACGATGCTTTTGCAATGGAAGTTAGAGAGCAAGTTTAAGCTTGAGCACTGATATATGGCAAATATTTCTGGCTGGAAGATCGATGAGTATGTGGCTAGACTGACAGAGATCTTAGTGCTAGATGACTCTCCAAATATTCCAGCCCCAGATCGACTGTCCGTTTCTGACCCGTCCGTGTTGGCCATGCTCTGAAGGACGGGGTTTGAATTATTTCCCAGTCGTCACTCGGGGGATGACTACTGATTAGTTTCGTTTGAAGCAGGACCTTGGGAGGATGTTATCCAAAGGCATGCTGAACTCGCGACTTTGGAATAGGGAGGAAGCGTGTTAAGGTGACCGTTAGGAGGATGTTTAGAGCTGACGTTGTTTAGATAGAAGAGTCTGCGCAGACTGGGTTTTGCCTGTATTTCTATATGGACAATTGCGTTAAACGAGGCGGTAGAGATGGAGCGCAGGCAACCCGTGTTGAACCCGTTCCAATTTCTTAACTGTGGTGGGCTCATTTGCTCAGCAGACTATTGGCTGCGTGTCTTACTGGGAAACGACGTATTTAATATGCCGGCTTAGGGACAGGATGTCTAGGAGCACTTTCAGTGCATCAGTCGGGTTTACCCACAGGCCACTTGACATTTGTGGCAGTAAAATGGCTGCCAGTAAGGCCGTTCATCTCCCTGCAATCTCATATTGGTCTAGTACGACGAATACCACGCATCCATTTCGAATAATTTCAAAATCCTAGATACTTAAAGACTACGTCATCTATATACGCGATTGTCAACGACCACATGTCAAAAAGGAGATGAAATAACACGAGCTCTGTGGATTTAGTCATAAGTCTGTGACCTAGTTGAGACTGAATAATTCTAGTTTTTAACATGGAAATGATTCCTTCGCTCTGAAAGTTTTCTTGGTTTGATCTTCTAGAGCTGAATGTTTCCCGGACATGCATGTCCATGAACGGATAAGGGTTTGAAGCTCGAAGGGTTGTAGGCTAATAGGCCTGAAATTCTTAGCTAATTCATGATCACTCTTGCCGACCTTTGGGATGAATACCACTCAATCTTTTCTCGCAGTCGAGGGGATGTGGTCGATTCGAAGAGTTCAACGATAAATCGGCGCTAGTCAGGATAGTACCTCTCCAAGCAATTCTGAAGCATTATCAGTAAAATTACGTCAAAGCCTAGTGACTTATACAGGGAGAAACCTCAAACTTTTTTCTCAATGAAGATTTGTTGAGTTGTGAGTTTGTTCAATGAGGCTGTTCCGAATAGTTTGGAACAGGAAATCTTGCACCACTCATGAGGCGGAACAGAATTGTGAAAAATGTCAAAGTCAACTGTGCCTGTCAATTTGCTATGTTTATTTCTACAAATGACATTTTTCAATTTTAGATAACTATGTATGTGTTAGCTTTCCATGTGTTAGGGCTGTACTTTTCTGTTCTAACTTGATCTGACGTTTTTCACAAATCTGTTCTGATCTGTTCTGGTTTCTTCTCATTGAACAAAGCTAATGTGTTGGTTGGTTAACAGCGAGACAGTCCTGACAGTGATTCTTCAATGGACTCTGTCTATGTCACGTCTTGTCGGTTAATAAATGGCGGGTTGGAGTAGTAAGGCGGAGTTTCTTTTAGTCCTTGAGAGCTTCAATAAAGTGGCAGGACTTTGTCTAGGCCTGTGACAGGAAAAGACAGTCTTGGCCCAAAATGCCAGACGAAACCGTTTTAAAAACGCTGTCGTGGTCGGAATTGAATCAGCAGTGTCGTTCCTCTTTTAAATCCGAAGAATAGGGACTTAAATAAGGAAAAAATATATGAGGAACTGAGGGCGTTGATGTCTTTTAAATGCATACTCACAAGAATTCATTGAATTCGTTGCACGTTCATTTAGTACATCTCCATCAGGAGTTTCCCTTCCGCATGCTGTAAGCAAGGACTCACAGAATGTTGCCCACCACCTGTTTTCAGCTTCACTTGGGCAACAATCTTGCAACGTCTTACAACGAGTTTTCATAAATATTTTTTATAATACACACATTTAGGTTGAAATCATTTGCCATTTTAGCCACAAAATAACCACCACATTCCATGTACACATCCACTAATAATCCAATTTCCGCATCACATTCACCAGAAGTCCTCTTCACAGGATCGTCGATCTGTGCCAGTCAAACAGACTACCTTCCGCTCAACGGGCAATCCAAATCCACATCTAATTCAATTTCAGCATATAAACTGGAGTGCATGCGAAATTTAGCATTCCCAAACAGAAGTGCAATAGGAAGAGTTCATCTCGAGCCCGGATTACGTGTGTGGAATCTCTGGTCATAAAACTAACCACCATTAAGTGTCGGCTTGGCGAAGGGGCTACTGGTTACCCATGTGGGCACTCACCACCGCCACCTGTAATCTATCCGGAGAATCAATCTTTTTATCTCGGCCATAAATTCTTATTATCTGGCCAGTGCGGCTGCCGACCAGCAGCCATGTCGGATGCACAATGTGTTCCACAAGTAAAACACTGTCGAACAAGCTGAGGTCGGAGCGAGAGGTGGCTCCGCTCGGCAACAGCTTCCTTCCCAGTGCTGATTGCTGCTATTCAAAGTAATACAATTTAATTAGAGGCGAATTTGTTACACCGACCGTTTGCATACCGACACAGCAGCAGCGATGTCGGCAACGACCGTGGAATGACATGCACCTCCGTGCGCAATTGGGATGAATGCCATGTTTAGATGGCTGCGACTCCTCCATTTGCTGCCCCCATGTGCAGAGGCATAAAAATCCCGCCGGTACACATGTTCGGGGGCTCATTATCGATTTGCCAATATGCTGTGGCGCAGTGCCAATTATTGACACAAGGCATGGACAGTGCTTGCCGCTGGGCTGATCGATCGACTCTGGAAATTCCGAGGCAAGGTACTACACAGTGTCGGATCCCCCGGTAATGAGGCTCGCAGTTACTTGATGGGTTCCCAGCACATTTTGGGTCTCGGCGCGCAAGGACGGCTGCTGCCTTGTTTCTTCTAAATGCAAATTACCTTGTAATCTAACTATCGCGGCATGACAGGGTGAAGAGTCGACGACTTGCCGTGGGATGCTTATGAGTATTCAACGGCGAGGCTTCTGGCTGTGTTGCGCGTTTGCTTCTTCTCACTCTGGGAAGTGTCATTCTTCGTGCCGCTGGCGGAGCCATAAAATTGGAAGAGCTCTCGGCTGCGGTGCACCAATTTGCTTCTGTCACACTTTTTGCTGGGCAAGCTGGGTGCGCGTTCACTCGATAACACAGTCGTAATTCTTTACTCAGTTGGTTTAGATTCGCGGGAGTGTTCGCAGATTATGGGCCGTCAAGTGGAAGATTGGGAAATTTGCTTCTGTGGACAAATTAGGAGGATAGATGTGGATTAGATTTAGGATTTATACAATGAATGGAAGGAAAGTTAGTTAGTTAGGGTAAGCAGGTTGTGGATGTTAAAAGAGTCTTCACTTGACGGTTGTCTATCAGTGAAAGTTTTGCATACAGAATAGGCCTTGGCCAACGTAGCCTGCAGACAAAACTCAACACTCTCATGCCACCACAAATATGGTTTGGAGATTCTTTTCGTTTCGCAGCGATTAGGATCAGTATTTTCCTGCTCATGTGCTCTACTAATTCATTTTCTCTGGGTCAACTGGATTTGATATCCACGAGAGTTGAATTCAACAAGATCTGTGAAAGGCCATTTTGGATTGTCATGGGTGTCGAAATGACTTTCAAGAATGGCACTCACATGAGAAAAACTAAAAACATCTCCATCTAAATCTCAGTACGCCGACACTATGGGACGATCATGAGAGTCGATGCTCCATAAAGATATGAGAACGATTGAGAAAACCATTCACTACAAACTCTATCCGCTTTCCTAGACGTTGAAGGTGCTTTCATTGAATTAATTCAGGAACCTTTAATTCCACTGGGTTTGGAGGAGTTTATTGGCTATTGGATAGTGATCAAGCCACGAACTAAAATAATCCAATCAACTCTCGGAAGCAGCACTTCAACCAAGATCGTTGACAAAGATGGCTTAAAACTGTCAAAACTTGACAGAGACAGACTCAAGGTAGTCGTGTATGCGGATGACGTGGGAATCTTAGTGTCGGGAATGATTCCTTCTGTTCTCAGATAAATCATGGAAGATGCCTTGGATAAAGTAAGCACTGTAGGAACTGGCCACGAAAATCAAAATACCGGTTATCAAGCTTCCATGGCTAAATAAACCGAAGATGGACGTTTGGATGTGTACCGCAGTGGTACGCCTCATACTCTCGTACTGATCACTACGAAAACTCTGAATGTTCTACATGAGGTATAGAACCGCGGAAACTATGGATTTGTAACTCACTACACCATACATGAATTGAACGAATTGAACTTTAGGAAAGACTTCCATGGTGGACTGGGAGACGAATACGAAACAATTATTTATACAGATGGCTCAAAAATTAACTGGGGGAAGTTGCTGGAATCTTCTCTGAAAGACTTCAGATATCTAAGTTATACCTCAGACTCGTCCTGTCTCTTCCAGATGAAATAACTGGCAATACTCTAAGCTTGCGCCTATTGCAAGCCAACCCAACCTCCATCGAAAACATTGATAGCCAGATTGCCATCAAAGCCCTGTCATCGAACACGACATTCTCTTAGCTGGTGAAACAGCACGAGGAGGGCCGATAGGCTGGCGAGGCGATGTTCATCCCTTGATAGATTCTTCGCGAAATATGTTCACATTCCGTTGGGAGCCGGCAAGTGAAGAATTCTCTCATACTTTCTATCAGAGACCAATACCAGGTGGCAGGGGTGCAGAATTGTGTCATATCAAGTCAGATGTGGTTCGACTACAATTGGTCCAGAACACAAGATCTACAAAACAGGACTCGTAGAGACATTAAAGTCAACTGAGTATTGGTTTTAAAACGGCGTTGAAGGGCAAATTCGGTTACAGAATCAATAATGCTGAAGCTATCACCAGTTCTACCTACATACCTACCCACCATGATGGCAATATTTTTGTTTACTCACATATTTCGTGGTTGAACGAGAAATCTAGGTATTTTGGCCTCAGTTGGACCTTCATTTTTAACAATTAATTCACCCAACGTTAAGGAACTATGTACATACGTCATTCATGTTCATATGTCAGACCGAGCTACAATAAATTCAACTGAGGGTACATATATACCATTGACTTGGGGACAGTAAAATGTTTTCAAGGCACCGGCAATGCTGAGGCATGCAAACTTCTGAAGTCAGTGCAGCTATAATACAGGGTGCGCCATTTAAACCTTCGGCATATAGCAGCTCTTTAACTTTGACATCTGTTTTCAGATCGGCTTATGACAACCCGCATTCGAAGCTCCAGTCCAAGCGAACTTGTGTTATGGAACAGTACACGCCACCACAGACCACACCATCAGGCAGTTCGACGCCAATAAGAATCCTCACGAAGAACCTCTTCACTACCAATGCCTGACTGTTTGGGCTGGAATTCTTTGGACCGTTCTTCTCCGAAGACAATGCTGGAGCAGCCGTAACCATCAATGTAGAGCGTTATCGGGCCCTGATAACAGATTTTTCAATACCAATTCTGACTGATAACGCCATGGACATTTTTTGGTTCCAACAGGATGGCACCACAGCTCATACAGCCCGAGCCATTATCACTTTATTGCCTCCTTTGTTCCTCGAACCCCTAATTTTGAAAAATGGTGATTTTGATTGGTATGGGCGATCACCCGACTTAACGTCTATAGACTCTTTATGTGGGGTTATTTGAAGCTCAAAGTTTATGTCAACAATCTTCGGACCCTATAAGCCTTAAAATCCAATGTACGACAGGAAATGGGTCAGTGGTTAGTGCGTTGGACTGCTGATCAAGCGGCGTAGGTTCAGGCCCCAGCCAGGAACATCGAACATTTTTCGCGGCACCACCTCTCGTCGGGGAATAACAAGCCTCCGGGAGTATAATTTGTCAAGAAAGAGCTTCTCAATTCGCCGTTCGGAGCCGGCAATAAATTGTAGGTCCCTTCCATTCGTGCAAACAATACAACACGCACAACATGAATGGTTGCGAGAAGCTAGGCATCTGCTTATTTTGAGCTGTCGCGCCAGCTATTTATTTATTTATTTAAAGGGAAATGCCGAAAAACGATCTGGGAAAATTGATTCGATTTTTAAGTTTTTACCAAAAATCATCCGGAAGGTTTAAATGGCCCACCCTGTAGTATTCTATTGCATCGATGTGTCTATACTCACTTTTCTAGATTTGTGACACAAATAATTCGAATAAATGTTACCACACCAGCACTGTTCCGGAATAACAAAAACACTTGTGCACTTCGGGTAAAAAATGTCTTGAACGTCACTCCTAAATAGGCCTGGTAAATATCACTGAATTCACTGGAATCTGCAAACAAGTTGCAGCAATGTTTTGTTGCATAAATTAATTCCAGATGCAAAATTTCATTTTCAATTCATGCAAATTAAACATTTCCATGGAAAACGGAATGCTCTGAGCCAACGGCATATGCCACTAATGTCGCCATTCATTGGATGAGTATAACCCAGTTTGCAGACACACTGTTTCTACTGTTTGTATTAGATCTACATATTTCCCACTTCTTTGCAAATACTCTCAACTCAGGGTTCCCGTTTGCCTCTTCAATTCTCCGGCGATTCTTCAGAGTGCGCCCCTCCAAGAGCTTCTCATTGACCAATTACTTAGGAAACCGTTTAAGTGTGTCTCTACTGTTTCGTGCAAAACATCAGTCTGGCCATGTGCGGGAATGGATCATAGTCAGCTAACGTAAAGCATCTCTTATCTGTCAGAAACGTCAACAAGGTCACGATTATGCCCGTCGACACCGATACCGACGATGCCGCCACTGACTGCCTTGAGTGTCTATCGCTTATGACGGCCCCCGCTACATCAAGTGCAGTTCACTCCATTAACCGTTTTATTTGCAAAAGGTGTCGTTAACACCTAAAGTTGGCAGCCAAATGACTCTCATACTGTTCGCACACACACGATCGCCATCCCACTGATCATAGTGATCTCACTGTTTGATAGAGAGACGAGAAAATGGATAAAAAAAAACCGTCAAGTGAACCCCTCGCAGCCGCCCCTTTCTCCGGACCATTCGCAAGACAGTGAAGATTGATTGAACGACTCTTCAGTAGCGGCCTGCCTGGAGCCATCGACAATCGCTTGGCAAATAATTAAGCGGGCTAAATAGCTTACTGAGTTTTCTGGAATATTTTTTTTGTTAACAAACAAAAAAAGTGATCTAGGGAATATAAATTCTATTTTGGCCACTGAAGCTTGTTTACTTTGGGACGATGAATATTGGAAATTAATCACGGCTTTGAGTCGGCTCAGGACGGTTTGGGAGTTCAAGGTCTGCGCTCGTAAAACTAGAGGCTAATAGCCTTATAATCGTCTTGTTAAGATGAGTTATAGTTTGAATGGTTTTTAATCAGATTAGAAGGAATTTCATTTGTCATGCTTTAGGAACTTTTACTTCTCTTAAGCTGGTCTTGGATGAAAGTGGGCCGAAGGAAAAGAAAAATGCGACATATTGTGCAAGCTTGACTCTATATGTGGTTTTTTGATTTAGGAAGAAATCCGGGAACGGGCTCTGTCTTTTTACGCAGTGTAGATTTTTATATTCGGTGCTCTGACACTCACTATAGCTTTATCTTAACCCTCTTAATGCTTAGTTTTACTTCCCACCTAGGTAGGGGCAGTATTGCAATCGGTCCGAACAAAATGTTTCGAGGCAGGAATAGGGCTTCACATTACGATACACTAGAAATCGTGTGCACCCATTTTCGAAATGATGTCTGTGCATGTGTGTGTATGCGTGTGTGATCAAATTTTTCGCCTTCGATATCTTGAGAACGAAACAACGCACGATCATGTTGTTTTTGCTGTTTTATTTGTCCACCTGAAACTAAGAGCTGATTAGATTTTACGCATAATCGGTGAAGCGGATGCTGAGGAAATTGAAGACATGTTTTCTATCAAGTTCGCACAACAACTCTTTGTGAAAAAATTGCTGAGGAAATTGAAGGAAATTGCTGGAAGTTGCTGGAAATTGAATGCTTTCTTTTTCATTTAATTGATTGTAATAATGTAATACGGGGTAGGAAGTATAGGACTGACTCCCCAGTCGAATTTTTGTCTGTATTTTCTGTCTTTTCTGTATCTGTATTTTCTGTATTTTACCCAAACCTGTCATTGGGTTATAGGTTACAAAATCTTGTTTCAACACAAGTAGGTGGAGTTAGTTAGGCAGTGTTTCGTGAGCGCCTTGATCCTTACTTTTCGCAATATCATGCTGCTAGATCGGTTTTGATTCAACTTACGACAGTACCGTGAAACGTTTGTAATTCCATTTGCGCATTTCGACAAAATGCGACCATGTAGCAAAAGGCTTCATAGAATTACAATTGCGGTGTTGTGTCTGGTGTGACATACGACCATACACATATGCTTCATCGAAGGTCTTTGATGCAAAAGAACACATTTTTAGTCAAACTTTGAGTCTGGGCATTTTGCTGGAAATGAGATAGCCGATGAAGTGGCTAGAATGAGTTCGACTGAGTTTTTAACTGGCTCTAAGCCGCTCTGTTACATCCCAAACCCAACAATCAGTTCAGCGAACAAAATGTGTGTTTACTACTGGAAAAGCCAGAAAAAACGTTAAGACCCTTCCATAACAAACCCAAAAGAAACTCTGTATTACAAAAGCGATGGTTTAAGAAGACATGTAGGGTTTTCAAGAAGACACTGCAAGCTTCAGTATCACCTCTACAAAATACGAGTAGGTATTATTCAGGAGCCTGGATGTCGTCTTGACTTGGAGTGGAGTTCGATGAAACTGAGGAACACATACCTACTATGCGAATGCATGGCTCTATGCACAATAGGTAGATAATCTTTCCAAAGCGAAACTTTAATCCCTGGGGTAATCCTCGAAATCTCCATCATTGGGATCCTCAATTTTGGCGAGTCAAAAATAAATAAATTGCTGGCGCAACAGCCTGGGGGTGAGCCAAGTAATAGCTTCACGCAACCAATCATGTTGTGCGTGTTACATTCGCAAGGGAAGGGACCTACAATTTTTTGCCGACTCCGAACGGCGAATTGAGAAGCTCTTTCATGACAAATAATACTCCCGGAGGCTTATCATTCCTCGATGAGAGGTGGTGCCGCGAAAAATGTTCGGTGGATATGGCTGGGGCTTGAACCCACGTCGATCGCTCAGCAGTCCAGCGCACTAACCACTGAGCTCTGGCGACACACTCTGATGGATCAGTTCCTTTAAAAAGAATGCACACCATGCGATGCCCATTGGGGAAAAATATTCGTTGCTTGCGGAGTATAACTGAAAGAACTCTTCTACTGCCCTTGAGTTTTGAACCGCCTTGAAACTTTAATGAACCTACTGATGAACTTTTAATCTTCTTCTATAGCCTGGTAGAAGTGTCTTTGAAGAAATGTATGTCTGAAGAGGCAGGGAATTGGACAGTGGTCAAAGATTCGATTCTAAGGCAAACCGCGTTTAGCGAAAGTCCTTAGGAAGGGAGTTTTGCTTGCATTGCTCATCACCGTCATCAATGGTCGCGCAAAAGATGTGACATTTTTTCGACAGTTTCCTCGACTCGGATTGTTAAAAATTTTAAGGGTCTACCACGGTTAAGTTCTCACTTCACACAGCGACTTTTGATCAGAAATGAACGATAATTCATGCTAGTTTCCAGTTTCCTTTGGTTGAAAAGGCTATATAAGACCGTAATCGTCCCAGTCCTACACTAAAATGCTAAAGCATGAACCCCACTGAAAAGCGATGAAGGTATTCTTGGTCGTTTTGAGAGTAAAATTCCTGCGTTGACTGGGTTTCGTGGATGAAATTGAAAGACGAAAGTACGCCATCGATTTAGTTAGACATTAACGTAGACGATACAGGTATCTACTAGAACACAGTACCTACTAGTCCTCCATTGGCGGGCTTAAACTAAAATATTGGATTCACAATAACCCGCTACAAGCCTAAAGCTAATCTGAAAGGAATTTTGAGCTCATCATCGTCATGCCACTTACTTCAGTGAAATCTTTTGTAGGTGAACCTATAATTGCAACATGATGTCCACCATCGAGGCTTCAACTCAATCGTAACATCTACAGATATTGATTTCGAAATTTATATCGTATTTTACGAGGTGACCGTTAAACAGTTGATATTTCCGTTTACTAAATTACATACCGCAACCTCTCTGGCTCAACTCCCGCATCGAGTGCAGACACTTGCGTCCTTTTCGCCTAATCAAAGTGCCTTGGCTGACCATCGAAATGCCTCACTAAATCCAATTTCCTGTGGAATCCAATCACCGCTTCATTGAATTCACCTCCTAGACCATCAAATAGACATATTGCTTCATTTCCGAAATTTCTGCTTTCTTTTCTAAATCGACGTATCCCCGGAGTCGATGCAACAGCAGAACTTCTCCGGTGCCGGTCGTCGTTTGACTTTGCCAAATCACAAGCACAAAAGAAGGCACAATAAACATTTCCCAATTAAAATTCAATTGTCGGGAAGCGCCCCTCTCCCCCTTCTCCGATCCTTTTGGCCAGCGACCACCTGAACCGTTGAAAGCGTTGATTTATGCTCCCACACATAATACAGGCAGCCAGACCCAGCAGCGGTGCAGACAACGGCGCAGGAACCCTCTTCGTTGGAGCTTTCAGCGGCCTATGACATCTGATGGATTTAGCAATAACGTCTAGGAAAGTTATTAGGCATCCGTCGTGGTGCTAGTCGGAACGGAAATCTTTTCTCCCGAACCACCTTCGTCGTCGTCGTCGTCGTTGTTGTTGTTAGAATTAGCGATAGACTGTAATTTCATAATTGGACAGCCGGAATGATGAGAGGTTAGGCCATGGCAATGGTGCTAAGCGGCGGCAGTATTGATCGCTGATTTATGCCCCCGCGGTGGAAGGATCACGGACTTTGTTCCCAGGTGAAAGTGCTAAAGATGCAAATTTATTTCCAGGTACGTTGGAGGTCGAGGCAGACCATGGCACGAAACCTTTTATCGGAAGATTTAAATTATCGCTTCGGCTGGTGAAGTGTACGGCACAGGTCCTTGGTGCCTCTCCTGATCCCTGCAACACGCCTTCGACGACTACATTGTACCTACAGAGTGAGATACCGCCCTGCAAATGAACTATGAAGTCATCATTCACTCAGCGCGCCATTCATGTTTGAGTGCATGGCCCGGAGGTTGACCTCCAATCACGAGCATCGAACAAAAGGATTCCTCCCGCAAGTGCAACAATTGAAGACTCTATTTCCGATTTGGGAAACACCTCCTCCACGAGCGGTAACCTGTTGCTACTAAAATGCATTAATATCGTACTAACTGCAGATAAAGTGTTTTGGTGTTACATACCTGCCACACCTCTGAAGAAGATGAGTCCATATTACCGGACGCCGATCAATATGACTTCAACGAGTGTATCCTCCTAGACCTTTGTGTGCTCATCATCGAACTGTGTGACGGACTGAATTGGTCACGATTCTCTTACGGAATGAGTGCAATTAAAAGCGGTCCACCGCCAGAAGTGTGGATGAGTCCTCATCCACCATTCTAGGTTTTGTGTTTTGTTTATAGACACCGATACGTTTGAGAGTGTACGTCGTTCACTTGGAGAGGTTATGTGGTCGCACCTGCTAGAAATGGGAAGCAGGTCAATTAAGGGCACGAATTGGGGGCAGTACACGGCCACTAACGGACAGGATTGCATGCTCGAAAGTCGTCATAATAAAAACGTAAAACAGTTTTATGACGAGTGCACTCGTATTTTGATGTTGCCGCAATAAAAGTGGGTGGCCAAATGCGTGTCTGAAATGGAGTCACAATCAACAAGCACCTCGATAGCGGCTTCTGGCTAATTAAGGCTTCAAAACACCGCCGTTTTACGGGAGCAGCAATTATTGTGGGCACCTATTTTGAGAGGTGTTGTGATTTGTGGTCAGATAAAAGGTGCCGTGTTGGAAACGCCACTCAAAGCAACGGTAGAAGATTACACGTCTGTAGCGGGGTGTTGCGACATTCATGGGAACAAATAATTTCAGTCGCGTGTTCCTTATTTTATTAAAAATGATGGATGGGTGGGATCGGCGAGGGTACAGAGCTAAGACTGTTGATGATTTCTTTAAAATATTTGTGGTAGACCATTGATCTCGTATTGTATTGTTTCTCATGACCGGGAAGTGGATGTAGACTCAATACAATACGGGTACACACATGAAGTCAGTGCTAATTGCCCTTCTTTTTGGAATTACGTTTCGCGTGACTGTTAAGGTGATCTAAGAAGATTTACACAGCTCGGCACTTTCATTTTTGGGATACCATTGTTCCCTTAGTCATAGTATTGCCATCTTATATCCCCTTTACAGAGCCTAACCAACTTTGTCTTCATTGCTACTAATTCAAGAATTCAATGTAGACTAATAGTCAGTTCATTTACCAGGAGGGCAACATAGTCAGCTAAACAGTCACGTTTAAACCATCATCTCTCAGTCTTTCTAAAAGTCTCGTGAACGACTAGGAGACATATCAGAAGTTATCCTTTTTTGACTCGTTTTTTCTATACGTTCTCAAGGTTGAGTGCGTAATTCTGTGAATTCAGTCGCAGAGAGCCTTATTGAAACCAGCTTTGTGCAGATTTAGGAGGATAGTGTGAGAGTTTACGTTTCCGAAAGTGCCGTCAGAGAGTGAATTCCTTATGCTACGGCGATCTTTTAAGCGTAGACATGACCTTATGTAAGACGATTTCTATTAATCTATTAAACCACTCAAGTACATACGTCGTGCTCCCGAACATTTAAGATCCTATAAGGCTTACCAAACGTCTTTAATAGAAAGGACGACAGACTGATCGGATGGTAGTCCTTAGCGGAAGTGTGGCTGATCATGGACGAAAGTCGCTTTAGAGATGAAGATGGCACGTAGATTCATACAAGACAGGCTCAATAAACCCCAAAGAATAGCTTGTATATGCACAGCAGGTTCAATGGAAACTGTTCCACCGCAAAGCAATAGATAACTTCTCCATTTTCATATAAAAAGAGAAGCTATGGCTAATGCCTACATGCTCATCGTTGAGGATGATTCAAGCCACAGCCAAACTCATGAGGACATTACACAGGAATTCAACAGCAATGAACGATGATACATACTTGGAATAGCTATCACAGACATAGGTATCTGTTAAAATTTAACTTTAAAAGACAACTCCAAGGTACTATTCCCAGACCGCAATATTTGGCAACAGAAAAAACCCACATGTGCTAGCAATTCTTAAGTATGGTACACAACAGATATAGGAGTTGATGCTTGGGTAAACGGTGTGTGTATTCCAAACTGCAAAATTGGCTATAGAAATCGTGTGCCTTAGAGAAAATATAAACAGATCTGTATCCTTTCAGATAACAAAGACGTTCTTCATGCCATTGTCACAACATTCAAACAAGTATGGGACTGATTAAAACTACTTAAAATATTTCTGCCAACCGCCTCTTAAAATGAAATTAATCAATTTCTACAATTGGCTTCGAACAGCGACAGAATCTTTCGCACGTCACTGTCGGCTATGTGGATAACACAAGATAAACTGCGCACAATGTGAAGGGAAGATGAAGAATTAGCAGAGCACATCCTGTGCTACTGTGATTGCGTAGTCAAAACGGGTCATCTTCACTTAGGGAAATTCTACATTGAAAGAGATGATATATCCGCCCACTTGCCACCTCCGGCATTATGAACTATCATCAATTTCAGAGGAAATCAAAACCAGATCCCACCTCAACCTAATCTAATCCAGAATCTGCTTTCACGATGCATAAATTCCAAATAAATGACGCGTCGAGAATGAGTAAAAACAATTCCACGCCTCCAAAATACACGACAACACCATTCCATTAAAATTCCTCGGATCGTTATTACGAAAAACTTTAAAATGCTTTCTGAAACAAGATACTCCCGAGCGTTTGCAGTGTCTCGACGAAGGCTTTTCACAAGGAGAAAGTGGCCAATTTGTTCAGTTGCATTCCTCGGTCTCTTCTATTTTACTTTCAATTTGCTTTATGATTCATTATCCACGTGAGACAGTCTTCTAATAACCAGTTTCTGTCGTATCGCAGTCAAACTTGGCTTTAAATTAAGACATTTCAAATCTCCAATTAGATTAAATGATTCAGTTAAAATGTCCAATTGATCAAGAGTCAATATTTAAATCTTCTAAGTCGTAAAACAAAAAAAAAATTAAAAAGATTCCCTGAATCCGATTCGGTTCATAAAACTAGTTGATTATCACATTACAGATGCTCTTCCCACGCAAATGTATTTTATGAATACGAAGTGGTAAGACAAACACTTCATTAGCACCAATTAGATTTATTGGCTCTACCGTATAAAATTGTTTCCTTCCTACAAGAAGAATACTAAGGATATTTCTTTAAGTTTCTAATTTATTTCAATTTTTATTGGCTGCTTTTTGGGGTAAAGCATTTTTTTTCAAACTTACGAACGGTAGTTAAGTTCAAAATAAATAAAACTTAATATCTATTTCTTATGAGAACTAGTTTATGAGAGATGACAGGAGAAGGAAGCTTCAGCAATGAACGATGTTTCCTGACTTTACTTTCTACTTAGGTTAGGTGACGTTAGAGTGGCTGTCAGCTTATAGTCGCTGATGCACTCAGATCAGTAGCTGGTCCATTATGATACTTCGGGATCTAGGAGGAATCACCTACCCTGTTCGTTAAACCAGTGAAAGTTTTTGATTAAGAGGACCGACTCCTTGTTATGTTAGGTTGCCCCAAGATTGCAAAAAGGAAGCCACGGGGATGGTAAAGAGTTTTAAGAAACCGCGCTGGACTTGTAACAGGAAGATAGAGGATTGTTTCTTCCTCTTCCTTGTCCCTGCAGCTTATAAAAAAATCATTTGCGTGAAGGTCCAGTCGACAGCCTTTTCTGATCAAGTATCTTTTTATCTCATCATGAAAAAGCCATTTTCGACCACCACAAAGAAACCCCTGCTTTGACGATGAATGACGGCAAGTACATGCAGTGAAATAAAATGCCAACAGAACTGCTCTGCTCAGGAAGACGGCGACTCAAAAGGACCCGATCCACCGATTAAATTAAAGGAATTTAACTTACATACCTATGCACATAAGTATGTATCTTCATCTGTATTGGTCATTCAATAAAAAAGGACGAAATGACAATTATTGTTACAAAATGTACTAAATGTTGGTATAGACAAAAGTATAAATACCTACAAAAAAAAAAAAAAAAACTGCGCTGCAAAGAAGGAACAGAGCTCCCCGCGAGCTTTCCGAGCAGAAGAGAAGGTACGAATACCACCTTCTACCACCTTCTAAAAAGAAAGAACAAAAAGATGGCTCTGCAGGCATGAGGTTCGGAAGATTTACCAAAGGGTAAAGAAAAAATTCCAAGGCTACAAACCCCGTAGCTTTAGACAGAATGCAGAATTTGTGCAGAAATTACACGTTATCACGAGGGACACGATACTTCAAAATTCCGTCAATTACTTGAACCGCTATGAGCACCAGAAATGTCCAATAAACATATATATTTTTCGCGGCACCACCTGCCGTTGAATAACAAAATACACCCCATGTTTTGGCGCCATTATAAGCAAGAAACCGCACTCTAGACCAATATACTGTCAAAGTTGCAGAAAAAAATGAAAACCATTTAAAACAAATATATTTGTGGAATATGGCGCTATATATACTGTTTTATATTTAAATTTTTTAATAAATTTTCAACTTAAAATTGTCAATTACAAATGTGAACAATATACAATAGTTAATATAATTTTATTCTTAATAATTAATTGTCAGCAGCATTGTGATGGAGTTTATTACCATTTTTTTCATGAAGATCTTATCAAACACAACAAATACTAGTAAACGCCTTCGAGGTCATCTTCTCTTATTATAAATACTTTTTATTTTTAATACAAAAAATTACATTACAGTAGCCTGTACAAATTAGTGATTAGATAGAGAGATGGAAAAAGCAAGACAGAGAAAACTATCCGACAAATCTAATACGTAAAGCATTCCAGTTCTTACCGGTTACATTGTTATTTTATATATATAAAAAAAAAATACATACCCGAAAATAAAAAAAAAATCTCTTTTCGTATTTATAAATTTTATTTCTTAAAAAAACATTATTTAAAAAAAAAAGAATAAGTATGTAGGAAAGGGAATTAAAAATTCTTATTGCCTATGAATAATATATTTATTTGCTTTCCTTTTTTCAATTTTTATTTGCTTTGCTATATTTTAGTAAAAAAAAAAATGACGGAGAAGAGAGTTATCACTATAGTATAGAGCTTAAAAACAATAAAACAAACCTGAAATTTTAGTAAAAAAAATTATTAATTTCAAACGATTATACAACTTTTGTATGACGTTTTGATTTACCTCCCGGGACCGACTTTGACGAGAACCTATAAGGTAATGTGAATGCGTAGTAGTTTGATTGTGATGTGGCGGCGAAGCAATATGGGCTACGCGTCTGTCCAGATTATGCAACGGCGACTCTTTCCGACAGAAGCAAGCTCACAAGATGTTGGCGACCAAGCAACTGCAGTGACGGCGCAACTGTAAAGAGAAAATAAGAACCCAAATCTCTGATTAGGACAAAGTGAAATGGAGAAGAAGTCGTGTCGACAGCTTAAACTTCTTTAAAATTGAATGTCCTCAACTACTTAAATCGACCGGGCCTGACCTAGTTTCCTTAACCGAAACTTGGTGACCCAAAGTTAAAGGCCTGTTTTGGTTCGGTCGAGCACAACTGACAGGGAAACCATTTTTCGAGCAAAAATAAGAATTGAAAACAACTTACGGATTATGTCCTTTGAGTACAGTTGATTGCTTTGTAGCTACATTCCAGATGTATATCGAGCCATCTGCCGAGCCGCAGGCGATTTTCGTTGCGCTGTAATTGAAACCCGCCCTGGACCAGTCACAACTTAACTTAAAGGAGTCCTCACTAGAAAAAAACAATAACATTACTCCCAGCTTGAGTGCACATTACACTATTCAACTCACGTATAACTTCCAATTATATTGTTCTTACGAAGATCTATCAGCTTAACGGTGTCATCACGAACCGAACAAATGAGGTAAAGGCAATCTGTAAGAAAATTAAGATAATTTTGTCAGATTTAGATATTTTGACAACACTCCTACCCTTTGACAAGTCTAAAGATGTAATTTTTGCTGGCATCAAAAGGTCAACACACTGTTTTTCCGTTCTGATGTCCCAGAAACGGATTTTCTTGTCGTAATGGCCACTGATGATGGTCGACCCCAAACTGTCGCTGGTCACTAGATCATTACAACTGGAGCCGGCGAATTTCGTCTCGATACATGCTATACTCCGGAGATCCCAGATTTTTAGCGTCCGATCATGACTGCCGGTAACGACTTTGTGGGGTTCCTGCACATATTTGGCTGCCATCACTTTGCCACTGTGTCCGGTGAGTGTGTGCTATTCAAAGAAAAAAGGAAAAGATTTACGGAGTTAATGATTTGCTGTTGAAGTTGAAGACATGCAAATGCGGTTCAGCACAGATGAGATGATAGCGGCAAAGGAATTGTTTCATTTATGAAACCTCTTACTCATGAGATTTGCTACAGACAAGTCGGTGTAAGCCTTTCATTTCCGATGGCTTTACGGCGAAGCGGATGAGGATGCTCTTGGCTGTTCAGAGAGGAAAATTCTTCGGGTGATTTTCGGTCCAGTCTGCAAACACGGTAAATGGAGGAGGAGATACAACGACAAACTGTACGGGCTGTACAGCGACATCGACTTAGTCAGAAGAGTGAAGGTTTAACAACTGAGGTTGCTGAGTAGAGTGGGTAGACACCAATGCTTTGGCCCGGAAAATCTTCGAATCCACACCCGAGAGACGGCGCAGTGGAGGAAGACCGCGACTCTGGTGGCGCGCGCAAGTGGAAGCGCACCTTAACCAACTTGGCGTGCGAAACTGGAGGTGGCTGGCTAAAGATCGAGTTCGCTGGAGACGCTTGTTGGTTGAGGCCCAGGTCCGGACTGTGGACTGCGCCATCTTAAGTAAGTAAGTAAGTAAGTTTGAAACTTTGTAGGCTACCCTTTCGTTTAGCCACTGAGTTCTGAACTTGAGCTGTTTATCTGGTCAATTTGTTGTCAGGAGGGCCGAATGGAATCGGAGCTGAACCATCGGTCTTTAATTCACATTTTGTTCCAACCTTCACCTATGATCACAAGGTTTGGGTAATGATCGAAATATTAAGATCGCGGAAACAAGATAAAAAAATAAATAAATAAATAGCTGGCGCGACAGCTCGGGATGAGCCAAGGCCTAGCTTCTCGCAACTATCCATGATGCGCGTGTTATATTTTTCGCACGAATGGAAGGGACCTACAATTTATTGCCGATTGCCAACGCACTAATCACTGAGCCACGGCGACCACGGATACAAGATGCCGATATAAAATTTCATCGTTGTGTTGTGCTGGCGTTACGCCGAAATCGCCGAGATCGGGTTTGAAACATCAGAATACGCAAGGTACTTAATGCTTAGCAAATTACTTCTACGAACGGAGAGGTTCATGCTCTGATGGTTTGGGCACGTTAAACGCTTGTTTCCAATTCGAGTTCCAAGACGTGCCATGGATTCCGTGCCATCAGGTAGACATTTTCTGGGTAGGGCCAGGATTAGATGGTTAGACGAAGTCTGGAATCTCACCTCCACCCGTATGGGGATAACCCCTGATGATTTAGAGTCGATGATGGGAGATCGGGAGATATAAAGGGTCCACTTAAGGACCCTAAGCCCGCGACCCTCATAGTATATAAGCGGGTCTTTGGAAAGTAATGATGACGAGCCCCTTCTTGTCTAACTGGCTCTTGACAAATTGGATCTTGGAGGTCTGCATAAGAAGTATAGCCACCAAAACAAAACACTGTCCAACTTATGTAAAATAAGTGCGTAAACGGTGAGTAAAAAGCGACAGCTAAACATATTCTAGTTTAGTGTTTAGAAAGGAAAAGACTACTACATATAAAGCAAACTTGGAACTTAGAGCCTAGAACCTCTTGAGGTTTATAAGGAGCCTCAATTTGGCTGCAGTTTAACCACTGGACCAGCACAAGTGTATTTGGGGCTCTAGTATCGCATCTCATACTACAGTCAGAGTACAACTCTTGACAGTTATAAGGAGCATCACATTTTGCCTCATTTTAATTTTTACTTTGCACTGTAACACCATGGCTCTCATTAATTTAGACGATGAGGACCAAATGCCGATTTTGACTGGATTACAATGAATTTTCCAATTAATTGCGTTCTCCCGATAAATTACGTATGCTGCCAATTTTAACGAGAGAAAGTCGACATTTAGATTGATTTAGGTATGCCATCAGTAAAAATAACTCCAGGGAAAGGTCATATTCACTTAAGCACGCTTTCGTGTATGTAGGCACCTACATACCGAGCCAGTAGCATCAGTTCACAGTAATTTACTGGACGAAGTGTAATTATTTCATTTGTTCCATTAATCCGTCGTGCTACATCTTAAGCTCATGATCGGGTTCTGTAGACATTTTGCGGGGAAGTTCTGCACTCTTACTTTGTTCTGATGAACAACAAAAGGGCTAGGAATTTGTCATGGTCGTTAACGGAAAATCAATCGAGTGAAAGGTTGGGAAGAGTGATGTGAATGGTTTATAGGGACTTTCACAGAATGATGAACTCGCATGTCTGTGAAGAAATCGAAGAGTCCACAGTATGCGAGCAATTTGAAGAAAAGAAAAAGGATAAAATAGTGCAAGTGCAAAAGCGCGCATATAAAATTGCAGAAAAAGACCGGCGCGTAGGGTTTGCAGTTTGCAAACGAAACAAACGCTGATCCCAAGAATAGTGTAACCCATGTCAATGTTGGGAAGCAAGATATGGTGAGAGTTGACCCAATTCCCAAAGGATTGACTGGCTTACAAAAGATCAGCGAACTTTGATTTCGGTGTAACTGTCTAAAAGAATGTCAAAAGTGACAGAGATGTTCTACAAGTTTCCCTTGTGTAATAAATTTTGTCGGAACGCCTGAGGCTAGTATTTGGGATTCCAATAAAGGAAATCAGTTGTAAGCGATTTGATGAATTGGGTGCAACGCACCCACTGCTCCCACACGATCCAAGTTTCTGGGTGGGAGAAAAAGACTGTAACTCCTAATTAGTGGTGAAGCTACTTGGTGTCTCAACGAAAAGTTCGTTAGTCGCAGTAGCTTAAGTGATTAATGCGTTTGTCTGCTGCAAAAACCAATAATTCTCACGGTCACAATTTTGAAGATTTAAGCATCTTTGCAGCGTCAGTAGGTCAGATTAAAACGAATCCGGAGCAAAGAAGAACGAGGACTGTAAATTGATAGGTTTTAAACGAGGCACAGTAGGTTGTAGTCGTTAAGCCAAAGGAGATCACTTAGGACAAAACAGATCAACCTGCGCTGGAGGGCTTGGATTCGCAGAGTATGAATTTCGTAAAAAAAGGAACCTTGGTATAGTATGGTATGAGGGCGAACGGAAGGCTCTTTACTTAGGCCTGAGTCGGTCCCGTTATGTTCCCCTCTTTTAATCGTCGAAACTGCGGGGATAGTTTTGGTTTGGGACGTATGTTGAAAGGGATCTAGGGAAGCTGAAAACAATTATGGAGTTGTCACTAGTGTAAGTGTGGCCTGGCGAATCTTCCTGTTTCTTGCGTGAAGGCCATGTCTCAGGTCCGGTACCCACATGGACCCCAGGGTCTTCTGTCGCATTCTCGCTAGGGCTTGGCAGTAGCATGGGAAGGGATCGAGATTTTCGTCTTCTTCCTCGTAGGAAGCCTTACGAAAATGATGGCGAAAAAAATAACTAGCGCGCGATGGTCCAAGGCCTCGCTTCCCGAAACCGTTCATGTACATCTTCAGTCCAAACAGCGAATAGAGAAGCTTTCTCGTGACAAAAACTCTCGGAAGAGTTTCCTTGCCTGCCGAGAGGTGGCGTGTAAAAAATATAAAGTTAATTTTGCTAGAATTGAACCCATGCACCTCGCACAGCTGTCCAACGCACTATTCGCTGAGTCACGCCAACGACATTGGGGAAAAAAGGTCTGCCATAATTACTGGCGCGGTTTCATATAAATCGCAAGTGTATTCTAAGCAGAGGTTCTGGCTGTGTTCATTACTAGAAATGAAATAGATATTTGGAAGGGATATCGCCATTTACAGGCTGCACAAAAAGCGCTAGAATCAAATTTCGTTAGATTTGCACTGCGCGTAACGCTGAAGACATTATACGCGCAAAATCAAGTTAGACTTTGTGGGATACCAAGTAGGTTTGTTGGTTGGTTTAGTGGGTATCCTAAAGACTTACTAAGACCTCAAGCGGGTCCATTGTACCTATAAAAAGTATACTCATGGGAGTCAAACCAAGGGATAGGGTTAACTAATCTGGAATATAAATTTCAGGAGTTTCCTAAAATCAGCGATAGTAAGTGCTCCAGGCTATGGAAGAAGCTACTACCAAGAATACGCAATTTTCTGGTGGCCAGTGCGAAACATTCGCATAGCAGGTGCCGGACGGATTCTATTTCCTCTTCGTCCCTGCAGCTTTTGCAAAAGCCGTAGGACAATCCAAGACCTACGAAAGTTTTGGAATTCTTCTTGTCGAAGGCTGGCTATTGCACATGTGTCCATGTGGCACTATTGCGTATTAGCCCTGATCATGGTTTCCTTATCTATATCCCCGTAAAGAGTGCTATTGGGTGTCTTCGCGATCGGTAGGGTATATGCAGGAAGTAGTTCTGTGCCCCCCATAGCAAGTTCATCCGCCCTCGTATTACCTGATATATCCCTGTTGCATGGTACCCAGCATAGGGTCACCTTGTTGGTCTTTGATATATCGTTGAAGTTTTGTCTGCAGACCTTTACGAGCTTCGATTTTATCGATGCTGACTGCAGAGACTTAATAGCCGCCTGGCTGGTCATGTTTTCTCTGACAATGTTGTCATTTTTTATTAGATTCGCGGCCTGTAAAATGGCAGTTATCTTGAAAAACGCTGCATCCGTCTCGAATTTTGAAGGATTGGTTTACCCTTCTGGATTCACAGAAGATACCGGCACCAGCACCAGGGTCCATTTTGGATCCGTCGATGTAGAAAGCTAGCTTTCTACAGGATACCAGGTCACTGAGGCATTGAGTCGATAAGCCGACGAACTGGCTAAGCTGGCCGGAGAACAGCAACACTTGAAAGGGGTAGATTCTACTTCTTGTGTACCTAAAGCCTTAAGAATAATCACAAATCAGGATAGTCTAATGCAATAGGACACAAGGTATCCAAGGCTCTATGGAACCAGAGATATTTACAACTTGAGCAGGGCACAGTTGCAATGCCATCTTGCCCGGCCACTGTCTTCTCGAGAAGGACGCTAAAACGGCTCTCAGTTACAGATGTTTGCAAGGACTGCAACAATCTATGCGCCGCAGAGGACAGAACACACATAATATGTGAATGTCAGATAGGAAATTTCTGAGCAGCTATTTCTTTAGAAATATAAAGGAGTCAAGCTCCGATGGCTATAAAAACAGGTTAAGATTATGAAGGATTTTGGTTTCACAGGGATCGCGATGGGTCCACTATGATGTCTAGTGTCTTATGCAAATGCTGGGCCTAACCTAACCTAACCTACACAAACCGCCAGAAATATTGCCAAGTCCGGCTGCCTTATAACTTTTTAGCGCTCTAAAAGTGATTATCACCTCTTCTTACTGGAGGACAATATATCTCTTCGGGGATTCTACCTGTCGGAAGGTATGTTTAAATTATGTGGCGCACCATCACCCCCAAATGTGGTTCAGAATGGTACCAAATTACTACGACAATTTAGGTTAGTTGGACTATATCCAAAAGTAGTACCAGTTGACGAAAGTAGCGCGGCTTCAAAGGAAGCCTGCAACACTGGAGAAACCTTAAGCACTGGTTCAGATATCTCTGTTTTATGTACTCGATTTCAATTACTTTTTTGATATAAAAACATCGACGACTCTATTGAACTGATTATCGCTCTAAGCCCTGGCGCCACTTGCTTACTTAATTGCGGATTACATCCCAAGTATGCACTCGTTATTCATCGATTCAAACTCATCACGTATCCCAATCCAATCAATCAAAGCAAACTTCGCCAACACGAACAACGTGTCTATAAATCGAAACAGCCTAATGGAATTGAAAATTTCAAATTAAAGTCGTTAAATCTCGTACCGCTAGATGCAAATATCTCTTGTTCTACCTCGCAGATGCACGCTGTCTGTAATTAAGTTCAACTCCGCGTACTTTTCGTGGTTTAATTACACAATTCGGAGAAGCATTAGCCGAACGGTGATTGAAATTCAAGTGCTAGCTTCTGCACTGCGCCGAGATTTAGCCAATAAAACTCCAATGAACAATGACCACTGACTCCCTTTAGGTATTCCCGCCGAACATATGTACATACTCCATTGTGAAGTGCAGGCAGTCTGATTTCGGCTAATTTGCTTTGACTTGCACTTAGGAATTCAATAAGTGTCACAACGGTCACATCTTGAACCAGTTCATTGGGTATGTATGGCAGCGAATCGAAAAGCGTAACACTGCCGCTGAGTGGAAATTGGAATGAGAACTGTCAAGATCATGACCCGGCAAGACGGCGATTCACTATGAGATGAGATCCCTATCGTGTACAACTCCCACAACAGTAAGACCCGCTGTCAGATGACGTGCAACAATGTATGCTTCAATGCTGAGGTCGGCTTTTAAGTCTTGAGCGCGCTTCGAGATTTGCATACGAGAGTGTGCGCGTCTTCAAAATGTGGTTCTGCGACGGCTCCATCGGAAGTTATTTTCACGTTAGTTAGTGGCATGATGTTGGCTGGTATGGCTTTGTGCGTAGTTGGTCCAATTGGCCTACAGGAGAATTAGGGAACCAAGAAGCACGTTACTCGTAAGAGATGTCAATGGTCTAACGGTTGTATATTTCTGCTTCTGATTTAGTGAATACCGCGAGTGTAAGCTTTGAGCGACTAGTGTTGGCTGGGCGATGCCGTAACAGCGTGAGAGTTACTTAATGCTGTGGGAAGTTTAGTTGTTACGTAACCCTCAGTTGGGATTGCATACAGTCACGTAGCCACTTACGATGCGAATGAAAGGCATTAATGGCGCCAGTAGGGAACACGCTATTCATGTTGTTTGTTGCAATTTGGTGGACAGAATGAATAAATAATTTGACGACAGGACAAATCAGGACTTTAAAGGTTAGTGACTACGTATTAGGAGAGCTGATGCCAAATAGCTTGGGACTAAGACTCTGATAAAAAGTATGACCAAGGTTCAGCAATGGTAGAACTAATACTCCCATGCAGAAGGACAGGAAATTCCTCTCCATCCTTGTAGGAGATACAGGTCATAATACTCTGGCTATCACATGAAAAGCAAAGGGTATTTGAGGACGACCTTTGCAGGGGTTGCGGAGACGAGGAAGTCAATGAGGACACAGTCCACTTTCCTCTGCCATTGCCCGGGTCTTTGCCGGCTCAGATAGAAATCCTTTGGAAGGCACTTTTCCCAGGATACCGAAGAACTAAGTGACGTAGCTATTAGGGACATCTGGAGGTTCATTAAGGCTTCAACATGTTTCGAAACCCTGGGGCAATAGGAGAGTGCTATGGGCATTGCTCTACGGGCAAGGGGTACTTTCCTGTCAAAAATGGGCATCACAATGGGTTTCTACTGACCTAAGTGTGGGACAGAGGGCTCTCTCTCCCCTCTCCAACCCATCTACCTAACCTACGATAAAGCCGAAGTTGGTGCGTACTCTGACCAAAAAACGAGTCAAATGTTCCAATTTCCTGTGTTCGGTAATAATGCTTCAACGTTTTACAGTTTCAATGCCCTTATGACAATAAATCCAAAGAAGCATCTGCCGGAAACTCCACAAACCTGTATCCTCACCCAGATCCAGATGTAATTATATTTCAAGACATTCGCTAAGAGCATACGCACGATGTCCGTCAATTTGCAACATCGCTCGTTTCGTTCTTTTAATTTTCTGAAGACAATTTTCATCATGACATGGTGGCACTGCCCGCCTATAGAGCCAACACCACTAATTTATGTAATTCCACAAATACTTTACTCCCGGGATGTCATGTCGGACAGAATTTATTTTCATGCACAACACCGAATCAATGACAAATTACCATGCAAGCACACGACATGACACTTAATTGATAATGGTTTCGACAAAAGTGTGTCAAAGAGCGGATTTTTTTCTCCATTTTGCTTCTTTTTTGGTAACAACATTTTGAGTGGATTTCCTTTTGACTTTTGTTTGGCCATGTTTAGTTGTAATACGTGAATATTTTGGTATTTCTTGTCGTAGCTTCTGAAGGTGGTTCACTACGACTTTGGAATAATTGGTGTGGAATCAGGCCAAAAGCTGGACGAGTTCCAGGAATGAGTGAATTAAAGTCTCACATAGTGTCAGATAGGGGACATCAGGAAAAGATTCAATTGTCACAGCGGACACTTTAGTAGACGTTTGCAGCACTTGTATGTCGCGACGGTGATGAAGACAAATTCGATACAAAAGTAGGTTTGACATTTACATATATTAGTGGCAGAGTGTCCCGGTTCACATTGGGGAATAAATCCAAAGCCTCCTCTGCATAAATGCAGATTGCGTTTAGGTTGGTCCTTTTTTGACATCCAATCTTGATGGATCTGCGGGCATTCTCCATCGTCGCCCTTCACAGTCATACGAGTTAGGCAGGGATGCCAAAAAAGATCTGCCGTAGAGTGAATGGTAAATCGGTGATCGCTTTTCCAGGGGTATGGCAACACCGATATGAATCAAACTGGTTAGTGACTTTCTTGCTAATCTTTCTTGCATACCAAAGCTCTTTGATAGTATCGCTTATGACACGATGTTCTTTCATTGTTAATCAGTTTTCTCCTTAAAGCAAAATGGATTTTTAAGGGACGGATCTACCACCACAAACCTTACTGCGTTTGTTTCCAATTCATTATGTGCCTTGGAGAATGGTAGGAAGTGGATGCTGTGGCTACTGATTTCAGCAAAGCTTTTGACAAAATCTCTCACAAGATCATACTCTTCAAACTCAGTTTCCCATCACGGTTTGCTTCATGGGTTAAATCTTACTTAGAAGATCGCAAGTACAGTGTTATTTTTAACTGTTCTGTTTCTCATCCTATCACAGCGTCCTCAGGTGTACCACAAGGGAGTAATTAGGAACTCTGATCTTTGATTTTACCATAAACGATGTTGAGCATGTAATTTTACTATCCGATCTTGAGATTTACGCTGACGACATGAGAATCTCTAAGCAATCCTCTTGTACTGCTGATTCTCTCTCTCTCCAAAATGACTAGAACCACTTCCACACTTGGTGTCAACAAAATCATTTAGAGCTAAACGTGAAAAAATTTCAGGCTTATATTTTTCCCTGCAAGCGTTATCCCCTGCCTCAAAGATTATATCACATTAGTAACGAGCTAGTTCCCACTGTTTCTTAAATTCTTGATCTGGGCATTGTTTGCGACACTTAACTTAACTTTCGTTCTCATATCAACAACATTATTAGCAGAGCTGACTCCGCACTTGGCTTTGTTAAGCGCTGGTCGAAGGAGTTTCCTAACCCCTACGTCCCTAAATCCCTTTATATGACATTCGTTAGACAACTTCTTGAATATGCTAGCCAGGTGTGGTCACCTTACCATCAAGTCCATATTCAGAGAATTGTAGCCGTTCAGCGAAGATTCATTCGTTTTGACTAACGCGGCCGAGGTTGGGATGACCCACATAATTAACCTCCCAATGAGAATCGTCTAAAGCTACTTAATTTACAGGCTCTAAGGACTCATCACGATGTCGCTGGTATACTTTTTGTATATCAGTTAGTAGGTGAAAAAATAGATTGTCCTCATTTGCTCCATCAGATCTCCTTAAACACTAACCCTCGCCGTTTAAGATCTGTTCCCTTATTCCACCTTCCCCATCACCGTACTGACTGGCATGGCATGAACGAGCCTTTAACAAGAATGCTCCGGTTCTTACTGTACATTTGACTTACCTCTTCGATAGACTCAGTTTTACCCGGGCGGAAATGATCCAGTGTGCGCTGGTCCATTCACACAGCGAGCGAGCTGCAGTGGTTCGAAACTCAGGTAGTATTAGGTTTCAATTGCGTCAGAGGGTTGTGTCCAGGCTAAATGCCGACATTTTTGGTGTTTGTCATTGCTATAATTCCCGGAAGTCATAGTCATGGTAAGCCCAATCAACTTTCCGCGCCATGACACTCTACTGCCAGTGTTATGCCTTTGCTGTAAATTCGACACCAGTTTTCACCTCTATAGGCAGTCGGAGTAGTTTAAAGGGCATCCTCTCTTGACCATCAAACAAATAATGCTGGTGTTCCACTTATTCGCTTTTATGGTTCTGAATATTAATCATAAGGTCACTGATGATCCAAATTAAAAAAAAAAATCCCCCATGTCCCACGAAGCTCTTTGCATTTGAAAGCATTTCTCTTGTAGCAAAGTTCGTTATAGCCAAATGACAAAAAAGAAACAATTGACAAGCAAAAATCGAAAGGCGTCTCATTAGCAGTCAAGATCCACTGAAACCCCTCTAATGAGTGTGGGAAACTATCAAGTCTACACACTCACTGGCCAAAATCAACTTTTGTCATCGTGTGATAATTGTAACTAGGTCGCTGCCATTTTGGCAGAGAGTGCAAAAAACCGATTGGGTTCTTTCTGTTGGTTCTTCCGGTGTCCCACTAATAATCATCAATCTTCCTCTCTCTCGCTCCCTTCCCTCAGACCAGACAATGGATTCGATCAGCCTGCTTCTTGTTCCTCGTAAATAATCAAATGATCTCTTGTTCTGAGGCCAAATACCACGTAATATACTTACTACTGCTGCTCTGGAACGGAACACGCACTTCCAATTTATTTTCTCGCGCACTATAATTCTCGATGTGTTGTTCCAGATCAATCGTATTTCTTTGAACTAATTCGAATCGCAAATGGCCTCGAGCATGGACCACAGAAGACCACAGACACCATAGTGCAGTTCTAAATGCAAATCCCTTTTAGTTTATGCGATTTGATCTCTGGAATACGTAAAAGGATTTGGATTTGGTTATACAAGTGCTGCTTCTGGGCATTCGCTAATCGATTGCATGCACCTTGTTCTGGCACCTACCTTAAATACGAGCGAACTTGTGCATAGTTGATTTAAGCGAGCGCCCCCCCACCGCCCCGACTGACGTATAGGCTGGTATTAGGCAGGAAATTAATCAGATGGTTCTTCCGATCCAGAGGCCTGTGCTCTGCATGGAAGGGAAGGAGACGGAGGAACATTTGCATTAGACTCGGGATAGATTTTTGTAATTTGTTTATTTTAATGTTCTTTTGCGGAAGTGAGTCGGAGTAAAGTATGATTTCCTTCGCGGAGCCTTGGGTGTTGTATGGAAGGATTGTTGAACTGGCATTTACAGTTTTTTTTTCTTTTTGTGCCTTGTGCCATTCATGTTTGTCTCGGTATTAGAATACGACTTAAACGGGAATGATGGAGATCATGGATTGGATAGAAATTTTGTGGTTTTTAGGTGGTAACTTGTTCCGTATGGACATATATTGGCACAAATATCGGTTCTATTTATTATTGCTGTGCCCTATACTCTGAAAATCGTAGAAAAAGGACGATCACATTTTTTTTGTCAGCAAGTGAATCGCCAAATGCGACTGGCACTGCGACCCTAATCATATTTTGTGCCAGGCAGTCAGTCTTAAGCTGGGTATCGACTACGCGCGGCAAACACTCGAACATTGGCGCGCGTAGCAGCCGCGCATAATGGATACCTGATTGGAGCGCGCGGCAACCCAAACATTGGAGCGCTCGAACATGCCGCGCGTCGATCCAATAGCTGTGGATTTTAAGTGCGCGCCAAGGGTTTTTCAATGTTTTGCTCGTGCGCAGTAGGGACGTTATTTTAATGTTTCTAGTGTTCGAATGCGCGGCTAAGAGCCAACAGATATTTCAATATTGTACGGCGCACACTGTTTGTGTCGACTGGATCGACGAGCGCACGCGGCTGCCGCTTTATATCAAAACTCCTGCCAAAATTGGCTCGCGCGCCATATGATATAATTTACCGCGGTCGAACATGATGCGCGCGGATGCCGCGCGTCGTCGATACCCAGCTTTAAGAAAGCAGAAGATGTTTCTGGTAAAATTGAGTATCTTTCTGGTGCAGAATTAGAGCATAACAATAAGATAAGAAAGACTTTCACCTAAGTAAAACCTCAACCAGACATATGTATGTATATGTACATAGCGAAATCATAAGCAATGCCCTCCCCTTTCTATCTAGATGGGGTGAAAGTAAATATGTAAACAGAAAACAAAACTAGGAAATACAATATTTCTACATGGACCTCTGCATTACTTTATTGTATTAGGCTTCATGGGAGTCATTTTTGACAATAAGCTCTGCTGGGGGTTCAACATTACAGACAGAGTCAAGAGAGCTACGATAACTCTTTTTACCTGCAAGAGATGCATCGGACATAACTAGGGCGACTCGCCTAAAGTTATGTACCTACTGACACTATACAATTGTATGGTGAATTGCACTTAAAAAAACCTCATTATGCCAGGCAGGGCTCAGCTCTACACGGCTCACTCGGGGCAAGAGTCCACTCCGCTGGGAGCGGTTAAAGGACAAATCCACTCACACTTCTTCCAGAAAGTCAACCTCCAATGGAGGGGATTATCTGCGCCATATCCAGGAAAATATGGCCGACCTACTATAAGATTAGATTAAAAGATTGCCTAAGCATACATAGGTACATACATGGATTTTCAATGGCCCCCTTATCCACTATGAGGGTCGCGGAGTTAGGGTGCTAAAGTGGACTCTCCACATTTCCCGATCTTCCGCCATCGACTCTAAATCATCAGGGGCTATCCCCATACGGGTGTAAAAATATTTCTACATAAGCGAGGCCCTAACATACACTTTTTCGGCCACCCTGGACACCATCCTGAACCTCCCACGCAGAGGGATGGATATACCACATAATACAATGAAACTCACTACTAAACAACTCATAACAATAGACATAAACTCTAGATGGAAAAGCGATCTTGTTATTCCACAACCCTAATCGCCCGAGTCATTGAAGAAGTATGAGCCGAAAGCCGTCTTTATAGTTCTACTGAGAATTGGGCAGACGCAGAAAAGTGCGTGGTCGCTGCAGCCGCTAAAGAGACCTGTTGTTCATAGGTGAATCCCATTAGGATTCCTATCAGCAGTGCTAAGTGTGATTTATAGTTCCCTTCTTTTTTAATCTTGTTTTTTCTGATTAATATGTCATTCAGAAGCTTATAAAAATGCATGTCAGTATTCGTCCTTGTTAAAAATATCCGTCTGGGAAAACATCTTCAGTGATTCTAAACATCTCAGCGACGTTACTACGAGCAAAAATCTTTATACAGTTGAAACTTGAAAAGACCGGGACCATCATATATCATGGAAACTGATCCTACATCTTTACTCCCCACCCACAGATGGGTGGCACACTCAGGAATACTTAAAACGACTGTTAAAACAATTTAAAATCATCTCAGTCTCAGTCAGCCTAGTTTCTCTTCAAACCGAAGCGCCATCCAGAGCTAATTAATTCCAATTTCGATTTATAGCTCATAAATATTTTCCATCCGTGTTAAGTACCTTCTGGCATCGCAACAACAATCTAAATGGTCTCTACCCCTCTTAAACTTTCTCCAAATGTTAATGAAAACCGCGCAATTGACTAGCATCCTCTACAAATAGACTCTTCTAATTGTGGCAACATTGTGAAGCTAATTCAGCCAGAGTAGCTCCATGTGAGAGAAGGTATTTAGAACGAGAAGAGACCACGACGCAACCTGGTCTAATTAAACTCTCCGCCACGAGAAACAATTTATTGCCGCTGCACTTTCAGAGATTTAATTCTAAATAATGCGATCAAATAAATCTCAAAGTCAAGTGCGTTTCCAAGAACTGCCGGTGGAGAGTCATGCATCTCCTCGCGCTGCGCCGAGCAATTTCGAATGCAATAGATTCTGCTCTTCAACTTGCACTTGCGACAGGGGGCAAACAATAGCGGCTGTGTGTGCACATGCCGGCCGGGCAAAACAATTGAATTAAAATTTCAAATAGCGGTTGTAATTCTGGCTCTGCACCAGCCATCCCCATCTCCATCCATCCGCCATCCGTCCGTTCGTTCATTCAATTGCAAGTTCATAGACTTTTCGGAGGCGCGCACATGTATAATTAAGGTGCGATGATACGATTCACCAAATGTTGTTGAACAACAACAAGCAACCACCAGTGGATGAGGAGGCGATCTTGAGCGCGTTCGCACGTACTATTTAGGAATGGTAGAATGAAGACGTCAACAACAGGAACAGAACAACAACCAGCAGCAGGAGGAGGAACCGAAACACATTCGTATCTGCGTTTCTGGAATCACCATCATCGGGAATCATCATCATGATCATCTGCTTTATGGTTCCTTGTCTTCTTTTTTTTGCAACGATATGGTCAGTGAATTAGAGTGAATTAAACTTTTAGATTTTACTTTTCTACCAACACCTTCGCCTTGGCGGGAGCACATGATGCGTAGAAGACGTCGTCCATATATGGACATGCGAGCTCTGAAACACAGTGGGGCCGTTTGTGAGAGGGAACAATTCTAAAAAAACTTACAGATTAGAGAGTAATGGTTGCAGACAGGTGCGCAACGAGAGGCCAGTAATAGAGCTGTTGGTTGACTTTTGGGAGGCGGCAGTCAGGTAGTGTGGCACGATAACTTAGCAGTGACTTCTGAGGTTCAAATGGTCTCAGGTCTGATTGACGAAGTTCTTCAAACAGAGCTTGACGACGATGTTTGCCTGCTTTCGTAGATGGATTTAGGTTAGGTTAGGTTAGGTAGTGGGGGAAGTTTTCAGTCAGTGACTGTGTGTCCACGGGGGCCTACTGGTCCATTGTGTTGTGGTCTATGTTCCAACCTCGCGTTCTAGATAGGTGGTCTATGGCAAAACCAACCTGTATCCTTAATAAAGTGGGGTATGTTCGATATTGGTACTTCTGTTAGGTTTCCCAATCCTCCAAACAGCCTATGTCCCATGTGTCGGAGTCGGCGATTTTGGAGATTGGGACACTCACAGAGTAAGTGCTTGATGGCTTCCATTTCTGCATTTTGACAGCTTCTGCAGTAGTCTGGGAGTTGATGCCGAGTCTGGTGGTCATGGTGCTTATGGCACAATGTCCCGTCAGTACACATATTAGGATGCGAGTAAGAGACATTTTGTCAAGCTCTGATCGATGCTCTGCCATAAGCTACGGGATAGAATGCAGTCGCCTCAGGTCGACCAAGAGCTGCTGATTATCTCTCTCATCTTGTGGCCGTCGTTACCTTGTGGCCGATGCTTATCGATATGCGGGTGTGCTCACGCGGATCCTTGCCGAGCCAGTTCGTCTGCTTTTTCGTTACCCTCAATGTTCGGGGACCCAGCAGATGTTGACCTCGTGGATGGCACCTATTTTGTTTAGGATTTCGCCACAGTTTAGCACTGCTTTAGATTTGGTGCTGTAATTTTCTAAAGCTTTGATAGCTGTTTGACTATGAACTACTGTGTTCCCCTGCTCCAGTACCTTCCTCCGTCTTAAAAACATCAGTGTAGATTTGGATAGCTTGTTCTCCTGTCAAGGTGTTAGCTTCCCAATCTTGTCTGCTGGGTATAAGGGTATTTGGAGATTTGGTTGGTTGTTTTGTTGGTTGGTTTTGGAAGTAATTTTTCTCTTCACTTTTTCTTTTTATAATCCACTCGCGCTCAAGACTTACTGGGGACATTCCCCCATTGGCCTTAGTTGTGTTCGGTTGAATCTTTCTTGCTTCAGTTCTCTGTACAGAGCGGTGTTTGGATTGACAATCTAGCCACTGCCCAGTATTTGTGACAAACTCTGGTTTATTCTGTCATCGATTGCAGTCTTTATGACTGTTTATGCGACTCCTAATGAGTCGCTTATGGTTCGGATCGTTGATCCCGCCCCTTCTCTCGCCAATTCGACGAGTTACCCGTTGCCAGTTTCAATGATTTTTTCTACACTCGTGATGAATGGACTATGATGTCATTCACGCTTTGATTCCTGCTTTTATGTCAGAGTAGATGTCATTAAGTTTTCCTTGAGTGTGGTCTCCCATAAAAGCCTCCGCCGGGAACTAGATTGGAAAGACTTCCAATGTGGTTTCAGATTTATGACGAATTCGGTCTGCGGTTGTAAACAGTACACTCACCCCGTTTTATTTACGATATAGGAGTCATCAGTATATAGGACGATTTCGTTTTGTTGTCTTGTGTTGTCGTTGTGCATCCAGGATTTCTTTTAGCAAAAGGCCGTCGAGAACTCTTACTTCCAGGCATTCTCTGGTTTACTGCCTACCATTGCCCATCAAACTACTACACTGTATAGGAGTATAACACGGTTGTATACCAACTGAACTTGCTTTGATTTTTTGTTTAAAAATTGAAACAAATTTTTTTTTAAATCTCATCCACTGACGCATTTCAACCACCCCACTGTGTCAAAGTTAAATCCACACCATTTCATATGTTGCATTCTATACACTCCGACTCCTCTGAAAGCAGGAAATCCACAAAATCGCTTTGTTATGCGGTTGCATTGTCTTCTGCCGTGCGTTTCTCTAGAACAGCACCAGTACTTGCTGTTGTTTGTTCTTCTCGAGGAGCTGAAGCGACTGATCTACGACCGTCACACCACCACCGGAAGGAATAACAAAACTCTCCTCGGTCGACCTTAATTCGTCGCAATATACATACGAACAAAATAATGTCCGTTCACACATGACAGGCCCTCTTAATTTGCACCTCTTTTGTCCGACCCACAAAAAAAATATGATTTTCAAGTTTCGGGAACAATAACTCGCAACAATCCAGCACTCGCAGTGCGCCGCCGCAAAGATTGTAATCACGAAGCCATGAAGACCGTTGACTCTGCGATGACCCACAAATGTGAAATCTCCAAACAGTCCGATGATAGACAGAACTCCAACCCGTGGAGGTCCAATAAAACAAAATACCTTTCACACACATAATGCCCGCATCGGGGCAAGATACCGAGTGCTTAATGGAATAATGTGTCGACAAATCGCCAAATGATGACCCGAATAGTCAGCCCCGAGAAGAGGGCAAACAATGGAGCAGCACCACTACTCCAGCACAAGTGGGAAGCCCTGGCGATTTAATTAATTTAAATCTCTCAGCGAAGATCTCTTCATCTCTGTGCGTCACTTGACGCTGATGACACCAATGAGAAGCAGTGAATTTATGACCGGCCCTGGACAATGGCAATCGGCAGGTGGTAGTCGCACCGGCAAAATTCGCAAATGGATGCCAATAGGGAACGGCTTGGCAGCGTGGGCCGGGATTAATTGACAATCGCTAAGTGGCGTTTACGAGAGGCATCACACCACACAATAGAGGAGTTTGCGGTGGGACTTGGGTGGCTTCACGCCTCTTGGCTCGCGAACAATGCCGGGGCTTTGGGTTTTACGAGTGTTTTATGTATCTCGGTGGTTTTATTCGCCAGGGGACGTATTAATTGGCGCTAATTGAATATGGTAAATGGGACATAAAATTATTATGTCTGCATTAGACGGAGTCGTAAATTAGACGGTAAAAGATGGTATTTAAGTCGAAGTTTGACTGCGGATAATCTTGGATGTGGGATGCTCTGTTATTATAAGGCGGGACAAACTGAAACGTTTAACAAATTGATTGTTACTTTGGATAAAATATATGGAGCGGCAGTTCGGCATGAGTCAAGGCCTACATTCTCGCTAGGTCTTGTGCATGTTTCATTTTTCACACGAATGGAATGGACCTACAATTCACTGCCGACTCCGAAATGCAAATTGAGAAGCTTTTTCATGACATATTATACTCTCGAGGGGCTTGTCATTCCACGGGGGAATGATGGGTGGACATGGTTAGGGCTCGAACTCACGCAGCTTGCACAGCAGTCCAACGCTTAGTGAGCTACGGCGACCACTTTTAGAAAAATTCGCAAAAAAAGCTAATTATAGTAGCTAGCAGGCGACAACGAGCCTGTGGCATAGGTTGAGACTCTTTGACAATCTCGTGAAAGTCACTAAAAAGTCAGAATAATACAACTGGAACAAGAGTACGTATAGGGTCATGGTTCGAAGTTGTTCAATGGGTAGAATTCCTCATCATAAAGAATTCTCCAGGTTTCACAGTGGGTCTTGAGGGCGTCCCCCGCGTGATACCTAGTTAATCTAACCAATGGATGGGGTGAAGCGAAGTGGGGTAAAATATGAGTTTTTGGAGAATTCCACGCAAATCTGCTGAGTATAAATAGGTGTGAGTAGATAAGTCGAATATTACCTGTAAATTTTAGGGTGTTACTCATTATTTTCGCTAGTTCATGTATCTTAGAGCTTAGCTAGGAACTTTCTTCGACTCAGAAGGTAGGAATTTATGTGAATTCCAAAGGGGGAATTATCATTTGTTGACAGGAGGTACCGATTTGCATCACTTTTTGGCTCGCATAATCGACTTGTTTCTGGTGCTAACGTAAGTAGCTTGCAAAAGTGTCAAATATCAAACAGAAGCTGGGACTAAGTCAGGGAAGCATTACTTCTATAGCCTACTGTCTTGGACTGTCGGCTTAAGTGTAACCAGACGGCCCTTGGCAAGCAATGACAGCTTTCGACAAACATTTATCGAATGGTTAAGATTTTAATTTCCCTTGTCATCGAAGTGATTCTATTCAAATGATGAACGTGAAACTTTATTACACACCCAGGTCTCGGTAAAGAGCTATCACCGATTCGTTCAATAAAGATCGACCCCTTAGCGATGAACCAGAAAAAGGTGTTCTTGTTGCCCATGTCAGTAACTGAGTCATAAGAATGAGGACTCAGCTTTGTCCGCCTGTCTATCGTTTCATATCGATCAGAGGCCATGTAAGTTGGATAAATCGAAGCCAAATCTCTATCTTGCGAGGCACTTTTATCTGAGACAGGCTTGAAATATGATTGTGATCGGCCAATTTTTCAAGCGAGAATTTTTCTAAATCAAATTCGAATACAATGCGTCAGATTAGAAGAAGCCATTTCCTTCAGGGGAAAGCTAGATGGAGGATAGATAGACCTCACTGATCCACCGATCTGGGAGTAGAGGAATTTACCAGTCAGTGTCCATGATTAGAAGAAGAATCATCTAGGCAACATTAGGTAACACTCACAAATTCGCTCTAAGAGGAACTCCGAAGAATTGTGGCCAATGGTTAGAAACATAATTTGGTAAGACAGGTAGTATTAGGTCTGTTTGGCTTCCGAGAGTGTTGTCCAGACTAGCTGGGGATATTTGTGATGTTTGTCATTGCTATAATTCACGAGAATTTTTTTCGAATCTTCGGATGTCATTATCATATCAGGAGTTGAACCCGGGTTTTCAGCGCGACAAGCGATGATGCTAACCACTACACCATGGCCATCCTACCTCCGTGGTAATATAAGTGACAGTGGTCTCCTCTGTGATAATTGAAATCAGAAGTCTGCTCTAGATGAGGAAAGCACCTAGTTTGGTGTGAACCCGAGCAGAACCGAACTGATGCTATTCACTACTAACAACCAAAATTTCGACCCAAAATCGTATAAGAGAGACCACGAGTGAGGATTCGGTAATTTTGTAGAATCTCAGTCAATCTCGTTCGAATTTCAGGCAGAATGCTATACTTATTAGTGTGAGGGATTCCACATCGTTCGCTAAGAGACTCCGTTGAGACTCAACCGCATCTCCTATAAAGGAAGAAACAAAGCTGACGAGAGTCCGAAACGGGCCGAGATCTAACTTCTCTCATCCATTCATGTTGCCGTCTTTCCAAAGATGATCCTTGACTTCTTGCCCGCCTCTAGGGTAAACAAACCACTCTGGCTGTGACAATACAATTTAAAAAAAATTTTAGAGGTAGGGCTGAGAAAAGTTTCCCATCCAATCTTGGCTTAGGTTAGGTAGATGAGTGTAAACCACTAACTTGATCCACGTACTAAAGGGCACTTAATTCCAGTGTTAGGTTAGGTTAGAGGTATGGCGACTTAATGTTAGGCGCCATTTCACTCGGATCTTCATTAATCCATGGTGTCCCCCATTGTGGGATCCTACATGCGTGAATCTATTGGGAAGTACGAAGAGGTCGCCTCCCTAAGTCACCGCGAATCGGGTATGAATCTAAGGACGGCCTTCCGTGTCATGCTTGACAGTTCGCCTGGGTCGCTCAAGATATAAACGCCTGGAGTAGTTTTTACTGGTCTTGCTGAGGCTTGGGTAGTCGCAGAGAAAGTCCTCTGCAGAAATCGGCGAAGCCGAGTCGCATTTTCCTTAGATGGGGCGCCTATCCTCGTGCTAAGTACGATCTGTTCAGCATAAGTATTTCGTTTCTTATTCTTTTGCTATGTTGTGAACACATCTTTTTTGATATGCGTCATCCATAAGGAAGTGGAAACTCCCATGATGAGGAACTTCCTCTCAAATTGCTCAAGCGTCAACTTCTTTAAAAGGTTTCCCCCATTTTTTGCTTTGAATTGCATGTAATTCGCAGTTTAAAACTGTCAAAATTAAAACCTCTTCAACCAATTGCTTACTAAATGTCCAAGACATGCCATTCTATCATAAGAACTGCAAAACGGAAGAAACTCATTTGTTAACGTGATAAAAACACTTAAGACCAATTCACTTTTGACAATCAAAATTCTTTCAGAACTTTTTTGCGTTTTTGCCGAAATCCAAAGTGATTCATCTGCTCTTTTATCCCAATTAGACCGACTGACCTAATTGCTGGAGGAAAACTCGGTCGTGAGTGTAGGAATTTTTGACAATTTGGCTAAATGGATAAGTAGTCAATTTTACGAAAGCCTTTGGGAGGCCCACAATTATAAGGCAGTTATCTTAAATGGCTTTGGCATCACTTATTGATTTTATTCATTTTTGCACGAAAAGGTTCTTTTGAAGTTAAATGGCTCATTTTAATAGGTTCATTCATCATCATTGTTCAATGGCCCGGTTATTCTCTATGAGGGTCGCGGGTTTAGAATGCGTAAGTGGACTCTCCACATCTCCCGATCTTCCTCCATCGACTCTAAATCATCAGGGGCTATCCCCATACGGGAAAGGGTGAGATTCTGGACTTGGTTCAAGTAGATTGTTTGTGGATCATCTATATTTAACGCCTGCATAAGAGCATCTAACAGAGGAGTTTTCAGAATGCCCACGACATCAACATCAATGATAAGAGGCATCTGTGTACCTGTTCATTTATATCGCGTCTTTGTCTAAGAGCGGAACTAATCGCTATGTAGCAACTCTAACTCCAAAGTCCACACAGTGTACACCGACTTAATATCGACTGGATATAAGGTCTCAACCACTTGGAAAGGCAGCTTACGAAAGGGGGCGCAGCAGTGTTTCAAATAAGCAAATTTCCTTTAGATCTCGGTGGGAGCAAAGAAACTCTCAAAATGAAATGAACGCTCTGATTTTCTGAATAGACTAACTACTTAGTGAACACCTACCTTGGCATCCGTATGTGTTAGGAGCTCAGGTCCATAAAGCTAGGACTCCATGATCACTCATGAACGCCGGTGGATGAAGCTGCGTGGCAGAGTGCGTATTCATGCGCGAATGGGTTCAAACACTTTTGAATTCCGCACTCATGCCCGGGATGTCATTTATAACTGATCGTGAATGCCCAGCTTAAGGTTCATCCGACTTATTTTGTGATGTGGTGAATGCCCGTCCGTAAAAGAAGGTACTTCTTAGGAGGACACTGTATTTACTTATTACAGCGCAACAGCTCGAAGCGGACGTGGACCTCCCTCAACTAACACCGGCCTTCAGTCAGATCAATCCTTGGCTAGTTGCCTTTAGTTCCGTACGCCAAGATGGTTAAGGTCTCTTTCCATTCACATTAGTTTCCGTCTTCATTTACCAGGCTTTTCCTCCTGGGTACACTTGGCAATTCTTGGGGCTGGAGCGACGGTGTTTATCCGAACAAACTAGAGTGGTGACAGGTGCGATCATACTCTACGCAAGAAAAAATAAAAATCTGCGCAATATGGTTGGCGTGGGAAACTAATTTCCTTACATTAAACGCGTTAGTCGAGGAATTTGTTTGTGACCCTGTGACTGCACTGCCATCGCGTCCCCTACCACTCTGGGTTATGGCTGACCTTCTTTGGCCATTTTCAGACTTCGAATCGAGATCTGTCATTTACTTCTCAAAAATGCTTTTCACTATGTTTTTTTCGATTTGTCTAGACGACATCTGTTCTCCCCTGTCTAGTGCAAAAATTTCCTTCTCATTTCATAGACCTACAGCCCATCAGTCATTCTTCTATAAATGAGAATACATTTATGTGTCAATCACCTACAGCGGCAGTGTCACATCGCCCCCTCGATTTCTGACATCGTTCACACGCAAAAGCAACAATTATTAGCACTTGCCATCTGCATCTGACTGCGGTCCACCACACCTCAAATCATTAAGCCATTCAATTTGTTTGTAAAACATCATGTCAAGCCGTCCAAACGAGCGATGTCATTAGTCACAAGCTTTTAATTTCCCATGTTCTCCCAAAGGAACACCAGCTATTCGTGTCATTCTCACGCACAACACACCCCGACACAACATCGAGCAAAATTCGAGGAGATCCAAAAGTGAAATAGAAATTAATTTGCCACAGTTGGTGGCGATGACCCAGATTCGACGCCCAATAGCGTCCGCATATGTAGGCCACTAATGAGATGAGTTTGGCTGCGCCGAGAGATACTTTCTTGTTGTTCTTGGCCCAGTGTAAGTGATACTCTTTGACTTTCCTGCACTACAGGCAATCCGGGTCAAGTTCTCGATATCAATTCATTCATTAAGTACGCGGCCATTTAGACGATTAACTATTACAAATCATGGATCTCGAACGATAAGATCACATGGCTTCGGGGGACGGGCAATCGGACCGAAAATTCGCGCCCGTAAGTGTGTTGAGAAGAAATCTTAATTAAAATTAAATTTCTCTAAACTCTGCGCCAAGGAGTGGAGTTCCGCAGAGGAAACTTGATGAAATTGATGAAAGAATGCCGTCTATTTATGGGATCGGACGAGAACTTCTTTTGACAATAAAACGTGACTTCCTGGCGCACAATAGAATGAAACTTGTTTGTCCCATCAAATCCGGTGGATGGAATTTCTTTTTATTCCATTTTAATGGAGCGATGATTGAATTTGTTTTGATGCTAAAACGATTTGTTTTAGGAATTTAGGTCATCATAACCATGAGCTGAGGGGAGATAGAATCACTTCCGATACTTAGACAAGGTTTGCGCATTTTTATGACTTAACTTGGCTGGAAGGTAATAACTTGACGGTCGAGACTGCTTTTACTCGTGGAATGGTTGTATTTATAATGTCCGTTAAGATGGATTTCTAAGTTAATATTTGCAACTTTCAAGTCATTTTTTAGTAGTAATTGCCATATGATTTGGTGGAGGGGGCTTTCACGTAAGTATGTGACTGCCTACTGGACTAAACTACAAAGAACGGCTTGTCTCGTTTGCACAGGAGGTTTTCTGAGTACGCCTGGCTCTGCTCTAAATGCTCTGGAGTTTTCATGACCTTGCGCGACACTTATTCTACGACCCTAGTTATATGGGTATACCGTCTGATGCAATGACACCAAAATTTCGGTTGCTTTGCAAATTTAAAATCGATTTTCCTTGGCTTCAGGACTGGCATCGCCAAGAGTCTGAGCCTGGAAGGGGCTGTAGTCGAATCTTCTCGGATGACTTCAAAACCAGTCATGGATCCGGTGCTGGTGTCTTCACTGCTCGTTGGGCAAGCATGCCTCCGTTCTTTAAGTAGAGACCTTTGCTATCCTAGTGACCACGGGTCAAGGGTTGGAGCATCTACGGCTGTAGCGATAGCCAGGCTACGCTTAAGGCCCTTGCTCAGCCCTTTAACAAGCCCAAAATAGTGCGAGAATGCAAGAACTCTCCGAATTCGGTCGCAAGGATGAACTCTTTGAGATTGCTAGACAAGGCTCAGAGGATGTTTTCTCAGGACCTGAACCTGCGTTGGGTCTTGCCGAACACTCCCGAACGTCTGTAAGAAATCAGCGGCATTCCTGCTGTCACTCAACAGAAGAGACTTTAGACAACTTACTGGCGTTCTAACGGAACACTTCGCGTTTGCCAAGCACTTTAGTGGGTTAGGCTTAAGTGACACCACTGTCTGCGATCCCAGTGGAGAGGGCGACGATACTTCGGATCAATGCCTTTGCGATTATCCTGCTGCCTTTACTCGGTTCATCAGGTGGCAAATTTTCGGCGCTGATACTGTAAGCTTCTCATCATTGAAGTGCTTACTCGGCTTTCTTCGAAATTCGAGGAAATTCCTGTAAAATAGGTAAGGATTGGATCCTGTTTTCTGGCAGACCAGTTGCGTCTGAGTCCTCCAGGATAGCGTTTCCAAACCCGACCAAAAAAAAAAAAAACTGCCATACGATAACAATCTCACTGATTTGACTCAAAGGCCAGCGACGATTAAATAATGTTTTAGGCGATTCCGCAGACTTAATGCGATCTGGTCTTGAACAACCTTGTAGGCGCTTCCTACCGTAAAAAAACGTGTTTCAGTCATTCTAAGGAGTTCTCAAGCTTTTGCCCAGTCATATCTAGGAGAACACATCTAAGATAAGCCTTTGATAAAATATTTCAAAGAAAATTTCCGCTTCGAAGCACATATTACAGTGTGGCCTATTTCTGCAATAGATCCGTGAAAGGTTGACTCACGCTTGACTCGAAAGTTCGTCAACTCCCTCAATCATCTCATTGAAAGTCAATCTCAAGCGAAAGTCTCTCTGCTGAACCGACTGCCCAATTGATCAAGCTTTTTAGACTATTCCACCAATTGAAAGGATAAAGAAGTTATCGCTGAAGAGAGTTCTGCTTTATTGGTTAGAGGATCATGACTCACTGGTTGAAGCCTGCAGTCGATGGGATTTTTATAATTTTTGTATAATTTTTGGTTGTCAAAAAAGGATCAGCTGATTTACAGAAAACAAAGATAATAAAAAATAAATATAAAATTCGCCAAGTCAAAAAAATTGCACGGCTAACACTGTCGTTTGAAACTAGTGTTGACCATGACGTCTTACGTAGCAAACCGATTGCTACACTCCATGGGCGTTGTTGATGGAATACAGTAAGCACCCATGCATGGTGGTCGATTTCGACACATGTATGACAATGTTAACGGACTTATTCCAAACGATCTTTTCATGTTTATTTCTAAAAAAAAAAACATTGCTCCGAATAATACGTGTAGCACGAGCTACCTTTGCTCTTTAAAATTCATCTCACGATGCACATTTCTTCTTGTCAAGTCGTTCAGTGAACATCGCTATAAATTTCCTGATGACAAGTTAAATTCCGATTAAAAGCGGAAGCGTTCCTGTTCGGCGTTTCAAATGAAACTCCGTCAGATAAAAACTTTTAAATATGCTAATTCCGTCATGGAATCGGTTTCTTAACGGATTTCGTAACACGCGTAGTTAATCTGTCCAAGAACTAATATTTTTTTTTCAGTTCTTTTAACGAGAACACCCGAAGGCGGAACTACATGGTACCTTTTCATTTGTACACCTCATAAATTTCAGTTTAGTACAGCTGCATCAGAGGGGTTAAGAATGGTAATAACCGTATTGAAAAATACGAAGATGCATGCCATCGTTAAAGTTTTATTTCTATAACTTTCATTAAAATATTATTTTTTTTATTACTTAATACATTTTAATGAGGCAATAAAGTAATGACGATGAATTTTATATTTTGTGGTTCTAATGTAACAATTATTATTATATATAAAAATATGACATTTTTATTGTTGAAAACATGTTTACGACTATTAAAGTGGGACGTTTGAGCTTGTGGAACTCATAAAGAGCGGTGGCGCACAAATAAAATTTGAATTATTCAATCTCGTGCCATGAGTGAGTCTTGAAACGTAAAATTTTTAGTTGTAATTTTTGAAATAAAGAATTTCACACGCAAGTGGGTTTTTTGAGATGCAGCCATAAATGTATCGATAACATAAACATGTGAAAGAATATAGTGAAAATCAAAGAAGTCTTAATCGATTCCCACCATTTCTTGATCGATTTGATGGCCAACTATGACAGCATTTATATAAGGCGGGCCATCTGTTGGTTTCTTTTTGAAAAGGCTTTTCAAAGATTGTTGCTTTATTGAAAAGCGTAAACCTTCCGATTAATTATGGAATATCATTTCATTTAAATGACTGCCGCGGCTGGCTTGGCAGTATTTCACGAATAGCTTGACCAATATTGCTCTTGAATGCTTAAATCGTCTCTGGATTGTTCACATAGCATCGATTTTTAATGGCAACCCACAAAAAAAAAGTCAAATCGCAGCTCTGTGGCAGACAAGCAACATCACCTAAACGAGTGATAAAACAAGAACTTTGTGTGCAATAACTCGATTTTTGGACGGCTTGCGTGGCAGGTAGCTCTATCTTGCTGGAACCATAGCTCGCCCCAGTCCAAATCCTTAATTTCTGACCATAAAAAATCGGTGAACATGCCTCGTTAGTGCACTCTATTGATTGTAACGTTTCTCCCATTGTGGTTTTGGGCCAATAATGCCACCACTTCAAAATCCACACCACACAGTCACATGTTCAGGATGGAATGACTTCTCTATAACTACGTGTGGATCTTCCGAGCAATTTTGTTTGTTTATGTAGCCGCCGAGATGGAAATGCGCCCCTTCTGAAAAGAGTGTTTTTTGTGGCAAAATTGTTGTCAATTTCGGGCTGCTCTAAAGCCCAAACCGAGGAGCGACAATGAGTCAATTGGACCTTGTAAGTGAATAATCCGAGATCTTCATGCAAAATTCTCCTCAGGTTAGTGCGACTGATGTTCAGTTGCTAAGATCTTTGGCGAGTTGAGGTTCTCGGGTTTGGGCGCCAATTTTGTTGTTTGATCTAGGACAGCAAAATGTCGGTAACCGAGATCCCTTTATTAAAAGCTCCCTCTGGAACAACGATTACCAAGGCAAATCCCTCCTATTATGAATCTTCAACTGGTCTGGGTTAGGCTAGGTAAATGGGTGGCTTGTGACATTCGTCACTGCTCACTTCGACCAGCGACAGGGTCCATTGGTCCACATAGATGAGGACATGGATCGCAAAAGGTCTCTCAGCTCGATATACACAAATCCTCCAACTTTGTGGAGAAGAAACTGCCAAGAATCCTCATTCTTCTGTCGGCGAGGGTAGGACATTCACACAGCAGATGACGGAAAGATGGAATCATCATTTGTGTAACTTCTTCGAGGCGTTCCGCACGAGTACCAATGGCGCAGTGCATCCTTTCTTCACGCCGACTAAGTTTGTCCAGAGACAGAGATCTCTTTTCCTGTCTATAAGCTTCTAGCCGTTGCAAATGTGTCTAGCTTGATTCAACGTGTATTGGCTCGACTGATGGCCTCATCCAATACACCTTTTTAACGACCTTTTTGCAATCCTCGTCAGGCCTTTCGTTACCTGTGATAGCCATATGCCCTGGTAGCCAACATAGGGTCCCCTTACAGGCTCTCGATATCTCATCTAGATAGTTTTTGTAGATTCCTACAAGCCTCGATGCAGTTATCGCCGACTACAGAGCCTTAGCGCCTGCCTTGCTGTCGACGTAGACGTAAACAGTAGTTGTCCCTTCGGAAATATACTTCCCGCGAATAGTTTTCGAGGCCTCGATGATAGCCGTGATTTCGGCTTGAAAGACACAGCTGTCGTCGTTTATTCTAAAGGTGTGGTTTATTAGTATCTTAGAACCATCGGTGTAGGAGGTCAGTTGGTAACTTTGTGGTTCCTCCAGTCATTTCTGTCAGGAATTCTGTTACTAAATCTTCTGTCGAATGCCAGAGTCTATTTCTGTCGATCCGTCGACGTTGCTGGCCCAAACTCGTGTTAGTCGACGAATTATAGACCAATAGCACCTTCTCCTATCCAAAAGCTCTGCGGAATCGGTGTATCTAGATTGTGTCCAATGGGAGATTCGTTTCAGTGAACGATACGGCACGCTTCCAAGTGTGCTCTTCTTTTGTGGAATAGTGCGCGAAAGTACATAAGGATGTGTGATTGAATATCACCGCCATCCCTGCAGAATCTGCAGTTTCCATTCTTCGATTCTATTCCCAGTTTCCTGAAATGCTCTTTGAGTCTGCAATGACCCATAAAAGGCATTGCACCTCGTTCGGTCATAATTGCCGAGAAGTTCCTTAGTCCTAAAAGTGCTTCCCACAGCTATCTTCTTTTGCATTCTTTCTCCCTTTGCAATCCCTCTTGAATTGCATATGGTCCCAGTCCGTGGAATGGCTCTGGTCTTACTTGGGTCACTGATCCTTTCCTTGTCAGTTTATCGGCTACGTCATGGTTTCTGTTCCTGCAAGACCTGGCACACAGTAGAGGGTGACTTTATTGTTCTGGCCAAGTCTGTTTAACTTTTCTAGGGACTCATAGACCAGTTTGGATCTGATTTCGTAGGAACTCATACCTGGCTATCTGATTGTATGGCGATGTTTTGCTCGCGATATTTCCCATTGCTGTTTAATTGTCCACATCTTTCGATCGCATATACATATGTACCTCTGCTGGAAAGATACTGGAACATCTTCCCAGGGACTCCGAACTTAGTTCGGGAACCGTGTGCTCCTGCTCCGGTACCATCTTATAGACAGAAAACTATGATACCATACTGACAGTGGTTATTGGTAATGCTCTCCCTGACCACGGAGAGTACTGATGTTAAGGATTTGGGATGTTATTTAGAAGAAGACGTTTCATCACCCCGTTTTGGTAATAATGGGACAAGTTCCCAATTATCCGGAAAGATTCCTATAGAACAAGAGTAAACGATGGAAACGTTTACGTAGAGGCCTAGTCAGGGTAGAAGCTTGGTTGAGCGACCTGCTTGGGAGTCTGTTATGAGTCTGCGATATTCTTATCATTGTAAACAAGGTTTTGCAAATATCTCGGTTTTATTTGATGGTTTCAGTTGACAGCAGCAGCGTAACTATGCCGTAAAAATCTAGAAAACTCCAATGTTCATTGTTACAAACTTAGGTAATCCCCAAGATAATTACATAAAATTGTTGATTCTGCCCAAGTATTGCATTTAGAGTTATAATTACGGAATAGTGGTCCAATTTGAGTTCGTTTGTCTTGAAGAAAATTTACCACAAAAGCTGTTTCATTGGTCTATCATACGAGGCTCTATCCAAGACGTCGCGCAATTTTGACAATTTTTTGTTAGCACAATATCACCAATGAAATGACAGAATTAGATCCGAAGAAAAAGAAAAATTCCCATGCGTTCCTCTGCTTTCCGTATTTTCAACACAATTTCGTTTGTTTTCCCGACAAAACCAAACGTCAAATCGTCTCCTTTTGCCAGACAACATAACAGAGCTGAGCTATAAAATTAATTAACCTGCGACAAAACTGATTAAAACCCCGAAAAAAATTCAATATGGTGCCTTAAACTTTCGACTTAAAATAACTTTTACGACAAAATTGCGGATCTTTTATGGACTTTCAATCGTTAACCTAACGCTCCATCGAATATCTTAGAATAAATAGAAGCATAAATACCAATTCGCTTACTAATAACATCATTAACAAAAAAATTCTAACAATAACTCAACAACGGTTAGACGAAAAGGTTTAAACGCAAATTATGCATTTTAATTAGTTTGGCGCGCCAAAAAATATTTATTCCTTGATTTCCAAAAAAGATGAGGTATCGGTGACGTAAATTCATCGATTTTTTTGTAACAGTCGTACGGTTTGACAAATTTTAAGTAAATGAGATGCAATAGTGGTAACTTACTCAGTAGCTTGTACAAATAAAAAATTAACATCAACTCACCTGAAAAGAGAAACAAAAATGAACAAAATTAGTTGGAATAATTAATCAAGAAGTTTATCTTCTTATCGAATGGTAATTCGCCCATTAATCCCACCCTAAACGATTGCTACAACCCCACGCATCAAGTCCCCACACGAAGCCAATAAACGGGATAACAAATTAAAGCGATATCTTAATTGAAAATTTAAATTTATTTTTTGAAATTATGAAAATGCAATCAAATGCCCTCCCAAGCGTTTTATTATCGTTTCCCATAAATTTCTTTATAGGAAAGAGACAAAACAAGTAGTGGAAGGCCCTCCGCATACCACAGTATGTGGGTCACCAATGAACCCCATCGATTGAAGTTTAAAGTTCACATAGCTCCAGCGATTGTATATCATTGTATCGATAATGAAGTGACTACTGTTGACGATTTATCTTAAACTTTAATTGAGATACCGCAATGAGATGATGTGCCCTCAGGCTAGATTAAAAGATTAGATTGGGATTAGATTTGTTTTTTTGTTTTTACTAGGCGCCAAGTACAATGGGGTGCGGCTGTTGGGAAGCAGTCGGCTCTCGATAAGATTCTTTGTTTCGGATAGCCGTTGTGGTAGATACATTTGTGCATATTTTTATGATTTATTGTGTCTTTTTGAGGTTGAGCTCTGAATGGAGAGATTTCAAATTTGCATTTGGGGCAAGTATTTATTGAAAATATGCGGGACTCAGTATGGTGGCAGAATAGCAGTGATCGCATGAGAATATTCAACCAGATTTGGACGGTATATGCAAGTCCATTAACGAATTTCTTCAGAGCAAGGAATCTGCATAAGTAACTTAAACATATGCCACTGTTTGTCCCAAAGAAAATATTTAACTGCGACCAAAATCTTCAGAAGAAACAAAGCGGTTGAGTTTGATGCCATTCCTGCTGAGCTGTGTCAAGTGGCGCTAATTACAATGTGGGTAACCTCATTTGTGCACCCACTCGCCTTTCGAAAAGTGTTGAAGAATCATTCTTCGCACCATCATAGAGCAACGTTTGGAATACGTACACATAATTCCACAGAGGTAGATAGCAGTAGTAGCAGATCTCACCTTCTTCAACTTGTGGATCGCCTTGTGCCTTACATAAGTATTCACAACATTTGTACATCTCTCGATGAGACTATTGTTGGTAACGGAAAGTTGAAAATTATTCAAGGACTTTGAAAGCATGCCATACGGGTAGCATCTAAATTCTAAGGGAAAAACTGGAGAAGAGGTCCTACAAAGTAAAGTTAACATCGCGAGCAGAAAACGGAAAATGAAATTGAATTTACTTGGGTATGGTTGGTTGGTTTTGTGGGTGTCCTAAAGTCTTGCTTAGACCTCAAGCTGTTTCATTGTACCCATAAAAAGTATACTCATAGGAGTGTAACCAAGGGGTGGGGTTGACTAATCTGAAAACCACACAGAAAGGTTTAGAAATCTCAGGAGTATCCTAAAATCAGCGACATAAAAGGTCCTCCACCCCATGGAAGAAGCTACTACCAAGTGTACGCAATCTTCTGGTGGCTAGTGCGACACATTCGCATAGCAGGTGCTGGATGGTTGGATTGTATTTCCTTTTCGTCGTTGGAGTTTCTGGATTTCAAGACGCTCCGCATGGATTCCTATTCTACAGTGCCCTGTAAGGACACCGGACAGTTCGTATTTTCCTTCGACTAAATTGTACTAGATTTTTGGAGTTCTTCTTATCGAAGGCTGGCCATAGTGATCTAGCTATTGCATATGTGTCCATGCAATGGTCTCATTGCATATTAGCTCTGATCATGGTTTCTTCATCTATTTTCCTCCAAAGAGTGCTAATCGGTGTCCTTGCAAACGGAAGGGTGTATGCATATGCTAGTTTTGCACCCTTTCTGGCAAGCCATCTCATTACCTGAAATATGTTTGTGGCTTGGTACCGAGTATAGGACTTGGCTATGATGCTTTCAGCCTCATTGACTGACTGTATAGTATATAGCTGTTGTGGTAGAGAATAACAAGCCGAGTCTCGCAAAGCCTAGTTTTGAGTTTGATACAACAAAATGCAATGAACAGGCTATGCTATATACAGTCACTTCCTACTTCAGGGTCAAGATCTATGTGGAACTTTATCGACCAGACTTGAGGTACTCAGTGCGCGTTTTAGTGTCACGTACAATTTAATTAAAGTAGCTAAATTGAAGACTGTTTCTAGTAGATTCGATTTAAACTTCGATTAGTAAACTTGAGTACACCAAAAATGCTGTAGCTGACGGCCTAGCTGTCAGGAGATGGCTTAGTAAGGGACAAGCACCAATTCATTTGCGAAATATGGTCTCAGCATTCTCAGATCCCCACAAAAAAGACCCTCTAAACTACGCCAACTTTTGAATTAAAAGTCTCCTCGAGCTCATCAAGCTGATTAGCGTCTTTAAACCTTTGTCAACAGTTCAAAGCAGAGTGGATGCCACCAAGTGTGAATATTTACACTACGGAAACTCTAGGAGATCATCGACTTCAAAGCCGTGCTCTTGCCCAATTCTAGCATTCTTGCCAAAACTCGTCCGAAAGGGCGATAAGACGGTGAAGAACGCACGCTCCTCCAAGGTCGGTTAAAACATTTTATTAAATAAGGCGATGTGCCATCATACACTTTATTTTGCCATCGATTTTGAAAGAGATGTCAACACGCGAATACCCGGGGCACTATCTTTAAAAATTGCGTGCAATGCGCCAATCATATTGACGTTATCTGAAGAATGCAGTGTGATGTCTGTATCGCTTTCATGAGTACTGAGATAGAGGCACGAAGTGCTAAAAATAAATAAAAAAAACTGACTGACAAAAAAACGGACTCCAAATCATTCGTGTTGTGTATGTTGCATTCGCACTTGATATTATGCCTAACCATCATGGTATATGTACAATCAGTAGATGATTTTTAGATTTTAAGCCCCAAAAATAACCAATCGAGCGTCTAGCAGAATTTTTGGGGAAAGCCGTATAACGGACTTTATGTGAGAGTTCCAGTTAAGACGTAGGATAACAATTGAGGGGTAAAGGTTGAATCCTGGTGCTCACAGAGGTATCACAATGGACCCTTTGGCATAAGTCGGTCTCTCTTTAGAGGACCGCTTCAGACTTACTAACCATGGCACCCTGTATGTCCAAAAAAAGCGAAGTCTCCAATATCGTTGGAAGCGATGAGCCTCACTCAGCCTTTTAAAAAGACTAAAAAGGCGATTTTACATAAAAACAGCCCACAAATGTTAGTGCCTAGTTCGAGGGGTTCGAGGTAGGCGTCTACACTAACCGAGGACAACTTTGTTGTTCTTGTTGCTATTATTTATATTTCACGGTATTTTTTCCAACCTCGTTATTAACCCAATCAATTCGTTAAGTCATCCCAACTCTACCGTCAGTGTTATGCTTCGGAGTAAAATCAGCATCACCTTTCGAAGTTGATCGATTCTAACGATTTCCTAAGAAATAAATGTTTGATGACATCAGGCATTGAATGCGATACCTCCAGCGTCAAAAAACGCTGATGCTAACCACTACACTAAAGACTTCCAGATAAAATATAAAGTTGACTTGTAAAGTTGGCTCTGTAGTCACCTGCACCTGCTAAATGTATCTAGAACAAATTTACCATTCATTTGCGTGGTGAGTCTTTGAAAAAATTATTACCCTCAGACTTCATGCGAAGCTTAAATAAAATCATCAAAGAGGTCACACAACTAACTTGATAGTCCTTAAAGAATGCATTCGTTCATTAAACTGTCCGGTAGACCTGTGCTCCATTTTTCATGTTAAAAGCTTTCGAGGTAGCAGCTATCAGAGTTTATTCCAACGCTATAATTACTCTGGTGAAAACAAGGTGCTGCAGTTTTTGAAGGTGACGTTATACAAACTTTGCCCTAGAACATCTAACGGAACGAGAGGGCCATATATTTAATTTTCCTTCATGATGGGTGTTCTAAACACAGATTAAACATTTTACAAACCTAAGATCAATGCTTCGTAGACAACGCACTCGATAAATGTTTTTAAAACGATTTCTCGATAAAAACCAATATCTTATTATTAAAATCTCTTATGTGTACAGCTTTTTAAAAGCACTGAAGATCATGAAGAGATACTCGGATCAACTGTGAAAAGAGAACATAAAACATGCCTTGAAAATTAAACAGATTCTCTTTGAGTCTATCTCCGTTCATCCACGAGCTTTCTTACACCACATATCGAGCGTTTACATCATGACTCGTTAGTACGCAGACTCACCAGACAGCTGTTCGTTTGTCGTTAAGAATGGTATCACCAATAATTAAGCCGGCTTTTAACCGCGTGAGAACGCCGTCGATCATTCAACTCTGGCCGACACACCGGTGGCGATCGTAAAAACGTTTCGCTGTCACCTGGCGTGTGATTACATCGTGCGACGTGATTCTGCTTTCGTCTGAGAGCGAAATATTTTCGAGAACCGCTCCTGATCATGGCAGTTTACAATTTGGATGCTTTTTGCCCAAGATCCTTCTGCAAGGAACCAGAGCGCCCTGTATAATCATGTAATTGAACTGCCAAACCATGTCGGATAAAGAAATTACCGCAGCTTAATCTGTTTCCAATCAGATGCCGGCAAGATGTGTGTAATTTCCAAAATTGATACAACCTGCGAATTTTGGGTTCCACATCGTGGTACTCCTCCCGTCTCACCATATCGTGACCCAATAATTATTTGGATGTGTAGCCAGGAAAACGAAAATTTAAATTTCATTGGAAGACGCGACGCATGAGTCGAGTCGGTCTGCGTAAATTTGCATGCCTAATGATTAGCGCGAGAGAATCTCAAGACGAAAATGCAAATTGAGGTTGATCGAATTTGCGGAACATTTCACCGTCAATGCGAGTAAGTAACTGTACTATGTCGATGATCTTATGTAGAGAGTAGTGCTACCGATGCTGACATCGGGCAGGGCCTCGACCCTCTGTCACCGCGTGTGAGATTTAAATTTGAATAAATGTTGGCCATATGCTAATTAGGTATAAATGCGTTGCTTAGAAGGTCGACGAGCGGTTCTTTTCGTTTGACAGGAAATAATGGACTTGTCATCGAAACGATGACTTCAGGCCACTTTGGACGAGGCAATATGTTTTGTGAGTTTATTGCACACAAATGGAATTTTTATTCCAGATACATGTGTGTGTTGTTGGGCGAGGAAACAATGGATTGTGACATTTATTTTTTTTTGTGCACACAACTTTCGAAGCGATTTGAAGGAAAGGGGAACAGTTTGGCAGTTAGCGTTTGAAATTATTGAGGAGAAATTTGACACGATATTGTTTAATCTTGCAGACTGTTACTAGTTGGTGCCATAGTTGGGATTCTTTGATTTCGGAGACACCTCCACCCGGTGACCGCTGGGCGACTATATTATTGTGACCTCACGTTGCTTTAATGGGCTGAAATGAGTGTCAGGTGTCACAGCGAAAGTCTTCTTGGACGGGGCGTCTTTTGGTATTCATCAGCACTAGAGTTTTGATGGCCTTGCGAGACACTTATCCTAAGGCCCTTGTTCCATGGATGCAATGACACCAGAAGTCAGGTTGCTGCTGAAATTTAAACTCGACTTCCCTTGCCTTCAGGATTGACTTCGGCCAGTGTCTGAGCCTGGACGGGGCTGTAATGGATCCGGTGCTGGTGTCTTCGTGGAGGTCGATGACACCAGCAGAACCTTTGCTATCCTAGTGGCCACGGACTATTTTGTAAAGAATAGGAGGAAGGGTCAGAGCATAAGCTTCTGTAGCGATAGCCAGGCTTAAGGCTTAAGGCCTTGCTCAACCCTTTAACCAGTTCCAAAACAGTGCGAGAATGCAAGAACTCTCTTAGTTCGGTCGCAAGGTTGAAATCTTTGACGCTTGTCTAGGTCCCTGTTCACACTGGGATCTCTGGAAATGAGATCCCCGATGAGTTTGCTAGACAAGGCTCAGACGATGTTTTCTTAGGATCTGAACCTGCATTGGGTCTACACGCGTCCGCGGTCATGACCTGCATTGACGATAGGGTTTCTGGAAACACAATTGTCTGTGGCCCGACTCTCCAGGATGCAGACAGACTAAATGAATGTTCCCAAACGTCTGTAAGAAATCAACGGCATTTTTGCTGTCACTCACCAGAAGAGACTGTAGACAACTTATTGTCGTTCTAACGAGACACTTCGCTTTTTCTAAGCATCTTAGTATGTTAGGCTTAAGTGATACCCTGTCTGCAACGCCTGTGGAGATGGCGACGATACTTCGGATCATTTCCTTTGCGATTGTCCTGCCTTTGCTCGGATCAGGTGGCAGATTTCCGGTGCTGATACGGTAAGCTTCTCATCAAGTGCCTTCTCGGCTTTCTTGGAAAATTCCAGTAAAATGGGTAAAAACTGGGTCCTGCTTACTGGTGGTCCAGCTGCGACTGAGTGCTCCAGTAACGCGTTTTCAAACCCGACGAAAAAGAAAAAAAGAAAAATAGTGTTGCCGAGTATGAAGAAACATGTCAGGATTTTCTGACAGAGAAAGAGTGGCGAAAGAACTCCTTTCTCCGGATGGGATGACCGACGCCGGTGTTGCGAGCCCAATTTGTCCAGAAGGTAACAACAAAGAACCAAGCCTGGGTAAGAGGTTGCTCGTGGTTTGTAAAAAAACAGGGCGAGGGGCGTCCAAAATTTGATAAAAAAAACTCGAAACATAATTTGATTAAAAAAAAAAGACACTTTGATCTAAATAAGTTGAGGTTAAGTTTTACTAGTGCAACAACACAAACGGCAGGAGAACCTATCTCAACTTCCTACCTCTAGATCTCCTCAGAAATAAGTCAGTGATTAGGGTGCAGATAATCAGGCAGTCAAAGACCTGAAAGGAAAGTCTTTTGAGGCACATACCACGCCTTCAGATTGGAGGACTATTTTCCAAGTTGTTTCCGAGCAGGCAGAGTAGGCTGTGAAGTACTTAATATAGTGTCATCCAACAAGAGGTGTCATTTTATTTTAAGCGAAAGTAAAGCGTTGTGCGTCGTCTGCTGTCTTTAATTCTTGTACCAACTGGACCTTATAAGCATGTAGGCCAAGACCTTTATATAAAATGGGGTCCAATGTGGTTGCGGATAGGCCCAATTCCTGTGATCGTCTCGAAATGGACACACCTGGGTTTTCAGTTACACTACAGCTACGACGGCGCTACTTTCAGCTGATCTTGCCGGACGAGCACGAGTTGGAGTCTTCACAGCACTAACCTTTCCGAGACGTTCAATTTTATCGATTAAATTCTCTTTAGCTGTGCGAGACGGCGCTTAATGATGACCAAAAGAAGTACGATCTTTACAAAACGTTTCTGCGATATTTTCATTATTTTAACACTTTGTGCGAGTGTCTATCGATCCAACTTTTATAACCACATAGTTTTGTCTTATCAAAAATGATCGCAATGATAGTTGAGTTGAGTTCAACAATGCCGCGATGTTTAAAATGACACGTCTTCTTGGATAACCCTACACTTATTCCATATCCATCTGAGTAAAATACATTTATGGCACAAGTTAATCAGCACCTTTTTCAAAATCTTAACCTTCCGGGGATAAAAAATACTTTTTAAGTGTCCAAGTTGTGACAAAAACCTTAATGACAGTAAAAAATAAAGGCAATATCATGGGTAAACTGAAGCTCAAAACACAATAAACGGTAAAACCCTGACTAACTCCGAGGGATTGGATGAGAATATGAACTGTAAAGAAAAACTCCTTCATCATACATGGCTTGACGCCAGACTAGGTCAAAAGCTCCAACGCTACAGCTTGTGAGGCCTTGTTTCTTTCGATAACCGATGTCCATGGGTGAGTTACGTAACTTAATAGATCATGGGTTGGCTGGCGACGCACTATTCAGAATCATTTTCAAAAGCTCTGGATGTTCCTTTACCAGGTACGATGTCTGCGGGGCGCCTAGGAGCATTGAGACCAGCCTTGTTTTTAACTTTGGCAGGCTAACATAACTCATAGGCCTATAGTGGGACACGCATTTATTATCTCTGCGATACCCAAACACATAAATTAATCAACGTCATCATTTCATTGATTTAGTGAGCGGGTTGTGTTTGATCGGGGCATATTTCCATCACGGCGTGGGTAAAACAAGAGGGTCTGTCCAAATACCTCAAGGCAGTACGCGGTGGAGACACTGTCAAAATTGATTTAGCGGTGCCAAGATTCCGCCTGCTTACTGAAACACCAAGCATTTGCCCCAAAGTCCTTCTTAATGAAATTTTTCACCCTGAAGATAATACATTTAGAAAAATTATACCAACTCCGATGTGATACCACATTCATACTGCTTGTCTTCTAATGACTTTTTAACTGTGACTTCCAAATATTTGTTTCCCAGAGTGTATATGCGACTCGACCGTGACACAGATTCGAAATGATGTTTTTATGCAAATACTCTTGAGAACTGCCACTTCTCTCCGCTGACGAGTAATAATATCAGAGTCAGAATCCGACCATGATTTAGTTGACCAATTACGCCTCATTCTTTGCACTGTCATAAATCTGACACAGTTCGTACCGAAAAAAAAAATACTCTCACACTATTCTCATTTCGGCGACTTATGCAAATGAACAACCGAGAGCCATCCAAAACGATTGCAATCTATCCATCCCCTGAGGCATCAACAAAACACAAACGCCAACTCCATCGAAAACAAAAATCTGTCCCTGCTTTCTTTCTTGCAAAAGATACACATCCTCCGTAAGATAGGTGCCAACACATTCTACAATGCCATTAGTCAAATCATTCACCGGAATACCAAGCGTTTTGTCAGAGGCCCCCTCCCGCCGATGACGCCACAAACTTATAATTCCTCATCTCATTGATTTGGGCCATAACTCATGGCTCTGTGTTAACTCTGCCATGGGACAGGTGCCCGGTGTATCCCCACAAACGCTGATGATAAATAATGATTAAGTTCCAAATTGAGGGAATATCTTTTGGGCGTTAATCATTCTGCGCGAGCATAGAGAGCTGATTTAGCGGTATTCCAACCACGAGTGGTGATTTCTCAAGTTTCCGATGTGGGAACAATCGTTGTGCAGATATCTTTTTTTTTTCTGCATCGTAATGGCACTTCAGGAGAATAATCATTATAATTGAAATGCCGGATAATGGAGGGTACATGAATTTCCGCTTGAGAATAAATAAAACGAACGTGACAACGCACTGACCGAGTTACAGTGTTTGCACACATGATTGGCCAACGGACGGCTGAGGTACAATTTTCGAGCACTTAGATGCGAGGTTCGATAGCCCAAAAACCTTTGGCCAGTTAGGGGACATCCAAGAGTGGATTCACAAGTTGTACATGTTTCTCTGTCATTGTGCTAATTCCTCTCCATCGTGCTCACAGTCATCTTGAGATGTCATTTTGTTGCAGATATGGACTTTGAGAGATACCCATTTGGTGTCGTGAATGGTGATTAACGAACACGTGCTGCGGCTCGGTTTGAGATGTTTCCGACTTGAGACTGCGTTTGTAAGATGATTGGCTAATTTGTACTGAAAGATGAGAGAGGTTTGAGATTTCCAAGGAACACCGACTCCGTAACAGTAGGACATTTATCAAGTGCGGATAACTTCCAGTTCACAGACGATGACGTTGATGATAAAGAATCGAGGGTTACAACCGGCAGCAACCAGATTAGTATTTATCTTGAAGAAATCAGGCCTAGAGGAACTAATTAGATGGCTACAGATACTAATGCGATGGGAATGGTCAAAATGTGTCGGTATCAATGGGTATTTGTTTAAACGTTATCGATGTTAATTATGCTGATTGTACACCACATGGGGTTCAGATGCAAATCAATTAAATGAGCAGTTTCGAGAGTGTAAATTAATTGAGACATCAGGTTGGGGAAGTCATTAGACAGCTGCTTGTTTGGTATGCAGATCCGATTTGTATTTCAATTTTAAACTTAACACAGATGTGTGTAAATTTATTAATAAAATATGCACATATGTATGGATGGAGTAGGATGATAATATGTTCGTTCTATGACGCCTTTTCTATTCTAGTTTCGAAACGATGGCATTCCTGTGACTTTGCTTTGTGGTCATTTCTATAGAAGGTGTGGTTGTTAAGATGTAAACTGATTTTGTGATTCTGCTGACAGGGGGTCACAGCTAGATTCAACATCCGGTGAATCGATAGGTCACACTTGAGATGAAAATGTTGCACTGCGGCACGATTGCAAGGTGAAAGTTTTGTAAATTAGCCATATTCAGTCGTAGACATTTCTATTGGGTTCATTGATAAATATCTCTTACGCATTTCATATTTAAATCAAATTGGAGTGGCTGATCGATAATTGAACAAATTTTTGAAATTCTGAAGCGATGCAAAAGATAGCTAAGTGGGTTTTGGAATTTCATGTGGAGCTGGTAAAAATGTATCGCTTACTCTTCATGGTGCTCCAGTGGACACCAAATCACAAGACGAACCAAAGATGGGAATTGGCTTTATGTGGATCATCTGACACCAACTTGGGTAAAGGTGGTTAGTAGTTTGTCATAATACAGTCCTGTAGACGATGGCTTAGGTGGCTACGGTGTAGTGGTTAGCATCAATGTTTGTCCCTCTGAAGGTTTCGGGTTCAACTCTCGGTGTCGAGAAATATTTATTTCTTTAGAGAAATAGAATCGATCAACTGCTAAAGCTGATGTTAACTATACTGCAAAGGCATAACGTTGACAGAGTGGTCATGGCTCAAAAAGTTGATCAGGAGGTTGGGGAACAAAAATACTGCGAATTTAGTCTGGACACTACCTTCGGACGCCATTGCAATTTTATATTAACTGAGTTTCAAACCACTTCACCTTAACTGCGCCGTGTGAATAACATCATAAGCCCTTGAGCGCGAATGGATTATAAAAAAACAGGTGGCTGCGTTCTCGACTGACTACCTAAGTCCCAAGGTAGACTGGAAGAACGGGAAAGTGATTAAATATTTTGATACGATTATTTACACGGACGGTGGATGCCGCGGCTCAGTGACTATGCAAACTTCATGAGTTCAAGCCCCAGCTATATCCACCAACAATTTTTCTGGGCACCACTTCTCGTCGGGAAATGACAGATCTCCGAGAATATAATTTGTCATGAAAAAGCTTTTCAATTCGCCTTTTGGAGTCGGCAATGAATTGTAGGTCCCTTCCATTCATGCGAGAAATGAAACATCCACACGAAAATGGTTACGAAAAGCTATGCCTTGATTCATCCCGAACTGTCACACCAGTTATTTATTTATTTTATCCACACGGACGGCTCGAAAATGAGCTACGGAGTTGGAGCAGACATCTTCTCGGACAAGCTGAAAATGTCGACATCCTTTCGTCAACAGCATTTTGCAAGTGTTTTCCAAGGAGACCTCTATGAAATCCACAAATACTGCGTAGCACTAATGAATACTCCAACACGCATGCACAACACTGCTATCTTTATCGAATCGTAACCACTAGCACAGGCCACGGGTCACTACATATCCCTTTGCGTTAGTTACAAGGATAAAAGCGAAAAGGAATCCCTGTTCTACTTCCTTTGCAAATGTCCAGCCCTAGCGAGGGTAAAAGAACGCACTCTAGGTAAATTCTCCACTTTAACCAACTTAGTGCAAGTGTATGAGTATAATGTCAGTGTGAAGGGCTGATCGTAAATCTAATAAAAGTGATCATCGCAAACGCACTCCGGGTAAATTCTCAACTTTGACAAATTTAGCGCAAAGTGCAAATCAGTTTAAAGGACTGATCGTAAATCTCACAAAAGTGATCCTCATTGACTTTCCCTTTCTATTCCCATTTTCTGTGAATGTCAAACCAAGTCCAGTCTAGGCCAAAGACTCATCCAGAATTTACCAAAAACCACTTTCACTAGACTGACCACAACTCTACGATCACGATCGGAACCATTTGTGAAGATGTGAGGTGTGGGGCCAAAAATTATACTTACTCTGGATTTACCTCACTATGAAAGCCTCTCTTATCAGCTATGCATCACTTGTGTGATTGATCTCGGTAAAAAAAAAATGTTCTTAGCATCGCAAGTTTTATGCGCACTCTGCAGTGTTGGAAGCTCATTGAAATCTGCCTCCATTTTGATACCCCGACTAAATGACTAAATGAGGTGATGAAAGCGTAAAGTTCGGTTTCTTTTATTCAGTCTGTGGATTTGAAGGTGAGTGGGAAGGCTGTCCATAAAAAGCCGAGACACACATAGCCAAAGGTAGTTGGAGCTCTTCCTGAAGTCAGGCTTTGACAGTCGAAGTCATAGACTCCTGTATGGAGTTTTCTTCTTTGGAATAGGGTTGGACAAACAGAGGAAGCAAGGGATAGTGTCTTCCTTCTTTTTGTCTCTACAACTATTGCAGAAGTCATTTGAGATCATTCCCATGGGCCAAATCTCTGTTATTTTTAGATTCCGCAGGATACCAAATTTAGCGAATTCATCGGCCTTATAATTCCCTGGTATCTTACAAAAAAGGATCAAGCTTTCTGGTGGTGGGATGTATTCTCAGAAAAGTACAATCAGTCAAATCCACTATGTGTATAACCTTAACTGCCAAAATCGCAGCGGACTCAGCACTGAAGCAAAAGCAGAATTGTGAATCTATTTATATCACTTTTGAGAGTCAAGAGATCACCGAAGACTGATCAGCTGCTTTGATCGTCACCAAAATCGGGAAAAGGCTGTCAACTAGTTTAAATAACTTGGACAATGTACCATAGTGACCCTGGTCTGGGTTCATAGGCATGAGAAAGTTCATGATTTATCAAGACCATGATCACAGATCGGTTCCATTTGTCATTAAAAACTAATGGGATACAGACCTCAAATTTTCAGTGCTCTTTTTCCCCTAAATAGTTTGCATACAACTCAATATTTTTCCATAAGTACAAAACCTCTAACTCTGTTTTCATTCCCGCTTTCCAATAAAAATTTACAAAAACCCAAACTCTTAGATTCACAAACAATAGTCTGCATATCCGCTATCGTTTTACAAACAAAGCCAAGTGAAGACAAACATGTTTTCACCTAAGACAAAACACTAACGGGCTTCATTCTTCGATAAACAAAAACACAGAATAAAACCACAAAAATTTAATCTAATACATGACACACCGCTAATATGTCGGGATCACCCATAGCACACGAATTACGTCATGTAGGCCAAGATTAATGTTCGAATTAGAAAGTTACTCACACTCGATTATACTATCGAGATCTAAACGATACCGTTCGCTTGAAATTTTTCTCGTACAATAAATTATTTCACACTCTACCTAACCGAAATAATTTTTGCATATCAATAAACAAACCTCGATCTGAATACGCTCGAGCCGAAATTAGATCGACTATGGTAATTCAAGCATATCAACCAAAGATCATTCGGTTGGTGGAGAATATTTAAGAGATATCCGCCGCGATTAAGAGCCGAAAACCTCTCAAGCGTTCAATGAACTCAGCCGCACCGAAGAGAAAAGAAAGCAGCCGCCGTAAAAAGCTTAAAGAAACATTTCTTACACCCACTCCCGGAAGAAAAGTCACCTCAGGTGTGTGCGCTCTTAGTCGGTTTCGAGTTCGTTCCCCTCTCTTGGAACGATCGTGGCACATCAACCTGTGGAGACTGACCATGAAACACGCAACCCAAATACAGGCCGCAATCGACCAAGGCTGCGCGATCTCGTACAATCGTCACGACTACGGTCATGGACAAGATCATGGCCAATGACCATTAACTTGATCTCCAGCGTTAAATGTTGCTGGTGGTTCGATCCAGGTGCATACAACCGGCAACATGCTGCGCAACATCGGTAGTTGCGATCAAACTGTTGATCACTGGGTTGTATCCGAGATGAGCACATGACGCGAGAGCATTGGCCCGGTGAAAATTACCTCAAAAAGAAATGGCGAGGAGAAAGAACCCCCAAAGAGTAAGAAATTTTTGAAACAGTAACAGCCGACCGCGAGGTGGAATAGTTTTCTTTTGCACTCTTCCTCTCTCGCGCGTTCTCTACGTTACTTCCTCGTTTTGGAGTTTTCCTCCATCTCTGCGTGTGTAGATCGCTCTTTAGGTGGTGCAGAAGCAGATACTCAGAATACAACACCAAATATGTTGTGATAGGAGTTCTTTTCGTTCGAAACGACAACGACGAAGACGACAATGGCAATGATGAAGATGATGATGATGATGATCGTCGTCGTCATGATGATGGCATGTTGGTGTATGGTATGGCCGCGGTGGTCATGGTGTACACAAGAGCGAATATACACAAGAAGAAGGTAGTGGAAAAAAGTCAACACGGAGGAAAAATTCTTAAAGAAGTCTTCTAACTTATATAACAACTCATTACCTTGGCATAGACTTTAGTTCCACGGCGACCTTACAACGGTCAAGTTCGTTTTTTTACAGTACTGAGAGTAGTGTGTGGTGTGGCACAGGCGCAGAACTTTCCAATAATATTTTTTCCACAATTCCATCTAATATTTACACGCCTTGAACATTGTGCAGAAAATATCTCACACCAAACGAGGATACAATATATAATTTTGCGAGGAAAATTCTGATTCGCTTGCTCTATGCACTGCAAATTTGTAGTTTTAATTCGCGAAGGTTTGTGCTAGCGTTTCCCGGGAGAGCCTTGATCTCGATCGAAAAAAAGTTGGATTAAATAAAAATTTATTTGTTAAAAGTTTATAATTCTGTTGCAGTCGAATCGATTGCAATTGGTGCATTAACTAAGTCAAAGTGAGAGTATAGTGATTGAGAAAATAATTTTAATTATTTAAAATTAAATTTACCTACTATAAGCAGAGAAGAGAATATTTTATATTTTTTTCTTTAAACGGATTTTAAGTGTGAAAAATTCAAAGTGAATACATCCGCATCCGGCGAGATTTAATTCAATTCATTTCAAGGTGAGTTACAAGTGAAGAAAATTATTTAACCATACCAACGATAATTGAAAGTTATGGTTGAGTGTTTCTTTTGGAAAAAAAAAATTAGAAAAAAAGCTGTTGAACGGTTAGGAATTAGGTTTGCTTTTACTTTACGTAATTGTTGGACAAATAGCATTAACTCGGAGTTGGAGATGTATTTTTAGTTGGACATGGTATTTGTGAGCTTACTGCTTGCTTTGATGTTGTCTCAACATTTATCGTTATACACAGTCTTGAAGACTTTCTCACACTTTAAGGTAGAAGTTTGGAAAGGATTGAATGGTTAAGCGCAATAGCTAACAAGATAAATTCAATTGCAAAATTCTACATTGTACGACTTGATGTTAATCAAGTCCTGCTTTTGCCAATTCTGTTGTGTCTTAAAATTTCTGGGCAAATATTTTTAAAATTATAACTCACTTTCCAGAAGATCGAGCGAATTAGAAATAATTTTTCTTCTTACAGCTTCTTTGGTAAAAATGTACCCAAATATGTACTTAGAAATGAAATAAGTGCATCACATCTCTATAAGGTTTTTTTTTTACAATTTTTTCAGCCAAGTAGCTGCAGTTGCTCGATAAATTCATTTGAGTACCATAGGTGGTGCTTTGCCAACTTAGAAATGTTAAGCTACCTAGTATGCAAGTTTAGACAAAATCGAATTTAAACCCTTTTAGGTTGTTTCGCATTATTTTTAATTTTTTTTAAAAGTCACTAGATTCACTATCTTCGACTTTATAAGAAAAAGCTTGTTTAAGCATTTGAAGCTCAAGTCCGTGTGCCATTTAAACGCTTTTCCTTACCTGGTGTCAAAATAAATATATTGTTTTGCTAAATTTTCGTTTTTGCTAATTTGAGGAATTATTGAGTTTTTAAGGACTCTTAGATGCGAGCTGAAATTCAAATTTGCATCTTGTTTTCGTACACCAATCGCCTTCCGAATAATCCAATAAGATCCCAATAAGGACTTAACATTTAAATCAGCCTTCCGCCAGACAATTGAATTTATTTTACCTACAAAGATTTCCTCCAACAGATAGATACAATATTATTTATATGAAAGGCAATAAGAATTTAAAATCTGGTCGATAAGTTGCTAAAACTATTTTCTGACATGTATATGGAGTTGAAAATTGTAGAGAAAGGTTGCTAGAAACCGTAATTACACATACCTTTGCCTAGGATTATTGAGCAATTGGGTTTGGCACACTATTTTTATTAAGATATTCTTATATATACTACAGTTATTTTGACGTATTTTAGAAATTTTCGCGATACGAAAAACTACCCATGAATAAAATATATACCTTGATTGAAATGCCTTTTCTCTAATGTGTGCAAACCAATAAAAAATCGAAAATCGTTTAGTGGATTCAATCTTCAACCTTTTTTTTGACAAAAGAAAAAAAATTGTTGTTCTTCGACTCTAAATAGGCGAACAGGAATGAACTTTTTACACAAGTTTTTCTCAAAAGTTTGAACACTAATAATGGACAGATACAAATAAAGCAATCGAATTTATTTTCTTCGGTGTAGGTGCAAGGCTGGAATCCACGTTTTTACAGCGATACAAGGCATAGACACATGATATGCATTTTGATTAGCTCTTTCCTGTCGATAATATAGATCATTCCTTTTCAGAATAGTCAACCCTGTGCTATAGTTAAAAACCCACATCCTTCAGTGGACCTTAAATCTGTTGATCTTGATGGACAATCAGCCTCAGCGTGCGTAGAGATCATTTATTGAGCAAGACTTTCGCGGAAAAATCGACTGCGTATCGCGTTATCTGATCTTTGTTCTTAAACATTAATTATGATTTTATTAACTATAATTAATACCTCACTTAAATTTGTTACTGCGTTCAGTAGCATGGATTTTATCCTCTCTCTCACAGGAAATCTAGACGAAAATCTCACCGTTAAAAGATTTATAAATCAATTTACTAGTTTAAGGCTGATTAATGTAACGTACTTGTATGATGTTATAAAAGCGTGAGGATGTACAGCATTCTATTACACCATACGCGTACTGGATGCGAATTGTATTTATTTTTCACACCATGTGCAGTGCGGAGTCGGTGGTCGCAACTTTAAGAGCGCTTATCCAATTTTTGGTCGTAATAATCGTTCCAGTTAACATATTCATTATTGAATGTGCATGTGCCAGTGAGACAACGAAGTACCCAAAATATCGCAGCCGTAAGTGCTTCAGTTTAAAATAAGCCAAATCAGTCGATTCCATGCCGTTCATAGGAATTGGAAATCTCATAGACCACATTGTGGCGAATTTTGTGTAAAGATCTTGGCCTATACCCCGACAAGATCAAATTAACTCAAGAACTGAAGCCTCTTGATCATTTGAAGCGCCGATTTTTTCCCGATTTGGCTCTGCTCTGCAAGAAAATCCGGAATTTCTTTGTTATATCCTTATCGAAAAGCCCATTATTAACATGACTATTGTGATTGTTCTATCGAGCTTCTTTTATTTTTTAACATTTTGGCTGAAGCATTAAAAAATGTCTGTATAACTCTGCGCTGGTCATACTGGCGTAATTACAATTATTTTAATCCTAATAAAATGAGATTAACCCTTGTGTATTTCTAAACTGACTGAGATATTACAATCAAGTGAATATTGAGCACTATAATACCAAAACTATAATTAAAGCAAATATACCCTTGAGTTCACACATACATCCAAAATCCAAGTAAATTTTTTTTTAACTCCACATGGTTCGCAAAAATTAAAATATTTTGCTTTTCCTCGACAATCCAAAAGTTGTGAACATTTATCATTTGACAATCAAACAAATTGAAGAAACTTTTCTATGTGTGTTTATGGTGGACGAAAAAAGATAGAACAATATGAAAAAATTCATTTTCAACAAATGACAAGCAAAATATGACTTTCTCCAAAACAAGCTGAGCCCTCCTTCGTAAATTATGTACCTCATGAGAGATGAGACTTCACAAGACGTACAACAAAATTTCCCATCTTGGTGAATTTTAACTTCATTAAGTACAGAGAGCTTACCGTGGCCCAACGTGTCTTTGGTTTGAATTCACCGTGTATTTTGTAACGTTTCTTCTGTTTCTTTGTCCATGCCACCTATATGTTAGAATATTGTGTTTAGTTATGATCAAAATAAAATTCGAATATTTGATCCAATAAAAACGGATAGTCTCTGAAATGTTGATTGAAAAATTTAGATTTTTTTGCATTGATCCAAAACTAAAAAGATTTAAATGTAGGTATCAGTTTATAAATATTTGGTAATAAGGCAGAATTTTTTGAATGGCCCGCTTATCCACTATGAGGGTCGCGGGTTTATGGTGCTTAAGTGAACCCTCCATACTTCTCGATCTTACCCCAATCGGCTCTAAAACATTAGGAGATATCCCCATACGGATAGAGGGAAGATTTCGGACTTGGTCCAATCATCTTATTCGGAGTCTACCCAGTATTTTGACTTTTGATTTAGAATTTACTTAGGGCAGTAAATTTAAAAGAAATCCCTCAGAAGTGCAATATTATTTCGTCTAATGCTTGGAAAATATAGGGCCGTATGTACGTATCTGCATGATCAAGACTGAAACAATAACGCACTGCACTTGACCTTTAAGAAAAAAGGAAACGGGAACAAACTCTCGATTTAATCACACCCTGGTCGCATGTCTGTCTAGAACACAGTGTCTGATGATAAGGTTTGCGAATTTATAGTGGCAGGATTTGAGGAACCGAGATCTTTTACAACGAGGAAAAAATTGAAGTTTAAGAAAAAAATTCAGTTAGTCCAGCAAACCACCACAAAACTAATTAAAATATTTTCAATACGGAGATCTATTTACCGTACAGTCTGGATACACGAAAACCAAAAGTCTCGAAACAAGGAGTACATTTTTGCTTCCTTTCTAAACATTGAAATGTTCATGCTGAAGAACGTGAGAGGTGGTACCGCGCAAAATTTTCGGTGCATATGACTGGTTCTTGAATTTTCTCAGCTTTCACAGCAGTCCAAGGCACTAACCACTCATCAATGGCGACCACAAGTCGGCACAGTATCTATGTATCGGCACAGTAGGCTATGGTTTCATACCAAGAAATAACATTTAAATGGAAATTAATTTTTCTGAATTTCGGTCAACTAAGGCTTGGGAAGACAATTCTTTTAGGGTCTCACAGAACTTCTAGGTTCATCGAGATACATTTAAAAAGTTTTTCTTCCCTTCGTCAACCCAATTACCCAAACAAAACTTATACTACACAGATGGTTCCAAAATGAAGTTCAACACATGAGCTGGTGTCCTTAGCGAGGCTCACACGATCATTAAGTCTTCGGATTCCAGAACAATTATGCATTTTAAGTTCAGAAAGAGGAACCGCCTCAGGTTTATTCCTTATTTTGGGCCGTAGATAAATGGTGTTTCTGTCCTTTTTACTTCCAACCTAGATAGGGGAATTATTGCAATCGGTCACTAGAAATCGCTTGTACCCATTTTTGAAATGATGTTTGTGTGTGTGTGTGCGTGTGTGATCACATTTTTCGCCTTCGATATCTGGAGAACGAAACAATGTAGGATCATGCGGTTTTTTTGTTTTATTTGTCAGCATGAAACTTAGCGCTGATTTTGAGCATAATCGGACTAGCGGATGCTTAGGATATTGAAGAAATGTTTTCTATCAAGTTCGCACCACAACTCTTTGTGGAACAATTGAACAGTGTGCATTCAAGTTATTCGCCTTCGATGAATGTTTTCTTTAATTTTTAAAGAAATAACAATATAACTGTTTTTGATATAACACATTATGAGGTGGAAAGTATAGGACTGGCTCCCCAGTCGAATTTTTTTTGGTTTCAATCGATACATGTTTTTGGACACAATGGACCTTAGTGCTGGTTTACCAGAAAGCATGCGTAGTTCTTTAGCTCACACATTACTCATTTTGATAAATTTGATTTGGGATTATTTATGCAACTCAAGGCGTCAACTACAGCCCATATCTGTCAGAAAGACTTAATTGGCTTATACAAACGTTAGGTGGACTTATGCGTTTCTTCTTTCGTGATTTCAGAGTTTTAACATCAAACTGTTTTGATGGCAACTGAAATCGGTTGAGGGTGATGATAAGGGCTGAGACAGTAAATAAGTTTCCAGACCTATTATAATGTTTAAGAAAAAGTAGCTAAGGCAGTTTTCTATTGAGTTCATTGCTACCATTTGTTGTAAAATGTAACAACAATGATCATATTTCGTATTCACAATTCAACTTTACGCATTCCAAGGCCCATTAACAAAAATGTTCATTCACTGCCTAAACGACAGCTGCGTGTGTTAAAAGTGAAAATGGGCCAATTAATTTCCGATCCACTTTCGCAGTGATCAACATTTTTCAAGCCGCCAAAGTTAACAGTGGAAGCGATTACAATAGCTAAGCTGTCACTCGAACATCTTTGTTAACCGACATGATAGACATTAACAAGATGCTGTTGTCAATATAAATTTCTCATCATACATCACGTTGGAGTTTTCGTTGAGAAACCGAGAAACCGACCCAAAGACTGAAAAAAAAAACAGGAAATGCAATCAGAATATTCTTTTTTCTTAAAATTCATTTAAAAATTGTCTCTTGCTAAATTTGAATAAACAAATTTATGCTAATGAATAAATGGATTCCAAAGAAGGGGCGTGTAAATTGCTTACACATTCATGAGAAAGAATCAACCCAATGCATTAATCAAAGTAGTCAGCGTTGGGATGGCGACTAATTAGAAGGTCAGGTTTCGAAAATATGGTAGCAAATTAATGTCAAATGTTAAATTTATTCTGAAGGAACATTATTAACATGAAAAACAATGATATGGAAGCACTTTTTCAAGTGCCTCTGTTCTGCAGTCATGACTTGAACAAATATTTACTTAGCGATGAATGCAAACACACCACAAAGAAGTCCAACTAGTGTATCTGGAGAAGAAAAATCAACTATGGTGTACCACTCTCTCATCAACGATTCATTGCCATCATTTAGCACAACTTAGGACGAAAAAAAAAGAAGATTGTGCAAAGAATAACAACTTCAAGAGTCATGTCTAGCGAAAAAAGACCAGAGAGAGGTGCTGGTAGAAAAAAAAAACTAAGATAAACACGAAGCAAATGTATCTATTCTTCGCTCTTTCTTTGCACTTGGATTTGTTTTACTTTTTCTGTCTGTTTCCCTTCAACCCATCTTCAACGTTTTTTATGTCGCCATTTGCATCCTTTGGCCCAGATGGAAATGGGTTTGTATTTTTTATGTGCCATGTTCTTTGCAAATGTGCACATAAATCACAAACTTGTAAATCGCCATTCTATAAGGCCGTACATATCGCGTTGGTAATCGTGTGAATGTCATGATTTAGGATTAGAGTGCTAAATGTTACGATCTGTTGTCCTTCAATGAAGGAGGCGGATTTGTTGAATGATATGACACCTTTCACATAAAGAGGTTTTGAAGGGCTTTACGAGCATTCCTTTGGTTATATCTTTAGACAATTAAGACACCAGAAAAAGGTCATTGCTCGAATTCCTTCAAACATCCGTTATTCAGACCACTCCATCTAATACGAGAACAAATTCTAAAAACCAGTGGCAAATGTGAAATATCTCAAATGGAAGCCAAGTAGTAAGAGGCGCCGCAAAAACTTTACCCAGAGCAACAAATCAATAACGGTGGTAATTTGTAACACCCCTGCCTGCCAATCACACTCATCGGCGAAATGGAAAATTATTCATATATTCATAACCTGCATAGTTATGAATTATGACCAATTAATCATACGTAACACGGCTCGGAATGATGTTAAACTTTTTTCCTCACCCCAATTATAGCGTCGAGTTCGCTTGCCAACTCTTTTATATTGCTCCAACCGAATTCCGTAGTTTTGTGCTTTTATTTTTCTGTTGTGTCTGAATTTTTACGATTATGGATTTTTTCACCATCTGCACGTGTGTGTATGCCTGCAGACAGATAAGTGCAGTTGGTGTACTGTTTTATTTTTGCAAAACAGGTGTAAAAATACGCGTACTAGATCTTTTACCGATATGACTTCTCCACCTATTCCACACACTTCTTGCTCATCTTTGATGATGCGCTGCTGCAACACAGCACATATACACTACTTTTAACAACAAAAAGAAAAATTCACAAGTCCATGTTCGATCGATTACTGTTAGCGATATAGATTTTTTTTTTTATTTATAATTGTTTTGTATGCGCAGAAGAGTCAGTGGTGTTAGTGTTTGCAATTTGTCTAGACGCTGAACTACAAAAGGGTGTTACTGATTGTGGTGCGCAGATTCGCTTGGGTTTATCTGCTTTTTTTCGCCCCATCGTCATCAATATTCAGACGAAGAAGATAGGTTATAGCTTGAAAATCAGTGATTCAAAGTGCATAGTGTGTTGGATTGGTGTATATACCCAATGCAGTGTGGAATGAAGGCTAAACGCTACGCCTATTTTATGTCGGTGATGTGTGGTACAGAAACACACTCGAGAACAACGTCGACAACGATGAGGGAACGACTTTATAATTAGACTTAAATAAAGTACACATGTTCGTTGAAACTTGGACGCAATTATTAACATCCGAATGGAGAGCGGATGGAGAATATAGAGGGCAAAACACAATAAAAGGGCATCGGTGATGCGGCTGCTGCTGCTGCCGCTGCTGGTGATGATGCTGCTCCTGTTGCATGTGAATGGACAGTGGACGGATTATTTGCTCTAGTCAAGAGTGAATAAATAGGTTTTCTTCTAGCTGCGGATTTATTTGTTTTAAATTGTGTTGGTACATATACATACGGACATACGGGAGCTGCTGGCATCGCATTGAACGACTAGTGTGCAGAGGGCAATTTAATTGGTACACAAAGATTGTTTGAGGATTTATATATTTATTTTGCCTACAAGGCAATTGAAAGAGATATCAGCGGAAAACAAAATTAATTCTTGTCTTTCTGTGGAGATTGCGTATTGTGTTCTCGATGGGGGTTAATGGAAAATTAAGGTGTGGTGGTGTTTTGTTCACACCCTTTATTGTTCGGCTAATGAAAGTGTTAAGCAATGAAATTTTTTAAATTGTTACTTTCAAAGGTGTTATTTGTTTATGAAGTCTTTTGGTTATTTATCTTTTGAATCTTAATGGTGGTGCCAGTCATCCTGCTGATTGCAACCATAAACTGCTCAAGTGATATTCGAGCATTTTTCTAATCGAATTTTATGTTAATCCGGAAATATATTGCAAACTTGAGGCGTCGGCATCGTGGCCAAAATGTTGTGTTATGACAAAGAAGCTTTTTTATTTGAATGTTGTCAGAGTGGCTGTGTTTAGTGCGTTGGACTACTAAGCAAGCTGCGTGGGTTCAGGTCCCAGCAATGTCCACCGAACATTTTTCGCAGCAGCACCTTTCGTCGGGAAATGACAAACCTCCGAGAGTACAATTTGTCATGAGAAAGCTTCCCAATTCCCCGTTCGGAGTCGGCAAAAAATAGTAGGTCCCTTGTATACGTGTGAACAATACAACACCCACAACATGAACGGTTGCGAGAAGCTAGGCTTTGGCTCATCCCGAGCTGTCGCGCCAGCTATTTATTTCTTTATTTTGAATGCTCAATGGACCGCTTGTGCTCTTCTCTGGAGAATCACTCTAAACTTTCGGTTTTCTTTCATAAGGATTGAAGATCAGAGTACAAAGTTAATTTCGATGTATTCTATGTTAGAAAATCCCATACACTCCCAAGTTCCATGTCTTATCTTACGATGCAAATTATTCTCCGTCACTCACTTGGATCAATCAATAATCATGAATGTAAACTAAGAGCAAGCCCATCCTTTCTGACCAAACTACCAACATCACTTTCACCACCTAAAATATTATGATCCATTTCGTCTACAGCCTATAGGTCAGGCATACAATTTGTAATCATTACTCCCTATTCCTTTGAATACCGATGTATCTATGTATCTACATTCCAACCTAAAAAATTACCATCCCAACCCGAAATTGAGAAACATAAATCATGGATATTGCGTAGAAGAAGTTAATGTAACTGAATACGACTTCTCTAATCGCTCAACTAACTGTCTGTCTTCTAATCTCAAAAATTAAATAACAAAAAAAAAAAAGAAAACTGTCATCAAGAAGAATTCGAAAAAAAAAAAAAGATGTTAAAATTTTTTAGTGACATCTGTCTCTTGAACAAAAATTAAACAACAAACCACGTGAACTTTGAAAAAAAAAAATCTACGACTGGACTGCATTAAATCGATTAAAAAATGTATATAAACCAGGATAGAGAGGAGAAGATGGACAGAGAACAAAAAAAGAAGAAGAGATTTTACGATATGGGCCATTACCCTTCATCATCTAGGTTAAAGGCACGGCCGTACGCTATCGTGTTTGGGTTTCTATTTGTATCTCATTAGAATGGAGATACATATGTATTTATTCATAAATTACCTTGATTTCTTTTCGGCTCTACACGGAGTGGGCTTCTTTTGAACTTGATTTTTGGATTTTTTTTTTTTTTGTGGTTTGTCTAGAATACGGGTTTGGAAGGCTTTTGAAGATGATCCGAGATTTTCCACGTAGATAATTGGAGGATATAAGCGAAATAAACGGAAGTTAAAATTGGAAGATTGAGAAGAGGTGGACTACACGTGACATGATTTGGTGCATGGCTGTCCGTTGGGATACTTACATGGATATTCATGTAATGTTTTGATTAATGTTGCCACACATGTCACGGATCTGGAGCTTATCTTGAGTAATTCTTGGCTATATTCCGTGATTTCATAACTTCATGATCGACGTCGATGCATACCAACGACGAAAGAGTTATCCAACATGGTTAAGTAGATAGCTTTTGGGATCTTTAATCAACAGAGAGGATTAGTGTAGCACATCTATGAAGCTCCTGTCACATAATTCGTTAAGGTTCGAATGGGGAAACCCTTATTTGTTTCATGTTATGAGATTTTTATTTTTAGTCCCCGTGTCTTCGACTTATGTATCTAAAATTCTATTGGACCATAGTCTTCTTAAAGGCCCTAAGCTCTATAATCAAAAGAAAAAAAAAATAGGCGGCGCGACAGCTTGGGATGGGCCAAGGCCTAGCTTTTCCCAACCATTCATGTTATGTGTGTTACATTTTTCGTACGAATGGAAGACCTACAATTTATTGCCGACTCCGACCGGCAAATTGAGAAGCTCTTCCATGAAAAAATAATACCCCCGGAGGCTTGTCATTCCCCGACGAGGGGTGGTGCGGCACAAAATGTTCGGAGCACATAGCTGGGACTTCAGTATTTTTTGAGGCTTTAGGGGAAATGCGGTTAAGGTTAATAGGGCTAGGAAACATTTTTCTAGAAACCACAGGCAAAATAAGCCCATCGCGATCCCTAGAGGAACCTTTAAAGGTACAGAAACCTGACCACTCATTCCTTTAAGCATTTGCTCACAGCACCAGCGTGAGAAAGTATGCTAAACGTTCCAGTTGCATATTTTTAATTCAGAGTCCGTGTATATTTCGCATTAGGCCGATGTCAGTAACCCACTTACGCGATGTAAGTTTCCTTTAGTCCCTATCTCTTAGTGTTAAGTTTTTGCTCCTAGTTTCAAGCTTCTAGCTCTACTTGCCCAAATCAATGTTGAGCGGCGGATACAAAATCAGAGACAGCGCTGGGCGTATCTAGGTCCTTTTGTAGACTGACTCATTCCTTAAAGCGCGTCAAGTTTGTGCTTTCTTGATGAGGAGTAATTCAATGAAAAGTTTTACAGCTCAAAGTGATGAAATGCTTCTGTGACGCGAAGACACACCAAATAGTGCATCTGTTGAAGCTTGGTAGTGCTGGTCCTCGGCGACAACGTTTTAGTTACAATGTAAGCGTGCGTCGTTTAGTGTCATAATTATGTATTCGTAAGCCTAGGTACTCTATAACGAGTTGTCGCGGTAGACAAGCACCATGTCTTTTGTACTCCAGTGACAGCCCGCTTGTACTTAGCTACTTATCTCAGACTGATAAGCATTCCAAATCAACTCATGACTCGTAGAATAAAATAAAAGTCGCGGAGGTTTTTCTCAGCGTTAAAACTGAGGTTTCACTCGATAGCGGGTTTGGATTGCGGGATATGAAGGGTTCGAGGGTAATGAATGGGCTGACTGCCTGGCGAGATGCGGCGCTTGCCGCCCACTCGTTGGCCCCGAATCCTGTTTTGGCGTACTACCCATCAGTGCGTACTCCAAGATAACACAATAGGAGATCAACAAACACGCTGACTACTGGGCCAAACTTCAGGGCCTTAGACAAGCGAAAAAGTTCTTTAACCCCAACCTAAACAAGGTCAAGACTTTACTGATCTCACCAAAGACGAGTTAAGAACGTTAACGGGCTATTGAACGGGACATTATCCACTCAGATACTATCTGCATAAAAAAGAGTGAGATGCCGATACTGGCCGGCTCTGTGGAGTACAGAAAGAGACTGCTGAAGAGCCGCAAGAAAAGATTATTCCACTAGACGCGAGCCTCGGTCAATCCAGCGGAAATTCGAACCTAAGGCTGTACTGAGGTTTATCAAAAGACTCAATATAACCTCTGGTTAAACCATATGGGTCACCACAATAGACCTCATAGGTGGCTGTGCGCTTTAAAAGCCCCTAATACAGAATAGCGTCCGAGGTTGGTGTCCAGACTAGCGGGAGACATTTGTAGTGTTTGTCGTTGCTATAATTTACGGTAATTTTTTCGAATCTCATGATGTCATAGTCATCAACTAAGACCTGGCCTCGTCACATTCCCTTGCTTATAGGACAGGTCTGGCCGATCAACTACCAACACATAACTACCCCAGGTTCAATGGAATAGTGTATTACTCCGAGAGTATCAACCTTAAAGTATCCAGTACTTAAGTCACAGCAAATTATCTCTCAAGCCTTAGAATGTTTAAAGACAACTCTCCGCTGGTTTACTTAAGCCTCAGTATAGGCTTAGACTAACTTAGAGATGCTTGGGTGAGAAACAAGCAGCCATTCCACTTATTTAACTACAACAACTTCTACTTTGTCCATTGAATAAACACGTAAAAGACACACATCCCTTCGGCGCTTAAGATCACTTAGAACCTATCACAGTCACCACTGCCTACAGGCTAATGGACAAAAACCCTCTTCCAGTCAGTTATGCAAATAAAAAGAAAAAAACCTCACATCCAGCTTGCAGAGGCAACATTGACTTTGGCCATAAAACATAATTCCAGGAGCGTACAATTGTCACCATCGAAGAGCCGATACGAGTACACACTCATACTCACACATCGACTTGGTTTAGCATCCCATCAGTAAGTCATGACAGCGAACCAATGTCAACAATCTTCTGCGCACTTTGTCACTCCACACACATCTGCATGCACGTATTTACAATTTTTAACTTCCGCATAGAAGCCGAGGACACATACCAGCTCTTATCCAGCTCACAGAGGGTTTCATTGATTTGCGCCTGGGAAATGCATTTCCATCATTTGCCTAGTGTGGACAATTTTTTGCTATGAAAAACTATCTGAGTGTGCTGATGATGTCTTACGCAAACTGGTAGGCAAAGGTCCATGACCACAAGAACGATAAATGCTAAGAATACTTTCTTTACAGCGCGCATCTTCACTTTCTTCCTGGTGTTGCAATAGTAATGGCATCCCATGTCTGGATCCAGGGGAGTCGTCACCAGATTACTGTATCTTTCTCCTCTGGCGTCTTAAGTTTCACTTGCGAGTGCATAAAACTAACGGAAGTTGTGTATCAAAAGTATCCATTACCATGGTGGATGTTTAGTGCCAATGAAAATGAGAAATTTTCTAGTAAAAAAGAAATGGTCGCCCATGGATGAATGAATGTGAACATGAATCCAGGACAGGTCAGTGTCATGCCAATTTATTTCGATGGTGGCACGATGTCTTGCCTTGTCGTGGTTCAACTAGGCTTTAAGTTTTGATGGTGACAGTTTTATGGCTGGTTTGGCGACTAGTTGTACTTGTCTGGAAGTCAGTTGTAGCTTGGCATTGCAATGGAGCAAGTATGTAATAGGCGATTAGTAAACAGGAAAGACAGGTTTCCCGGAAATTGATTAAACTTATCTACTTCGGGGTGATAAAATATGTAAACTGCCGAAGAAGGTATTTTCGACTGGCCGTTGGAAACCAAAGGAATGTCCCATTATAATAAAAAAAAAATTATTTTGTTCACTAAGGTTTTCGACGAGAAACATTGCCGTCTGCTTTTTGACAAACTGCTTGGTAATTTGTCAATTTCACACTTTTCATCAAGATTAAGGGTAGAAAGGACGCAGTTGAATACGACTGTGCCCTGCTTAGAGTTAATAGACCTCTGGATAGCATGGTGTTGGATATAAGGGATCTTTGACTGCGGCCTGAAAGACGCAACGTGGTAGAGAGGAGTAATGAATGCCAAGAAAAAATACATTAGCACCGACTCTCTAGGCTGTTTAGCAGCCGTTTCTTAAGGTAGAGATCGATCGGTGTTCCAAATGACTTCAAGCTTACTCCGGCCCGATATGAAATATTTGCAGCCTATGTTGTGAAGTTAGTTTCAGTGGACAGCTGGTCAGTTGAGTTCAGGAGGCTGCTAAGAAGCAGTGGAATTTTGGCATGTGTTACCTGCTGCTCACTTCATTCATGCGTGAGTGGCTTTGGAGGGCTATGTGAGCTGGGTAGGCTCGAACCTCAGTAATATCCACCCAACATTTTTCGGATAAATTGTCATAAAGAAGCTTCTCAATTCATCGCTCGGCCAACGTGCAATGGACTTTGTCTATCTACGTGGCAAAATAAGGGCGGTTTTGGCAAGACATGGGCCTTATCGTCAAAAAATGTCCTTTGGATATTTGGTGGAAGGGGATTTCGCGGAAGTATGTGACAACCTTTTGCACAAAACTTCAAACAACGGAAGTTTTTCTGATTATACCTGGCGCTGCTCTCGAGCGGCCTTTCTTTCCTTCAGGACTGGCTTCAGCCTGAATCAGAGCATGGACTGGGCTGTTCTCAAAACACAAGACTGCACTCCTTGTGAGGCAAGGAGAGACTTATGCTAGCACAAGAATAGCACAAAGAATAGCTGGAGGGGTCTGCAGAAAAGACTGTAGGCAAGTTATTGACGTTCCAACGGGACACTTCGGTTTTGCGAAGCATCTCAGACTGGAGTGACACTACTATCTGCGACGCTAATGAAGAGCGCGACGATGCGTCGAACCATTTCCTTTGCGATTGTTTTGCGTTTGCTCGGATAAGGCGGTAAATCTTCAATGCTACTGTAGGCTTTTCATCATTGAAGCGACTTTTCGGTTTTTTTTTTAAAGTTCCTAGCCTTCGGTAGAAACTCAGACGGTAACTCTTATGCTAAGAACGAAAGAAGAATAACTCTTGCCACGGGTTAAGCACAACTTAATAGCAAAGGCCTTTCTCGAACAATGAAGCTTATCATCGCAGTCCTTGCTTATGACGCCAAGGCATAAACTTTGTTAAGAGTCGATGGGGTCCCTCGGTTGTTTGAAACTAAAAATTGTTTGGGTGATCTTCCTTTGCATAGGGACGATTGATGCCACGATAGTTCAAATAGTGTCAACAGCGGCAAAAATTGCTGGGTGGAATGGCCAAAACGTGTGATAAAGAACGTGCCTAGTACTTTAGGTCATTGCTTTAGAAAAAATAATGATGCCAGGACTTTGAAGAGCTGTTGGAGAAAAGTATCCTTTGACCCTTCGGTAGACAAACTTGTTGTCTTATAGCAAGATAGGTCGAATAAGTTTGTTAATGGTGTTGCTGTCTTTATTCTCTAAGAATGTGTGAACTAGGCCTAATCCTGAGTTGGATATATCTCGCCTCTCAGAATTTGGACATTCAAAGTTCCATTAAAACAACAAAAAACTTTAAGACCCGCTTCAGAGAACCACACCGATTCTTTCAGTGCGAATTACCCTCCATTATCTCACCATTAACACATGTATCTTCAAATAGCTGAAAGTACAAAAAAGCTTCTCAAGATGATAACTAATCCACATATTAATGGAAAGTCAGAGAAAATGAAAAGAAACATCCAGCCAACCGTCTGGCGGAGCACTTTTCACAAGAAATGGAATAAAAAATGGAAAAAAAAGTTACATAACTCCAAGAACTCGGTGGGAAGTAAGTAGAAGAAAAAGAATCAAATATCATTTAATTACTTCTGGCCCGTATGTGTGGCTCCTGTATTCCACCGTCGTCGTGGGCTACCTCCCTCCAAGCGCTACCGCACACGCACACAGAGCAAACCCATTAAACTTTATGAAAAATGTATATTTAAGGTGTTTTATTGCATCCAACGACCTCTACATGTCGCATCGCACCGCCGCAACTGGTATTTCTCTTGTGTTGGCCACAAACTACAGGCCAGTGGTCATGGTCATGAAGGAACTTTTGATGTTTCTAGCGAGAGTTTTGCTGGCATTTCACAGAACATATCCATCTTTCTGCGAAATGCGATTATGTGAACAGCGAACAACAGAGACCAGTAGTATGTACCTGGAAGTGCCCCACTCAAGGCAGGATGTGTGATTTATATGCCCGCGGAGTAAGCCCACCAACCTAATCTAATGCATTCTCAACTTTCATCGACATTGAAACACTGCAACCTACTTCTGGTTGACCATTCCTGCAGAGAGACAAACCGAACCCGGGAGAGTCATTCAAATGTGAACGACTTCAGTATCAATCATCAGCTGGGATATAAAAAAAAATCTCTTATTGTTTGTATCTGCACACACACAGATAGTTGACCAGCGCTCTGGCGCAGCAGCACCATAAATGGTTTTGGGAACCGCAGGAATGACTTATGTGCAAGGGTGACGCAGATCAAAATAAATAAATCTTTGTTCGGTGTTGGGCGGTCGGTCGCGGGTTCCTCTGTGCAATTCTCGACTTTGGAGAGAAAGTTTTCGACGACCAAGAATAGAAGTTTCCACCATTTGAGCCAGTGACTCGGCTCGAAAGTAGGCGGTCTATCAATGAGTCGGATTTTTATGTGATTTATAGTACGTTGATGGTTATGGTTCTGGGTGTTTTGATTAATGGTCGTGTTTTGATTAGAGGGCTTACGAGGAGTTTAAGCCTGATGAGAATTTTGTTTGTTTATTTTATTTTATTTTTTTTCGGATAAAACTATAGAATATGGTAATTAGTGAAAGCGCTGCTTAGGCTTTCGGATATTTAACTAATTTTTATAATGACACCTATAATGAATTTTTTTTTTCTTTTTGTTTCAGGTAATTTGATGATGTAACAAAAGAACAGCTTGTGTCGGGTTTGGTGAGTCTTAGTTGAGTCGTTGGTATCGATATGGATCGGGCAGGTATTGAATTACTATATGACGGGGATATCGAGAAGGCGTCGTGAATACCCGTGAATTTTTATCGAAAATTTATTACTACCATATAGCCTTTCGGCGCCAGGCATTCCGAGAATATAAGTGAATCTGGAGCTAAGACGTTGTTAGCTGTCAAAAAGAACACGTTGGACTACATTTGTGGTAAACAAGGAGTTTTCTAAGCAGTAAACCATAAAAATTGCTCTAAAGTCCAAATGCTAAGGCCAAATGCTAAGAGGACTCACGCCATTATAACATCGGCCAAAAAATCGGAAAAATCTATTCCTCATAGACATCTCACCCTTGGCCATGAGGGTACTAGCTTTTGGTTCTCCGACTGTGGGTCTAGGTAGAAGTGGCGGTTTAACTGATGAAGATTGGTGAGACAGCCAATCGCTGTGCTCTGGGGCCCAGAGCAGTGAGACCCTGACGCATTCGCCCAAGCGGATAAGCTCGTTTCGGCACTCAAGCACCAGTTTGGAGGATATGGTAGCCGAGTCAATAGATTTGATAGCGGCTTGGCTATCTATGAGGATAGCAATGTTTTGTTTGTGTGTTTTGTCATGCCCGAGTTGCGTGCAAGCTTCTCGGATTGCCAGTAACTCCGCCTGGAAGACGCTGTATAATTTTGCTATTTTCAGTGATTCAGAGTAGACTCTGGCACCCAAGCCACAGTCAGTCGGTGCAGATGACCGTGTCGAAATCTTTACCAATTCGTTTTTTTTTTTTCCACTGTACTCTGGTGGGGAATCCCACGTGGAAGTTTTTTTTCCTGAAGTTAAATTTGGGTGTGATCTAGTCGGTTGGCAACGTGACCATGCCATTTGGTAGCGAGCCTAGGATGTTGCTGTGACCGTAGGGCCGTGCAGTCCAGCACCGAAATTCTTTGGAGCCTTTTAAGTTTTGTAAGGTTGTAGCCTTTGCTCAGCACGTGCCACCATACTGGCGACTCATAGGTGAGAATTGGACGCACTACAGCTGTGCACATCTACAAGGTCATCTTCGGTTGAAGTCCCCACTTCTTTCAAAAGGTCTTACTGCAGGCATAGAAAGCTACACATCCCTTCTTTCTTCTGTTCAAGGTTTTGCTTCCAGTTAAGTTTAGGGTCAAGCATGATACCCAAATACCTAGCGCTCGACGATAGTGTGAGTTTGGTTTTGGTTTTGGTAGTGAATAGCATCAGTTCAGTTTTTCTCAGGTTTACACCAAGGCCACTGTGGGCCTTATACTGAAAATAATGGACTACCTGTATGTACTGCTTTTACACATCCTTCGCTGTTTCGAAAAGCCTACGTTCCAAGTTTGAAGTCAGCTGCTGGTTGCTTGACTTTCATACAGAAATGTTGTTACGGTCGTCCTTAATTTCTTTTAATTTAAAACTGAACGACAAACTTCGGTTAAACTGAAGAAAACTGCAGCAAAGCTTGCGAGTGAAAAAATTTGCGAGCCCAAAGGAAATGTCAGAACCCCTTTTACACAACATATTGGACTAACTGTTGAGCTAGATGCTGAGCTAGATGCTGGCAATCGGTTAGTGCGAACCTGATTCGCGCTAGGGTGCACCGTTTTGTTACCACGAAACTCACTCAAACCTATTTGTGTGTTGTTGATTGGTTGTGTTGGGATAATGTGGTTAAATCCAGCCAGAGTACGTTGTCTGGTCCTCGCCAGGGCCGGACACCTGCAGAGGAAATGAAGTAGAGATTCTGTTTCATTAACGTCCTTGTAGCTTCTGCAGAAGTTATTGTGAGGAATACCAAGTTTGACGGCATGGTCTCCAACTGGCCAGTGGCATGTGATAATGGCTACAATTCTGGGAATATCTGATTTTGATTTACCAAGTAGCTCTTTTGACTCAGGTTTGTTGTAATAAGGCCATGTCTTTCTGGAAACGGCGCAGCTGGTCAGGCCGTTCCACCTATGATGGGCAAGCAAGACGAAGTGATAATGTGTTTAGCCCTTAACAGTGCCCAGCGAAATATCGACACTTTCCACAAAGGGCCGATCATCTCCGAGCCAGCTCGTCGGAACGCTCATTGCCCTCAAGATTGCTATGACTTGGGATCCATATCAGTGTAATTATCAAGTGGGTACTTAGTTGATTGATTACAACCCGGCATTGCTCTACCAGGTTTGAGAATGTGGTAACCGCATCAATGGGTTTGATAGCGGCTTGGCTATCCGAGAAAATAGGAATATTTTTGTTGAATGTTGAAGTCACAAACTATTTCAGTTGCCTGTTAAAATGAACCTTTCATTCGTGTTCCAACATCTTCGTCAGTCGCTGGATGATAAGCCGTAATATGAGCTGCAAACAATTGCTATCTGTGGACTTACATATGTACTTAAAAGGCTAGTCCCTCTTTCTATTCGTTTTTTCGATTTGTTTTCCAGACTAAAACATCACTTGGTCTTTGTAACTGAAGTCCGGTCTTCCTTGTCGTCTCGAACTTACAGGCTGGTATTCAAAGAGTCTCATGGATGGATTATTTTTTTTTCTAATCTCTCCGCATATAGGCTTTCCACGCAACTAGTTCATTTTGAGTTTAACTCAAAAATAATCGACAAGAACACTTTTCATAGAAAGTGTGGAGTTAGGAAAGACTACATATACTGATTCGAATAAAAGCTCATCAGAAAAATGTAAAAAAAACCAGACATTCATTGCATACGCTATCATTGTAATCTCGACAGGGCCGTGTTGCCTTCCGTCTTCGACTCAAAACATGTTTTAAAAGTCTTTCCCATTTCTACCACTAGATCCGCAGACAGAACTCCTGCCTCTACTTTGCATGCAATTTCCACTCAACAACACTGCAGCATCATACCCGCCTTGGGACAGCTTACATTACAAAACGTTTACCACAGCCTGTACTTACATATTAATTTCCTTCTCGTCCACTCAGCGTATTTAACAGATTAAAATCTTCCTATTAACACACTGGGTGCACTGTAACCATAGCACCCATAAACTAAAGATACTTCTCTCATCTGCTTATTAAATAAACAATTATGACTTCAGCACCGCAAAAGAGATGAGAAAAGGCAATAAAACTCAGCCAATAAATTACCCCGAATCTGACGCGCCTAGTAGTGGTTAGCCTGTCCCCCAGCTCTCGGTCTGACCTCCCGGAGGGTAAAATGCAAATAATCGTGAACGCCTGATGAGTCAGGCGAGAGCCATTCCGCCGATGATTATGATGATGATGACGGCGGCGGCGGCAGCAGCGGCAGCCGTGGGTTTGTCTTTATCTGGGTTTCTTCGGTTTTTTCTTCTGCATCTCCTTAAACTTTTGCCTACATTCAAGAGCCATTACAAAATTATCCGTAATAATGATTGTGGGAACCGTACCGCGGCCAATAAAAAGGTAAACAAGTTCCTCTTCTCCTTCTTCGTCTTTTGCTTTCGTTGGTCTATCACAGCCTCATTATGCACATTTCCACTGTGTAACAAAGTATCTAAGTACTGGTGTCGATTGTGCGATGGCGGGGCGCGGACTGTACAATAACCTCAAATTGTTGGCCAAAGTTCTCGTTGGCGGTCTTTTTCAAAATATTTGCACAAATTGAATTCTAATTTGTTGCCGCCGTTGAAGATGCCAACGTAGAACACAACAACTAACCCGCGACAGAGTGTCAGTGGCTGAGAGAAGAACATCAAAAGAATACAACGACTATCTCTATGTATCTGGGATAATAACGTCACGAAGATACGATTAGAATACAACACGTCCGCGCGCATCAAACAGAGATACACATGGGGGAAAATGCTAGAATTCTCGCGTCCGTAATTGATTTTGAATTCCAACGAGAAGAACGAACGATTTTGTGGAAAGTCGGTCCCACAGATGATGCCCACTGGAGATCCCAGTCGTCGGGTTTTCTCGCGGAGAAAAGTTTTCATTATCATAAGGGAACAGTGCCACTTCGGATGCACATTTCCCCGCCGTCTGTTGTCGTTTGACTGGAGCGTGTTTAGCGTTCAAATATTTACCATAAAAAGGAAATTGCATGAATTATAGGAAGACAACCATAAAGGCTTCTGGCAGCGAGGATTGCTTTCCGAATGATCAGACTTTTTCGGGCATAAACGGTGTGACCCAGTAAAAGTTCTGGCACCGTCATCATATCGCTGCTGATGGGAAGCACAAGACAGGTGGCAGAAGTTGTGTATTGGTTGGTGGCTATTGTCAAATCGTGCTCTTAATTGCAAAAAAGGTGTGAGTGGGATTTGAATTTGAATGTTGATACTGGAAGCGATGTGGGTAGAAAGTAGGAAACGACCGCCAGGATATAGGGGGAAATAGTGTTAGATGTAATATGAAAATTGGAACAACTGGATTTTTATGGAAATTTTAAATTGACATGAAGAGAGTGTCACACTAGCAGTGGGCGTTCGAGACGGACATAAAAATGTGTCGAAGATCGTTTGTAAACAAGGTCAGGATGCAAATATAAGCAAAAGTGTCACTTTTACAGGAGTTTTCACATCTGGCAGGTCTAACTTACATCCGAAGACATGTTCAGAGAGTGTGAGATGTGCTGCAATGACAACGACTGTTTGCAGGGCTGTTGGTAGGAGTCAACGCAGTAAGATTTGTTCTACTTTTCACTTTTAAGTAGGAAATACACCTGCTACTTCAAGGCAATGCTAGATTGGGCTGCTATGGTACGGAAAGATGTGTAAGACTCTCCAAGATGAATCCCATTATGTTTTGGCCAGCTTGTGCTCTGAAGAAATTTCAGAAGGTTCGATATGTTTGAATTTTTCACCCAAAAGCAGGCAGCCTTCATTCTTGTAGCGCGGAGCAGTAGCATACTACCTATATGTAGATGCTAGATCCATTCCGTTTTCTCTTTGCCTTCGCAACTTCTCTGTATATTCCTAGACTCTGCTTATTACCAGTAGAACGTAGCTCCTTGGTATAATGCCCGGTGAATACTTGGTGAGTCTGCGAATGGAGGATCAGTTCAGCAATATTAGAGTTTTTGTTGCTCGTAGCTGATCTCAGTCTGCCGGGTTGTTTGTTCGCTTCTATATCACCTTGTGGTAGCGTCCGGCATTTGTCATCGGAGGTTTATCGTTCCTCGAGGTGGTGCAACGAAAACTGATTGGTGGATATCACGACACCCTCTCCTTGCTCCAGTTTCCCTTTTCGTATTAAACATCAATTCAAAGTCTGACTAACGAATGTTCAATGGTGAGATTGCGAAGGGGCGATTGGACGGGGTGAAATGAACACCAGCAGCAGCTATAAAAACTCCAGACATTCGTGCATTGTAAAATTTGGGCAGAAAAACTGCATTAACACTCAGCGAAGTCGGTCTTTGAAAAGGGAGTTTCTATGGTTACGCCACAATCGTTACCCGATTGAATATATCGAAATTCCAGGCGGAAAGGGACGGCCTTCATCATGCCACTCTCAAAATGTAATCGGAGATTCACTGTCAATATTCCCTACAGGCTGGCATGAGATGAGTAGGTCTGCACCGTTGACATACTCGCTCTCTAAACCGACGAATCCAAAGGAGCTGGTGTTCATTGAGTCTAAGAAATTTTAAATGCTCACTAAGCGGTCTTCAGTCCATGTCTTTGGACTATTGGAAGACTAGGTCACCCATACAACGAGTGCTATCAAGGCTGCAGGGACGAACAAGAACTTAAATCTATTGACGATTTATTGAAAGCCTGCCTTGCCAAAGCCAGCTCTGGACAAAGTCTTTTTCTCCGGATTACAGGATGCATGGAATATTGAGCTTCAAACTCAAACTAGGTTCGTTGAGTGGTCTAAAAAAGTTTATAGGATTTTGAACTAAACTTGGGACAAACGACTCTCTGTGGTCATGACATACGTTGGAATTTCCTCCCTACAAGGCTACCCATTAACTTAATTCTGACATCAAACACTGAACGTTTTCATGACGTCCATTGTCCATTGCCACAAATCTACTCCAATTTCACCCGTTCACAACAGAAGACAATAGAAACCCTTTGACTTATATACTCCTAAGTGGGTTACCAAAAGTCATTAGACATCCCCATTGGCACTTAAATTCCCTTGAATATAATTAGAAGCGGTTTTGACAAGACTACTATCACATTCGTGCAAAAAAAAAAGGTCTTAACTTTTAAGAAATGCTCACAGCTGCTTCTTTATTTCCCAATGGAATCACAACAGTTTCACAATAGAAAAACCTACTCGTCATCCAACTCCAAAGTTGGTAATTAGTGCAATTGCGCATAAAACAGCAGGATAAACCAGCTCACGGCAACTTCTCTGGAATTTCTCCAAAACTGAATCTTAAACGAAAACTCGACATTTCCCCCCAAGGCAAAAGCCAATTAACGACCAATAAATACAATCGATGGCCATCGGTAACAGTAACAAATGTATTCACCCCTCGGGAGAGCCACAGTCCAATCCATTATTATCGGCATCCCTGAGGAAATCATTCTCCCAATTAAACATCTCACCATTCAGCCAGACACCATTAAAAAGGACTCCAGCCGAATACATTACCCCAGCCAACCATGGCTCCAATCAAAAAATTTCAAAACCCAAAAACTAGTTTTTAATTAAAAAAAAAATTGTATATCCTTCACGCAGTGAGAATTTTCAATTATATGCACTCACTCATCCGAGCGGCACACAGTCGAGCGGAAAATCCCAATGAAAAGTGATAAAGAACCACCACCGCAGCCGCTGCTGGCGTTCGCAGCAACCCCAACTGCATAATTAATTGCACCGCAATTAATCAGGCACCCATACGGACACCGGCTGGAAACTTATTTTAATTTGTTTAACATTTTAGGACCAATTTATCAGGGGCCCGGTTAAAATGCAATTTCCCGGCCCAATAGGGCGCATCATTAAAATCACAGACCACCGGGAATCACATCCAAATCTGAGTTGGAAGTCCAAGTGATCCACCACCTATCCTTGGAATCGAAATTAAAAACAGCAAATACTAACATTTTGAAATTTTTTTTTCAAACAAACTTGATATGCGCACTTGGATGGCGCATGACGAGGACAAGATCTTGAAATACCAGTTGCTCGTTGTTCATTGCATTTCGATGGTCGAATGAGATACTCCACTGAGACGAGAGAAGATACATTTGAATATACGCTAACTAGGATGCTGAACGTAGATGCTGCGCGAGGACTAGTTTTTTTTTTTTTCCAGTTGGCACTTTCCTGGTCAACTCTATGATGAGATGCAACGGTGTCCCCTTTTTTCCCACTTTCTATCAAGGGGCAATCGGTTTTCCCAACGGAATTTTCTTTTCTCAAGTGGATTGCATCTCTTGTTGTAGCCTGTGTGTTGTTCTACTTATGTTCTGAGCGCGAACGCGTATTAAACGTTCTAGGTTGGCTGTTGTCCCAGGAACGATGGCTATTCATTTGCTGGCTGCACAGTGGTTAGGAGACGTAATCATGGTGTTTTATTGGGAATATCAAGATGTGCTTTGGGGTTTTTCAGTTTGTGACATTCCTGTTAGTTTTTCGCCTCAACGATGCTGGTTGTGAGAAGAGAGAGAGATTCATCTCTTTTTATTGTTTCAGGTTGTGTCCCGTGGTGGCCTTTGGTGCTATCTAATTTCTTAATAAAAATTTGCATACCACTGAGTGGATACAGTTAGTGGATGCCAGACCATAAAGTGGATGACGAGATATTTTTGCAGATAGTTAGCACCTTTGATTAGTCGAAATTTTTTGAGCACGACATCTGGGCCTGTTTGGTATTCCAGACAGAAGATTCTTGGCACACAGCACAGCAGACACCGTAGTCTGGCAGGCCATGAAGCGGCCAATGTAAAAAAAAGGAATAAGCTATAGACCAAGGGCTAACCTCCACTCTTCAGCCGAAATGTTGCAAAAGAAACAACCAAAAGGTAAAACTGATTGGAAATATGTTAGAAAATGGTCAGCTTCGCCAGAAAGATAGGAAGGGACACTTGTAGGTCACAAGATAATAAGAAGCATTATTGAGGAACTACACCACCACTCAAAAGTTTGGTGTGAAAAACACTTCTGGCCCTTATTGGAGGATTCTCTTGGATTCTGAATTCTATCTGCTTCATGTAATAAATAGCACGACAGGCAATCCAGAGCCTTTGACATTTTGTCAAGCATATATCCACTAAAATGGTGATGACTGGCTACCTCTCCGAGAAATGTTTATTCGGTTTTGAAGCAGCAAAGACCGGAGTATCCTCCTTTTCGGGTCGGCTATGGAGCTTCTTGGTTATGGCATTATATTCTGCCTTTTGTTGCACAGTCTCGAGAGGACTATTGGCATAGTTGTCCAAGGGCGCTTGACATAGTTATTTTGTCAGCTTTGGAGTGCCGGAGGGAGTAGTTTTGCTTGAACCGCTTGGCATTTGACTAAGTTGGAAGAATCGTTACTGGAGGATTTTTTCAAGGCCGGAGTTGAACGATAGGCGTTGGGCAGTTTTTGTTGGACATTGTAGGTTAGGTTATGTTAGTGGGCAGGTGAAAGGAAGAACCATATCGCCACAGTCAGGTCAGTTCAGACCCATTGTGATTCGCTTTGGGGGAAGAGAGTGTTCCTTACCCATACGAACGCTACCCAATAGTTTCATACATATATTTTCATATTTTTTTTTATAATCCAAATGCGGATCAAATGGTTATGAATACCCTTGGGTTTCATTGGCGTCCAATGGTGAGGTCCAGGCTAGCTGGGGACATTTATGGTGTTTGTCATTGCTATAATTCACAGGAATTTTATTGAATATGGATCTTAGTAGAACATGACCAACTTACTGCGTCTGTGATACAAACCAGTCTGTGGATTTGATGAATCTCATGATTTGGTCCACCGGTGTATCGGATAATTTTTCAATGTCCTCGAAAAAGTGCCATCCGAGGAACTTATTTCTTAGATGGTAGAGGCTAGGGCAATGGCAAAGGAATTGCGTTGTATCCTCGTCGACCTCCTCATCGCCATGCCCCCTACAAAGGTCTGTTTTTGTAATTCGAATGTTTTTCATATAGTACCGCAGCGTATTATGCCCTGTGATCACACCTATAAGGGTACATAGGGATCTTCTGTCGATCTGCAGAAGTCTGTCGGTCCTAGTCTTAATGAATTTAGCCCATATCTTCCTTTTGGTTACACAAATGTTTAGAAAGGTCCATCTGTTGTCAGTCTCCCTTAAGGCTCTATTCCCTGCTTCGAGCTTAAGTGTGCAAGGCGGGATGTTCACCGAAGTCTCGGACATTGTAAGACAAATCTTCTTGGTGGAATGCACTAAATTGTTCTACGTACGGAAATAGGATTCCGCCCACCCGAGTGGTTTCTGGTTCAGAAATTTGTGGCCTTAGGAGGGGTTTTCGCATCACAACTCAACCTTCAAACTTTAACGAACCTTAAAACCATATGAATTTCGATTGTTGGACTTTTGAGATGAACCCTACATCTGAATGATGATGACCTTCTCAAAGGATGTATTTTAGAAGAGATACATGAGGAAACAACCCATTCTCTGTCAATGGGACCCCAAATAAATTTGGATCAAATTTAAAATTCAGAAATACTCATCTTTGGAACGGCTACTAGATGTGCTATCTAAATGTAACCAAACAACGTAGTGGGAACAAACTTAAACCATGGGTACCACAAGGGCCCATGTTGTTTGAGAAAGAGTGTTTCACTCATCTTCGTCAAGTCACAAAACTAACGTAGAAAGTTAAGTTGGTCATTAACATCTTCTTAGCGAAATTTGAGTCTTAATTAGTTCAAGTAGCACGCTGAGTTTAAACAAAAAGATAAAACACAGCAATATGGCTAATGAGTTTCGAAAATGTGTACTCCTTTGCTCGTTTTTTTTTTTATTTAAATATAACAAATTACCCTATCTTGCACGACAGAGTCTACATTCCAACAATAAACGCACCCGCACCACATCTCCCATCTCACCCATCTCCGTTTAGCCACCTTTTGCGCCAACTTCCTTCCTTCTGGTGTATGCATTCTTACAATTGAACAAAACTACAAAAAAGAGTGTCGTCTAAAAGTCGCGCTGAATTCAATTCCGTTGAAAGAAATCTTTCGCCAAACACACACTGGGGAATCGCAGATAAATCGCAGTTTTCCTCTTAACAAACCCCAACCGTCACGAATTTGGCGTAGGGTATACATCATTAACATACCACAACGCCGGACAGGATATCCTATCCGAATTTAACTCATTTCTACGAACTCCTAATGGCCATACAATCAGCCCGCTAACCAGCCCATTACATTCCTAACTTACATAGTTTTCAAAACAAACGCACAAGTTGTCGTCCTTAAATCTTGTGTTTTGGCTCTGGACTGGACCCCATGTCTCAGGCTTATTGTTTACATCGACCTTGTTAGTGTGGTCGGTTTACCTATAGCTTGAGGACGACTGTAACACACGAGATAAAAAAGATAAAAAAAAAAGTATCTAGTACATTATGGGAACTGCACATCATCATGCAGAATATACCCGCGCTCTCACGAAAGTGAAGAATAGTCACACAATCCAAATGGCCAAACGAGCGACGACCATCGATTCCTACCGGAATCGTGATTGAATTTATTTCTCTCGGTTACATAGTTGTAATGAAACATTGTTTTGTTTTTCCTCCCGAATTGATTAACCTGTGAGATACTTTTGTTTTCGTGGCTTCGTGTTCGTTTATTGATTTGATTTGGAACACCTTTAATGGTCACAAAATTGTAGAGAGTTGTGATAACAGTAACTTGGGATACTTATTCGACTGTCGCAACAATTAATTTTGACGTAACGTACAGACAGCAGCACAGATGCACCAATGGCAGAGGTGGACGCTGCTATGCAGTTTAGCACTGTAAATGGATACAAAATTATTAACTTCTCTTTCATGGTCGATGTGGTATGTTGTGGTGAACGGTGATTTTTTTTTTTAATTCCAGTACTCTCTGCTCGTTCATCCATAAAAGTGGTATTGTCTTGGATGCAGAAGGAGAGAGAGAAGGAGAAAGATGGCCACTTCCGCTGGAATTAATGTAGGTTGTTCAGGGTCCAAATATGGTGAAGGAGGATTTTCTTTTGTTGAACTTCTATATGAACAAATATATCGTGGCCTGCAAAGTCTACTCAGAATTGAGTGCAGTAGACTGTTCGCATTGAAAAACCCCCTGTGCAAGACAGAAACTGGTGCTAACATGCTATCATATCCACCATGAGAATCGATAAAAAGAATGCGGCTATTGATTTGCAATTGCATTTGTGGATCAGTCGGGATAAGACGTGAGTACACTAAGTATATTGCGCAGAACTTTGATGTGATATGCTACTGTTGGTATTGAAAACTTGAAAATCGTCCCCTAGGCCCGATATTAATAAAAATAAATAAATAGCTGGCGTAACAGCTCGAGGTGATCCAAGGCCTAGCTTCTCGCAACCATTCATGGTTGTATATCCCTTCCATTCGGACGAAGGGATATACAATTTATTGCCGACTCCTAACGGCGAATTGAGAAGCTTTTCCATGACAAATTGTACTTTCGGAGGGTTGTCGTTCCCCGACGAGAGGTTGTGGCACGAAAAACGTTCTTTTCGGTGGATATGGCTGGGGCTTGAACCACAAAGCTCGGTCACTAGGCCAACACACTAACCACTGAGGCACGTCGACCAGGGCCCGATAGTATGCCTAATCCATATGACTACTCTCTATATAGCCAAGAATTTTAGACCCATAAGTCGGTCTTCCTTTGTACTGTAAAGCCTGAAGAGGCTGGTCGAAATTCACGTATGCAGGGTTGTTTTGAGGATGCACCCTCTATCGAAGATGCACCAAGCACTCCAGCTAGACATGCGCTTCAAACGCTGGTTGCTAGAATTAAAGCCGCCTTAAGCCGAGAAAATTCGAGTTAAATGGATAAAACTGAGTCTTGCTTCTTCCTTTTAGTTTCCTAACCCGACAAAGAAGAGCCTAACCATGAATTTTGGTAAGGTGCATGCCAGGGTGTCTAAACCTCGTCTATTTATGCTCAAAAAATCTCAGCGAGATCGCTACCGACCTTGATCCATGGTCATGCTACATGGAAGCCTGGGTTTGGCAAGAATGCCAAAAGTAGACATGGCTCTGTATAGTGCGTCTCTTCAAATGCTGTGGCGTTTAAATCGCTAAAGAGACGGTGAGTACCGCCTTGGAATTCTTGGGTTTTTTTTCAGCATTTGATGAAGTGTGAAAATTTGGTCCATTGCGGACTTTCCTGGCCTGAAATTTAAATGCTAGAGGCCAGTCAGGTTGTTGACGAAAAGTTTTTTGCATTCACACCACCATTGCTCATCGTTGTTGGATCAGTTGAAGGGGTCTCCTTTCTTGTGAGTCTGGCAAATGAGGTAAGATTCCATTAATTTGGAATAAACCAGCTTCGTGAAATACTATGCCATCATTAGATGAAACCAGGATACTTGGGATATCTTTACCTCGCCAAAATCGCCATAATCTGATAAAAAAAAAGCGACTTCGTACCTTCAATCTCGTAGAAACTAGTAAGAATTTTCACTGGCTCGGAGAAAGGCGTTTTTAAGTCATAAAACCATGATGTGGACCATTATAGACATAACTGACATCCTATCAACGTACATTGCTCTGCCTCCTAATACAATGCCCAGCCCAATTCCTATATCTGTCTTCAGTGTAAAATTGAGGTTCGACTCCTTCACCAGGTCCCTTGTGCGCATCTAAACGACTTTAATGAGCACACTTTCTTCACTGCATTCAATCGCGTTAACAAAGCCAACTAACAAGCTAAGGTCACATGCCAGCTGCCACCATAGCATCACCTCACAACTCATCAGATAAGTAAAAGCAGACATTTATTCTCTCCCACACCTCCGAGCAGTGGGTCAAATATTTTCACAGCACTCAGCGATATCGTTGTTCACGAATTTTTCTCCTCTCAGCCACGACTAGTGTCCGTCCGCCGATAACTTTCCTCTGGCCACCATTTGCCACATTGTTAGCGACTAAGTGTCACCTCTTCCTTCGACTAAAGCTGAGAAGGAAAAACTCCCAACCAATCTCTATGCAAATGACCTCGAGAATCACCCTCGCCAAACCGAAGATCTGCCAAAAGACTGCGGTGTATGTTAGATAGCCCTCCCTCTTTCTCTCTTTCTGTGTGCAACACGACTCATCCAATGTTGACTTTATCGGACCCTGACGGAAGAGAACCAAGCCTCCTTCTCCAAAGTCCGCCACAGAAACTTTCCCATGTTATCCCGGCGCATATATGATATCCGACAACTTGATACACGAATTATAAAGACATCATTATATGGTTTGTTTCGAGTCTCCTCCATGTGGCTTTTGACTCGGCCGCCTCCCCTGCACCCCCAACTGACTGTTTGTTTTCTTCGGACTAAACGATTTGTGAACACAGCGCACCGAGAATCGAATGGAAACCAAAAGAATGGAAAAAATAAATCAACAGACCCGCAGAAGTCGTGCACGAAGCGAAAAAACACTCTCGACTTTCATCATCAATTGCTGAATTAGATCCCATTTCGGGTCGAGTGGCGGACAACCGAGGGCTTCCAACTCTAGATACAGCCAATTCCAGGCAAAAGTTGAGAGCCTCTATCAATGCGATGGGTCTTCATTTGAAGGTAGAGTACATCCTCCTCCCATGCATGCCCAGAATGAAGACCCAGGTCCATTTCCATGCCCATGCCCACCACTGTTTACCTTTGGTTGCCCAAATTGAATTGTGTGTGAAAAGAAGAAGATATGCGCGCAGGCGCAGCAGTTTCTCCCCGGACGTAGTGGGAAACGATTTGGTGGGAATGCCCCCTCTTTCCTTCTGCTTGTCTCGACTCATGTGTACAAAAAAAAAACAAACAACAAACTAACGAAATGGGACACAAGTTGATCACGTTTTTGGCGTCCAATATTACAATCGGACATGAAACATGACTCACATTTGTTGTGGGGGGGACTTGCAGTGATCTCTCTACTCTCCAACAGAGTCTGACTTACCGAGATGGGAAGTCAATCCTTAAACTCGCACGACATTTTTAAGTTAAATGTCGGATGAGATGTAAGACGTTCGTTGTGCTTCAGGAGATGGAGGCGGCGGCGGACAAGGAACGTTGTATCTTGAGAATTATTGATGTTGAAGCTGGAAGTAGGAGTGTAGTCTTGCATTTTCCATTTTCATGGGTTAATCTCTTTTTAAATTGAAATGATTATTTCAGGATAATTAGGGCCTAGATGTGGAAAGAAGACGCAGGCGGAGAAATTGCTTGGTGGGAATTTGTGCGGCATTTTGCAGGCTACACGTTATGAAGTTGGGGACTTTTCGTTGACCTCTTCTCAGACCAAGTGTTGACTTTATAATTTAGAACATCTTAGACTGGAACTCATTTGTTGGAGTAAAGTTCTTTGAAAAGACGAGAAAATCCATGGTATCTCGTTTTGCACTCGTGAGCAATATTTTTCGTGCAAGAGACGTTTTGGTACGGCTTCACTTAGATCTCAGTTGAAATGAAGGTTAAACACTGAAACAGCATCTGATTTTTGCGCGCCAGGTTAGGGTCAGAGACAACTTTCGTACAAATGAGGTGGATATGGCACGCTTATGGTTGCTCGGCTCATCTCATCGGACGGGGGTGGTTCTTGTCCACCCCACTTTGTACCACCTGCCTAGCAAACAAAAATATCAAGCCTTGCTCGTAAAAAATTATAGAAGTGAGCAATCCAAGAGCTTATGCCTGTATCCTAGAGAAAGGTAGGTACCTAATCCAATAGACTTACCATTGTAGCCTCAATTTAGAATACCCTTCAGTTGTCCTTTTTGTGTCTTAAAGATCTACGCAGTTGGAAAAAATTAGACTGATCGTGTCCTTGTTCCACTAAGTGTTCATTCACTACTTTTTTCGTCAAATCTTAATGCAGATTTTCAAAGCAATCCGTTTAAGATCTAAGTGTCAACGTAGGCCATTCACAGAGAGAAAACGCCTTTCTTGGTTTCATGAATTTCCGACGTTCCTATGGGGAGAGTTGGTTGCAAGAGGCTGTCGCTTTCACTGCATTCCGATACAAGGCTAACTTGGTTACCACATCCGACAAACTTTTAGTTAGCATCTGCAGCGTCTAGCACTTGCAGCGTTTAAGTGTTTTGTACTGCCAATGAGATTGTGGTTTGGGTGTAACTTTATTTTGTACGATGAAGCTTCATGTTCATGTTGCTGTCGTTGATCAAACTTTGAAAACGTAAAAAGTCCCGACCCAAGGCCGATACGTAACTGTTATGAGAAATAAAGGACTTAGGATCGGAATTTGAGTATCAGAAAGGTGATTTTTGGAATAGGATCGACCTATAATCGAAGAAATACCCACGTCGAGTGCCTGAGAAAAGAAAAGGATTAAGAAACGCTGAGTGTTCTTCTAAACCTTGAGAAGGATACCCTAACAGACCTAAAATTATTTATCCTGAGTACGAGATGGTTTAGTTAGATGTATGCCTTACCATATACTTAAAGGCTATCACTATGGGCTTAATGGGCATCGAATCAAATTGTGCTTATTACGAAGAGTCATCAAAACCTTACCTTATCAAGGCGGCGCCGTTTAGCTCTGGCTCTGAAAATACTTCGATACTGACGATGAGCTCGTTGAGCGTTCGTCTACTGCTTAATGCCTTGCCAGGGCAGCATATCTGCAGGGGAAATGATCAAATTGGAAACGCAGTTTAGCTGCAAAGGTTCCTCTCACTCATTGATCCGTACAGGTTGCCACGTTTTGGTTATGTCTGTCTTTTGCCTAAAGAGATTCAGTTTTGGTTATAAGTGGGACACAGTATTCTGGAAATGACCCCTCTTTCTAGTCTGCTCCACCTTGTAACGTTTAAGAAATTACGAAAGATGTACTTTACCTAACCGCTTAGACTCTCTCCGTAAGAAACATGGTAAGGGCGGGTTCTCGCCTGGCTAGTTTGTCGACTTCCTCGTTTTTATCTATATGTCCCTATGACCAGTAACGCAGACTAAGGTGATTAAGAAACGACTCTCTAAGAAATACGAGTTCATTTCGACACTATTTTGCAAGGAAAGAGGATGTGGAAGAGAAACTGAGCATCTTGATTCGATCTGACTGGCCTTGATTGATCTCAACGAAATGACTGTGAATGTTGCTGTTTATGTATTGGGTCGCTGTAAACCAGATTGCCAGTAGCCCTACCTTAAAAAAAAACATTGGCGATGCCCGGTAGTCTGTAGGAAAGATATTAACTTTAAATATTCCGAAAAAAATGAATATTTTAAACATTTGTTCCCTCATAGCTGAGAATTGGGCCACTTTGCTGCTAGAACAAACCGCATAATCAGGCGCTTGACCATTTAGTCAAGGACTTATAAGAAATGCGAGCCTTTTCATTCAGCACACATGTACATATGTATATACGTGTAGGTCCCAAGTTGGTGGCTAACAGGAGTCGTCTGTGTAGACTGTTGACTAAAAGAGTATGGTTTTTGGCGTCTTTGTTGACAGTAACCCCAAGTCGTTGAAAAAGCGATTTCCAAGCCCCGTCATTCTGATTTTTTTGAGGCTTGGACATGTACATAGATAGCCAACTGTGGCTTTTTTTGTATTTTCGTCACCAAACACCTCTGCATAGGTCCATTCGTCTCAAGGGGCATTCTATCCATCCACTGTAGTTAGAACTGAGTGGTCTACAAGTGTTATGTCCGAAACTCTTCTAGCTAGTTCGTCGGTCCTCTCGTTACCAGTAATATTTCTATGTTCTGGGATCCAACTGAGTAAATCGTGACCCCACTGCGGCCCCTCAATTATAGCCTTTAAGCTGATGAAATTCGAGTATAAGCTTGCTGGTGGTTTATCTCCAGATATCCGTCGATAGTGATGGCCTCTGGGTTTTCTGCCTTGTACCAAAAAATACTTTGGCAACATTCCAGTGGTTATCCATGATCTCATGCCGTGTGCTTTTTTCACCTCCTTCTCGATGGTCGAAATGCAGGTATTGATTTTTTATGAGTGAAGTCATTGCATGGACACCAAAGGTCTCAGCAATCCATTACCCGCCTTCAAAGTCTTGTAACAAACAACATATGTATTTGCTGTAGCCTATCTCTTAACTTGAAAGTCCTCGCAACTCGTTTCGAAATTATACATCAGTATGTTCCACTGTCACGACGTGATATTAACACAAACATAAAATTCTCACAATTTTTACACAGATCTCTCAAGGTATCTCTCCCTTCCACTTCCAGGAATAGCCTCAAAGAGTCGCTCAATACCTACGACAACGTCCAGTTGTACATTGGAAATGTCAAAACTGTCAATGCGCGCATTGACACTTTAACAAGTGCTATGAGTTAAGGGCGCCCTGCCAGGCCAAAAACCCGTTTTTCAATCCGGACATTAATCATGCAATAAAAAACCAATCACGTGCCAAACCCACTCGAAAATGTGCGAAATGTCCATTCCGCCGAATGCACCCTACGATGTACTTCTCTCCACATTCTGACATTTAGTTGACTGTTAGAATTGCACTATAACATTCCACAACTTATGGGCAATTTCCGTGCTGCGAAAACCAATCACACCGACTCAAAACCGTCTGACAGTGCAATTAAGTAGCAAATCACCTAACCCAGACCCCTGTGGCATATCAAGTAACCGCCACGACAGCGTCACGAAATGACGGCCATATGCTGCGTACCGCTGCGCGCCGCATATCAGCCCTGTGTGCATTCTGTCATTTAGGTGCAAATCAGTTCAAATGTATCTAACAGATATTTTACTCAACCGCCGCGCAGATATTTTCCATATCTCAAGGAAACCATCACCCAAACGGTCAAGTGCAACGTTAGCGCTATAACTGGGCAATAATTCTCTGGCTGTTTGAATAGCCCATATACCAACAGAACGATATCGAAATTCCATTACAATGGACGCACACGGTACACACGAAACGAAAAAAAAAAAAAACAGCTCTGACCTCAAGATCTGGTTGATACCGGCACTTGGCTGTTGTTGGTAGCCAACCGCGAGCGATACGATGTCAGCATCGCAGATACAACAAAATCGAAAAAAAAGAACACAAACTGGAAGTGGCCATGTTTCTCGTCCAGAAACACACTCCGAATGGTTGCACATTACGCCACGAAATAACGGAAAAATAAATAATATCCCCTCGTAATGGGTATAAATATTGTGTGCTAAGCGCGTGTGTGTATGCGTCATACCTGTTCCACGCAACAGGTCAATGGCAGGGAGACCAGACTAAACACCACCACCACCACGATCAGTATCATCATCATCATCATCATCATCATCACCATCCACTGAGAGTGGATTTTGGAATTTCAGACGCATGCAGGTGGTTTCGAACGCACTCCGAGAGTAAGACGACGACGACGACAACGACGACTGGCTCGTATCTTTATCAGAAATTCTTCATCATCGCGGTTTGGTGCGCGCAGCTCTGTTTGTGGGTCGCCCGATCAACGTGGTAAATGGTCATGTGGTCATATGCGCCATCTCTCCAGCGCTATGAATGGACGGTTAGTTTCATCGATCTCGTCGTGCATGGGCCATCGAATGGTGACCCAATTCCTCAGGTTTCGGCGGGGGATCGCTTTGTGGTGGTGCTGCGCGCGTGTGTGTTGGTGGGGTCCCGGATAATTCAGTTAATCATCTGGGAATTATTGCATCGCCAGGTGTTTATTTAGTTTCTTTACGAATCAATTGAATTTTATCGATTCCCTTTCGAAGATAAATGATGAACAACTGTTAACTGTTAGCGTGGCGGGCGGCTAAAGGCGAACCATGAAGGTGTGAAGATAATTGTATCTACGTTTGGGGGATTGAAACTCATAGAGTTGCGTCAATTAAGTTGTTTCGGGCAATTTAATTGAACAATGTAAAGACGGATGTTTGGTGGTCAGTTTTCGATGTTGTTTTGTGTAATTATTGCGTTTGAAGCGATTATCCCATCTGTGTGTGTTTGATGAAATATAAAATAACATGATCCAGCTTGGTGCCTTTAAAACCCCGGGTTTTAAGTCCAATATTGATTCTATGATCATCATGGTTAAATTTGTCGGTAAAGACGGTGGAGATATTTAATGATTGCTTTTGAAAAAGTCGTTTAAAGTCAGCTATGCTAACATTTTTTGCAATAATGCAAGAATTTCGTCGTGAATCAAATCGTTTGTCTGTACACCTCGACGCAATGGGACTGGCAGGACATTCATTCCCGCGGATTATTCGACAGGGCATCGAAAACTCATTGAAACGATCACATTACCAGATATCAGGGCAGTTTTGGAGACTAGCAAATGAGGTTGTCCATAATTTTAAAACATAATTTCCTTCGAGAGATTCTTGGCTTTAAACTTACCAAACAAGAAACAAGGTTTTAACATCGCAGGGAACTCTAAGGCTGGCAACAACTGCGAATCGCTGAAAACACAGTGGGAGTCAGAGTTAAAACTGAAGCCAAAGAGAAAATGCAACGGGATTTCGAAGACCACTGGGCAAACCTCTGGATCTGCAAAGTGACTAGATCCTTCAATGATAAACTAAGCAATCTACTCATTAGAAAAATTCTAGGTTCAAGCAGATATCTGATGGTGGGAGAGAGCACACCCACCCCAACAAACACATGCGTGGACTGGGCCTTCAATGTCACTGCCCGGCCTTAGCAGTCCCTGGGGTCTAAGAGCACACACTGGAACTCAAGCTTCATAAAAACAATGGAACATCCCGGACTTTGCCAAGTCATACATACACTACTGTCAACTCCCTAGATCCCTTCTAACAGTTACAAACCTTCCCTCTCTACACTTTCAATGTTTAAAAGAGAGGAATACCATTTGTAGTGTATTGGCATACGTACGGCAGGTTCCTCATTTATATGCAAATCAGCTAGGATTGAGGTTAGGTTAGGTGGCTGCACCCGCTCAGACAGGGACACACTTAGACCAGATTGGCGCATTGCGAAACCACGATGAAGAACCGGCTTACCAGCATCAGGAACCAGAGTATGTAACACAGAGTACATCGAGAGGGAAAACCGCAATCGTATTAAGTTGAACTATTTCGTTATCTTCTGGATGTCGAGTTCGGCCAGATCGTTAAGATCATCGTTGAAGTATTCCCCGAGGGTTTTTCTTTTTAGCGTCGCAAGGGCAAGACACGTGCACAGTAGGTGCGTTGTACTTTCTTCTTCCTCCTACTCTGGGCAGCTTCTAAATAAATTATGGAAAAGAACCCCCAGTCTGAGTGCATGTATGCCTATCAGGCAATGTCCGGTGAGGACGCCTTTAAGTGAACCTAAGTTTTTCCGGTTAGTGGATAAAAGTCTCTCCGTCTTCTTTAAATCCAGGTCGGGCCAGATTTGACAAGAGACAAGTGCTGATGTTGTTCCACCTGTTGTTTGCCAGTTTTTTGGCATCCGTGCCAAGGAGGAATTCGATCGCTTCGATAGGCGCAGGATTAGACCTATACAAGAACCTTCGATCTGCGCCCCAAACACCACCCGAGGAAAGCAGAAGTCTCTTAAAACCTAGAAATGACTGCAAACTCACTGTGTAGCAAGTCAAATTCCTGTTAGTCCAAAAAGTGAGGCTAAAAATACCGACATATCCTAAAAACAGCAAGTTTAGGCTTATGCGCTGATTTATAGTAAATATTTCTGCCTGGAAAGATCGATGAGTATGTGCCTAGACTGACCGATATGTTAGTGCTAGACGACTCTCCGAATATTCCACCCAGATTCACTGTCCATTTTAGAACTATCCGTATACCATACTTGGTTATGCTCTGAGGGACGGGGTTTGAATTTTTCCCAGTCGTCACTAGGGGGATGGCTACTAAGTAGTTTCACTTGAAGTAGTACCTTGGGAGAATGTCATCCAACAGCATGCTGAACTCGCTGCTTTGTAGCAGGGAGGAAAACATGTTAAGGTGGCCATAATTTGTCATGGAAGAGCTTCTCAATACGTCGTTCGAAATCGGCAATAAATCGTAGGTCTCTTCCATTCGTGCGAAAAATGTTACACACATAACATGAATAGTTGCGAGAAGCTAGATCTTGGATCACCCCGAGATGTCGCGCCAGTTATTTATTTTATTTATCGTAGAGGCAGTCGACTAACTCTTGATTAAAATAATAAAATCATGGACTCTTATGAGAGAGCTAATTTGCTCCTCATTTACATAGCGCGCAGCAAATGTTACTTTACAAGGCAGCTCTTTTACTTATAAATGCTCAACAGAGTCCAGGTAACCTCCCAAACAGTTCTGCGATGCTAAGGCCCGGATGCACTGCGAACTGTAAAATCTATTATGCTGGCCTAGTTGTTAACCAGAAGCCAAACTGAGGATCTTATTGAACCTCAACAACGCCTCAGGTTAAGTGTTCCACGTATACACTGTCTCGCAGTTGTCTTTTCCTTGCGGCCCCTGGGCGCCCGCAGAGAACATGTTCCGCCGTCTCTTTTTGCTCGACACGTGTCTGTATCTGATAACTTATCTTATGCAGATGGTACCTTGGTAGACAATGTCCAGTTACGTAGCCCATTAGGGTCCGTAGATCTTCCTTCTTCAGTTCATGTAGTTGCTTTGCCCTGTTCTTGTTGGGATTGATTAACTTTTTCGCTTGCTTCAGGCCCTTTTGTTGCGGCCAATAATCAGTGAGCCAGCTACCCATTTTGGCAACGAGTTCTAACTGCCTTGAGTTGTGTGTTCGACCAGAAGTAAGCTTCTGGCTTACGACATCCTTCAATCATAGAGCATAGAGTCAAAAAAGAAGTTTCAGAGTAAAACGCTGGTGTTCATTCAAAATACACATCACAATATCTTAGGTGGTATTTTTTGATGTTGTTTCTCGTCCATACAACGTTCATAAACACAGCTTCATACTGCCTTTGAAAAAGCTAAAGAAACATCCGACTCCTTATACATTCCAAAGCCCACTATTTTTATGACCTCCGCCTAAATATTAAACAACCCGCCGGTCTTTAAGCCTCTTAAAATCTTCCCCAAGTCTTTTAACATTAAACTTACAAATAAATGTTAAGAGAACCATGTTAAGTGCATTCCATTTCAATAACCGACAAGACTTAGGCTAATCTATTAAAAATCGGGGTTAGACTGACTTTCCACGGACCACTGACGGAGGCTTTTGGTTGCATGTTGCATATTTTATTAGCATACAAATAAAAAAAAAACACTTCATGCAGATGAGCGGAGAGTACCTTGTAGTTTCGTCTGTCCGGTTCTTCAGTTTTTATGGAACAACATGTTTGGAGTGTATCCACAGATTGAGGTTCATAAAAATGCACAAGTAAAATGTTTGCAATTTAATTACGGCAATCAGAACCCCGCACTAAGGACTGTCAAGAGAATTCAAATTAAGACAACTAAGTCAATTTATAGCTTCCTTTTGCGCTTAAAGCACGAAGGACAAGGTGGGACTCCAACCATCCCACAACGCAATGGTCCTTTTATTGTGGAGTAAATTAAAAATTTATTGAGGAACAACTGAGCAGGCGCGCAGGTGGTAGAGGTAAACTCTCGAAACAAGTCTCATTCGCTGGGTGTAAGACAAAGTTGAGGTAGATACTTTTTATGCAGTGCACTGTGTGCGACTTGACTGATGTGCTTTGCTTTGTTGTTGCAGGCCATGCGGCATGACAGCCGCTAGAAGGTAATTTGATGGAGTTATTTGAATATATTAGAGATGATGGGGAAGTACTTTGCAAAAAAATAAAAACAAAGGAAAAACAACCGAGACAAGGAAAGAGGAGAAAATTGATGGTTTGCTGGAGAATGTGGAACGTGAGAATATGAGTTACGGAATCACTGAAATAGATCATTGGGCTGACGATGATGGTGTGATGGTTGTGCACCGGGAGACGGTATGGTACGTCGTCGTCGTCGTCGTAGCGCTTGGATGATTCGTGAGTTATTTTTCAATTGGTTTAGCTTCTGCAGGGAGTTCTGATGCAAAGAACTACCGACGTGATTCGAATTTTTCTTCATTTTTTCCATTGTCAAGGGGGAACTTGAGCTGGTGTTTGGCATGTTGTCGTATGGTAGCCGGTTGGTAACTTTTCTGACGTAAATCTGACGCTGGACAGAATTGGATTGATGTTTGAATGAGAGAGTTCAAGACTTGTCAGTAAAATGACAAAGGGCTGCATTGCCCGTTGAATATTAAAACAAAGCGTATGCAGGGGACAACGATTGCGTAAGCCTTTGCTAGTCGCGTGTTGCTAAGAGTAACAAAAACTTTATAACGTCAAATGAAGATCGAAACGCAATGTTAGGGGACCTGGTATCGAACTCTGAACCAGATCGAGGAGTAAGTAATACGGTATCAGTTACTGACTAAGAAGTAACTTTCCTCGATTAATTTTCGGCGTAGCGATAGACCTTGAGGGTAATAGGTCTAAACCCAGAACTGATTCCCCCTTTAAGTTTACTTAGAGAATTCATTGATGACAATGACGGCTTGGTCTCTTCTACCTTCGCCATCGTCCAGTTGTCAGTTGAAAGGGAGACATTACTGATTGTGATGATGTCCAGATTCTCTTAAAAGTCGAAGAGCTCTTTCTTAACAACTACGAGTTGCGCACTTGACCAACATTTCCAATATGGCGACTGCTGTCTCATGGAGGTCTTTCGATCTTTGGTCAGAATAAGCATTAATTTTTTATGTTCCTGGTGCAAGTCATCGTCAGGGCTGATCCCAAAGTGCCTGTTCACATTGGCGCAGGAAAGAAAGTCATGCCAATTAAGGCCGTGGTTACAGACAAAAAGTTCGACTGGGGAGCCAGTCCTATACTTCCCACCTCGTATTGTGTTGTATCAAAAACAGTAATATTATAATTTATTTAATAATTAAAGAAAACATTCATCGGAGGCGAACAATTTGAATACACACTTTTTAATTGCTCCACAAAGAGTTGTTGCGCGAACTTGATAGAAAACATTTCTTCAATTACCACAGCATCCGCTATACCGATTATGCTCAAAAGCTTATCAGCTCTAAGTTTCACGCTGACAAATAAAACAAAAAATCCGAATGGTCCTACGTTGTTTCGTTCTCCAGATATCGAAGGACACAAATACACAAATACACACGCAGGCAAAGGCTTCATTGAAATGAAAGCAGTTTGGTAGATGGTGAACATAACATGTCGTCAAAGCAAAGGGTTCCTACACTGCAAATTTTCTCTATACTTATTCTGCTCTCATGCAGCCATTGGAGTTGCGCACTGCTTGATGCTTAACCACAAAATGAAGATTTCTGACAAAAGGGGAACGCAATGGAAAAGGAACATTCATGCCCACGCCGAAAATTATGTAGGGAATGGATTTTCGGTGGAATCAACACTTCCCTTTCCCACTCAATGATAATCATCCTCTCTCTCTCGGTCAGTCTTTCCTTCCTGCGCCAATGTGGACAGGCACTAAGGAAGTGGAAAAAGTCGATCGCAGGTTTTGATGATGTTAGTCTTTCTGGATCGTTATCTTGCCATGTGGATCACTGTCAATGATTGCGATTCGACTTTTCTGTCAGATTTGCTTTTCCAATTTTCGACCCTTGGTGTTCAGCAACGGTCACTGGAACAGTCGAGGAGCAGTGCGTGTTTCAGTCGAATCCTTTGAATCCTTTGACGAAGTATTCTGCATCAATGGCCATAAAGGTGCACTGCGACTAATGAGGTCTATTCTGGTGATGACAAAGAATTAGTTCAGCCTCATCTTTGAGACGCATTTCATTTTAAAATTGGCACTGCAGTTTTACCGCTTTGACTGTATTTTTTAAGTATTTTTATTGCATCAGAACAAGTTGTAGTTGTAGAGCTCTTAAGAGGTTTTCCTTTTTACCAGTCTACCTTGAAATGAGAACAACCAACAGTCTTGTAAATCATCACGGTTGGTGTAGCTCCGTTTCCACTATTCTTCATGTTCTAACAGAATTTACAAGTTGCAACTCTTTTCACTTCGTTCTGGTAACTCAAAGATTTTTTTTTAATTATCGTGGGAGTTCGTCTAAGACTAAGCACCACCTGACTATGACTAAGTCATCTTCTCCCCCAGACACACCCAAGCCACAAAGACACATTAATTATAAAAAAAAAATAAATAAAACAAAACTGTAAAAAACAAAACAATTAACGTGAGACTTTTCTTCATTTTCTTTTCCTTCCAGGAATTCCCGTGCTGACCTAGTTTAAGGTAAGAGCTGCAATGAACGATTCTATTGAATGCACAACCTAAACACCCAAAGAGTGTGCGTATCTTTTAAGCATCATGTCTAGGAATGTCGATGCCAACTTGAACAATTACATCCACAGAGCAGTAAAAAGTAAATGCTTCAAACATTTGGGACAGAACTTTCAATAGGACTTCTCCATTAACACGGTGTGAAAGCATTAAAAATTGCAAAAACGAAAAACGTATCTTCGACATAAAATTTGCATTCCAAAAGGATGTCCATATCTTCAACTGTCAGAAACATCTTGCGAGTAGTGTTATCCTATTGTTGGATGCATGTTGCGTGATTCTTGCTTTTATGTTTTGGTTTTTCCTAACAGAACCTTGCATAGAGACCGAGGACGGTATCTGTGTATCTTTTCAATGGCAATGACATCGTTTTTTAATCTTTACGGCTTTTTAAATGATTGTTCGTGCGTGAAATTTGTAATATATACTCGCACGTTTTGTCGCACAATTCAGGTAGTGCAACGGAGTGACACAAATAGGTTCATTTGAACCAAAGAAAAAGAAGAGCTTTAACAGTCGGAATGTACCTGTTTGGAATTGGGCTTGGCATAAAGATGCGACAAGTGATGCGAGGCATTTTATCTCTGTGACAGTGAACGAGTTACGGGATAATTTGGAATTATTTAAAGGTTTTTATGTCACTAGAACGTGGTTTGAAGAGATAAAAATGGAAATAGGAAGATCTGGTCGCAGTTTAAGACTTTGTGGTGGAGATGAATAATTTATGGGGCGAGTTGAACGAATTTTATTTCAATTGACGTGTGTGTTAGAATTTCTTCGGAATTCGTTCACTGCTAAGCTAACCACATAGAAAGGTGATTAAGAGGCTAAAACCTTCCATGACTACCGCCGTGATTACACAATTAATTTAAATTACATCGGTTACGTAGCCGTCAAATTGTAACAAACCTTTGTCTTTGTCAGTAATAGCATTTAAACATATTTTTTTAAGGACCATTTCCATTTGTTTAAAAAATTAGTTCCGCTCGAGTTGCAGTAAGGACTCCGCAGATAGCAAATGTGCGTTGAAATTTCCCTCATACATGCTAAATAAATAAAAAATAAATAGCTGGCGCGACAGCTCGGGATGAGCCAAGGCCTAGCTTCTCGCAACCATTCATGCTGTGCGTGTTACATTTTTCGCATGAATGGAAGGGACCTACAATTTATTGCCGACTCCGAACGGCGAGGTGAGAAGCTCTTTCATGACAAATTATACTCCCGGGGGCTTGTCATTCGCCGACGAGAGGTGGTGCTGCGAAAAATGTTTGGTGTTTTCCTGGCTGGGGCTTGAACCCACGCCGCTCGGTCAGCAGTCCAACGCACTAACCACTGAGCCACGGCGCCCCTCATACATACTGTGTCAAAATTACTTAGAAATCACAGGAAGGACGCTGTAGTTATGGTTCATTCTAGAGGTCTTGACATCCTAATTTTCTTCGCTTGTCCGTTGTTTTCCTAGTCGGTCATGTTAGAAATAGAAAACTAAGAATGTTCTGAACTGGACTAAACTTAAATTATACAAATGTCTTATCAATCTTTTAGACACTCCATAGAAGTTAAGAAGGATCTTGATGAGATCCATCGTCATCATCATCATTTTCCAATGGTCCGCTTATCCACTATGAGGGTCGCGGGTTAGGGTGCTTAAGTGGAGTCTCCACATCTCCCAACCTTCCGCCATCGACTCCAAATCATCAGGGGCTTTCCCCATACGGGTAGAGGTAAGATTTCGGACTTGGATCTAGCCATGTCATCCTAGGCCTACTCAGGGGACGCCTACCCGATGCCAAAGATTCCATAGCACGTCTTGGAAACCGAGTTAGGGATATGCGTTTAACGTGCCCAAACCATCGAAGTATGGGCCTCTCCGTTCGAAGAACTAGTTGATCGACATTGAGTGCTTTGCGTATTCTGGTATTCCTAACTCCATCTCGACGAGTTACAACAGCAATACAGCGAAGAAATCTCATTTCTACTGATTGTATCCGCGATCTTATTCTTTCAGTCATTACCTAAATCTCATAACCATTGGTGAGGGTCGAAACAAACACCGAATTAAAGACCGATGAGATCCAACATAAGCTTAAAGGCGCTCGATTTGTGTTGTCATGTCAGATTTAGATTCGAAAGAGAATTCGTGCTACTTTTGGAACTGTGGGAATAATTTAGTACTCCTCAGCGCCTTCACCCTCACCGTCGCCAGAGTACATGTCGACTTCCTCGTAATCCTTCTCGAGAGCGGCAAAATCTTCACGGGCCTCTGAGGAGTGGACGAAGGCGCTCTTGGCGTAAATCAAGTCGTTCTTGTGATCGAGACGAACCCAGGCCTCAGCGATGGCTGTGGTATTGGACAACTTAGGCCAAATCGCCAGTTCGTGATTGGTAGTTGATGCTCACCTTGAACCCAGTGTAATGGTACAGCGCATTATTTTCACTTGGAAATTGCAATATTCATCGGAAATTCCTTCATGTTGTGAGAATGTATCCTCTTCCCACATTGCTCCGATATTTTTTTTTTCCTCATCCTAACCCGTATACTACTATAAAAAGTTTTAATATCTCTGAGTTTTCTAGTTCTACTGTATTGTCTAAGAACCTGCATTGTTGTAGGAGGCGGAACAGTAATTCAGAAGAACTTGAATCGATTCCATTTTTTGCTTGCCTCAGCAACTTCTGGAGATATCAGTGAACTCTGCTTCCAGTTTGCATAACACAGCTCGTATCGCACAGTGTCCGATGAATACAGAAATGTCATATGCGTTGGTCTGTAAATATCCAGTTTAGGCGATATTGAACGAGATATGACACAGTAGCCCTATTCGTATTGAAGTCCTAGGCTTACTGTTGCTTATAGCCAACCCGAGTCTAGATAGTCCGTCTGGTTTTTGTTCCTTCTATAACGCCACTACGACAATGCAACACAGTCTGGCTTTGTGGTGGTAAATGGCCTTTGCTTTGATTGTATTTTATCGTTCAGATTTCAGAACAGGCTGATTGTCCACCAAAATGACTATATTCGATGCAGGCATGTTTCTATATATGTATGTATTTAACGCGATCGGTAGTCTGAAGGACTAGCACCGTCATTGGTGTTCTTAGAAGAATGAGCTTCTTTTTAAATGACTTCTGTAGGCGATGCAGGGACGACGAGGAGGAAGAAACAATCATACGCTTCCTCTGCACTTGTCCCTATCCCAACGCCCTATCTAGAAATCGATCAGTTCGACAACTTGGGCGAACTTTCACATACTGATATCAAAAGTATCCTCAGCTTCATCAAGACCTTTAATTGGTTTTAATACAGTGAGTGGCGTTTTTCAGGGTAAAGATCCAAGTGGATCACAAAGGGCCTTCCTGACCGTGGTGTGTCTGTGCCTTGCAGACAGCAACCCAACCTACCTCCCATGGGTTTCACACTATGTTCTTATCTGACTCAGTTCACAATGATAGCAAAAAAAAAACTTGAAACACCGAGTACAAGGTCCTAAAAATCTCTTTATACTCCAGCCGCCAGACTTTTATTTTCCAAATATCACCCCATACATTGTGAAAAAGTGGCCTTAAAACTCGTTTCGTCCACTTCCATACCAAATATAGACACGCGCATCCTCCACGCGCATATCAATTTTAAAAAAATACCACGGTCTACCAACAAATAGAAAACCGTAAACTACCATGGACAATATTCATTTAAGTCACCATAAACAACCCCTTATGCAAAAGAAAACGAAATGAAGCAGAATTCTCATAAACAAACTACGCTGTCACATCAAATAAGTCGTTTGCTGCAGCCAACCAAGCAACATGATACCGCCTTGCTTAGCCCAGCCCTATATGCATCACTGGTTCAAGGCCACATTCTGTCTGACTAATCAAAGTGCATCACAGTCCAGATCACAGTCAAGGACACTGATCGAAGGGAACACTGATTAACCCGTATGTCTCGTAAAACCACAAGACATGTGTGCACTCCACTGCGACAGCGTGCCCTTGGGTGTGGGTTCTGTGGTCAGCTCAGCACAAATCATTTTATCCCACTATTAACCCAATAAAAATTAAAAAAAAAAAAAAAAACGAGAACACCCTCCAGCATAAAGTATTGAATTTCATTACGCTCCAAAGGACTGACTAAACTTACAACACGACATCTTTGTCTCTCTAACATGGCAGGCTGTCCTAAGTCCCATCACGGATGCAAATTGCCCATCACAGCCCACACGGTGACAGCCCCGTAAGACTTCCACAACCTGTTCGGCTCATCTCACATTTAATTCATTAAAATTCCCAATAAAAATCCAATCTAAATACACGATTCTTCGTTTCCATCTTGTTCCCTTGGTGGTTCAATAAAATTTTGTTTATCCACGGAAATGTCCGAAACGCGCAATGTCCCTGCCTTGCAGTGCGCTCTCTCCAGTTATGGTCAAAACAACCTTCGGCCAACTTCGGTGGACTGTATACGGCGGCTATGACGTAAAAAACCAGCGCGCTCGTACACAAAAAACTTGGTCGGACAACACTGGTGATGAGGTTCAATGGAATCATATACGGGAACCAGCTAATCCTCGTATGGAACAAGTTTTCGCGCCAACAGATGCATGCGCTGTAACAAGAGTGCAACAGCAACAGCAGCTACAGTGCACGGATTTATAAGGAAACGCGGCGGGGAAAAATTACGACACAAGATCGAAAACTTGCTAAAATTACAGTTATATCGGGAAAACCTGAAGGAGATGATCGCGCGCTCGGGTCTGTAAGCAAAGAACCACCTCACAATGACGGCGGCACTCCATCCCAACACACAAGGTGTTGTGCGAACTCGATCCACATGGATCGTTCTCGTGTGTGCATGTGTGCAGTATCTATGAGATACTGTAGCTGTGGAATCTCCTCAATGCAGTGATTTTTCTGATCTTCTCCGGCTCCACGATGAAAATTGCATTTGGGGATAATTGAACCGGTTATCGATTGGCTTGCACTGGTGCGCGGTTATTTCCAAGGAATTTCGCAAGAGCAAATATTCGCCTCGAAAACAGGAGGAAAAATCGAACTGTCTTGAGTTTTCAAATTAGCACTTGAAATGTGTACTTGACAAATGCACGGCAGAGGGTATTACCGCGGCCGGCACGTTCTTTGTTTGTTTGATTGCACACGGGACACTAGTCCCATCCCGCCATGTGCTTTTATCTGCGCTGTATCCTGAAGAAGGATCACCGGTATTAAGCAAACACAGATAAGTGTGAAATACCAGACACAGGACTAATGACTGCTAATTTGTGCCTAAGGCCGTGGAGACTCCCTATCGCAAGGAATTTAGTGGCCATTTGGTATCCGTTTTGCTATGGAGTTGCGAAAGCCATTAATTGTTCTAATTGGCTTCGATGGAGGCCCTTCGAGGGAATATAAATAGACCTTGAAAGTTGTTGTCTTTTCTCAAGGCAGATTGCTGGAAATGAGCAGTTTATTTGACGACAGATGTTGACAGTAGTTTTCATCAAGTTGCGAAGTTGCGTTGGACCAAGTGTTGGTTTACCAAAAGCTTGGGAATAGAAAACATCATGATGGGAGGTCTGAATCCGTTTTGTTGTTCGGTTGACTAAATTGATCTCTACTTTTCTGTTGGATGAGTAGGCATTTTCTCATCTGTGGAAGCTGCAGTTGGAGTTTAACATGCGTTTGGTCTATGAAGTTGTTATCGAGGAATTGAAGTAAAAGACTAACGAGTAAGCACCAAGAATGATTCAACTTATCAGCCAATCGTTAGTGCACATGGTCTCGTCTTGTGATAATAAAAAGGTGGAAAATGCATTTCGTGCAATTTATTGCAATCTGAACTGTCATGAGTGCATTAAGTACGTGCACAGGGTGTCCTCACTGTCTCGAACAGCACATGTCATCGATATAGCCGAAGGCTGTTTTACTGCAAACCACTTACAATCTGACATAGCCCCAGATATTTCATCATTATTTTCAATGACCCGCTTATCCACTATGAGGGTCGAGGGTTTAGGGTGCTTAAGTGGACTCTCCACATCTCCCGACCTTCCGCCATCGACTTTAAATCATCAGGGGCTTTCCCCATACGGGTAGAGGTGAGATTTCGGACTTGGTCCAGTCATCTCATCCTAGGCCTACCCAGGGGACGCCTACCCGATGGCACGGATTCCATTGCACATCCCTGAAGCCGAGTTGGGGACATGCGTTGAACGTGCCCAAACCATCGAAGTATGGACCTTTCCGCTCGAAGAAGTAGCTGCTCGACATTGAGAGCCTAGCGTATTCTGGTGTTCCTAACTCGATCTCGACGAGTTACCCCAATAATACAACAAAGAAATTTCATTTCTGCAGATTGTATCCGCGATCTTATTCATTCGGTCATTACCTAAACCCAATGACCGTAGGTGAGAGTCGGAACGAACGCTGAATTGAAGCTCCGATGCCAAGTTCAGCCCTCCTGATAACAGATTGACCAAGCTGTCTCAAAATTGTTCCAGCCGGGCCAATCCTACAAGGTAACTCAGTATTGCTCTTGCAGATGACTTATCCTTAAGTCTGACAATTCAAAACCAGGGCTGCGCTGTAACATCCAATCCATATACACTATGGAAAGGAAAGGAGAACCGTGAATCCCATACTCCTGAAATACACCCCAGAGTTTACCTCGAAGAACCCAATCGTATGCTTTCTCCAAATCCACAAAACAACTGTAGATAGGTTTGACATACTCCCAGGCCTTCTCAAGTACCATTCTGAGAGTGAACAGCTGGTCGGTTGTGCAAAGACTTTTCCGGGGAGCTATACCCCTATAATTGGAGCAATCCCTCTTATCCCCTTTCTTAAAAAGCGGAACAATCACCCCGGTTTGCCAATCGCTAGGTTTTTCACTGCATTCCCAGGCCACTTTAACGACACGAGAGAGCCATTCCACTCCCTCTTTACCCAAAGCCTTGACCATTTCTGGCCGGATTTCATCCACACCAGCAGATTAACCGACTTTCATCGCTTTTATCGATAAAGGCACCTCCTCTTCGGTGGGACCATGAGCCTGCCATCCTCAGTCCTCTGTTCGGGATTGAGCAGCTTTTTTGAAACGTTCTCCGTCTCTGAAACACTAAGTCCTTTGAAAACCGTAGCGGCCTCTTTCGTTTCCATAAATAATTAAACAAGGAGTGCAACAAGTGAACGTGTAGCCTTTTTGGCGCGTTTCCATTTTGCATTACAGTGTGAATCTAACTCCTATGACATTGAAGAATTCTTTAGTCTCTGAGACTTCAATGTTTACGATTCCATTAGAGCCAAAGGCTTTTTCTTCCTATTCTGCGGCCTTTGGTCTTTTTACATCATTTTCGAGTTGGTCTTGAGTGAGACATTTGTTGATCAGCCATTGGATTTGAGGTAATTTTTATCGAATTCTCAGAAAATAACCGAAGAACACAGGAATTTGACAGATTTCTCCAAGAATCAACCTACAAACTTCATTTGTTAAGACATAACGACTCTTTGTTAAAAGGTCTTTAAAGATGTGCTAATAGGCTGCGTACCTCTTTCCCTTAAACACATTGCATCCACACCTTTGGTGACAAACTAAATACCGGCGCTCTCTCATCTTTCCACCTTTGTCCAAACAACACAACACTTTCCCTAGTCAAATATTGACTCCATTTCTATGACACTTTTCACACCAACAGTTACAGGCAACCCTGTAATTGATTCAATTTTCCCTTAAGTATTGAGAAAACCCGAATCTCAACACTCAACCGCACAAGATGACTCGTTTTGTCTGCAATCGGTCCTCTCTTTCTCAAAAAACCACTGTTATTTGAAACAAGTTTGCTCTCCCCTTCTCCTGGTAATTTTCTTCTCATTCGATCAAAGATATCACTGCATCACCATCATCATCATCATCATCATTGTGGTTAAAAAAAAAAAATCCAAAACAAGCAGCAGTTTGTGAGCGAGAGCGCCATCAATGATCTCCACATCCATACTCAGAATTTGTTTTATGTTTTGACCATTCTTGACCATCGTCTTCATGATGATGATCATCATCATCAGATACACGATTAAGGTCTATTAAACGATGATCTTCCAACAATCTTCCTGGGTCACAATCATGGTGCAGTATCTCTCAAAGAAGAAATGCACCTAAACCCGACTACTGCACAACACATCGCATTCCAATGGGAATCCTGTGGCGCACATTGAGGCCAAACATGTTTGCCATGCCAAAAGCGATACCAAACAACAACAGCAACAACGAGTAGCCCATACATATTTGGTTGGGACACTTTGCCATAAATTCTCATCCCGTGAATATAATATTGCCGGAGTTGAATTTAGGTCACGTTCTCTGGTGACTCCTCCACGCCGGCAGAGAGGCCGACTGGCTATAGAGGCACAGCCCCATTATGTATCTAGATACACACACCTTCTGTGGAAAACATCAATAACCCGCCGAGTCACTCAAGTCCAGAAACGATGAGTGTGTACTCTGTGTGTGTTCGGAACATTAAAACAAATTTGCCGAGTGAATTTCTATTGTTGTTCTGTTAGATACGGATTGCGGATGTTTTTTTTTTTGCACGTCTACTCGTTTGTGTCTCAATTTAATTTGTTAAGGCTGCGCGCCACCATGAACATGACGGACATGAGAATTGTTTTCCATTTTGAGAAAAAAAAAAAATCTCCACCCGTCTATCTGTTTGTTTGCATGTTGAAAGGAAATTAGGTTGGCACTGGCCTCAGTCATTTGTTACGAACGTAGTTTATAGACAGGTTGACAGGCTGACAGAATTGGGCCAAACTCGAATTTTGGGCGTGTGCCACAAGCCACGAGCTCAGCGAATAGTTTCACAATTCTTACCAAAAAAAATGTTCTGTTGATTCGTGGGATGGATATCGAGGACTTACCTGAAAGAAAAAAAGGAAAGATAAAGGTCATTAGGTTTGAATACATAAATAGTCGGGTATATGGTGTGCAAAGCAGTTCTCAGTTCTTTGAAACAATGGCAAGCAACGCTTAAGGCAGCAGGAAATGTTCTCTTAATTCTATTTTTTCACCGCTTGGCCTTATTCAATTTTTAACACAAAATGGGTCAAAATGTTATCGATGCATCGCAGAATCTATAAACATGTCGGACTAAAGGAACGTGTGCTTGTGGCCCTACCAACTTGGTCAGAACTCGAAATGCCATAAGTAAGCAGAATTGATGGCATTAATCGGTTTAGCGATGGTGTGCTAAGGCAAGGGCTTACGGTGCCTGTCTTTAAGAGATTTCGTAAAATTTGTTTACACGAATCTTTAATTTATGGTTACACCCACAGTAGAGAAGAACAAAAGGCGGTTAAGAAGAGTTGAGTTTTGAAGCACCTGTTTAAGTCTTGACCGCCATTTAAGGCTTTGTTCGTTTGTTTACGGTGTATTCTTTTAAACTGCTTAAGTGATTTGCATACATTGGTCATAGGTATTCCAATTATCAGTGGGTCGCAGGGCAACTAATTTGTCGATTTTCTACCACAAATCTAGACAGAGTTTTTGAGAATGTTAACCATCTCCGTGAAGAATGTTCTTTGCGCTTGAGAACAGCTTTGTAAAGAACTAATTGGGATTGTTCTAGAAAGATCGATTGATCAGAAAACTTTTGAACTAGGAGGAATCGGACCTAATGATGACTGCAGGGCTGCTATAAGGCGTGAAGAAGTAATTTTCCAGAACTTAATGACCAAAACCAATTCCATGTTTCTGAAAAATGTCTTCAATTTGGTTACCATAAACCAGCAATTCAAAGCATTTTGCTTGCTCCTATTGAGGGTTTTGGTCACGAATCCACTCTACCGATAGTCAAGCAAAGTTTTTCGGTTGTCGGGACAATGTTTTGTTACCACAGCTTTCGTGACCGGTTTGCTAGATGGGTGTAGACGGATGTCGTCAGACCATGACTGTTGGTTTTAAATACAATTTTTGGAGGAGAATGTTATGAATTTGTTTCTCGGATAGTTTGTTGGGGTTGTCGAGGAAGGGTTTCCCAATGCCCGATGTGTTGCTTTGGCAAATGCCGGACACTTGCAGAGGAAGTTTTCTAGGATTTCCATCTCGTTTTTGTCTTTAAAGCTACGGCAGTACATATTAAAAGGGATGCCGAGCTTGGCTTCATCGGTACCTACTGCCCAGTGACCCGTAGAGATGGCGACTATGCGCGCGATACCTGTTCTGGTTCTGTAAAGGAGATCGTTTGTTTTCGTGTGGTTGTAAAAGGGTTTTCAGTAAATACATAACAATTTCGTATTTAAGTCATCTTTTTACACGTAAGCTCCCTCGATATTATCAGATCGAAATATGTATGTACATATGTAGGTACGAAAACTACTCTTCCAGCTTAAAACCATTGAAACGTTGCTGCATCTTTCTGGTTTAAGTTCGAATCCTAGGAAGCAAGGGCAGAAGAATAATTGGTCATTATAAATCGTCAGTCCGCCTTTCGCACCGGCAATCCAAACTGAAGGCCTCACCAAATCCCCCCACAAATTTAACACTCACAACACCTAGTGAGTTAGAGTGGTCCTCCAAGATGAGGTACACTTAAACCAGAAAAGTAGGTCCATTGTGATACCACTGAGTACTGCGGTTTGACCTCTGCTTACTCCTGAGACCATTTAGTGCCTAAAAGATAAACAGCTTTAGGCTTTCGAATAGGTGCCTAACTATATTTTCAGTAGCTATAGCCGTTAACGAATATCACCAAATGAGTCCATTAATTTGATTGAGCCTATGAGTCATGGCAGACAAAGTTAACTGCGCCGGATTCAAAGAATATCTTTCGTCAAAATGTGCTAGTTTAAGTTTAGTATCCAATTTTAAGAGAATATCTACTTACACTCACGCTATAAAAGCCTTGGAACCGCCGGCATTGAGATCAATATTGGTTAAGCAATGCCACAGATCTGTTGACGAGATTGCAGACAGGTGCGACTTAACCCTGTGCTTGGTCCTAGGACACCGGAATATTCCAAGTAACTGCAGAGCAGACAAGCTGCCAAAGGAACGCGCAGGACGGCATCTCCCCCGAAAACTTGCGCCTATTAAATCGATCAAATTCCTCCTTGACACGGATGACGAGAAACTGGCAAACCACAGGTGGAACAACATCAGCACTTGTCTCTTGTCAAAACCAATCTGGCCCAAGCTGTATTCAAAAAAAGACGGAGAGACTTTTATCCACTAAACGGGAGAAAACTTAAGTTCACTAATTGGAGTCCTCACTGGACACTGCTTGATAGGCAAAAATGCACTTCGATTGGGCGTCCCCTGTGGGCGAAACTGTGGAGATAAGGAGGAGGAGGAAACCATTACCCTCACTCGGGGAATACCTCTTTGATGACCTTAACGATCTAGCCGAACTCGACTTTCAAAAGATAAGGAACTTTATCTCCAGGTCAAAGGGGTTCAATACATAGAACTACCACCGATACGGTCACTCATCTCAGCGCACTCGACGTTATACTCCTCGTCTCTGGTGCTGGAAAGCCGGTATCTATCGTAGTATGACAATGGACCAATGTAGCCTAAGTGTGTCCCTGCTTGAACCGGGGCAAGCACCTAACCTAACCTACACTCAATTAATACCAGCTAAACCAGAAGTATTAGTAAAAGAGCTGACCAATCGGTATGCTGAAGGCGGCAACTTCATAGGAATACCTGCAAACTGGTCATTACTTAAAATTCCAGAAAGCAAATTCCAATCCCAGTTTTCTAGATTTTAATGTCCCACAATGCGGCCAGATTACTCTTGTTCGGAGCAAATGGTCTACTGATAGACGCCCCCGTAGGCTGCGTAAATTATCCTTTCAACCATAAATCTCCGCAACTCGTTAAATTATCGTCTTAAACTGGGACACTATTGCCAGAAATTCCAATCGGTTCGTCTAGTACACCCCAAGGCTCTCTTACTGAGCCTGGTTCTTCTTAATCGGTACGATTTAGAACAGGTGAAGATGTGGCTTCCTCACTTGCGCCGCTGTTGCCACCACAAAAAACAAATCCACAAAGTGTCCGCCCCAAAATATCCCACGAACATGAGATTTACTAATAAAATCCAAAAGATATATGGCGCGGCGATATTCTGCTTCCAGTATTTATCGCTAATTGCCAGGAAATGTAATCTTCCATACAAGACGTCCAATCTCATTTTTTGTGTTGTTGTTTTCTAATTAAATTATCGCATGTGCCTCAACCGTAACTCACCAGTGCGCCGGCCAGCTGAAAGAATGCCCGTTAATCTTTAAATTCTTTTTTTTTATTTAATTTTTGATTATTTTTCCTTAATTGTGCAGAGATGCAATGTGGCTGTGCATCTGTATTGTTTGTCGGAAGAGGAGACGCGGGCAGGGGCGCAAGCGCGCGCGCACTCTTCTAATGCTTTCATTGAAAATAGACTTTTTTCTTCCCTGGTTAAGTTGGTGTTGTTCGTTTTGACCTTGTGTCTGGCATTGATATATTGGTCATGCTATGGCTTTTGTTGCCAAAGTGTCGGAAGCGGGTAGTCGATAGTTTGCCGACCGCCTAAAAAGGCAATGAACTCCACATACTCGGTCAATTGCTGTTGGCGCTGGCATGCTGAAGAAAACGAATGCATTATGCAATCGTCGAGCTGGTGCTGGCTGAGTGCGCTCCTACCAGTATGACTCAACTAATTCATTGCCAGGTAACAACTGAAGGGAGTTGTGGTGGATTATTTAACTTCTGTGGGCTGGTGTTGGTTGGGCTGCTAAAAGAACCTTTGTTTGGGCTAATTGAGGGAAGTGTTGAGAATTCAGAAATAATGACCAGTAGGTGGTAGATCAATTTGTTGACCGAGGAGTTATGACTTTCTTCCTGAATGTGCTAAGTGGATGAGGAGTCAAGAAAGGCTAAATATTTGCAACTTGTTGAGGTTTGCTGTAATGCGAATTGTTGAGGTCGCGGAAACTAATAAATTACGCTCTTAAGCATCTTGTTAGGGTTAATTCATTACGAGCTGTAGGATTTGCATTTTACGTCGTATTAGTTGCGTACATCTCTGAACTCGATGGAACTTTTCGTGGCGTCAGTAGAATTAGATGGACTTAGACAGAATATAGTTTCAGCAAGATGGTGCAAAATCAAACGTGGCAAATACACTACCACTCCGGACCTGGTAGATCACAAAAGACTACGACGACACATCAATTTGCACGGACGGACGGTTCGAAAATGGAATGCGGGCTAGGTTAGGGTAAAATATCGATGTCATTTAGACTCCTGGACTTGGCCAGTGTGTTTCAGGCCGAAAAGGTCAACTCTGTCACGCGCTCAACTAAGACAGAACCCCCTTGCGAAACGTCGCAATTTTCTCCGATACACAGGCAGCCATCAAAGCTCTCGTCTCAACAATACAGAGCTGAGTTTGCCGGTACAGGGAGCATATCCTTCCCATCTTTCGGGTCTCAAGTCACAAAGGCATCGAAGGGAACAATGTGATGAGCTTGCCAGGCAAGAATCGGCTCTTGATAGCTGACTTGCAAGGGATTTCTATAGGAGCCGTCAAGGGAAGAATCAATCTATACTACTAGCTGCGCCATATCCAGAAAGACTTGCTCAATATTATGGGTTTTTCAATAGGGACTTAACAATTTTGTATTTTAATACAAACGCACCCTTAAACTTTTTTTATGATCTGTCGACATCAGAACGTCAGCCAAGGTTCACATTTTTATAATGGTGAAGTTCACGAACGAGCACTGTTTGGAAATTATTAAAAATTGCTAAGAGCGTTTACTCCAATTTGCGGTCGCAATAATCGTTCGAGTCAACATGGTCACTTTTGAATGTTCCTATGCCAGTGAGACAACGAAGTTCAAAATGAGCTAAATCAATCGTGGCGTGGGCGTGGGCCTTTCACAGGAATAAGGAATCTCTCAGTCCACATTGTGCCAAATTTTGCGTAAAGATCTTAGCCTACACCCTTACAAGATCAAATTAACACAAGAACAAGAATTTCTTTACCTTCGGGAGAAAGTAAGGTGAGGCTTAAAAGTTACCTTTAGCCTAGCTACAGCATGGGTTCACGCTTACAATATCCGCTCTACCCATAGAGAAAGAAAATGAAAGTGTTAGGTACAAAGAGACTTATGTTTATATGTATGTTGGATTGTTTGAGGGAGGAATGTTGTTTATTCAGATTTGATGTAGGAAAGTCCTTTATCTTCCTCGAGCTTAGCGTAGATGATTGTTAGATTTTATGATATTGTTAGATTTTAAGAAGGACGTAGGTGAATTTTCTTTTATGCTTATCATCAGGGAAGTTAATATTTTAACAGGTATGCCAACCGGACATTGCTAGGTTAGGAATCACTGGAAAGGAACCCTAAAACACTTCCTCTGCGAATGCTTCAAATCTGCCTATTTGGCGAACTAGAGAACCTTGAGAGCAGACATTGTTATTGGTAGGTGGAACTTCAATGTCAAGATAAAAAGACACATCCTTCACGACCACCAATACTTATGGTCTTGTATGATATCAATCGCCTTCTCATGATGGCACCATACATGAGTAGAGAGCCCATTACAAAGGCAGTGTGGGTTTCCAGAGGAGATTTTTTTACTAAACTAATCATGTGGCGATCAGGTAACTGTTCATAACTTTACTTTGAAATATTCGTTAAAGCGAGGTACCGAAGAACTCGGGATGATAGCTTATATCCCAGTTCATACTGCAACCACATGAGGACACAATATTTGAAGGACCAACGCCAACGGTTTGGTGGCCATCTCACTCAATAGAAAGGGACTATAATTTTCTATGTGTTCCCCAAACTTCTGTTTTGTTTTCAACTATTTTTCTTATTTCCAGAAATTATCTCTCGTCAGCAATTCATTTCTACACTGATGACAGCACTTTTAGTTGCTCATATTCGTTCTCCCATCCACGTCTGTATCGTTTAGACGTGGTAAAATTGTTAAATTTCAACCTTGACAGCATAATCATGAGGTTCCATGAGCAAATTGTAATTTTATGCATTTAAAAGCCAACGCGGTCTTATACCACTTAATCATATTTGCATTGCCGAAAGAAAAATATCTTCCCACTTGATTTGGTGTACCAAACACTGTTCACACCACTAAATTTGATCGTTAAGATTGATGGGTGACAAGGACGTTGCCAAGTCGATAGACTCGCCTGTATACTGCCTCTCATTGTTAGATTTATTTTTTGTGTAAACAGTGCACCAGTCAATTACATTCAGCCCTTTGAATGTGTCATTGGCTAACCCTATAATTTTAAACACTTTAGACCTTTGTTCGATAAATTGACCTCGTCTGTGACCCCAAATGCTTCATCAGCATATCAGGCTGTTGTAACATTCCAAAGCTCAACTCACGTCATCTCCTTCAAAATTCACACATTTTTCACAACAATTTACATTAATGATTAACGTGAGTTTTTTTTTTTTAATCTTTCTGTTTCTAGGTGAGTTGCGAAACCGAAATATTTTTTTCTGTTAACACTGCCACCCGTGGTAAGTTTTACGTCACCACCTTCACAGTTACGGTTCAAAAATTTATTAAAAAGCCACAACGCTCCCTAATTTAATCTAACGGTTCTACTAAAAGGTAAACACTAAACAAAAATTCATTAGTAATTCATCACACTGTGTGAAGAGATACTTCACTAACGTGGCGCTCCATCATCCATCACATCAACCACAACAGATGGCATTTCACTAATTAAAAGAACAAACCAAACAGTAATCATGTGAAATGTTGAAAAGAAATCCTATCAAATCGAAGTCCGTGTGTGTTGCTGTCACCGGCGATAAAACGACATCACACACCAAGAACAGGAAAAGTTATGAGGGCATGAGGTAATTAGTGGGCCCCACCAAGCTTGTGACACACTTGCTGTGCCACTTCTGGCAGATATCTCGCTCCGACGATTGGGATTATCCCATCGAAACGAGAGCTTATTGGCACAAGCTACAGAGAGAGTGATGATATTTACACAGTTCTTGAGACGATCTTGACACCTCTGAATTTGGGTTAAAGAGGTTCGAGTGGTTTTTGACGAGGTGCGAAATCCATAGGCACTGAATATGCAAATCAATTCTGAATGCAGATTTATTTATGCCGCCACAATGTATCTCGGGGTAACCCTGCGGAGCAGCACTCGCTCGTGATGGATCATTTGCAAATTAGGTGCGGGTTCGATAGATTCCGACCCAAGTCACGAAAAATTACTCATCCATGACAAGTAGGCTTATAATTTTCCCGCATTCGTGCGTCTGCATCCAAATGCATCCGCGTAATCTTTTTCCGCGAAATAGGACACACAGCAAAGACGCACCGCCAATACTATGACTAAGCACCAGATATTCCACATCCACCGTCGCCATCTAGTTATGTACGTCTGCAGTGGAAACTTGCTATGAACCTGGCTGGAGGTCTCTCCGTCCTCAGGCGGCAGTGTGTGGGGAAACTCCACCTAATGTTGATTTATGTTATTCTGCATATGTCCGGAGCAGCTTGCTGCAGGAGCCACCACCACTACTAACACCACCATAGAGCAGCGGTAAATTAAATGCCTTTACGGATTGTACATGTGTGTACACTTGTTTGCGAAACGGTATTTTTGCATTGAACATATGTGTATACCGCACGCTACAGAGGATGCCATGTCAATTAGGGTATCAATGAATGCGGGTCGGAGGCAGTACCATGGTGGCTATCTTTTGCTTCAGAGCCTCGTGCTGTATGTTGTTTTTTCAAGGGATTAACCCATTTGTAAGTAAAATTCGAGACAGTAATGTTCTGCGGGAATGACACGTGTCGCGAAAGTTGTTTGTTTGCAAAAAATTTGACAGCGGTACTCATTGTAATTGCCACAGAAGATTGTTGTTGACAATTTTAACATCCATTCCGAGTGGACAAATGTTGTCAAATTGACAAGAAGACATTGCTAAGGCAATCTGAGTTGCAGCCGGAATAGGAATCTATCTGATGCTTTCAAGAAGAGATGTCATTTGCCTGTTTGAAATCAATGTCACCTCTTTTATCATGACTTTCCCACTGAAATGCCACAAATTTAACCACCATAGAGAAAAATTGAAAAATTGATTGCTTCTCATTTATAATAAGCCGATCCGAACACTCAAGCTAATCCACACCTCAAGTGCTCTGAGCAGTGCACTGCTGCTGCTGCTGCTGTGCTTATCGATCGATTTGTGTAACATAATCCCCAGCTAACCGACGCTAAGATGCATCATATGGAGAGCATGACAGGCACTGTGTATGAATACACCACACCCGTCGGTTGGATCATACATACTTCTCTTGTCGGCTCACATCTCACGTAATTAGCTTAAACATCATTCAAGCTGTATTCGTTGATCGAGGCGGCAAAAGAATGTGATTAAATTGGATTACCACACATTTGCAAATTTGTTTCACGTGCTTTGCTACATGAAGATTGGATGGATGGACACGGCAAAATGTGAAAAGACAGATTACCTTATAGCAAGAGGTGTTGACGCAACGGGCTATTGTTCAATTGTTGTCATGGATAATAATGGAGACAGGGTTGAACATAAAGATTATGTGGTGTGATGAGTGAGTGATTTAGAAGTTATTGATATTATCGTGATTAATTACGGGAAAATTATGTGTGGAATGATGGAGTAATGGAGGACGGAAAGTGGGCTTCTGTTTGAAAGTGAGAGGAGTATTCGCTTGATAGTAAAGAACGGCTGTTTGAGGACGTGGATTAAACTTAGCGAGTTGACATACATAGATTCGAGTCTAGCTAAGCTAATCAAACGGTTTTCGCTGGGCGTCATTAAGCAGACCATCGAAATTATGCTTTTCGGTACAACGAACGGCTTGCATGTGTATCAGCGGAGCTCTTCGCACGACTCCCTCTTCAGCACTGGACATCGGCAGACAAATGGCATCTTGAGCAGCCATCCGCCTCAAAGCAACCTCACAGTGGTCTAGTAAAGATTTTGGCCGCGCCTCCACTTTGAAAAATGTTAAAATTCCTTCCAGAAACATAGACTACACCACACCCAAGCTAAGTTTTGACTAGAACTTCGAGGTAACCATCCCTCCCAGGTCATTCTGGGACGATGTATTCTCAGAAGACAAGTCGATTCACTTTTACACCGAGACGGTTCAAAAACTAGCACCTGCGTGGGTAGTGGCGTTTTCTCCTACAGGCTAGCGTTCCGTCTTCCAAATCATTGTAGCATGTTCCAGGCAGAAATCAGGGCGACCAGAGAAGTCTTTTCGGACAGTCAAGCGGCATTAAAGTCCTTGGAATCGGTCAAATTCAAATTCACTAATAGACTTGGATTGCCGATCGTCTCTTATAGAGATGACGGAGCAGTTCAATATTCACGTTTGTTGGGTGTCATGGTTAAGGCTGATGAACACGACAGATATAGAGCAAAATTACCTCTTGCTCCTGATAAAGGCACCTTAGGTATACCAATCATTACTTGTAAACTTAAACTAAAGCTAGATGCTATCGAAAGAACAAATCTAAGGTGGACAAGTGGTACAACATGTCTAGCGACAAAGCGCATTTGGCCAAAGCTGGTTCTGAAACGCCCTAAGTATTTGATTTCTCTTAATAGATGGCATATTAGCACTATAATAGGTGCTACTACTAGACACTGTCCAATATGCAAGCATGCAACAAGGCTTGGCCTCTAATGCAAACGATTTCTGCAGAAACTGTATGGACGAAGAGGAGACTACATCTTCTTTGCACCTAGGCCTCTCCTGCAAAAGAAAACTCCACTTAGGAGCCTTCTTTTATACCAACTTAGGGGAAATAATAAACATCGATGTTAGTAGCCACCTACGTTTCATAAGAAGCTCCAATTGTTTCAATGAGTAGGCAGGAGATCTTTCCGAGATCCTGTTGGTATCAAAACGGATCCCTGATGGGTCTAAGTGTGTTGGCTTTAGCTGGCAGCCACTCCAACCTAACCATGCTTTTCGGAGTCGGCAAATTAATCTTCATTTGTACAAAACTGTAACAGGCACAGCCTGAATATGAAGTTACAAGAAGCTTCATAGGCCTTGACCTACCTCGGGCCATAGCGCCAGCTATTTAACAAACAAGGACAGTCCGGTGATTACCATAAAATTTTTCCTTTGATAAAGTTCAAAAGTGATCTCTCCACTTGTGTCTTAGAAGTGCAAACTTCGAATCCAAAATGAGAGCAAATATTCTTTACCATGGCAAAGTAAGACAAAAGAGTTGTTACGCGAACTTTCTTTTAGGCAAAGCAAGCAGATACGATTCCATGACAAAACTTGTTCATTGAATATTTCAACTGAACTCGGACTAGTCTTTTTACAAGTCTGGCTAGGATTCCTGGTGCCGCTGACAATCTTTTTCTGTAGCAGTTAAAGGCGCGAAAAAAATATTTGGTCTGCCTCACGTTTCTAATACTACTGCCCACATCTTCGAATAACAACTTATCTGCATACTCGTCAGGTTATTGGAAATAAATAACTAAAAATGAAAGCAGACACCTACTCATCTAACTTTTAACCCATTTTTCGGTTGAAGAGCATTCGAATTAAACAGATCTCAGTCGAATTAGTCACGTTTTCCATATTCGTTTCGGTCATTAAATAATGCCTGCGGATACCGATGATATTCACACATATAAGCCATGACCCATTAAAAATATATAAATAACTCCATCAACAACAATGAGGCAAAGAGCGACCAAAACAAATAGAAATCCCTTGCAGACAATGCGGCGGCTCTTGAAGCATTTTTCTTTCCCCTCCTCACTACACCAGAGCGCGTGTGTTGTTTTCTATCATCGTTATCGATTAACATTAATAAAATTTTATAGGAAAGACATAGAAGCACATTTCATAATTCATCTCCCGAAGATGATGACAATAAAAGATACACAAAGCGAAATGCGTTAAAGGAAACGAAATGGAAAAGTATCTGCACAGTGCGTTCGGCATCTTTTCGAGATGAATAGTGATTGTGGCTGCGTTTGAGTATTGTGTGCGGTGGCATTTCAATTGAAAAAATATTTATTTCCACTCTCTACGCATAGGCCGCCGCCAAGGATAAAGAATGGAAAACCAACAAATATTCTTCAAACAATTTTAATGTCATGTGCGATTAACATTTTCCTTTCGGTGGACCTGGACCTAGACCTGGATCTGGACCCCTTGCGCATGTGTGTATGGAGGGCTCCTCAACTTTATGGCAAGCAACAGCAATTGTTGTCGTCCACCGCAGCATAATCGGACTTGTGTGTACCGTCGCTTCGGACATCGGTAAAAATATGAAATTTTAAATTCAAATTTATTGCAATGTGCGTGCGTGTGGGTTGATTTTGTTATGATTTATGTTATTACCTTGACAATGCAGCGTGTGCTCTGCCGTCATGTAGAAGAATGAATGCATGATTTCCAATAAGCATCGTCATCTCGATCGGTTTTCGATTTCTTTTGTCCCGCATTTTTGTTCGGGAGAGAGGAAGATCGTAATTTGTCTCCATGGGGTTCATAATTATATGCCAAATGCGTTGGAACTCTGTTTTATTGGAGATTGAAATGAGATGAATGGGGCAGAATTCTATATTTAGAATGGCAATCAATTGCGAAGGGACATCGCGATAATCTGTAGGCGACATCGTTTGCAGTGTCATTGATTTTTATAGACCTTGACAGTGATGTGCAATAAATGGGGAATAGGTTCGTAGAATACGTCGGGCAATTGTCTTTAAATAGAGTTTTCTTAACGATCGATAAGGCACGAAGAGGGTTTATATGGTAAATTATGTGTTGACCTTCGGAACTAAAAATAGAATCATGAAGGGTATGGTAAGGCGAAGAGTTTTTTTTCCATCGCATAACCAGATCAGTTTATGGGATAAAATCTTATCTGAACCCTTGATTCTGCATGCGCGAAGGATCACCGAGTTAAAGAAGAATTTTATTCTTGGACAGTTGGGCTCAATTTCAATTGGGATCAATAGGCTTTAACCATCGTGGTACCTGAGAGCACTGTTCTCGAAAGGTAGACACAAAGTTAAGCCGACAGCCCAGAATCACAAAACGGAAAAAAAAAGAATGGTGTGGTTTAAAATATCTGCGTAGAAGTTTTTTTTTTTCTCGTCAGTACTGGATCTGGTCATCTATCAATTTTTTGACAATTCAGTTGTGGTAAGTCCTTGAAGCTTACGCCACCGTCACGTGGTAGTCAAAACGGTTCTAGAAGGAATAATTGAGCAACTCATGCATCTTTCTGCATAGATGAGATTTTCGAGTAGGAGTCGTTAATAACGAATTCAATATCCTTGCGACGCTTATTGCCAATTGCAAGTCTGGTTAACTGTGATTGATAAAAAATTCCAATCTTACGTCACGTAGACCAGAACATCTTTGTTCGATAACCTTTTGAATTTGTCTGGAGAAAAGATGTTCCAATGAGAACATTCCCAAACGAGCGTCGTATTTTATCTCCTTAATAATCCCTTACACGTTCCTTCTCCTTCCTTTGCATTTACGGTCATTTGCGAACTTCAAATGCAAATTGGACGGTTGTGCTTCAGTTTCTAAAAGCATAATCATCTACTTCAACAACAGAAGGTACTAGTATGCTATAAGCAGACAAGAATGTGTCTTCCACAAGCAAAAGCACTCCTCGACAACAGTCAAAACATTGATTGACAATTTTCCGCTGGTTTCTCTTGTCCTCTTAGCCTGTCATCCGCTTCGACCACTTGGGCTACATTTATCTCTATTTGGTCGTTGTGAAGTTTAACAGATCGATGTCTGTCCATTACAACGACACAAGCGAGTTTGAAGGACCAAAGCACAAAAAAAAAATTGTATTCTGCAGGCTGTTGCATGCGTGTATCTAAAATATTTATTTTCAAGGATTCAAACGTTAAACGCACTAAGTGCGTCGAACTGTGGTAAAAAAAGAAACAAATAAACGAGGAATATCAAATAACAGAGAACCTAGTGCTGTGGTGTGAAGAGCGCTGATACCAGGTGAGAGACAAGGGAAGGACAAAGAAGAAGAAGTTACGCAACAAAAGGTTTCAAGATATTTTGTTTGAAATTGGAAATGAACACAGCTCGGAGTTTTTTGTCATTTCCCAGGGTAACTTTGGTCTTTTACGACTTTAGACTGTGATCAACTCTGAATACCATTAATGAAACATGCAGTAAAGGAGGATCAATAAAATGACAACATAAAGTGAAATCCAAGGCAACTGAAATCAGTGATATGCTCACACTATAACGCTGTGTCCAACATCAGTATGTGCGATGCGGTGCCTGCACGCACTACACAAGTTTGCCACCTCACCTAAATTCACTCACCACTCGCCACTCTGGTTTCATGCCGAAATCACTATATGCTCTTCTGTGGTCAGAGTGATAAGCGACTAAATCCCTCCTTAACACAACTAAAGTCTAAAGTCTACTGGTTATGAAGCGCTGCTCTGACAAGGGGCACTTAAATCAAAGGGCCATTGTGAACGCTGCGATGAAACCAAGTCTACTTCTAATATCATGAAGATTTCCTAACACAATCAATCAAGGGGTGGCCATGGTGTAGTGGTTAACACCATCGCTTGTCACGCTGAAAGTCCAGGTTTAGTTTAGTTTAGTACTGTGAGAACTGATGTCGACTCTACTGCGAAGGCATAACACTGGCACTAGAGTGTTATGGTTTGAAGAGTTGATTGAGCTAACAATGATTATAACTTCAGGAGATTCGAACAATTCCTGTGAATTATAGCGAACACAGACACCACAAATATCCCCAGCTAGTCTAGACACCACCCTCGGACACCACCTCAGTTTCTAACCACTGCACCTCGCCCGTGGTGTGTGAAAAACATTAAAAGGGTATTCAAACCCCCTTGATCCGCGTATGGATTAAAAAATGCACCGAAAATGCGTTATGGACGGGTCTGCCGCCTCATCTCAGCAGCTCTTCCAAAAAACGGTAACAGACTATGCCCAGACACTGAACATGTCTGCCTAGATGTAGTGGCCGGCAATGACATTGGCTAGTCTTGAAAAATTGCCTCGTCTCAATAAATGCTTTCGATCTTTTAAGATTGAGGATAGACCGGATGAACCTTCCACGGATCATCGATATATGATAGGTGATGAAGACACATGCTACTGGTGCCTGTTGAGCCTTGTTCCCCGAAATGTCCTTGTGATCTTAGACCGAACAGAGTATGGAGTTACGATGTGATCTCGTTAAGAGCTTGTCCCGTTGGGGTTTCTCTATCATGGGATAGGTCTGACGACCCGTATATAAAGCCAGTGCATGACTTTTGCCTGTAAGCCCAATATAGAATCTACGACATTTTTGGACAAGTAGACTGCAACTAAAGATTTTCTAACACGATTGGCAATACCTTCACTCCAGAATAGTTTTCTGTTTAGATGTTTGGTACTGTCTTAGACAACATCGTTCGCGTAAGTAATCATGTTGCAACTCGCATCCTTTTATAGCAAATATAGCTCATGGATTTCACAAAAAAAGGATATAGCACACCTCCTTGAGGTGTGGCTTTTTCCCTCTCGATCTGCGATCGAGCTCAGCAATATCATCCAACAAATCCAAAAGCACGTTGACCTAAGTCCAGGCGCTGGGTGTTGTACCAAAAGCTAGACATCTTCTCAGAATATCCGCCGAAATGTGCGCAATATCTTGGTAGGCACCTTGAAGTTGTACAGGGAAAATACCATCTGATTCTGGTACTTCACATAGGTTGAAACTGTAAACTGCAAATGTTTGCTTGTTTCTACTCATCATATTAGTCCAAAGGTGTGTTTCAATAAACCCCTACGCATTGTCACTATAGACTGACTCCCTGTCCACATGTTAAATGTAGATCTAAACATTAAAGCTTTCCAGCAACAGTCCCACAACGAAATCCCCGAGGCGGTCCTGCAAGAAACTTCGTTGTATTAACGGCAATTATCTTCTAACACATCGTACACATCCTTTTCGCTGTAAACCTTCTTACTTAACGATTCGAAAGTAACAATGTTGTGGCACGGTGTCTAGTAAAATCGAAAAACAAACTCTTCCCCTCAACCATTTGTATAGCTTTCATGTGAAACAAGCGCTAAACTTTGTTCCGTCCATGTCTCATTCGGTTCTAAGTGGTTGCGGTTTTTAAATGCATCTTGACATGCACCTGTTTGTTGCCAACTCTAACCCCTGTAACCTAAAATACCATTAAACAACCTAACTGCTGACCGCAACCCATCCATTCGATGCTCACTCTACGGCGGATGCTGCTGATGCTTTGTATCTGTACTTGTACTTCCTTCCACTCATCAATATTCACCTGAGGTGAATTTCTCTGAGCGCTGTGTTCGCGCGCCTCCTCCAATTTCCTGTCGATTTTTATTGCGCTCTTAAAACTACAGTTAACCGCATAGAAACCTACAAAACTTTTTTTTTTTCACTTGTTACGGCTACGGCGCGCGATTGAATTCTCTTCCTCTCGTGCACCTAACCTACATCTGGTGGTTCCTTCTTCATTTCTTCATCTTCATGTATCTCCTCGGTGGCGGTGTGTTGCTTCGACCTGCTGATGTTGTAGCTTCAGCCCATAAAATCATTACCGCCAGCCACGTTGAATGATAATCGCACTTAGATATGGGTCTAGTTTACTAGAACGTAATATCCCCGAAGAAAAGTAACAAAAAAGACGCCAGATACACACACTCGGACGAGCAAACGAATGCGCGCCATTAGACGTAACGTAAAATGAAAATAATTCAACAACGAAAATTATGAAAAGATGGCAAATAAAATATTGCCGCTCTCATGAGATAGATAGCTCGAAACGAAAGCGCATTTCAATTGTGTGTGGAGGCTCTCGCTTGTCGGATGTGTATCTTTGTATCGAAGATTTTCATTGTTTAACGCGATTCTAATGGAGAAGCGAGTGTGTGAGTACCCCAGTCCCGCACTGGCACAAGATGGGCGGGCGACTTAGATAGATACGAAGGAGATACTCTCATGTAGGTTGATTTTACACGGAACGAAGAGTTCTTAAACCGAGGAAAATTATGCTTCGATTCGTCAAGTGTACACGGGCAAGTTAAACCAACCTGAATGTATCTCAATGGGTTAGGTGGGATGGTGCGGAGGTTTCTAAAATGCAATTATGAGAATATATTTATAGTATTTGCCTGCAGCTACCACTGTGTGGTGGCCGGGTTTGCTTGTGCTGCAATGGAATGCTGTTGCTTCTCATAGATCCGCGACGTAACGTGAGTAATGGATTTTAAAGGATTAAAGAATTTTTGTGCCAGGCGGTCCTGTTCTGAACGGGGAATAGATAGTTGTAGTTGGTAGTCAGTTGCTGTCATATTGACTTGAAACGATGCAGCAAGCAAGTTGTGTTGTTTGTATTACACGTTTAGTTCACATTCCAGGGGTTATAATGCATGTGTACTCAGTGTATCTGTACGGTTTGATCAACTGTGGTCCAGAGAGTCCCCACCCATACGCAGTTGAGGACGACCCAAGGCTAGTAATGTCAGAAGGAAATTGTAATGTCACCCTAAGGTCGAATTTAGAGCATTGAAAGGTTTGAGAAGAAATGTTACGATGAGAGAAATGTGGCTTTGGTGTTTCTCAGGAAGATCCTACCTAACCAATTGTATAAATCCTGGTAATTGACATTGAAATGCAGACACATAGCGTGGTGTTTCTAGTGGAAAAAAGGCTCAAACTGCTTTGAGGTCGACACAAAAGTCAAGAAAATTGCCGAATGCTCAAGTGTGTTCGACTCAAGTGCACTACAAAGCTGCAGTCAAAAAACAACAACAGTTTCTGCAATAGTTACAGCGACCATAAACCACCAAGCATCAGGAATTAGAAAAGCCCAGCATCATCTTTTTATGCTTTTTCCTGAATTTGCATTAACGCGTCTACGCCGAGTCACCATTTTGCATCCGTCCGCACTCACTACAATCGAATGGCTACAAAGATTCCTCGGTAAAGAAAGATGGACACATAAAATCACGCCCATCATCGAAATATGGATAAACGGAAAATACGGGAAGGTCAACTTCTTCATAATCCAAATATTAACAGGGCAAGAGTAACTCAGGACATACTTGCAGCCGTTCGGGCACGAAAGTAATCCCTATTCTCTAAACGGTACAAAAACCATTGACGAAATGTATCATGCCATACACATAGAAGAGAAATTGGGAGAGGTTGACAGCCCCGGAAGATAAAGCCAGTCAGAAAGTAAAGTCTCAAGAAAGTTGGGACACAATTAGGAAAACTGTGAGCCAAGCCGATGGGTGGAAGTTTTGTAGTATCACTGAGTAGGGCCGCAGTTTAACCTTCTAAAGATTCCCACCTTCAAAAATTCACCCACCTCTACCAAAGGATCATTTTTATGCATGAAAAGCTGACAGAGGGTATTTTTTGTTTAATTCTATTTAGGGTCTCGTCATGCTCGATTAGGGGCCAAATTAGCACACTCGTTACCGAGTAACTCGTTAACGGAATATCATTCGATCACGAGTACCACTCACTCACTCGTTATCGATTGCGGTAATTCGGCCCAATTTTTTTAAGAATCTAGGGAAAGGATTCCTTAAAAACATCGACTTCTGCGATGCATTTGATTTGCGCTGAAGCACTTGTCAAGCTATTGAACTTTTTCTTAGAATCTAAAGATAATGGAACAAACGTAAATGTGGGCTAGAAGACCCTGCACTTTTAGACCCTACACCCTTTCTTACATTCCGTCTGAATCACCTTTTAGTTGCAGTCTAGTTTCTTCTCAAACATAAAGAAGTTTCAATCAATCCAGTGTTGACTTTGAAATTTAAATTTAAGCCACACTTCTCTCCCCTGTCATTAACCGAACTGAACACACTTATAGATCCCCAGCGATCACTTATATCCTGTCCATCATTGTCCAAACCTTTAAAAACCCATTTATTACATTCCTATTGCAGACTTTTGTGTAATCCTTCTCTCATTTGTATCTTTGCAGGTCCATCAATAAATTTCACAACAAGAAAAAGGTACGTACACACACCATACATCCATCAAGACCTCGACAAGCCCTACACACAGGACCACCACCACCATCATCAATATTGGTCTATAATTCTGAGAAATCACCCTCCAGCTGAAAGTACTTTGATTAATTTTTTAACGATGAAGCCCATCAATTTAGGACCCACCCTAGTCCAATTTGCTTCGTTGTCGACATCATTTCTTATCTAACATCGCTTTAAGGAGGCTCTGGTCGCTGTTGGTTGCTGCTTACTGCCACAGCTCCTCCTTAAAAAGAAAGAAAACGGAAACCATCCAACAACGGATATTTAAATTAATATTCGCAAAGTGTGCGCGCCATCTCTTTGCCGATATTGTAATCAATCAATTTCAATAGCATAAAGATCGAAATCTAGTTTTTTTTTTTTTTTACAAAATTGATGATTCGGTGATTATGGAAATTATACACTCTCGGTGACATCCTTAGGGCAAGTTACAACAAACGTTCCAATGGTCCTCAATCACTCAAGTAGAAAAGAAATGTACAACCATACCACCTTTTTTTTTGGCGGGAAATGGAATGGTATTTTAATTACAAACTAAGTTCTTGTTGAAGATTATTTGTGAGATAAATTCACCACTTGTACAGAGAGATAGACAGCACACGTAAGTCGTACTTGTCTGCCGATCGACAAAAGATGGACAACACTTGATTTGCAGTTAGAGGAAAAAACAACGATACAACGAGTTTTTTCCGACGTCTACAGATAGAGATACACAACACGAGAGATACATTCGTACGATTACATGTTTCAGATACTTATCCAATAAAGTACCATTTGTGAATAAAAAAAATAAGTACCTCAAGCTGATCGATATCTGCCCGGGTATGGGATTAAATTTCCTTTCATTATATGTAGTTCGCGAGTGGTACGTTTTTTCCCCCTCTTCGCAGAAGATGAAATAGGAGCATAAGGAACGATAGGGATCGATTTGGCGTACAGATTAGTGGAATTCCTCCGCACATGAGTGAAAGGGAAAATTTAACAAAAAACAAGAGGAATAAGTCTTAAATGGTATTTAGAGATATTTGAGGAATTCTTAGTCGAATGGATGCGAAGGGAGAGTTGGGGACAGTTTGGGTGACAGGAGTTGGTTTAAGTTCAGAAATCATCACTAGAGAGTTAGTAGTTCCCTCATTATTATTAATGAATGCTCACTGATGTACACATGTAGCTGACTCGACAGGTCATGGTAAACCAAGGTTACTCATATTTTGCGCGTTTCATACTTAGCTGACAATTTTAACCGGCTTGCTTCGGCCCAACGGATAGAGCGGTCTCCAATCAAATTTAAGGCTTTCAATCCTTTAAGACGTTGTTTTAGTAAGGTGCACACCTTACAAGAACTTGTCTAAGGAGCATATGTAGTTTTTCCTTCATTTCAGTGAAAAGTCGTGTTACTGCCGTGGGCTGAGTCAGCATACTAAAAACACGCACTTACCATCTAGACTGTGGAGACCATCAAGGGCACTCCCTTTTATTTTCTTCGAAACGGGCACTTTGACCGTAAATTACCCTTAAGTCCATAATTAATATTTTTCGATCTTCCTTTTAATTTTTAGGTTAAGCTACTTCCTTACTTACTTAAGGTGGCGCTACAGTCCGGGGTGGACTTGGGCCTCAAAAAACAAGCGTCTCCTGCGAGTTCGATCTTTAGCCAGCTGCCTCCAGTTTCGCACGCCAAGTTGGTTGAGGTTACCTTCCACTTGCGTGCGCCACCTGAGTGGCGGTCTTCCTCTATTGCGCCGACCCCCGAGTGTGGATTCGAAGATTTAGCTATTGGTAAGGTAAAGCTACTGATTGGGGTGAAATTGGACCTTGACCAACAAGACTTTCAGTCTTTTCCCACTCAAAGTTGGATAGGGTCGATTTTTCCGTAAACTCTCAAGCCAGGTCTTCCTCTACTGCGTTGTTCTGCTTGATTAAATTCAAAGACACACTCACTCTTCCTGCGTCATCTCAAACGTCCAATAGGCAGTTTTTTTTAACTTCTTCTCCAAAGCCTATTAACGCTAATGGGATCAAACATCTAACGAATTGTTCACTCTAAACGACCACGGACGTGTTCGTCCTCCTTCAATAGAGTTCATCCTTCCACGTCATAAGGTGGGACCTGGATAATGAAGGTCTTACATTAAGTCCCTTTGGATATTTTGGAACGGACCTTAGGTTAGGTTATGTTAAAGGGGTGGCGGGCTTGATGTAAGTCGCCGCCTCATTCGGATCTTCAAGGATCCATTGTGTTCCCCGTTGAGGGACCTACATTCATGGAATAGATTATTTCTTGATCGTTCTTAGCCTCCCTAAGCCACCATTCAGTATAAATTTTAGCATGGCCTTCGGTGGCATGGTTGAGATTTGGCCTGGGTAACTAAAGAAGTAAGCGCCTGGGATAGTCTTTCTGGATCTGCTGAGGCTTGGGCAGTCGCAAAGAACGTTGGAAGGGACCCTACTACTCAATTGTCTTCAGAGCCAAGATAGACCAAGCGCCTTACTACCTCGAAGTTCCTATACTTGCGAAAGCACCAGTAGACCACTGAGTTCTGACTTTGACTTCAATATCATTGGCGTACGCAAGAAGTAGCACTGAGAATAGTTTAAAGGCCACCTTCCCTCTGAAACGAACTTTGCATTCCAAATTGCATCTTTCTTTGCCACCATACTGTCTCTTCAGCATTTCAGCTTACACTTGCCTCTTCCTGTTTGTCCAGAGTCACGACGAACCTGCTGTGTTTGCCTCGCCACAGGCGATACTTAGAGTCCTCGTTTGTTTGCTTTGCCATCAAATAATGTGCACTATGGCATGTGGTTAGATGCACAAGAAATTCCGCGGTACACCTTGCCTTTGTGTTTGTGTGAGTGTGTGGGTTCGCAGGAAAAAAAAACTCCCCTTGCAACTGCAATATGCGTCGGGGAAAACAAGTTGCTTCCTTGGAATTCGTCCGGAAATGCTTATCGCAACAAATTGAGATACCTGTACTGGAAAAAAAAAAAATGATCACCAACAACAACAAAGGCCAGAAACTAGATCACTGGCGATGGGGTAATACATCGTAAGATAGCGATGTTTTCGTGAAAAATTTCCATTAGATACTTAATGGCAATCGCATCTGGGCAGCTTCACCTCACTACATCCGTTGTCCACTTTGTAGTTAACCAGCGATTTACCTTCGGGCAATCAGGTGAATTTTTTTGTTTTTTTCCTTTTTATCTACGAAAACCGCACACACAACCGACAACTCTCGCGCGTAATTACTGCATGTGGTTGTGATGGAAGGAACCATAGACGATTTACTGGTTTCCGAGAGAAGGTGCTGCCAGGCCGGCGCTGGAGCCAGTACCACTCATCTCACACAGCATGCGTGCCTCTGGATCGTTGCTTGGGCTTAGTATTATGTAAGGCGGTGTAGCTGGCTGCAGGTTGAAGGCAGACATAGACTGCACAGTGGGGGTGGGGGGCGGCGGGCAGCAACAAAACTTCAATTATACTAATTTAACCCTATTTTATGACTTAATTACGTGCTTTTGGAGAAGCGAATGAAACCTCAAATGAAGTATGATGTATGGAGCGATGCCTATTTTGCCAATATGTGTGGGCATGCGTGTGTTGAAATATGAAAGGCGTTTGGGAGAGGGCGTACTTATACTGTCGTATTTTCTGTCGGACTCGCTACAAGGGTAATAGATTCGAAGAAATGGCGTAACAAACAGCTGGAGGTGCGGTCGTCTGTTGTTCTTGGTGGTAACAAAGAATTGAAAGTTTTTTTTTTTCTGTAATGAATGAGTCGAGTTGCGGTACATTTGGACAAGAGCTCTTTTGTTAGTTTGAATGGAAAACATGAACCGAAAACCAAAACATTTCGACAGCTGGTGGTAATAAGCAGTTTTGGGGGAAGAGAATGCGCAAATGTCTTTTGCGGATACACGTGTAATGTTTCGATAGAATGGTATCAGTTAAGGACTTTCTCAAACACGATGTGTGTCTGACAATCTTTTACCTCACATGGAACACATGTATCGATTAGAGCGGTTCTTAAACATTTCTCCACGTAGATCGAACAACATCCCTTCGATCCCATTTATCAAATTGTGTATTCATAAAACAATTTGCAAGCAGCAAACTCTTACAAATGATCCTCTGTCCACGCTCTGTTGTATATCTGTGAAATCACGAAATTATTTCCCTGCAACTACACAGTTTGGTTTCCAAAACAATGCATTGTGGCGTGGCTGGTGCTGGCGCGGTAGTGGTTTTTCATCTCTGCAACAACAAAAGAGTTGTTATTCAGAGTGAAAATAGTTTCACGTCTCTAACCTTAGGACCAAACATATACAGATCTAATGAGACGATGTAACTAGCTTGTTAGATGGGGAAATTTTCTCTTTTAGTTTGCGGTAGTCGCTAAAGGATTTTTCGGTTCTTTTGCTTAGAATCTAACATATACGGGTGACCCTAGGGGAGAAGGGTTCAAGAAATTTGTGGTTTTAACAATCTCACAGATGAGATGTTATGTGATTATAAGCACGCGATAAGGGGTTTATAAGACGAGCGATTTATTGGTACTTGTTGAGGTAATTTTTTGCGAAAATCCAAGATGGGGCAGGTAAATATGATGCAAGTAGGGTACAGTGTAGCGAAAAGTCTTTGAACATCTTTAAATTTTTCTTTCCCGAGGTTTATGATCTCTGTTATCATTTATGGTTAAGAGAACAAGTGACCTTGATGGAATTGAATTCATGTTTATGTTGAAAAGATGTAAAATAAGGCAGAAGAATTATCGATTTCTGACTCTGGATAGTATTGGAATGAATGAAATATGTCCTGCCTTCGAACAGGGGCCCAAAAGGGACCTTATAACAACAGTCTAAACGTGCAAACTCTTTCTTGAACGATTCCACCAGTTTAGAGGATGAACAAGCCGATTCTTTTTCCTTTATTTTATTCAAATTATGGATTTATGACCAAAAGACCTCATGATTAGCCAGTAAGTTCTTTTTTAAGACGCTGGATGAAAAAAAGTCTGAAAGGATTTCTCTGTATCACTGAAAGTCCTAAAAATCCCGATCTGATCTACGACTACATACGAACTTTCAAACCTTACCAAGATTCAGAGGAAAGCCGGAAAATCTCATTGAAACCATGATAGATTGCATTCGAATTAAACTGGAAGTTGGGGCATTAGGTGAGATTAGGTTAGCGGGCTAATGAAGATGAGGAAATCCTCTTCATCTTGTGGTACCCATATGTTTTACCAGCTACTTCCCACTGCGTGCTTTATATGCCTGATGACAGCCACTTGGCTGTCTTTGCGATCTTAAGTAGATCCGACAGTGAATCATCGGATAACTCCTCGATGTCATCGAAGAGGTATCTGCCCAACGTTCTTTTTTTAATATTGCAGAGGCTTGGGCGATGGCCCCCGCATAGGTCGTCCTCGGTCAGGTGCAGCTTTTTTGCATGATACCTGAGGTCGGGGCATTACTATCGCACCTCTGTAGTATCTCGTTGTGTGAAGTAAAAAGGTCGACAGAAGCTTAACATATGCCTCCGATAGCGGCATCTGACAGCAAATTCATTATCGAATTCCTGATGTAAAACAATAGGAGGAACCAAAAAGTCATAATTTAAAAGGAGTCAGCCTTCCACGGTCGGCAGAGCTCTCGGCTTTCTCATCGCATCGGTTTCCTTTGACACTCCTCTAATATTCTGGATCCTTCTGCTCTAGTTTAAGGGTACTCGTAACCTTTGCAGAGCTCGCCAAAATTGAACAAAAAAGGCCAATGTGGGGAGTCAATATTGAACAAGGACTTTACAGCCGGCCTACAAAAAGTGCAGATCCCTTTCTCTGGCTAAGCTTAGTCGCAATGATGCAAGTTTTGTCTTCCGCATCAACTGGGCTATTTAAAACGATAAGCAATCTTTCTTTGAGTTCAAAGCCAGGAAATGCTAGTCTACGTGAGCAGTGACTAACACACAAAGCATTCATATTCCTACCTATCTACCTAATCTGAGCTCAGAAAGGCTAAGAAGACTTAAAGCGCTCTAATAGAGAACTGCATGTACTTACCTAGTGTCTCTCATGCATGCGTACAAAATAAGAACTCCTTATCTATAGGCTCATTATACACACTATCTTTTAAGGCCAATACAACATATAAGGATAAAAAAATAAATAGCTGGCGCGACAGCTCGGGATGAACTAAGGCCTAGCTTCTCGCAACCGTTCATGTTGTGCGTGTTACATTTTTCGCACGAATTGAAGGGTCCTACAATTTATTGCCGACTCCGAACAGCGAAGTGAGAAGATATTTCATGTTAGATTATACCCCCGGAGGCTTGCCATTCCCCGACGAGAGGTGGTGCCGCGAAAAATGGGCTTGAACCCACGCCTCTCAGTCAGCAGTCCACTAACTAACCACTGAACCACAGCGACCACCAGTGACGCAATGACATACATAAAAATTCTTCAGAGTTCAGGAAGTCTTAAAGGAAATAACTTTCTCATCCTCATCAGGGAACAATCTCAAATCACACAGTGATGCTTATACAAGTTTGTTTTTGAAAAACGACCCCCAGGGGAAGGGGGCCGTGGTATAGGTGTGGCGATGGGAAGGGCATGGACACCGTAAAGGCTCTTCTTCTGTGACCTTAAAAAGATCTCAAAGGCTAAATACCTCAAGGGCTAAATATTTTTAAAGCAAGTTTACTTATGAATAAGTTGAATCTCAGTTCGTATCAGAAGGATGTTTTGGGTCGAAGTACTTTCTGGTCTCAGGCAATATATACAGGTAGGAGGCTTTCCGCTAACAAAACCTAATGGTGGTAACCCCAGAATGATCCGGAAAATCATCATTTTCCAAAGACCTGTTTATCCACTATGAGGGTAGCGGGTTTAGGGAGCTTAAGTGGACTATCCACATTTCCCGATTTTCCACCATCGACACTAAATCATCAGGGCTAACCCCCATACAGGGTGATTTCGGTGAGATTTCGGACTAGGTCCAACCATCTAATCCTGGGCCTACCCAGGGAATGCCTACCTGATGGCAAGGATTCCATGGCACGTCTTGGAAACCGAGTTAGGGACATGCGTTTAACATGTCCGAACCATCGAAGTATGGAATGGACCTCTACCTCGCGTATTGTGGGGTTCAGAATGAGTTACCCCAGGAATACGACGAAGAAATCTCATTTCGGCAGCTTGTTTCCGCGATCTTACGAGAAGTTTGATTGCTCGAAAGAAGTTTGAATGCCGGACACGAAATTGTTTCAGCTCGCTCATCAATCCACTAATCATTAAACCACTGCGATCACATTTATTTCTTTATCAGAAAAGATCACGAAGGGTCTTTGAGGTCACATTATCCCCCAGTTGACATTCTGTCAATAATTTTCAGCCGAAACGTGTGACTGTAAAATTAGATATCCGAACACGTAGTTGTCCTCTACATAACTTACGTCAGTGTCCCCGTGTGAAGTGTTAAATTCGAGTCCACCTGTCTCCGGCTTCACAAAACGAAACCAACTATGCACCAGTTTTTCCGGTCTCACTTCGAACCTCTAATTGACAATTCAAGACCAAACTTCTATTTACCCTCGACACATATTCCGGCATGTGACTCTGCTTCGACAAGCCTATCGAATTATTCTGGGAAAAAATCACCAAAAACCAGAACAAAGAGTTCACGTAGACCGTCGGGATGCAGTTGCATGCGCCAGCGGAATATTTCGCACCATCTTCCGAACCAACATTTCTCTCACTCCTTATATGGCAGTCGACTAGAGTCACTTGGCTCTCTTCTTTTTTTTTTTTGAAAGGTGACACATTTCCAATAACGTTTTCGATATTTTCATCCAACAAACACGCTTTCGGGTACATTAACGTGTACCTGCTGCTGCTGCGAGATGTGCGCGCCGCGTGTGCGTCTCAAAAAGGAAACAAAACCAATTTACATAAATTGTTTGTCCTCGGGAACCGAAGAGGAAACAAGAAATCATTTAATAATGCAAATAACACACAATTCTGGGGAAAATTGTCTCCCGTGCCTCGTGTGTGACGTGATAAAAGGTATTTCACGTTGGAATGCTACCAAGATGTACATATACATCCTCCCATCTCGAAAATGACCCCTAAGTAGCTCCCATGGTGCAATTTGAAATTATTATCATCACCGTGTTAATCCCTTGGATCATGCCATGAAAGAAGACACAGTCTGGCATCAAGAGATACTTTTTTTAGGCGGGGACAATAAAAAAAAACCATAAAAGATACACTCGCCTCATCAACTTGAATCTGCATCATTATAAGTGATTAAGTTGTACAATTGTCGGTCGTTGTTGTCATTTTTTTTTTTTTTTCTTGTTCAGTTTTCATTCAGACGCCGACTCTGACTGCCATGTCGTGCTCTTCATGGGTCGGTCATTCCGAGATGAAATGGCCAAGGCATGGCAAATGGCAGTTTTTCTCTCCGTCTCCCAGGCAACGAAACACAGACGTTACTAAATACAGCTTACAGTACTCGTATCTCGTTCAACTAGTTCACAGTCGAGGTCCTAATAACCTATTAAATTATGAAAATTAGCACAGATACGAGAGAAAACCTTGAGTAGATACTTTTTTCCCGCCTGCTTATGTCGACATCCATCCATCCATCCAACCATCTATCCATCCATCAACGAAACGACTTTTGTTTCTTGTCGCTTAGTTTCACCCGCTAATAATTACCCTCGTGGTAGACGACAGTTACGTCTGCCCTAGAATGGAGAAGAAGGTATGCCAGGCGCAAATAAAAAAAATTGCCAACTGTGCCCCTTTTGGTTTTTCCTTTGCGATGGCGACAAGTTTTCTATGACTGTTTTCTCACACACACACCGTCTGAAGAGAACTCCAGTCCGGGCATAAATTGACCCCCGAAGTCGGTCGTTTGTGTTCCACTACCATGAGTAAGTGCTGTGCAAAAAAAAGGTTAAGTAACACTGGAACAAAAGAACGATAGCTCGTGTATCTTCTAGCATTCGGGTAGATGCCTCATGTATCTATTTGTATTATTTGTATCTATTGGATGTTCCTGGGTAGCAATACCGATAGAATTGGAAAGATATTTACAGTTATTGTGATCCGAACACCATTAGTTTGTGGCTGTCGCTTTGTAAGCTGTCTTCCACTGTGAGAGTTGTTGCCTCTGCTGTGTTTGCCGGCAAAAGTCACATAATCCACCATCGAATTGGATTAGATGCTTTTTTATTCTTCCGTTGCAGATACAATACTTGGTACATAGCAGCAGCTGCCACCATTTGAATATGGTTAAATTCTCCATACGTCGAGACAGGTCGGAATTGGTAAAACGTTTTAAACCATTTTTGGCCATGTGTCGGCCAGAACTAGTGGTGGAAATGAGATGCATTTGCAATCGGCACGGGGGAATGAAAGTTAATTTTTGTCACTCGACTTGGTGGCAGCGGTTGCGGGGTACTCGAGGAGCAGTTCGAGTAGCTGTAAGGCTAAAGATTGTATCGATGGAGTCCTTATAAAGAGATTATTTGACGTGCGATTAAAGATTGTGTGCAACAATGTTTGTGCTTCCTGAGGTTAGGATAAGATATTTATTGGGAAAAAAAAAAAAATAAGTTAAGGAGGATCACGAAAAGGGCACCCAAGGAGAGATGATTTAATGGGGGGAACTTCAATGGGAAAGACTTTCTTGATAAAGGATGCAGTGGAGTTTGGGGTATGGAATAGATTTAATCAAGAATTATTTAACGATAAATTAACTGTAGATCAAAGAATTCACAGAAGCCAAGGCATCGATGGGAAGATCACGACAACGAGGACTTAGTGATAGTGAGACGGAATTTATTTTACATTTACAATTGAAAATTCCGTATTCCCTTGGGCTAAGGATCTTATCTGACCCTGATGTGATCATTAAGCGATGGTATAGATGAGAAAAGAATTAATTTTGATATAAAACTAACCAAACTTTGGGACCAAGGGGATTTTGAGGGAAATTCTTGTTCTTGTAATCGTTGCGAGTTTAAATCCACGGGAAGGTCGCAACACCTCTGGTAGACTTTAAGAGTTATTTGAATAACACAAGGGAGGGAGGCCAATGGCTACCTACTAGAAAGGATTTATGTTGTGCGTGTTCAAAAGTATTTCATTGTCTGCCGAAATGTGGTCTTCTGTTAATTTTTGCTTTTATGGATCAAAACGTCCCAGCAACTGGAGTACAGTTGGGATTAACTAGTGTTTGCCGAGTCTTTGGTTTTAGACAGAATGACCCATTTGTCAACATGATAAATTCAATGCCAATATACCTGTTCGAGATATTCAAAACAGTGAGATATGATTTCAGGTATATTGCCTTTGAATAAGAATGACGATCAATCCATGACATGATCCTGGCCAAGTCTAGTAGTTTATCAATCAGCGAGTTTTTGTGGACATTTTTCAGACGTTATCTGCATATGTAATACTATTGCATCCAACATGTACATAGGTCCCAATTTGCTTTCACAGTGACGGTGACAACATTTTGCCTTTCGGTGTTTGCCATTCTAATATTTTCTTTCCATTACTCTGCTTTTCAAAATGAGATATACCGATTCGATATCTGAGTTTGGGTAGAGCATGCCAAGAAATTTTCTATGTGGCGAGGTCCTTAGCGAATGTGGATCGTATGTTTCATGGTTGCCGTAGTATAAAACTACTTTGATATCAAGTCCAAGCTTCAAGCATGCTGCCGAGCACAAGGCAAAATGCTCTGCAATAGATATGCGTATAGTTTTTAAAGTGCGGTAAACCTTTGTTGGTTGTCGTTGTTGAACCGCGCACCTAATTTTTTAGCAGGACCCTCCAAGCCGATCTACTATTTTATTATTTTATCATACAATTTCCAGTATTTCGTCTTCGGTGACTTTAATTTTTCTAATTGCGCTCTAAACTCTGATCAGCAATTACTAGTCAGATAGGGACTACTACTCAAATCACATCCAAGCTTGAAAAGTACTGCTACGAAGGCTCTTGGCACGCAGCATTAAGTAAAAATCTGCTGGATGCATTGAAGTGACTGGAACCAAGACTGCTAACTAGCCAGGAAGGGACTGGCCTAACCACTAAACCGCCACTTCGTTATTTAAAAAAACAGTAAGGCTAAGTTCCTAAACTGAGGCGAATGATAGGTGAAAAACAGTAACCTGCGAAAATTTCAGAAGATTGTGGCCGGAATATAATCAGGCTACAACACAAGCTTCTACATTAGGACAGAAATTTCCGGTCATTACTGGTAGGATTAATTATAGGCCACAATAAACTTGGGTAGCATGCAAAAAAGCTGAACCTGACGGAAGGCGATCTATGCAGAGGATGCGGAGACGAAGATTTATATGAGAACACAAACCATTTGCTTAGTCGATAGTTCGCTACCGGATCTGCTCAAGTTTATAAGGACAACCAGGTGTATATCCTCAGGTAGACAGAACTTCGCAGCAGTAGTTATTATCATCATCATCATCATCATTATTTTCAATTACCCGTTTATCCACTATGAGGGTCGCGGGGTTAGGGCGCTTAAGTGGATTCTCCACATCTCCCGACCTTTCGCCGTCGACTTTCAATCATCAGGGGCTATCCCCATACGGGTAGCGTATTAGTAGTAGGTAATATACATGGGTATGAGTCTGAATTGACCTAACTGAAATGAAGAGGGTCTCATCGTCTTCTTCGGCCCCCTAACCTAACCTAACCCAGAGATTGGCAAGATGCAAAATCTTCATAAAATAAACGTCACTGTAATAAGAACTGAATATGATAAAAATAGCTATGAAAATGCTGGTTATTACTTTAGCCCAAGTACATGATGACTAAAAATAGGGCTATTATGAGGGCATGGACTTCCGGGACTTACCCTCATAACCATTGGTGATTGTGAAGAGTGAATGGAAAGTTCATGTCACCTATGCTTACAAGATTAACAAAATTAAATAGGGAAGATGGCAAAAAGAATTTATGTTACATAACTATGAACAGAGATCTCCTTCTTATCCCTGCAACAAAGTCTTTTATGAAACATTTAAGCAGTTGCTAAGCCTTTTTGTACCCAACTTTCGTACATAACTTCAACTCAATGCTAAAAAATGAAGCTCCCAGTCATGTTGGTGGGTAATCACTTTAAAGAGACCAAGCTTCTATGATATTCCTTATCCAGCTTAAGACGAATCTGTCTAGCTTAAGACGAAAGCATCCACCTTTAGAAACTGTCTCGATATAGCGAGAGCCATGCCTAGTTTTATTACATACTTCTTAGGCTCAAAAGTTCCTCAGTGGTCCTTTTTGTAACGACACTTATCACAAGTACAATCCGATCTCTTGAACTACGTCTTCAAGACGCGGCCAACAGTGTAAAGAGATCTTTACAGTACAAAACACCGATAAATGAATATAATCCTTAGCCTTTTGAATCGCATCAATCTTTGATTAAAAATTCCCTTCATCGGACAAAAAGACAATTTAGCAATTTAAGACAAAGAGCCTTCCATTTTAAACAACATTTTCTCCATCAACACATTTTTAACAGAAACACTCGTAGCTAACAAAGTTTTCTCTTTCTATTTCCAGGTAAGCACACAGAACGACTACTAAATCCTTGAACTTTCATAAGTACATACAACTCAGCACTTAACACCAAAACCCAATGCCTACACAGAACCTCTTTCCCCCGCATCTTACACCCTAATTAAGTGTATATTACGCGTGATCTCTCAAGAACAAGATCAGCTCTCCAGTCTTCGCCTACCAATTATTATCACTCAAACTTGACACATAGAGAGCATACGCACAGAACTTAATTTCTTTTTAAATACCTCAAGCCCTCAGGCTGACCATGGTTAAGTGAAGGCCCCACTTCAAGTCTTGTTCAAACAAATGAGTCCCGAATAGACCCTCTTTTCCCATTCGTTTTTCACTTTCCAACAAAAAGTAGGCGTGTTCCTCGTATCCCAATTTCGCTTTTCACGAAGTGCAAATATAGGTTGAGTGGCCCTGATGTGATAATTGAATGGTGCTCAGGTGCACATGATACCACCAATCACAGACACACACACACGGGGGAAACGCTTAAACTTTGCGCGCTTACAGTTTCATCCCGGCCATGTGAAGAACATCATCTTGAATCTTGATGATGATGAGTGTTGGTCCGAGCTGATGATGATTATGCACTTTAAGATACTTTTTCTCAAAACAAAAAAAAAATTGTAATACAGTCACGATGGCAACATAAAACTTGATGAGCGTCTGGTCCGTTTCTTAACCAACGAGACCATGATGAATGCGGAAAGATGAGTATGCTAGATGGCGACGAGCATGATGATGACGACGAACTTAGTTGATTATTATGATGGGAGAGTGGAAGTAAATGGTTGAGACCATAACGCTCACACAATGACGGTCTTTACGATAATTATGAGGATGGATTTCAGGGCTTTTGGCCGCCTCCATCGCCCATCCGTTTCGTATAGTTGGTATAAGCGTTTATTTGACGAAGAGGAAGAGTGCAACTTTTTCTTTTTTTTTGACCAGCAGATGGATTCTAAATTGAAGAGGTCAACCGATTGAGGTGAGCTGCACGGAAAATTTAGCCCAAGCGATACGAGTTTTAGGTGAAAGTTTGCGAATTAGCTTGCGCGCACACTTGGGAAAATAGATTCATCAAGTGGGCGGAGCTGGGAGGAAAAGTCTTGTGCTCTATAACAGGTGGGGAAACAACAAATTTTCTAATATGAAATTGAAATTTCTGTAGGGCAGCTATTAGGGACTTGAAATGAATTGAGAATGGGAGGACGAGCGTTAGGGCTTTAATGGAATTATGAAAATTTTAGGGCAGGATGAAAGGGTTGAGGATTAAGTTAGGTTGGACGAATAGGTTCTTGTTAGTTCTAAGCACTTATCGTTTTCAGTTATATGAAGTCGTTTGATGGAGGATGCAATCCTCCATAGAGTTGGGTAGTTTATCCACCATGAGTGTGCGCAACCATTTAGATCAATGCATCTAGGTTGAATGGGGCATTAGGTTTGAGAGCATTACAGCTCGTTTTCCAACTGAATTCGAGTTTGCTTATCTGCGGCAGAGTGTCTAGAGCACTGCGAGATGGTTTTAAGTCAAGCGGTTGCACTGGCTGATAACTGCTGAATCAAAGATTATACAGTAATGAGCCATCCCTCCTTTAGACACTAAGGTTATAAGCTCGGCTTCAGCGTGTGTCATGAAGCTTCACTTTTTGCACCACACCAAAGATCCTTACAGTGATACAAATTCTTCGACTCCGGCCATCTGTATCACGGACTTCATGCCCTCCAGGATCAACTTCTCATCCCCGTTCAACCCAATCATTCTCAATCGCGCCACATTGAGTAATGCCAGACGGGTCACTAACAACTCCCAATCTGTGTGGTACACCGACGGATCTGAAACTGAACACGGCGCCGGTGCGGGTGCGGGTGCGGGTGTTTACGGTCCGGACTTTGGTCTAGCAGTCTCTTTTGGCTGCTCCATATCTGTCTTTGAGGTATATGCAGTTGGGCTCTGTGCTAGAGAGTGCATCAGATGCAACCTCCCAAGAAAACAGATAATAATCTTTTGTGACAGTCGGGCAGTGAGTAAAGCTCTTTTCGCTTTGACTTCAAACTTGCGTGGACCACTTAAACAACAACCTCTCCGCAGCCAAGGGAAATGAGGGCAATGAGATCGTCGTCGAGCTCGCTAGACAAGGACCCAAATCTGTTTTGATTATGCCATTTCCCTTCTGTGGTTTACCAAACAACCACATCAAGCTGGAACTCAATTCGTGGGAGGTCAATGCAAGACTTAACAAATGAAATTCCTCTACAGGACTTTGCCAATAAGTTCATCAACCACAACAACAAGAGAAGAGAAGAAAAACTCCTCACTGGGCATTATGCACTCAACTACCATCTTAACAAACTGGTACTGTATGTCAGACTTGTGCCGACTTTGCTTGGAAGAACAAAGAACTGCAGAGCATATTTTATGCGAATGTCCCGCCATAACTCGTTGCAGACTAAAACACTTCGGTAGAGGATTCACCTCCACAGAAACAATAAAATATGCAATCGCAAGCACTATCCTGGGGTTCCTCCATGAACTCGATCTTGCTCGAAACTTTCCTCATTTGAAGGAGAAATTGATTTAAACAAAAGATCTTTTCCGTCGCAGTGTGCTAAAGGGCATCGCTTGACAGGTATGAGGCCGCACAGAGCTTAATTTTGGTTACGAATACCAGAATATGTGCCTTCTGCCTCAGTCTGTGAATAAAGCAATTCTTGAAAAAAAGTATGAGCCATTCAAAAGCGAAAGACGTCTTAAAGGACTACAGGCTATGAGACCTTGTTTTGGGCCGGTGTAAGGCCACATAGAAAACTTCGGTGCAGTTAGGGTCAGCGGCAAGCTTGTGTTTCCTCGGCTTAGATCATCCCGGCAGGTGTGGCGCCTTCTACCGTCATAAAGACGTTTTTCATTGCGTCGTGTGGATCTTGATTCCAGTGAGATCGGTTGGCATGAGTGTTGTTGTTTGGTTCCTTTTTGAAGAATTCAAAGGAGTACTTCTCTTTGAATTTCGCGGCGGAAAACCCATAACGAATCGGTCTACACCGTAGGATATGATAAACCAAACGAATGCCGAACCACCTCGTGGTCGATGGGACTGTTTCCTTTCGTGTAGATTTTTCCAAGAAGGCCAAGATCTACCTCGGACTATAGTGCCTTCATAAATATAGTTACCCACTTTTTATACAGACCATCGAGATTGAACTTAGGTTCTTTTTGGAAGACAACCCGGCGTCAATTTACCTCACTGCGTTAGGGAAGAAAGGCCGTTCTTCTCCTTGAGAACGATGGATATCGGGTTTCCATTTCGACTGTTTTATTGGTATGGTCCTGATTTTTGAAGCAACTGAGTTCAATCATCGGGATTTGCCGGGTTTCACCCGCACATCGGCCAAAAAATGGATGTGTCCAGTATTTTGGGATGTGAATCGGACTAAGAAGTTCACAAGGTCTAGAGGATGAATTATATAATTACGTACCTCCTGGTTCTTATAGACATCTACTAGGGCAACAGACAAAGGAAACAATACCTTCGGTCACGCCTCTATTATCACAAAAAGGGAGTATGCGAATACCGATTAAATCATCAGTAGATCAGACTAAATTAGAGAGGATTTCAAAGGCAGTCTGTTTTGACATAGAGAGGTCAAAAAGGGACTCCGCTGATATCTTCTGTAAACTCCGAGGCATTAATCGTTCCATTAGTCAAAGGGAAATAGTCGTACGAATCGTATCAGGCGTCTTTACTTGAAACTGTACGACAGAAGTTCACTGCTGTGGAAGCTGGTCAGACGAAGAGAAAATATAATCCCAACGAGATCTGCAATGAAACCGTTCAAAGACTGAGTGCTTCTGGCAGTTCTGCGCACTGCAGGACCTTCAAATCGCTGATTTTTGGAATCCCTAGAAGTTTCCAATCACATCAGAGGATCATGGATAAGATATGTGTGTGGAAACAAAGGACTCTGAGACAACCAACCAACCATGGTATCTACTATTCAGTGCATTAAGTCCCTTACCATTTAAGGGTCGCAGTCTTGACAGCAAATTCCTATCAGAGCCAAATAGAAGTCTTCATTTCCCACAGAAGACTTTGAACATGCACTCGTATTGCTAAAAGCATTTTCATGTTTATAATCGTTTTAACTATTTTTTTTTTTTTTTTTTAACTTTATATACACACAAAACATAAAGCTACTTAAATCGTTATTAACCTCCTGGAATGATTTAATTGCACATCGTCAGATATATAAGCGTGTGTTGTTTTAAAAACACAGCTAGGCAAGCTAGCTGATCCCTCATCATCTTCAGATGATTATTGCAATTATTGCATTAAAAATCCATCAATCGGAGATGAACGCGCGCTCACACACAAGGCGGCGGCGGCGGTTGGCATGTTCAATGGGTGGAGGCAAAAAAGGGCAACGTTCGACATTCTTAAGGATCTTCGCCTTTACTACGGTCTGCTTGTTTTTATTGACTCTGACCTGAGGCAAACAATTAACTCTTATGTTTAAATAAATTCTTTTTATTTTAGTTTTCTTCTTCGTCGGCATAACTTTACGCACACTAGTTGTTTTTTTTTTTTTTGTGATGGTGTAGATGGATATTTGTGGTGTAAAAACTGTAATTAGCGGCTCGTTCCAGTGGTAAAGGGGGTAATTTCAAAATGAAATTGTTAAACATGGGTACACGCATACGCGAGTGTTAATTATGAAAATCTTATTAATTAAGGGTGGTCTTTGGAACACATTAGTCAGGTTGCAAAAGTCATGAGAATTCTTTAGTTTGCAAATATCCTTTTAACTTGTTTTTCATAAAAAAATACGTGGGAAAAAACAGACCGTACAATCCTCACACGAAGTGCATTCACATAAAACCGCACAAGGAAAAATGCCCGAAACAGAAATTGCACAAGAAAAACGTAACGAGAAACGTCTCCGTCTTGACATATTAATAATAAAATCCCCAAAAACTTCTCTAGTTTAAGAGACACTAAACCTCACAGGCATGTTCAGCTAGTCAGTGTTTTCGCCTGCAGATGTGTCGGGTGTATGGCAATTTTAGTCACATCTGAAACTTAACAGAACGTTGGTTGGTTTGATTTTTATTTAAGTCAACATCCTGACTATAATTTAACTGATTACTTCATGAGTTTCCAGAACTAGCTGTTTTGATAACACGCAGCTTGGCTGTCAAGAGTTGAAAGAAAAAAGTCTTCTACAAGATATTAGTCTCATACATTGACTGATAGTAAAGACTTCTGCCTTGAGTTTATCTTCTAGTCATTCCAAATTCTGGGGCCGAATTGCCGCAATAGATAACAAGTAACTCGTTATCGAAATGTGAGGATTTGATATTACCGCTCTCGTGATCGAGCATTCAGTATCGAAATTTGAGATGACAGCACGCGTTGTAGTGCATAATTTCACTCGAACACTATTGTGCTGTCAACTTGTCGAGCGAAACAACAAGGATACGAGTATTTTTGTTTGAAATTTTTTGAATTTACTAATACTGTGTCCGTTCTTTTTTTAATTAAGGTGCCAGCTCAACAAAATTAATTTGTTGCAAAAACTATTCTGGCCGATTTAATGGAAAAACACCCCGATTTAGCAAAGAATATTTTGCCGAACTGCAGACAGGGAAAAGCAACTTCGCTACGACTATGGCGGGAATGCTAAATGCAGAAGGGCCACCAGTTAATCCCTTCCATTAAATCCATTCTTTGCTTAAATTTCACGGCAAATAATATTTTTCTACCTTTTATATTCACCGGAGAAACGTCACTTTGTGAGTTGTAGTAGAAATTCTTTAGTAAAATTTGATTTTCATTGGACATGTAGGCTTTCAAGTGCCATCATCCCAATGAGGTGAATCGATCATTCGATCACGAGTCCTACTTACACACTTGTTATCGATTGCGGTAATTCGGCCCCTGAATTTGGATCAAAGTCATCTGAACGGAAGAGTCGATGGATGCCTTATGTAGCCTTCATTAGATTCGATTGGGTGTAGACTAAACCCAATACGACTTTTAGTGCAGCCACTGGGGTGCTTCATATACAACTAGACATGCAGGTGCCAGACAGGCGTTGGATTTGTTGTACATATGTATCTAGTTTGCTTATTGTGTCGATTTTATAATGAATAAGGAGCTGACATACGAAATTCGTGGTCTGATTTTTAGTCCATCATTTTGGGCCCGATTTCCCAGACTTTGACGCACATTCGCCGACAGATCCATTGGAAATCCATTGGTTGTTCGTCGTCTTGTGGATACCAAGAACATTTTCTATCCAAAATCTCAAAAAGTCAAACTCCTATTGTTTCGCAGTATTTACTTCTAGCATAAGCTACAACGATTTTGTTTGTGTTTTGGGTTTCGCATAGAGACCTCTGTTTTTCTTTGTACATTGGAGACGTATTGGGAATTATAACACTCCTGCTTTCAAACTGTCTACTGATCAATTTTGCGTCATTGTCCTCATAGCCTTTGACATCTTCAGTCATATACCCCATATGTTTTGGGAATAAAGAGGACAAGAGGACAACCCCTGAGGGCAATTTCATACGATAAGCGCCACATCATCTAGGAACTGCTTTAGAAAATACTGTTCAAATGGCATTGCTCTAGGTGTGTTGGAGAGAGCTGAGACATATTGCCAGTAACCGCCCACAATGGCGCGTATATGTGTTCCTTCAAAGACGAAGTCGATCATTCAAGTCATACTTAGCTTAACACTCCTAGATTGTTTCCTGTACCCTCTGTACCCATCTTTCGGTAGTCGAGAGCACAGTCGTACAGTTGGGGAAAAATTAACAGGTCTGAACATTCACTACTCCGCTGCTTTACATGCTATTCTACACCCTTAGTTCTAGCAAGGTGTTCTTTGACGCAGCGTAAGCACTTTTTCTGTGGTATTTTTCAAACAAGATTGAACACTGCATTCGTCCAGCCTATTCCTGAACAGAGCGAATTTCTTCTCATAGCATAACCTCTGTCGACTTCACAAGGCATCGGAACGTATGCATTTGGCTTATCGGTATTTATATCAAAGTGATCCAACCTGCTCATAACCTTAAGCAAGTTTGTATTGTCCTCTAAGTCTGATCTAGCAAGTTTGTTCAAGGCCCGATTTCGACAGTGGTCTGGGATTCAAACAAGACAAGCTCCAGTTAAAATTTGACTGTACCAGGCTGATAATGCCTCAAACAAGGTCAATCAAAGTCTCCTACGGTTTTATCTATTCTCAAGGCTTCATAGCTAGGGTTCATCCCCAACGAATTGAACTTTCCGATTCAATTTCGAGAAACTCTTTCATTTTGGAATTATTTCGAAAGGATGAGGCAAGGCCTTAAACGTAGCTTAACTGTAACTAAGATCTTAAAAGGCAGATGCGTATTCGCGTACTTAAAGGCTTAGTTTGTCATTATCGTTGTCGAACTCTATAAAGATTCTATGACCAGATCTCTGCCTGATTTTTCTAGCCGCACGTAGACTCGACTTTATTCGTTTCCTAGCTTAGATTTCAGTAACAGAAGTTTTAAAACAAAGAAAAGTCGACTTAAACAAATCGCAGCAATCGATGGTTGAGCGTCAGACGACGTATCTATAATCAAAAGATAAGTGGCACGCAAGGTCATCAGAACTTCAGTAAGAAGCAAGATGTACCTTTTAAGACAGAACGCCATCTTGCGGTTAGCCCTTGTTATTGCTATCGCGTGACCTGTTGATAAGCTAGCTTTGATTTGTCATCGTTATGACTTATCTATGTCGCTGGTGCACTAGACTAGTCGTATTGTCAAAAACCCCCTCAATGACAAGAAAAATGCATAGGATAGAATCTTTTAAGCGCACTCTATATTTTCAAACCACAATTTCGGAAAACCTTGCAGGCTCGTAAGAAAATGTGTTCGCCGACCAACTTTCTGAAGAGCATATACATCTCAAAGACTGTTCGCCGTTGCTGAGGGTAGAATCTCAGCAAAATCAACGAGACCAACCACATCTTATCAATGACAACCCTCCGACAGTGTATCATGTCATGAAAAAGCTTCTCAATCCGCCGTTCGGATTGCGCAAGAAAAACTGTACGACCCCCACTTTCAACCTGATTGATTGTGAGAAGCTATGTCTTGGCCCCTCGGGCTGTCGATCCAGCTATTTAATTGATTTACTGTGTGTTATTCTCTAAAAATCCTCATCTATTTTATTGATGCATTAAACAAGGTTTATTATGACTAAATATGTCGGTCTGATATGGCCTCCAGAAATCCATTCGATCCATCAGATTCTATCAGCTCAAGGGAGGTATCGTTTCTAAAATGTACGTTATGAGGCCATAATTCGAGATATTACAACATAAGCCACCGTGTCTTCATCTCATTGATGTGAAAACAAAGCAGACCACATAGGACTCCTACCAGGAAGCCCCCAAGAAGCGAACATCCAATTGCTCTGTAATTGGCAAATAAAGCAAAGAAATGACGGAGGTAACTGACTTGTTGTTGGCCTCCTTAAATTTCAATGAACGAGCATTAAAATAATTTACTGCCACCAATACGATCTTTAAGTTTTATGACCCCGGCACGGAGAAGAAGCCTCACGGCAGAGTTACCATGATACGCATCTCAAAACCAAATGCTACACATGGAAAGAGCGATGCAACCATTTGGCTAATTATCTACTCAGACTCTACTTTCTCTACATGATCGTAAAGTTTCAAGGTTTGTGGCTCTATCTGCTCTGGCAAATTCCCATAATTTGCAACGAGATGTCATACAGCACACATCGTGGCCGGGAAAATCCTTTCCGGCGTCCACCCATTTCGGATGGAAAAACCGATAAAATACGACGATGGATGTCAACTCATTCTCACTCACTTTTTGTCCGAGAATTCACGCTCCGCGGACGAACTATGCGGCACCTGTCATGCACCTTGAGCACACCACAGCACCAGAGGTCGAAAAACTCACTTTTTTGCTCAACAAAAAAATATGTGGAGGAAACAACAACAAGAATAACAAGAAGAACGCGCCACAAAAACAAGTGAAAATAAAATTGTCATTGACGACATACTCGTATTCCGCAGACTTTTCAGCGCGCCAGCATAACCCGACAAGAAGAAGAAGTGTGCAACACATGCAGGTATTACGCAATATTTCCCATCGCGTTAGCACAATCTGCACACCCTACCTTCAAGCAGCGGTGGCACAGGTACAAGGTACCTGTGTCCAAAGACCTGCCATATTCTCGCACATTCAAAGTGGTGCTGTTGTTCTGTTCGGCTGTTTCGCATGATCCCCATCAACGTTCATCACCTTGACTCACATGGGTGTGTTAGTGCTTTGTTTCTCTCAGGTGAACGCGAGCTCCATCTGTGGACTGGTAATTGCACACGAAAACCATAGAGCACTCTGCAGCAACAAAATCACCTCCCGTCGTTGTCGTCATAACTCATTGCGGACATAAATCTCTCCTCGTACTCTGGGTGTTGAAGGTACTTTGTGCTGTGTACCGTCATGGTGTACCACAAGGAGCAGTAGTTGGGCCGACAAACGAATTCAACTGGCTGCTGCCCAATAAGGGATATAATTTTCGAATCCCAATATGGATTATAGAGCATCGGAGAGATGTAATTAGAAATGGGAACACACGGCATAGCTGGCCCGGTTGCCTTGGAAGATGAATGATCCTGGGATGCGGGGAATTTAATGATCGCAGTGGTATGAGCTTCCTGGATTAGGACCTAGTTAGGATGCAGGCGGACGGTTGCATTCTTTTGGTGAACTTTACCTGGCGAATAACTACACATTAGCGATGGCGATTGCTGATGTTGGAAGGGCTAATGAGTTATTCTGTCATGAGCTGAGACAGGTATCTGATGATGGCATTTCTGGATATTGAGTGGCATAAGCGAATTTAGGGTCGAAGCATATACTTCCGTCGAGATGTGGGATCGTTAGCCTTGGCAATTCTCTAGATTGTGAGTGGAAGACAGACATTCCAATTCTTGAGTGATCATAAGGAGTCTTCGGTCGTAACTTGTAGCTAAGCTGACAAGTAACTTGATTGTAACAGCAAATAATCCAATGATGGATGTTTCGAGGCATAGTAAATCAAGAACAGGGTTTCGTCCAATTTTCAGTAAAAGATGAGGTCGTACTACTTCATCCACTTTAGCATATACAATACAACAACCATGTGTGGACCAAATGCCCCAAAATGCGTATTCAATCTCGAAAATTGGAACACAGTTCAGATTTTTTTTTTGAGCTATGGGCTTACGTAGATCCTGTCATGTAGAAAGCACTACAATGGTTGGTACCGACTTTGAAGAAATACCATGCCAGAGCTTATGCCAAAAGGACGTCAAAGTGAATCTTAGAGCAAAGAATTTGTAGAGAAGACTGTTTGCTAGCCAATACAATTAGACAAACTCCAACCACTACTCAAACTGACTTCAATCAAAAAGACCAGTTGACCTAAGTTGGAACGGAAATGCTCTACCTGTTTGGTTGTACTGAGAAGTTTGTATATCAGCACAATAGAACTCTATCATCGGATAGTTAAGCCTATTTTCGAATGACTTCCTTACGAGCTTGAGTGAGAAGAAAGGTTAGTTTAGGTTAGGTTAGCTTGTAAGGATGGCGGTGCTGGTTTACGGCAACGCCTCGCTCGAATCACCTTGGTTCCATTGTATCTTCTCCGTAGTGTTGGCATACTTGAAGAAGATGATAAGCAGGATGCTCGACTATGGCCTCAGCCGATCCGGCTGTGTTCTCAACTTTTGTTCGTCAGAAATGTAGGAAAAGGGAAGGTTTGATACGCGTATGAACTGACACTAGATCTGGCGGATTGCCAGTATGTCATCGATTCTTTGATCTCGCTATTGCTGACCAGTGCTATAGAAAGTGTTTGAAGCCGTCTTCTCTATTCCCTTAAGCTTGGCTTCTAGATCGGCTTAAGCGAACATCACGCACTCTAGATAGGACGGGAGAACCCCAGGGTGGACAAGAGCATCTAATCTATTCCAAGTTGAAAAATCAAGTACAAAGTGTTTGCAGCCGTCTTCTCTATTGGCTTAAGCTTGGCTTCTAGATCGGCTTAAGCGAACATCACGTACTCTAGATGGGACGGGATAACCCCGCAACCAACTTGATCGATACATAAAGTAGATTGATAGTTCTTGTATGCCTTATTGAGTGTCTACTTGAATGGCTCCTAAATAAGAAGTGCCCAAGTGTTTCAGGACAGTCAATCCACGGCTTGCTCTATATCGCTTTGCAGATACCAGTGGAACAATTAAAGACCGCTAGGACCTGCAGACACCGAATAAACAACAAAGAAGAAGTATCTCCTCCTTCGTCGATTTGTTCCCTTTAATTCACACCATTCTTGCACGGCTTTGTGGAGCTCCTTCAACTCCAAATGCCCCATTAGCTGAACAAACCTCTCCCTGTCACTTGTACAACTCAATATCACTTTCAGAATCTCCTCCAACTACCTAAAGTGCAACATACGAGTACTCTACACCCACCCAACGACAAGACTCCAAATCACAACACCAAGACTCTCTATGTTCCCCTAATGAATTCCCTCGGATCATTGAATTTTACGAGCGGAATTTTCACGTCTCTCGGCCACTTGGAACCGAGGAATCAAAACAAAATCCACGTCGTAAATTTCTATACAGATACAGAGTCCCACCACACCACACATCACTAACTACTTACCATAGTCATTTGCACAATTTTTTGTGGCTCCCTTTCGTCCCCGTAGGAGCTAGCAATCAATTCCCGCTCTAGTTAACAATGTGGTGGAAGTTGATCTAGTATCTCTGCATCTCGAGACATCCAATCATCATTAAACATTTTCCATCCGCAACAACATCAACTTCGTTATTTTTTATTTGAATTTTATTCATAAGACAACGCCGACGGATGGGCATTGTTTGGATTGCAGCTTGCGTCCGAGGCTGGCCAGAAAGGACTCGCTAGGACTCCCTCTGTTTACTTATTGTCTTAGGCCAAGCGGCAATCGCGAAATGTTTGTTTTATTAGCATTTAAATGAAATCCCCCAAGGAAACGACAAGGAAAAACGCGGATTCACGAATATTCAATATATTGTCGGACGCTGGGGGTCAATGCCTTCGGATTGCCATACACAGAACTGCATGGTTCTGGTTTGTGTTTTGGTCGTTTGCTTCCTTGTAACAATGTCACCCACTCGTCCGAGTGTAGTTCGGTTTGGTTGGTTCCTTCCATCTGCCGCCTAAGTAGCTCAATGCGCATTCATGTAGCACTGCACCGACGCTCTGCCATTTGCTTGGAGATTTGTTGAAAAGGACTGCTCTGCTCCTGACCCGCCGTCTTGTGTTCTGTGTTTTGCACAAAATAATTCAGCGAGATGCTTGGATTTTGATAACATTGCATGCTAAATGTGGTGCAGCAGGAAAGGAAAACTTTCCGGAACACACAGTCGCACACCGACTGTGTCTCTCTTTCGTCTCGTGGAAGAGACTTCAAGGTCTGTTTGGCATTTAAGAACCACGATACGACAAGGGAATAGGGAACATCTCATGATGCAAACGAGACGACGATGTCTATCGATAGGTAGTACCTAGGACCCCACTCCACCCTCCTGCCATTCCACCGTGCAATAGAAAGTGCAATTTTCATTTCATATTCGCTCATCTATGTGAGTGAGGATATCACGAGGAGCAGGGCCTGCAACCAACATCTCGAAGCCGCATTAACAACTCAATGTCACGTAGGAGGATATGATTTTGGAATTTCGAATGTTGCGCTCCCTTGGCTCCGGATACCTACGTGCATTGCATTCGTCCAAGGTCAAGTGATTTGGCTCTGTTTGTAGTTACTTCCTCCACCTGGTCGGAGGGGACGGCGGCAAGCAGGGACATCCAAAACATGGACAAGCATTTCATACATGTGATGTATGTGTTTGCTAGAAACTGAGAGTTGCTGGTGACTCAGGGTACTGTGCACGTGCGTGGGATTTGTGTTGATTCGAATCTTGGGAGAATTCATCGCTCTTCCTTTCGCGATGGTAAATGCTAATCTCTTGATTGATTCTTGTGTGTGGGGCTGAGTAACATGGCCCCACACATCACATGTGGAGAGATGTTAGAAAATATTATGTTCCCTCTGCGCAGAGGTACATGCGCGCACCGGTGTCCAGAGGATTACGTTGGAAGTTATGCCCAATCAAATGTAATTACTCTTGTATTCTTGAGAAATCAAAATAAATGAGTTGGGCAATTGGTCGGCAGGATACCGAGGTGGAAGAAGCACGGACCTTGTAGTAATGATGTTCAATTTGAGCCTGAATAGAAGTTAGGAATTTGCCGTGTGATTGGATTGAAAAATTGCTTTATGTGGATGTGAATGGAGATGGCGAGGAGGTCAGAGTTTGGGTTTAAGTTGATGTTCTCTAAGATGACGGAAACATATGGAGTGATAAATCTTGTCATTGCCAAGAAGACGAAGAGCTGCCAAGGGCCTATTTAGGATTTTTCTATCGGAATGTAGCCACTTTACCCTTTGCAGAGTAGAATTGATTTGAGACCCCACCCAACCAGCGTTTACCACTAATTTCCTTTCTGATGTGAATCTATAGTTCGGAGGGGATATGGACCGTGACGCATAGGCCTCTACAACTAGCCTGATTCAAAGACCGTTTTCACGTAGAGTAGATCTGTCACTCTTTCTTCATTCCTATCAAGACGATGGATGTCTATCTATGGTTCAACATCAGCCCGAAGTTGCTTTCAATAACCCAACATGCATATCGAAAAGGCAAATCGGTTCTTTCTGCCTGTCACCAGTACTCGACATACAGAGGACAACGAGGTGCACTTTAAGCCGTAAAACCAACCCTGACTTCTGAATTCATCTGTTAACCTCTATTAGGTCCCACAATCCCACCCCGCTGTCACCTGCATGTAAGCAAATCACCCTAAGACCAGGGACATAATTGAGTCTTCCCAGGCTTACCAACGAAATAATGGTACTGTAACAAGGATATCATAAATAACTAGCGTACAACTCAGATTTGACAAGTGTTGTCCAGTGTTTAACACACATTCTATCCCCCATCCTGCCACGAAAGAACAAGCAAAAGACCTTGAAGTTATTTTATCCACAAAGTAATGATCGTCATAGCCCCGGTCGCTATTCGAATTTGCTGACAATTACATAGATTTCCTCGAACATCCTTCGAGTAACATAATCATTCAGCTCCCGGCTAAGCCATCACAATAAATTAGCAATGTAATTGCGTATCAGATACTCATCAGCCCAATAATCGCAGTACCCTGTGACCATGGCGAAGTGCTTCCATTTAATTTGCATCTCCTCTGCATCGCTTCCACCCTTGGACAATAAATACGAAGTCCTAATAGCGCGCGCGCCAATTACCCACACACATAAATAAGCTTCATTAAAACTCCCCATTCAATGGCTGAGATACATCTGATTATATAGCGGTACGCGGTGGATACACACACGGAACCGCTCTAGGACAAATCTTAACATGTCAATCGACTAACTCTTTGCTTCCTTTTCAGATACACGAAGCCGCAACCGAGGAAGGCCGTAAAATGCTATCACGGAAACCAACACACATATTCGTTCTATGCCTGCTTATATCGGTGGCAACGGCGGCCCGTCGATCTCGGATAGCTGCGGCTGCAACTGCTGCTGTTGCTCCTGCTCGTGCGGCAGCACTAACAAATTCAGCTGATGCCGCAACAAATGACAACATTGCCACCGCAACAAGTGATGAACAAGTTCAAGTATCTGTACCCGCACCAGGTAGTGATGGTGGTGTTGTAGTACCAGCAGTAGTTGCATCTTCAACGGCACCGCTTTTACAATCATCGCCATCGTCATCGTCATCATCGTCGTCATTGGATGATCAATCATCCTTGTCCGTGGCACCAACAGAGACAAAGGCCCAAGAGGCTGCCGCTGCTGCTGCTGCAGCGGTGATAGCTCCACCCGATAGTATAGAGCAAAAGGAACTGGCACCGGCCGCGGCCGCTACACTACCGGAAGATCAATTACCAAAGGCCGAGGGCAGCGGCGAGGACACTGACATCCAAAATGCTAATGGACCGGGCGTCGAAGAATGTGATTCTGACATGATTGGCTTCGAGATTATTACCGGGTGAGTTACCAATTTTTGTTTTCAACTCTGAATCCCTCGCTCTATCCGCACCTATCTCTGCACATAGTCCACTCAAACAATCGAATGCGCTCCATCGAGGTACGTGATCGTTGATTGATTTCTTCTCTTCGTGACAAGGGCTCTTTCCGCATATGCAGCGCGTTACCTGTGTTATGCAACATCCCTCCACTTATGGACGCATAATTGAATCAAAACCACCGGACTAGGGAGGGGAATCAATCAAAACATCACAATGACATGTAATTTCCGAGATAATTAGACATTCGTCGAGATGTGACCAGGATTCCCAATGCCAAGGGGGGATAAATTGGATCTGAGCGCACGATCACACTTGTGGACCAAATAAAGACCGTAATTTCGAGCGATTGGACACGCCGCATTAAGCCGTGGATTTTTGTGGAGGCTGATCACAGAAACGCACCTTGATTGTGTGTGACAAAAGCCCCTCCTTTGGGACACTGATGAGATGGCATTGTTGTCCAAAGAAGCTGTCGTTGACTGAAGGTCACACGAAAGAAGATTAGATGATGTCGACAGAATTGCTATCCGATTCTATTTAGCAAAATTTGTTGGCAGTTTTACTTTTAACGAGATAACAACTTGTTTTGGACGAAAAAAAAAATCGTTTTGACTTTGAGCTGAGGTCTTTGACCGGGACAAGGTACAAGATGGTGCTTTGTTAAAGCCGTTATTGGCGTTCTTATGAACCCAACGTTGATTGATGACTAGAAATGCAGGATGTGGTGGGTTTCGGGATTGATTTTGCGTGGAGAGAAGCATGGTCCAAGACAAATTTTCACAGTTACTCCAACACACTACTAAGAACAAGGCATATGCATTCGAAACCTTTCTCTGGAAACATTTCCGCAGAAGAAGTCCAGTTTAACTCACGGTTTATGGTTGCAGTTTTCGAGAGGGGACTTTACCTGTTTCGCCTTAGAGAGATCCAACCAAAGCTTAGCTTAGCTTCTCAATTTCCAGCTTTCAGTTGCATACAGCAGGGCGTATTCAAGATTGCGTTCGAATAACTCTGTTTTAATGTGTTGACTGGAGTTCTGCTGTTAACCTCCAGGTCCGTTCCGCCATCAGATGATAGAAATCTACGGAGACATTTAAACTGTTTGACCGCTTTTATGGGCGTTGGAATAAAACCATGCGCTCAGTGTGCAACATTCTGGTCCTTTTCTCGTAGATTCTTGGATCTCTCACCATATCAGTTCACTGATAGTGCTTGCCAGGTAGCAAACGTCAACAGCATTATTCATATAGCTTAGTCTGTCAAACGGTCTCCAATGGATACCAGGTCCCTCATTTTCAACCAAGGTGGGTGTCAGTACGTCGTCACTTCGTCAGTAGTTTGTTTCACTCCATGTCGAACTTTGAAGGAGTTGTGCAGAGTGACACAGTAGTAGTTTTTGGTGGAAATCCCCGTCCTACCAAGAGACCTCTAGATCCCTTCGCGGTTTATCCAGTCAAGGGCTTTCTCGAAATCTACCAGTACGACGTAAAGTGGTGACGTGACTCGATTGTGAAATGTTTGGTTGATATCCAGACTCGAGCGTTTCAGTGAGTCTCGGCGACAGACTTTCGATATTCTAAGAGTTTTTAAGAAAAGTCCGGCAACTGCGGACATTTGACTGCCAGTTGTCAAATGGAGTTCAGGAAGTCATTCACTAGGAATTTTCCCATTGCAGGCGGAGAGGGCCAACAGAACAAATGAGTGTCATAGAACCACCATTTGAGTTGACCGTTAAACAAAAAAAAAAACATCATCAGACCTCGTTGAGAATGTTTTTGGTAGAATCACAACATTTGTTCAAATCACCAATTACTCTGGTCATTAATTAACCGCAATTTGAAAGCAAAACAAAAGGTCTTGTGCCTCTTATTTTCTGCGTCATATAATCCTTTCACCCATCATTACCTCAAGTAGTGCAACTACCAGAATTGACCTGCGCCCTTAAGGTGGACATAACGTTTAAAAAACCTCCTTCCAGCTATCAGAAGAATGAACTATTTTGATTGCCCTAAACTATTCTCACACAGAGTGGAGCACCGGCATTCCACACATGACTCCAACGTAATAACTTAATTTCACCCCAATTAATCACCACGCTTTAGTTCACAGCGGTTCCCTATTAGGTTCAACTATAATTTCCAACATTCCCCCGCCTGACATAGCATGACATCATTATTTAGCACTTTTACGCTGCTCGTCGGTTAGTGGATTTTTTACCATCATCTACACTTACCTGGCAATGCTACGCTAGAAGACAAAATAAAGAAAAATCAAATAAATTGCCCGCCTGTGGAGAGTCATTGCTTTGCGTTCATGATGATTGCAATTCCACAACCGAGAATGTCGTCATTAAGTTCTATTTTTATGTATCTCATTAGGTGCCCCAAGAGCACACAGAAAGATACATTATCCCAGAACATACAAAACAGATTTTGATCTAATGTTCTGCTTTGGTGAGAAAACCCCTGTTCAAGCACCACACACTGTAAAAGGATTTTTGCGTTCTGTCATTCCTCATTCCCACTTTGATTTGTCGATATCGTTTGATCTCATCACCTTCTCAGGAGAAATTATCCACACAAAGGCTGCACAGTGCAAACAAACGACATCGCATCGTCGACGTTGCGATTTTCCTACAACACGAGAGCGTTCTTTCAAAAAAAAAAAAAACTTCAAATCAATTATCCATTACGATGTAGATACATAGTATATCCATGGAATGGGATCTCGGAACCAAAGAATCGATGATCATACATCAAGCCCTTCTGTGTATCATTTGGACTCGCGATGGATAGACGCCTAGTGGGCTTGATAGACGCTACGGATATCTAATGATGAAATCATTGAGTGTACCCCCCATCCAATGAAATGTCCGAACGTGCAGATATTCCTCTGGACCGGTGCAGTGGTATTCGAGAATCAATGAACTTTTGGAATGGGATTCAAGATGTTTTTTTTTTTTTTTCTACTTACAACTGTTTCGTGTACTCGTATACCGATAGAGATACTCTCCCTTTCGACGAGTGAAATATAAATTTTCACAACAACCACTGCAACGGCACAGTTGCATGCGATTATCCTCAAGATTGATCTCTGCCTTGACCGTCTAATCTAATATCATTTTTCCGCCGGCAATTGCATCAGAAGAACTGCTATTATTCACCGCAATATTGAAGATAATGGTGAAAAACTTACCTGCAATGGAAGGAAAAGAAAGATAAAATAAAAATGAAGACAACAATAAAAAAGAAATCAATTTTGTATGTAATCATTAGGTTTACGGTATTCAGAACGCGAATTGTATCTTTTTCGCGGTCGATTAGATAAGAAATTGATTCGGAGGATTGGCTTGTATAGATTTTAGATAGGATTTTGGTTTATAGATACTTTTCTGGGTTGATTTTAGCAATTGAAGGCTCAAAGACCAAAGTTCGACCTACCCACCTTTTAACCGAACAACTCTCGACGGGTTTAAGAGCCTTACATCCTTGTGGATATCGAGTACCCTGCTCTGATTTCATAAAGTCAAGCTTGCTGCCATGCCCAATCACTGATTTTAAAATGAAGATCAAAGACTTATTACACAATGCAACAAGTATTAAGCGAAATTCCACACTACAACTTTACAATAAATAAAATTTTAAATAAAATAAAAAAAAAATAATATAAAAATGAAAAGTCAATGGAAAAACTTGGGTTACCCTGCAACTAATGCTGCAGGAACAAAACAGAAATAAAATCCAGAGAAATCTTTTCCTTACGGCTCGTGGACATACGCAAAAAAATATGCTTAGCGGTCTTTTTCTGTTCTCCACAGAGCCGGCAAATATCTGTATCTAATACTTTAATTTTATGCAGATGGTATCTGAGTGGACAATGTCCTGCCAAATAGCCCGTTAAGGTTCTTAACTCGTCTTTGGTGAGATCAAGTAAAGTCTTGGCCTTGTATAGGTTGGGGTTGATAAACTTTTTCGCTAGTCTAAGGCCCCAGAGGTGGGCCCAGTAGTCAGCGTGTTTGTTGATCTCGTTGATAACGCAATATCTTGGAGTAGGCACTGTTTGGTGGTACCCCAAAACAGGGTTCGGGACCAACAAGTGGGCGGAAAGCGCCTCTTCTCGCCAGGTTAAGGTAACCTTATTTACCGATGCTAGCCTTTCGAGGAGGTTGAGACAGTCCCAGACAAGCTTGGATCCTACCATATAGGATTTAAGGGCTAACAGTGCTGCTTGACTGTCTGAAAAGATGTAGATGGGGATTTCTTGGGTTCTTCTCCGCAAGCATTCTCATGCATACAATTCGATAGCTGGGGCTTGAACCCACGCCACTCGGTCAGCAGTCCAACGCAGTAACCACTGACCCACGGCAACCACGACTGCTGATTTTAATAAAAACCCGTTTGAGTTCCAAGTAGGTCTTATGACACCCAAAAAAACCAGAAGATTTGTTAAGCTGGTTGCGGGTGCTTGCACCAAAATTACACCATTATAAGCCATTAAGTATCAGTTGTGGTCCAAACCGCTTACAAACCTTAAAACCAAACGAATAAACGTATTTTGCATCTTTGGGGATGATCAGCACACAAAACATGTATACTTGATAGTCTCTTGATCTTCTTGTTACAGTCGACAAAAATCGAGAGAAAACTTTCAAAACGTTTGATTACGAAAAAATCAGTCAAAGTTTCCAAGCAATTAAATTTCCAAAAAATAAATAGGGCTTCGTTATGTGTCTTCAATGTCTTCCGTAGAAGGATTGTGATCCTGTCTTTGTCTAAGCTGTTGAGCACGTGTTTGTCTGCGTAGAAGCTCAATGCATTAATGGCTGATCTCTGGATTGTTTTACATAATCTTTGTGTGCAAGATAGGGTAGAAAGAATCGTATGCACCTCGCTCAGGTCAGTGTAAACCTATTGTGATGCTTATTGGGTTCGATTGCTCGAGGAGCTATTCCCAAAGCATTCTCTTATCGTCCTTGGGATTCGAATGATCTTAAAACCTGTTGAATCCGCAGATGTCGTTGATAAATTATTCGATATCCTGGAAGAAGGGTCTTCCAACGAAAATATGCGGCCTCCTTGACTCCCCATCTGCAAAGATCATCTTCGTACATTGGTCATAGCTCTCTTGTGGTTTTACAAAGGCCTTTTCCGGCTTCGTGTTTAAACTTACACGGCCGGACTTTTACTAATTGATCAGCTTACTTCATGTCTTAGGCAGTTCCATTTCTTGCCAGTTCATCCGCTTTCTCATTCTTGTGCACGTACTTGTTCAGGATCTGGGCATATCCTATCGTGCACGACTGTAGCTATCTGCTTGGCTGAATCCCAAGATAACGCAGGTCACTGTATGAACGGCCCAGGATCAATATCCGGTTCTCGAATGTTTTTAGGGCGAAGGAGGTAAGACTAAAAGTAAGTTTGCAGTGGGACGGCTGGACTGGCTGCTTTGGGAATAAGGATGACCTTCGCCTCGCGCCAGAGTTTTGACATCTCTTTCTATATGAAGCTACCATAGAATATATGTTTTGGATAGCAGTGGCAGTGGTCGTGGTTTTTTGAACCATGATCGACTAGATCAAGTGTATCCCAAGTGTCTTGTAAGGGAAGAATGAGCACTGAATTCTTGCCTCTGTAATCATTTTTTAAGGTGCCACTTATTCTGTTCCACTAAAACTTTATATGTACTACGTGTACAACAATTCCAAGACAGTTTTTGAAAAGAGAATTTTAATACCCAAGAAATAAATGATCTGTTGGACCAAAAAATAAAATGCAGGTCTTTAGAGTCGAATTCTTTGGAATTCTCTACAAAGATCCAAAGTCTTACCGTCGATTATAAGACCGAAGAAGTACGAAAAATTGACCCAAAGAATCTTGCGGCTCAACAAGTTGAAAAGGCTTGTTTAAACTTCTCTCAAATTGACTCATTAGCATGCGTCCTCTTGTTAACTAAAAATCTGGTTCTAAGCGTCTTTCATCTCAAAGATACTTCATAATTAATACGCTAAGTCGATATAAGCCGTTTGTAGTCTCAGTAGTCTCTTCTCTTAAAGACCTCAGACATCACTTGATCCCTATCTAACATTGGACTTGTTCAGATTTTTACATGTGTTACTCATTCAGTTAATTCCCAATCGTCCTGTCATACGATTTATGTGCAGAAAATCCAAAAAACCTGAAAGTCAACCTGTAAATACACGCCCTACCCCTTCCGCCTTTAACCGCCTTCAGCAGCATCCCTACAATCACAATTTTTACTCGTACTAATCAATTAAAACCAAAATCCGTTTATCTCATTTCATTCTGTTTTTCCATTTTTCAGATACGTATTCTCAGCGCCGGGAAAACTCTTGGACTCACTACCCGGAACACTCATGTTAACAGATTGTCTGGAGGCATGTCAGAGCAACGAAACATGTCATGCTGTTAATTACGAAACAGGACTCTGTGTGCTCTTCTCTGCAAACGCTGATAAATTACCAGGTAATTTATAAATAAATATTATGCTCGCTTCCTTTTTAAGTTTTTATCCTACTTCTTCTGTTGCTTTATGTTTTACGGGCTTGAAATGTAGACAAACATATGTGTGTGTGTGTGGGTTTACTCTGGGGCGGATATAAAATGATGACTCTCCAACTGATGGGCGAAGAGAGATATGATTTTTATTTTCGGTAGTAAATCAGAGATGTGTTGAATGCAAAACCTAATTAGAGCCGGTTGGATGGTTGATGGAAAACAGATAAGGATATAATAAATATTTGTTGACTAAGAGGCCGATTAATACGCGCATGTGTGGAGGGCGGCAGCCTTCTGGCTGAGTAATATTTCTTTTAATATCTTTACAACACGAGAGTATTAAAAAGGATAATTTGAGCGATTCGAGGGAATCACCATTTGAATGCATAAGTAGATGCGGTCATTCACTTGGCTATTGGAGGCTATGTAGACTCGTAAAGTTGTTATGGAAAGGCGAACAAGGCAATGGAATTGTGATCAGCACATGGTCAAATTTTGACTTGGAATGGAAAGTTCACATCTCATTGGGGAAAACAGTGATTTCGTCTTTAAAATTCTAATACGTGACCCAATCGAGAGAGATAAAATCGGTTGTGGGAGAGTTCTATCCAGCTCTGGCATTGCGATTTCTGTTGAATTCTATTAGGTCACCCCTAAGGGTAAAGAAGTTTCCTTACTCCATAAACAGGCAGGAAGTCAAACGTTTTTTTTTTTTGGATAGATGGCTGCGATGTTTACTTACAGGACTATTAGCTTTCTAAGGTGAAACATGGTCAGGCAATCTGTAAGAGTATGAACAGGGGTTTCATAACCCTCACGTCTATCGAATTAATCCTAATAGAGCTTCATTCGATTTAGATATTATTTTTGGGAAGAAATGTACGCTGATTATGCTTATTCGCTCGAAAATTTAATTTTTCTGTGATGTTGTAGAAACACCAGCTTTTTGGTGTTTTTTTGCAGGCTTCACTAAATTTAGAGAAGAACAGACTTTTTATTTGGCTTTTAAAAAAAGTTTTGCGAACTCAGCGGAGCGGTTCAGGGCTTAGGAAAAATGTTGTAGCGACATCTGATTCTTGTCAATTCACTGAGAACTGTAAACATTTTGAGAACCAGCATGGAAACTGTGGTCCTTTCAAACAAGCTTGGATATCTGAAAAGATGAATACAGATATTCCCAAAGCATTTGAGATGTGATTGAGTCTCACACACTGATTGGTAGTAATTTGCTCAAGTTAATGCTCCAAAAACTCCGAGTCTTGTTTCTGTCTTCATTTAACTTCCTCCCACATAACAAACAAGGTCAAATGCTGGTGGTCGGGATTTGTATTTTTCCTAAACATCTCTGGAAAAGATATGTATTGTTTTACGAAATTTTTGTAGGAACAGTTTTTCGTTGTTGTCGTCGAAAATCATGTTAAATTCTGTGTCTTGCTTTAGTACTTCAACCAGGAAAAGCTCAGATTTTGAATCGAAATTGTTTGAGTGGAAAAGTCTATAGATGCTTGAGGAGTTGGTTGGGCTTACCATGAATATGACATCAGAAGATTCGAAAAAATTCGCGTGAATTATAGCAATGACAAACACCATAAATGTATCCAGCTAGTCTGGACACCACCCCCGAACGTAATTGAGGCCTTATATTACCTGAGTTTCGAACCACTGCGTTTCGTTTGCGCTGTGTGAAAACCATCATAAGGGTATTCATACCGGGAGTGGATTATAAAAAAAGTGTTCACACGTTGGTGGATACCTGACAATTTCATGCTTTTTCTTACAACGTTGTCAGGCAAAAATTGCCAGTTCGCACGATTGTAAGACATTTGGAACACATTTTTCATTGGTAGACCTGGCAATTTTGTAAAAACTGTCAATCGTCTCAATATGGCTTTAGTCTAGCTCTTATTTGTATTCATGCAGCCGCAAAGGTGATTCGTAGGCAGACATGCAACATCCGACTAGATGTTGGATTTGTTCTAGTTTTCTTAATATGGTCTTTGTCTACCAAGCGACGTTGTCATATAATCTGATTCTTAGGGCATATAGTCAGTTTTTGCCACAGATTCACTACCAAATTGTAGTGTGTAGTGGACTGGACTGGACATACGATAAAAGCCATGCCAAACAAGCGAGTTTATAAATCCAAGACGGAAGATGAGCAAGTCGCTGAAGAAACATGTTCCGCAGGACTATCGAAGAGGAATTAGTGCAATTAAATGCCAGTCAAATGGGGAAAGACAAGAGAGAATTAAGGCAAGCATTCCGTAATACCGATAAGTGGCACAGGACCTAAATAAGTAAGTAGGCAAAGCATGGCTCTCCATATCGATAGGAAACGGTTGATTTAAAACTGGAATTGCAATGACTCCTCCTTACTTCTCTAATTCCGTGCTCTTGTCTTAGAGTAGTCATAACTTCTTTAGCGCCTGCAAGGATTTCACAATTGATTACATTCGAAACGCATTCTGACTTTTCAGAAAAGACAGGATTCAAGTGTGGTTTGAATATAGTTTTATTGAACCTTGCAGAATTCCTACGGATTTCAAAGGATTGACAGCAGGTTTACTAAGTTCATCTGATAGACTTCTTATCTAGGCCTAAGCCCGTAAACTCGTCGAAAATTGTGTCTATAAAAGATGTTAACGATAACTCTTGTCCTCGTAAGATCTTCAATTCGCCATTTATAGCCTTGTTCTTCCGGTCAAAATTGTTTCATCTATCAATGACTTGGCCAAACTAAGACCAATATATTTTTTCGGCATTTCTAAAATCCCTGTCTCAACTTTTGCTCATGTTTTTCTTCAATCACCTTCATTTTCGCCCAGAGAAAGCGATAATCTAGCGTAGCCCAACAACAAGAATGACCCCTTTTCTGTTCGCAAATTTTTCTGCAAAATAAGGTCTAATCCAACCAGTTCGTAATCAAAGCTCCCATCTGAAGTGAAACACTTCTCTACAAGTGCCAATCACGCACAGATCAATGTTTTCTCCTTTTCCCTGCTATTTCTGGCTCAAACGTGGGAAGGAACTTCCAGTAAACAGATTTCTAATCCCAAGTGACTCTCGGACAAGTTTTTGCCAAACCCACCTAACATCTCATCGTATCTTCTTGTGTTTCAATCTTGACCTACGCAAGTACACCAAAGTAACCAGTCTATTACTACCTCTCAACAATCATCGTGAAGGCTTCCAATTAATCGAAAATCTCCCCACTCGAGACACCTGAAATTTCAGAATGAACAACAAGTGGTCAAGATCGCGAGTAATCCCAGATTCCGTGCAATGACCGTATTATTTGATTAATTAAGGGGTTGTTACGTCTTTCTACTAAAAGTGGGAATCAGAGAACCAACCACGAAATCTATTTAATTGACTTGAAGTTGCCAATGTTCAGCTTATGGTATGCGCCTCTAATTGGCCATGATTCATCCGATTACCATTAAAAGTGAAATGAACTGCTAAGCCGATACAACCACTGATAGATACTCATATACAATTTTCTTTTCCTTTTTTAATTACAGGTGCTCTGACAAAATCCCAATTCCCAGTTTTCACAATTTATGCACAGAAATCCTGTTTGGGTGTTCGTCCATGTGCTCGGGCATGGTGCGTGGACCGCGTCCAAGGATACAAATTGAATGGACATAGCAAACGCTCGATGACGGTCAATTCAAGGCGGGACTGCTTGGAATTATGCCTGGGCGAGACTGAATTCACATGCCGGTAAGTGGAGGGATTGTTTTCAATTAATTTGTAGACCGGCACTGGGACAAAAATGGTTGGCAGTGCCATAGAACTAATAGGGAGTCTAAGTGGCTCTTAATGCCACTGCTGTTGATAATGGTAATTATAGCCCAGACTGGTAGCAACTATTTGTTGCCACACTTGTTTATGTTACTCGAAAGTGGTTGTGAGTTTGTAGTCGGCACCGAAAAGGGACTCGATTTAGTGAAATCAACAACTTGATCGGAATGATCTGTAAATAATTGGAAAACGTCGCGTGCCTCAACGGGTTTTATATACAACTTCTGTCGTTAATTATTCGCCAACCTAAATAGAGAAGGATGATTTTTTTCTTCACGACAATCGAAGGACGTTCGAGTAACTATTGAACTGGATTGAACGAACTACACAGTCACTAACATGATCGATAGAATATGCGTTCTTTTAGATGCATGGAATGTATAACAAATTTTTTTTGCATGGCGGTGATCGTTGCGATCAATAAGGTCAATCAGTTGGTCACGGCCTGATCCTGATCGGCTTAATGGATTGAGATCACTTACAACGCTGAGAGAATTCAATTTTTTAAACTATTAGGCCAAATAGTGGCCATAGTTAGGCATCCAAGATCACCAAGATCTAAATATTGCCGATCTCGAAGTTGATCATATCATGATCGCGATCGGCTTCATGTGCATGGATACTGATCGCAACGAAATATTGAAAGTAGTCAAAGTTACCTACATGGAGGCGAGGACTATAAGCTAAGGTGTTGAATGATTTTAGTGTTCCTCAAGGTTACCTCTTGTGACCATGAAATTTAAGATAGGTAACAGGAGCAGCAACTCCTCCTTCTTGCAACTAACTATTCATGTCGGACCGTTCGCTTATTTCCCACGAATGGAAGACAACTCCGAACGGCGTCTTGAGAAGCTTATCAAGACAAATTGTACCCTTGGAGGTTTGTCATTGCCTGCTGAGTAAAGTTCAACGACAGACTGGCTCACTAATACCTGTATCTTTCTGTAGAGTAAACAGAAATCAAACCACATATATCCCGGCCCGTAGACGTTCTGACAGTAGACGAGATGAAGAACTATTCCAGTTGCTAACTTCTTGTGCTTCAGGACATATTCGAGTGACAACGTGCAAGGTGCACACCCCACCTTTCGCCAATCCTCACTGTCTGTCAGCCGAACATCTCCCTATGATGTCATACCTCGGATACATTGCCATTTCGATGAATTTATTTATACACATTCTCCGCTTGGGTAGATCGCTTTCTAGCTATGAATCTCATGAATCGATATAACCGCGAACCAACAAAACAAGTTCTATGCAATCCCTACCGGCTGCTGCTGCTGCTTACCGATCGGAATGTTAAATACTCTTACCTCGGTGAACAATTTTCATCACCACCAAGCGCAGGTGCCGTCAGCGCACAGCATCGTTCCCGATCTATCCCACATGCCCACCTCTTAACTGCTTCTGTTGTGTTAATCTTCGCTTTGATCTCTCGGAGCAGTGCAAGAAATTCCAAAGCTCCGCTCTGTCTATTGTTTTAGATCGGGAGTTCGCTTCACAGTTTAGAGTGATGTATCTCACTGACGTGTTGTTTGGTAGTGGTGAACCTCCGACCGCTCTGCGTCGGTAAATATTTTCGCAATCGTAATCCCAGGTAATTACGATTCCTTGTACGGGACAGGTGATGGATGTGGATGTGCAATGACCGAATGTGTGCACTTAACATCGATTCACCATTAAAGGCCCGCATTATTGATGTCCACTGACCCCGCCAGTAATTTTACAAAATTTCCCGAAAGGATTTAAGGGGTTTTGCAAGCTTGTAGTCCACCATTTGGCGGGGGGAAGATAAATTCCGCGGAATTGGTCTTAAATTGCTTCTGCGCGACCGGCACGTTACAATTCTCCACCTTAACCATCATATTTCAATCGATTTGGACACAATGGTGTCTTCGTGTCGTCGTCATCGTCGCCGTCGTCTTCGTCGCAAGGAAGTATAAATGGCGAACACAAATCGATTGATCTAATGCGGAATCGGAAAAGCGACTCTCATTTGGTGGAGCTTCGTGAGAAGATTTCGCACGTTCCGGTCAAGAGACATTATCACACGGCGGATGCGATGACGACAGGTTTGCGCTGAGACTGTTCGCTAACCAAGGTTTCTGTCTTTTTATAATGGCATCGATTTGTATTCCTGATTATAATGAAGTCAGTGCGTGTATCCGCTTCCTCTAGGATTAGGGTTGTACTTCGCTTTTTTTTTATGAATAATTCTGCAGCGATAGAGTAATTTATGTGCATGCGGATTGGATTGCAGGGTGTGATGGGAAATCAGGAAATGGCTGACTATTGTGTGAATTTGAAAAGCAAATTGCAATGTGAATGCGTCGTGGATGCGTTCTTGTATATCCCCGGACACATCTAAGATGGAATTTGTCATTTAAATTAAAATCGGAGGGGGGCACACATCGAGGAGTGGACGGATAGGTCAATGGTTTGCGAGGTTTTATGTCGTGTCGAAGGCTTTATCCCGGCGCTAATGACTTGTTTATCAATCCGAGTGGTTGTCATTACAATGTGCGAGGTTTTATTGGCCTGGGACGATGCAGAGATGCAGTATATAATTAGCATGTCTGCGCATGCGGATGGGGCGTTGCACCTCTCTGAATGGCGGGCAAGAAGTTTTATTGCAGCGTCGCGACGTCTTATGTCACTTTTGCTGTGCGACATTGAATGTGTCTAGATTCACACCTTTTGTCAATAACCAGGATGGCTCATGGTGGCAGGAATCATGTTTGCTTCTCATCCCGATAGATAATGGACAATAGTCAATATTATTCCAAGATGTCTTTCAAAAGGATTCTCTTCCGGATTTGAGCTTATAACACTGTTCATTTAAAAGCTAAACATTCCTAAGCAAGACTTGATGACTTATGCAGGTCGACACATTATTATTACTAAGTGGAGAGCGGTTGGTCAAGTCTAGCACTGCGGTCTCACATAGAGGCCTATTGTTAATGTTTTAGAACAGTTTATATGTTCCAGAGACTGTCAGGAACCTAATCAGCTTCTCTGGGTGGAGCGTGGCCAGTGCAGTTGCTGAGACGAATTCACTGCCTAGAGTCCGCTTTCTCACATGAATGAGAACGGGCCGTTCTATGACGAAGTAGAGAATGCTTTCGTCGCTCTGCAAGCATAGTCTGCAGGTAGGTATCGGTGACAGGCCAAGGAGGCCGACACATACTGCAGTTTACTTGGTGCTAATCATGGCTCTTCACAACCTTCATTAACCAAAGTACATCCAAGCAACACCTCGAAATTACTGTGGGGGCAACCAACGGCTTATGATTCCGCACGCCTCGTATGGCCTCGTTTTGGACAAGTCCCTTGCTTAAACTGTTTCGCACTTTGATAATCCCCCCAAAACTGTGTGTGTGCCTTTCGCAAGGGAAGATCTAGTTGAACCCTCAAGAAATTTTACATCGACGGCATTGATCTGACACTGAAAGGGACGGCAAAATCCTTCAGTGTAATTCTAGACTCAAAGCAGAGTTGGAAAGATAAGATCACTTACAGCATCGAAAGACCTTCTATGCATGCAAGGCGATGGACGGGAATACATTTAAACTTGAAGACTAAGGCAATACAATTGCTCTACATCGCAGAAAAACGGTCCATTCCAACACACAACTCATTTGTCTGGTGGGAATCGTTTAAAAAGAAATATGAGCTTGCAGTTTGACTAGGAAGGGAACGCAATGCCTGATGAACTTGCCAGGAAGGGGTAACAGCTCACTCGCAAGAGAAGTTCTTATCTCATTTAGAAAACGAGTGGCCTCCTTAGAAGAACCCGCACAGACATTGCGCGCGTTGTCGCCATCTGTACGGGTCTCTGGGAGTAGGTATACCGCCGCAGCTGGAAAGACAAAAATAAGAGGGACACCCTAGAAGACTTCCTCGGCAAGTGTCCGGCACTCGCTATAGCAAGATTCAATGCGTTAGGGAACAACCTCTACGAACTTTCAGAGAAGAAAATCCCTAACATTCTACTCCATCCGCACTCATCTAACAAACCGGTCACGAGAATTGTGGTAACAAAACGGTACATTTCAGTACTATTTGAATATCGGGTGCTCTCTGCCTGATACAACCACTAAAACCAATCAACCTTGACTAGGTTTCAGGGAGCAGGATACTAGGATCAATGAGATCAATGCCTTCAGCAGCACCAGAAACAACGCAGAATCTGGTTCCAAATCGGCTTTAAAAGAAATGGATTCGTCCGATAGTCTTGGTGGTATCACAATGGACCATACCTTATCGGGGACAGCCACCTAACCTAAACTACATTTAAATTGACCAATTTTGGAAGATTCTAATTATTCTGCATTTTATGGGAAAACAAAAGCCAATCACACACCTCTTACTCAATCATCCAATGGAAATCTTCAAAAAGGAGGCGAACGCTAACCACTTTGTGTGAACTACTAACAAACCTCCTTAAGTTCCAATCGTTTCCTGTTTGGTGCCACAAAACACAGTTATACCCCATATTTGATTTATTCGAAGAATCCTGATCCAAACCATTAAGCTTTCATTCTTTTTTTGCACATCAAATTCATGACAGGACTCACTTTCTATACAATCATTCAATTTGAGTGGTTCATTGAACCGCATGAACACCGAATCGTCAATTAAGACCACGTCCATCAAGACACACAGAACCTGTGCGGGTACTTCTTCGAATTTCGAAAGGGAATTCCTGAGAAGTAAAAAAAACCAAGTCCACCATAAAACGGGGATTAATAACTGGGTAAAGGAACGGACTCCGGCCGGAGGAACAGAAAAAAGTGGATTCTTGTCGATTCCTTATACGTTTGGCCAATTTCTTGCCAAAAAAAGGGCACACATAACGTTTTTCGTTTTTCTGTCGAATTGGGAACCGCAACCGAACGTTTTGTAGATGGGATACGTTTGATTTGGCCAAATGTAATTACGTGTACTTATGCAATGAAGTCCTTTGGTGGGACTTGTGAGGTTATGAGTTATAGCCACAGGGGGAAGTTTGTGATTTGTAGCATAATTTTGGTTTTTTTGTGGGAACAAAGGGACTCGGAATTTATGTAATGGACTTGGAAGTCGGTTTCTCGTTTTCGATTTAAGGAAACCAACTTCTGGATACCTACATACATCAAGCGACGTCCTGTTGAATTAAATTTGAACTGAGACCAGTTGGGAGCTGTTAGGCAAGTCTACCAGCATAATTAAATCCCGCACTCAACGGGAAGCTGATAAACTTCTAAATCAAGTCAAACTTAATGCTCGGGGAAAGAAAATGTATCTATTGACCTAACAACACTAATCTGCATCTCTAATTACGGTGCAATATTTTTCTTCTTTTTTTTCTAAATTAATTTGTGTGCTGCTTGTTGTATTAAAGCTTGTAAGGCTCAACTCGGCCAAAACATAAATCCATTTCCCGTCGTAATTAAATCACAACCTGCACAGCCCACAAAACTCGTTCAAATCGACAGGCAAGCCGCAGCAGCAGCAGCAGTAACAGAAGCCAAAGCTGAAGCATTTTATGCAAATGACCAAGACTAATGAGACCAGCGAGAGGAAAGTAAGCGAATAATTTATGAATTGTATGAGGGTTAGTTGTTATTCCATCAACTAACGGATATTCTGCTCGAGTACCGTCCTCAGATGAATGACTCTTAGCCTAAGGTGGGAAAAAATGCTCCACTGTATCCAGTGGATATTTGCGTGCGAACTTAAGTAATAAATTCAACTCAAAGTGGGCGGCACCGCAAATGAATCGGAGTAAGCCGTTCATGGCTTTTCGAAGGGTGATCTAGTTATGGTAATTTGCATAAAGTGCCAAAGTGGCGTAGAAAATTCAATTTATCGTCCATGATTTGGGGTTAAGATTGAGAGGAAGAAATTGATGGTGGAAATTTGTTATGTGAAGTTGATTTGAAGCCTTTTGGGGGCGAGGTACGATGTACATTTTTCAAGTAATTTTCCATTGAGTTGAAGAATTCGATATACATGGCGTCATTTCCGGGAAAATAGTAAAAAAAAAACGATTTTTTATTGTAGACTTTGGACAGGCAACAGGTTTCGATTCGTTTTGAAGATCTGAGTCTAGATTCATCACCTTACCAACTGCTTTACACACCAGCACTGACCAGTCCCAGCCTTGTTTTGGTGCTATAAACATCTCTAATTCAGATTTTCGATAGGATTCCGAACGCAACTCTGACTCATCCAATTCTTCAGTGCTACTGTCCAACGAGACTATATTTCTTAAGGAAAAGACGTTGTCAGCTTTCTTAAGCTGCTGTTTAGCAATGCTTACTTGCATGAGATGCAGGTCCAACATTATATGCAAGCAAACATCGTCCACGTTGACAGATGTTTCAAGCATTATGTCATTATACTGTATAAAAAAAAAATAGCTGGCGCGACAGCCCGGGATAAACCAAGGCCTAGCTTCTCGTAAGCCTAGCTCCTCTCTTCGCATGAATGGAAGAGACCTAAAATTGATTACCGGACTCCGAACGGCGAAGTGAGAGGCTTGTCATTCCCCGACGAGAGAAGGTACCACGAAAAAATGTTCTGTGTTCCTGGTTGGGGCTTGAACCCACGCCGCTCGGTCAGCAGTCCAACGCACTTACCACTGAGCCATGGCGACCACTATACTCTATACCGCTGTTATTTCCTTACAGGGCTGCATGAAGAACATAGCTGTCACAGTGATGCCAATATCCAGCCTTGTCTCACCCTACTTTGGACTTTGCAATCATTAGACAATGGCCTGCACTCAGGCGCACAGTTTTCTGTTTTGAGTCTGCTTACCATCCACGTTCTCAGATGGTAGTCCGAGGAAGTCGTCGCACAAACAGCTATTGAAAATCAACGGCGATATCCAAAAAAAAATGCTTGGGTGACGTAGGCATGTTAAACATTCATCTGAAATCCACACTTTCAGGTAGTCCAAAAGTAGTGCTCATGCTCAACTGCAGAGCAGTCCTTTCAGTCCTATTCCCATCTAAAAAAGACGCAATTAGACCAATGACAGGTCCATTGTGATACCACTGCGAGTGCAACAGCAGACCCTAAATCTACTCCTGAAACCATTTAGAGTGTCCAGAATATTTAAGATCCTCAAAGGGTTATTTTTTTAAGGTGAACTTTTTTATTATAGCGAGAGTGGAACACGTGCTCTTTCCTCATCTTCGCAGTTCCTGCAGAAATTCCTGAAGACTATCCGGTCGTAGAGCATGTCTAGGGTGAAGTGGCCTGTTATGACATTTCTTAGTTCTGAAAGGTTATCTTTTCTTAATCCAATTTGCGCTATTTTCGATCTATTACGATCAAAAATAGCGCAAATCGATCTATTACGATCGAAAATAGGTCAAATGATCCTGGCGGTAATCTAGATTTTCCCAAATATGATTTGCTTTCGACAGAGCATCGATGTTAGTCAGTTGCTTAGCATTATACAAATGAAGACGCGATCAAGATATCTATTACATCTACTGAGAGCTTGTACCTTTGGCGCCCAGCAAATCTTAACGTAATATTGCTAATCGATCTCGTTCAGAGGTACGAGGCATTCCTTCACATAAATTGCAATGACGAGCATGATATTGGGTTAATTTCTAGATCTTCATGTTAAATTAAAGTATTTTTGACTTAAGGTTGACCAATCGCATATTTATTCCAAACAGAGCGGGTCGCTTGTCGAAAAAATGCAGAATGAATGACAAATATGTCCGACGCTCGAGTTTGTCACTGTATAGCTCACAGAAATAGAATCTGCTTTGGTTGCTTAAGGTACGTATTTCTTATAAAATTATCGAGAAACATTGCTGCTCAATTTTATATGCAAGGCCATACTTAGCGTGAGTGGTAATGGCACATCCACAAAAAAATAAGCTTCTAAACCAGAATCAATCCTGGAAAAGACTGAGCAATACCAAATAGAAACTGAATATCTCTTGGTCGATTTTAGGACTTGATACGACATGGGTATAAGCAAGCTGTACAAATGACAACACTTCTCCATCACAGCGTTTGTATAAGCTTCGTCCTAAGTGCTAAAAAATAATAAAAAAACAGAAATTCAACAAAGACTGACCGTTTAAAAATGCTGTCACTTAAATTTCACACAATAACTGAGTTTAACTCTCAAGACGATGATGTTCCACAAAGCAATAATTCTGTTCCTACTGCTACTGCCAACTTCCACACTCATCTTTCTTACACATATCCTAATTGCATAACTACTCCAACTCCTCCCATGGAAAATCAAGGAAAACACCAAATGGTATATCATTTTTCATTAAAAACAACCTGGCGCCCGACACAAGTCCATTGGCGGCTACCTGATTAAAACTCAAATAATCTTCCAACATCACTACGCAAGATGTACTAGTTCTCATCTAAATCATTTCATAATCTCCACCCTCTCCAATAAATTCCATTTCACAATCACCGATCCACTTTATCGTCTCAACAAGTGGCTTCCACGAATAGACCCGACGCAGGCAAAAGATCGAACAAAAAAAAAGTCCAAGTTATGCATAACACTGATTCACTACCGTTGTACTCTCGTTGTTGTGTTCCTCGATCGTACACAGAAAACTAAACCAAGTTGCATAATCGGCTTTCCATGGAACAACGATCCCAACAATTCTCCATCACCATGCCATGCCATGCCAATGCCAATGCCAATGTACACTGGTACAGTTAATTAATTTTGCCATCCGCTAAGTGCCATTGCGATGTCCAAAGAGACACACTTGCACTTGCACAAAACAACCAAACGAGGATGTGCCCCCCCGCGAGAAGGAAGATTCTCCTCTCGCAGGAGGCAGGGGGAGTCTCCGACCAAGAGCGCGCTCGAATAAATCAACCAGAATAAATAATTATTTCTAAATATCTAGTTTAAGCCGCGACGAAGCAGAGCGAGAATACCACACCAGATCTAGATACGTTGCAAGTCCCACTAAATTCTTTCCCTCCCTCGGCTTGCCAGTTCTCGTCTTACACAGAGACAGAGCCATCTACAAGCGCAATCTTGATAATTCAGTTAAAGAGTTTTGCCATCGAGGGGGAGGACGTAACCGCAACGACTACAACGACAACATGATCTTCTCCCGTGTTGAGATACTTCTTTCGTAGCACTGCACTGGGAACAGTTCATCAACATCAAAACACTGGTGAGATTATTACAGCTATTTGAATGAACTACCACTGCATCGGTGTATCCGAGGGATATCAAACTGTTTGACTGATTTAGATACTTTGTGCGCGTAGTTCTGTTGTGTCTGTGTGTATCTGGTATCGGATAGCCATCCTCCCTCTCTCTCCTACTAAATGGATGACCTTTCCTTAACGGTTAACTTTGAGTGATGATTATATTTGCATTTTAATATTTCTTCTTCCTTGGGTTACATCTGCATCTTGATCGCCAATCACCTGGTGTTGGGAAGGCTCGTGCTTGTGCGATTGAAATACGAAACTTCGACCATTAAGCAGTGCCGTGCCACAAGGATTTCCACTTTGAATGCCAACAAAATGGATTTAATTAGACACATAAGTAGGTAGGTAGCTCAGTGCTCGGATTAAAATCCAGTGGACGGGGGTAAAAGAAGCCCACAACGGAGATGAAAGTTGAACTTCTGGTTCTTCTTGATCGTCGGGCATCCTTCCCCTAGTGGTAGTAGCATCCTGTTTTGCAGTAATTCTATGCTGCATGCTTTAAGCGTAGATTGATTGATGTGGGTTGATGTTCCTAATGACAAGGAGGCCTGGGAGTTTTAGTGGTTGTGTGCGAGTTTGTACATTGAGGAGGTTGCCAACTTTGGTATTCAGGTGTTTTCGTCTTGTCCTCTTGTCTTCAGTTTTCCTTTTTTCTCATGTTGTTTGGTGATTTTTGTGAGTCGATCAACCTGTTTTTTGGGAATGGGATTTTGATGGCAAACGATGCTGATGATGATGATGATGCGAGGCTGTGTTGATGAGTGTAGCTCAAATGTAGGACATGAGAAGAGATGTGCCTGCTCACTGACACGAGGAATTTTTATGAATTTTAATTAACGAATCCAAAGTGGGACGCACATAAGTCAAATTAAAGTCAAATTTTAACATGCAACCAAAAGCACTCAAACGGATTAGCCTGGCTACGACTTGGCCGGTTCTTGGAATTAACTCATTAGTTGACAGACGAGGTAATAAAGTTTGGACAGGAGTTTTAAACATTCTGGTTATTGGATACAGAATGTGTCGTGAGAGCTTAGGACTTAATGGCACTTCATGTCATCAACAGAGAAGAAAATTTTGATGGCAAATGCCTTCTGGAGACTTTCCATTGATATGAACTTTCTACATGAATTGTGAGAGCGCATATGGACTTGTAGGCGACTTTTCTGTCACGATTAGTTCGATTAGTGTTACTGTTTTCGCCAGCGTCTTCCAGGCGAAAGTACTGGCAATCCGAAAGGCTTGCACGCAACTCGGGCGTGGCAGATCAAACAAACAAAACATTGGTATAGATAGCCAATCCGCTATCAAGGCTATTGACTCGGCTACCATATCCTCCAAACTATTGCTAGAGTGCCGGAACGAGCTTGCCAGCTTAGGCGAACGGTTCAGGATCACGCTACTCTGGGTTCCAGGGCACAGCGACATAACAGGAAACGAGCGTGCGGATGAGCTGACCAGGCAGGGGTCAGCTCTACGTGGCTCACTCGCGGCAGGGGTCCACACCCCGCTAGGAGTGGTTGAGGGATAAATCCACTAACACTTTCTGCAGAAAGCCAATCTCGAATGGAGGGGATTAGCCAACTGCGCCATATCAAGGAAGATATGGCCGACCTACGATACGACCAGAACAAGGGACCTCCCAAGCAGAATTTGCCCAGATATTGCCAAAATAACGGCAATAATCATGGGGCATTGGCCAATTGGAGACCATGCGGCCAAACTAGGTATTCCATAAAACCCCTTACTGCCGCAAGTACAAAAATGAAAATGAGAGGGAAACTCTCGTCAACTTCCTTTGCAAATGTCCGGCACTGGCAATAGCCAGTCTGCGTGCACTGAACAAACCATTCTACGACGACCTCAGCGACATCTCGGGTAAAGGGATACAAGATCTAATTCGATTTCTAAATTCCGCAGGTTGGATCTAGGCATTCCCGGCTGTCTCACACATTTTCAACAACACACATCATCAACAAAAAGGTAACAAAAAGGCACATCCTAGTGCTAATGGGGTTCAGTCAAACCGCCACCTCTACCTACCTAGTTACTGAATTAGTTTGGGGTGGTCTTCTAGAAGGATGCCCTTAGACAAAGGGCGGGTGGACTCCATAGCCTTTAAAATTGTCAACGTAACTGGCACGATCAAAGTATGAAAGGGTATTCTCCCAAGGGAGGGCAAAGGCCTTGCTTTTACAAGACAATTTACATTGTCGGAGGCTTGTCATACCCCGACCAGAGGAGGTGGATATTGTTGAGGCTAGAACTTATGTAGGTTGCACAGCAGTCCAACGTACTAACCACTGAGACTCGCCGACCGATTCTCGCGAGAATGAAGACATAGACTACCTTCCAAGCCGGAGCCAACCTTGTATGCATATTCATGAATGAGTCTAAAATGGACATTGGTGTAGGCTTTAGAATGAACGCATTTCAACATGATATCGCTCGGTAGATAAGACATTCTGAAGAAAGGCCTCAACATCCAAAGCCATTATGCCCACAATAATCAGATGCAAAATCATGAAATGTTGTCATGAGGACCTTGACCTCGACTCCTTGAGGAAACAGAGATCTGATACTAACCAGCTAATGGTAGATAATTCAGTCCTGTCAATGTTAGGAAGTGTCCTATACATACAAGCTTCCACCCTAAGTAAACTCTAACTTCCTGCCTTCACCAATTCAGTCTGGATTCACTTGACAATAAACCACCGCGCTATCACTATGAAGTCAATTAGCGCTAAGAGACGTTGACACTGTCACTTACTGCCCTTAACATGCCGCCGATCCATTCACGTTTCCACCTGAAAGGAAATAAAAACATCAAAACCCATCACCCAACCGCTCAGATCTGTGGACAATAACACCGCCACCGCCATCGTCGTTGTTGTCGTCGTTGTCGTCTACGACTGTGTCCAACTTCCAGTTGATCTGCTCCAAAGTGTATCTCCACCACTCGTGTGCGCTCTATCGCGCGCGTTAAAATGAAAAATGATAGGTTAACTTGAGTATGTTCCCGACCGCAATTATTAACCCGACAAAAAGTCGCTTTGCTGTGTTGTGCCTGCGCTGAGCGCACACGTTTTGCCGTAATGACCATAATGGGCTACTTGAATTGAGTGCTCCGTGTGGGCATCTCTCGAATCAGGTGTGTACTGCTTGTGATGGTTATGTTGCCCGTGATCGTATATCTTTTAATTTTTTAATTACACGCATGCTACTTCATACCCACACACACTGAGGAGAACACAAACACTTGGAACTGCCACAAGAGGCAACCAATCAACGCCTTTTTTTCTACCTGAATTGGATTTCCACCTGCAAATGTCCATCAAACATGTTGCCGTTGATACAATCTGTTGCTGGGATGATGGGACATATCCAATTTTGAAATTTTTATGGTCTGCGATTGGAGCGATAAGGACACCTCCTTCATCCATTTCTGGGGTTAATTATGACTCGAACACGTCGTGATCTAATATTGTTAGTTATGACCAAGATAGGGTGGAGCCTGGCGTAGACATTGAAATGGAATTCTTGCCATTCCATGCAAAAACTAAACGTGACTATCGCCGGATGAATTGTGTCTTTTGTTTGTGTGGGAAGATATACACTGGAGGGCAAAAGTTGTCGGGGAAACTTATTTCTTGAAAATTATTTACACTTTTCTTCGTAAATTGTCTGCAACGATTTTATTAAGGTGATGCTTGACACCCAACTTATATTAAGTTCTCCAGAAAGTTCGCTATTACCAGCGATGAACAAACAGGTGAAGACTTAGAGACATAAGGAGCTATGAGTTGTTAGAGGAAACATTATACTATGACTACCGACTTTTTGAATATCCAAAATTTTATCTGAAAAAGACCGTTGAACAAATTGCACCATTAATCACCAATGTATATACTATAAGACTGAACAAAGTTCCACGGATTAGTAAACATGAGGCCGATCGTCTAGAGATTGTTGTCTCTACGCTCGGTGGAGTGGATAGTGGCACAGTGGTTAATACGTTAAACTGCTGTGCGAGCTATGTGGGCTCAAGTCCCAGCCGAACATTTTTCGCGGCACCACCTATCGTCGGAGAATGACAACAAGCCTCCGCGAGTATAATTTGTCATAAAAAAGCTTCTCAATTCACCGTATATAGTCGGGAATAAATTGTAGATCCCTTCCATTTGTGCGAAAAACGTGACATGAACAACATGAACGGTCGCGAGAAGCTAGGCCTTAGCTCATCCCGAGGTGTCGCACCAGCTATTTATTTATTTATTTTTTTAATTCTCTACGCTCCAACCTTGTCTAACCCAGTTAAGAACGTGGGATACTAATTAGCGATGGATAGTAACGAAATCTGTCTAGATTGGCGAAAGTTCGAAATGGGTGCGTAGCTGACTCTTGCGCATGTTACCCAACTTGTACTTAATTCCTTCGACAGTGGTGTTGGGAATGAGAAAACGTCCTTTAGCGCCTCAGTCACAACCCCTTCCCATGGTCGTAGAGGAGATATAAGACTCAAGTATGTCTTAAGGTTTCTAAGCCAGTCAGAACTTACTTTAGACCATGTCTTAGGAAAATTGTTAAGGAAAATGGTTCCCCTAGTTTATATTGTGGCTTGATTAAATGACAATCAATCAATTGAGTACCCATTTCATAACTACACTCATCTGGGTCCCAGATCACAGCAATCTTGAGGACAATGAGCGTGCCGACGAGCTGGTGAGGAAAGGATCGGCCCATGACAGTTCTCTAGTTGAAAGTGTTGATATTTCACTGGACACTGTTAAGCACTATACACATCTTCACTTCCTCCAGCTTGCACTTTCATAGGTGGAACCAGCTACGCCATTTCGAAAAGGACATGGCCTAACTACAATAAACCTTATTCAAAAGAGTTATTTGATAGTTCAAGAACAGATATTGCCAGAATTGTAGTTATTATCATAGGCCGGTTGGACACCGTGCGGTCAAGTTTGGTATTCCTCACAACACCTTCTGCAGAAACTGCAAGAATATTAAAGAGAAAGAATTTCTGCTTCATTTCCCTTTATGTGTCCAGCCCTGGCGAAGACAAGACAGCGCACCTTAGGGAAACCCTTCCTTGTGGATCTCAGCGAGATAACAGAAAAAAGGATTCCACTGGCTGGATTTGACCACTGTATCCCAACACAACCAATCAACACTCACATACAAATAGGTTGGAACGAGTTTTCGTAGTAACAAAACTGCGCACCCCTTGCGCTAATTGGGTTCTCAGCAACCGAGATTCTACCTATGTACCTACCTCCTATTCAATGATTTTAAAGTTCTCGTGGCGGTTTTTGAACGGGTCAGTGCGATTGAGTAAGACAGGGTGGAGCAAAGAGCGTAAAACGCGATTTTCTGTCTTAGTCGTAAACTAAAAACTCGTTCATTTCCACTCTAGATAGAGCCAGACAGCACGCATTAGGCACAGCAATCTTTGAAAACCTTTAGAAGATCTCGGGTAAGAAAGTTGAGAAACTGGTGCTGCTATCACATGAGGTGATCGAGGACTAATTGGGTTCTTTCAAAGTCCACTTATGCCCCGAAAACTTTGATTCCCAAACAGACAGAGAAACTGAGTCCAAAAAGGATTATAGAATTTTGACCTAAGCATGGGTCGACAACAATAACAATTGTCTGCCCAAGCACCAATGTAATCGTACCTTCAACCTGATACGACGAATGTTATGTTTCAAGTTAACAGTAGGACACTCGTGCAAGAATCTTAATTAAATTATTTCGCAAGGGCTCTCCCCGCTGCTCGTTGGTCGCTGATAATAATCAATCAATACCCTTGCCATCAATTTTATTTTATTTTTTATATTTTTTAAGTCAAGCTGTCAGGCACTTATGTCGGCCATTAAACTGCACCCAGTAGAATATCTTTATTTAAACTCTAATTAAAGTCATAAAAATAACGCACAGCATGGGCTTATGCATATCGGTTACCCGTTGTCAGATGGGTTTTGTGTTGATTAGACTGAATTAAGATGTGGAAAAAGTTGAACACATAAACCAGCATGGGGTCCTTGTTCAGAAACAATTGGTTAAAAAAAAAAAAACGTTCTTCTAGTTGAAGTAGTAAGATGTGTATCTGTCTTGAATGTTAATGACTTGAAATTTGCATTTATAAAAGGAATGGAAACAATCGAAGTTAATGGATAGGAGTCCTTGATGATGTCAACAGATTTGTTGAAGGTTATCGGTGAGAAGATGGATATCGAGCCTAGAACAAGGATTTAAGGAACAGAAAGGCACATGAAACCAAATAAAATTGTTAATGATTCATCTTGGCAAAGATTAATTATCCGGCAGAAGATTGTAAAAGAACAACTGAGATCAGTGATCTCTAAAGTTGTGTCCTTCGAATTGAGAGATGTATGAGACCGTATCACTATGTATCCTGCTCTACATTGACGATATGTACATAATTGGACAGTTAACGCCAGTTATTGTATATCAGCATATTTATTGATCAGAAATGAGTACACCAATGCAAACCTTATCAAACCGAAAAATTGGTGGAGGTTTTTTTTATCAATGTCAGTCTCTACGACCTACAGACGACAGCTCTCATCTCAGATGCCAGTCTGTTCTTCGTACTAATAGACCAACCTTCGGGGCTGATTCATTTCAGTTAAAAGTACAATGGAACGAGTCAGACGTAGACACAAAAGACAAAAGAGGAAGTATGTAGAATGTTCTTAACATTTTGTAGCATAACAACGCAACAAGTGATCAATACCAACTGCACAAAACTAGGCGTGAGGTGGTTATTTCCAGGGCAAATATTGCCTAACAGGTTAATCAGGGCAAAGGCTCTCTTATATTCATTATTTCCGCCACAGGGGTCAAGGAGGCAAAAAGAAACGCTCACCTTGAGTCCTTTGGAGAAGACAGCAACACCTGGTCTTGGTGCAGAAGTGAAGTCAACCAAACAGCTTCCAAAAATTCAACTAAATAATCAAAGCAATGAAGGAGTGTGTGTATTGAAGGAATGCTAGAATGGAGTACCCATGGAGACAGTTCGACATGAACTGAATTGCTCGAAAACGGTGTAATTGTTGACAGATAAAGACAAGCCGGTTTCAACATAGGATCCTGAATCAGAGCAATCGAAATGAAATTCTCAAGAGTCTACAAAGATGAAATCAAAATTCAAGCCCTCCAAAGGCATGGGAGCTGATAAAAAGCTTTGAGAAGTCGGTACTGAAAGAGCTGTTTGGAGAGATAAGTCGAAACAGACCACCTCATTGGGTCTCTTTTCGTGATTATTGGTGCTAACACTAGTCAAGGTTTGAATCCGTTGAAAATTCAATTTCCTCTCCTAGTCAGTCCTGGACATTTACACAGTATACACGCATCTGCCTTTCCGTCATCCAAGCCAGCCTACAGATGGCATTTTCTAGAAAACTTTCCTTTTTCAATTCGTTTATGAAGTTTCTATGTCTTGCAGACAACGCTACTAACCATTCGCAAGCTTTTCGCGTCATACTTCGAATTCCACTCTAAGTAAATTCAGCAAACATTTAAATCACCAAGTTGGCCTGTCTACATTTCATCACGCTTCCCCACATACTACAGTGCTCATTCGGGATCCGGTTACCGATCATATCCTTCACGATTCATCTACAGTCAAAATCGCTTACAACGACAAAGGCTTAGCTCCATTAATTAACATTTATATCGGTTATAGCGATCTTTCGCTTATAAAGACCAAATTCATGGGTCCCTTTAAGGTCGTTGACTTAGGATAGACAATGCCCTGGCCCTTACCACGATCAGGCATTGAGCAGTGGGCAAGATCTTTATCCACCGAAACTAAAAATAAATGGATCGGATTTTTGGAAATTTCCAAAGCGGAGTCAACGTCAACGGTTGCACTTGCCTCATTCAAGCACACGCATTTAAGGTCACGAATGGTGATAACAAAAGAGCGCTATACAGCACAAATTGAGCCTCCAGGTGGCCCAAGAAACCCACTTCAATTACCCAGTCAATGAGAAAAACTTTGGCCAATCCTCGACAAAAATGCCCTTTCTCTGGTTAAACCAAGTTGAAGTCATTTCTGGCGTCCTTACTGGGCTGTGTGTCATGAGTATTTATGAATCGCGGCTCGGGATATTTCGCAACGACTTTTGCAGAAGCTGCAAGAAGAAATAGAAGTAGAATCTATTCGACACCAGCTCCGGGAATGGCCTGCCCTGACTAAAAGAAGAAGAAGAAGAGTCACACTTTTCTCGAGCTAAAAGAGTCTTCCAAAGAAGCTCTCTACCCTCTAATGCCTATGCCACACATCCACAATTCAGAGTGCCCTTACTAAACTCCACGTTTCCAACAAATCACCAAGGAAAAGTAAAAAACTAAAAGTGTTTTTTACAAAAACCACAGAAAACCAATCTAAACATTCACGAAGGCGGCAAACCAGCGATTAGTTGCTACAATGTTGCTAAGTCTTGTGTCTAAAAGGCCAATACATTGGATCGAATTGCCCACATCCACAGTGCAAATTAGTCATGTCCACTGTGGTTTTTCTTCCAAGCCGAGAGAGAAAATCGATATGCCCTTTCGTTAGCAATCAATTTTCATTTTCACTCACCACTCCGAGGGAAATCAAGAAAAGCAAAGGTTCCAGGGAAAACATACTTCGCTTTCCGCCAGTAGCTATGAAGATTAATGACCACTCGGCATCCCGATTACATAAGTCGGAAATGCTAATCGATGTATGGAAGCTGTACAATCATACCACGGCAGACTGTTTAATTAAAACGAATTATAGATCATCGTGGGCTTTAATAGCACCCGACACCGGTACCTGGGAAACACATGCATCACACAAATCTATGACACTCTACACCTTGCGCTCATACTCCCGTAATCCTTTTTCCATCTAATGGCAACAAATGCGATGCAAAAATAACAATCACGAACTTTGCACGAGCATAGCAGGGATTTAGTGCATCTTCATCCTCACCCGATGCGGTCAATAATTCACAGTGTGTGCAAGAAAAGCCCATGAAAAACGGTTATAATGAATTATAATTAAATTTGAATTAGACGGGACTGTGCAGCAGCCGCGCTCGTGTGAACGTGAAATGCAATCGCGGAAGACGAGCGCTGCCAGTGATGACGGCGGGATGGATAATAATCCAACGGACAAGACACCGCAAGAAGTATACCCACATCTTGAGATGGGCACATTAGATGCATGTTCCGATCATCTGGATACGGGTGAGATGTGAACATTACAGGAGCTATCGATACTTGTCGAATATGATGGATGGGAATTGGTAACAGATACTGTTAGAGATGCGCCATGCAACACATGGAATGTGGTCAGCGGAATTATGATGTAGGCTCTGATGACCGATTGATTCCCGAAGATTGTAGGAATTAAGTCGTCGAAGTGGTATAATTTGTTCGAACTAATTGGTGAGCGAGGATGGATAAGAATGGGTGAACCTTTGAACTATTACTTCCCATTCGCCAGCGAAGTGATTCGAAATGACTGAATTTTATGCGATCATAGTGGAGCCCTTGGATAACTTGGCTGGAGTTGAGTTTTGACAGTTCTCACCAGAGGTGGAGTGTGGATTCAATTTATTATCATGACAGAAATGCCCAAAATTCGCAGCCTTATTTTAACAGAAACAGAACAGAAGGAGTGCCGAACTGTAAAGGTACAGCACGGGAGTGGAGTTGTCAATGATTTCCATCTTGGCCACCTAATGACTATATGGACAGCATAGTGTGACTATCTCCACCCACATCTCCATTGTACTCAATTGAGATGACATTTTGACGAGTTCTTGAAAGGTGCTTTTGCAACAGACTAAGTACAGTAGACTCGGGCCCGGAAGATTGGAAAGACAAGCAAACGATTTCATCTTGAAATCGTGCTCAGCCTCTGCATTGCATAGTTAGCTATGCAGCTGTTGACCGATTCGAAGGTCATCTATCCCCGAAACACTAAAGCAAGACACAGAATTCAGGTCGACATGATGACCAAATAATCCTTCAACAAAAACTTCTCAGTTTCTCACAAAAAATAACTGAGAGAAGCACAAGCCTTGAACATAGACTAAAACGCACACACAATACCTCGGGGCAATCTGAATTCATCTTTTCAAACAGCACAAGTCGCTCAAAGAGGGTCTTTCATTTAGTCCATGCTAGTCATACAGTAATCATTGAACTGAGAACTGGATTCCATCTCATATTGAATTCACTGGTGACGTAAGAACTTAGTCAATACCAAAAGATGGCACTCTAACACCGTTTATTAGTCAGTAAACCCTCATTTAAATGCCAAATAAAAAACCTATGCTTATATACGTTCAGTAAAACCTGGCAGAACACACCACGACAATCGTGCTGTGAGCTACTGTTTGCCATACCATAATAGAAAAATCAAAATACTTTAGAATTGTTCTGCCTAGTGGGTACTCTTCCATATAGTACCTCCCACCTTTTGTTTTAGCAACGCAAAAATTTCTCATGAACATCGATAGCAACGCAAATCTTCAAATCCTTACTGACATAATCAGAGTCCATTCCACTTTGAAAAAGCACCAACAATGAAGCTATCGTTAGATCCACTCTCTAGAAAGAGCTTTGAGAGTGAAGAAATCACTTTCCATTTTCTTTCACATTTTCCTGTTCTCGTTCACCTCAGAAAGCGGATTTTCGGCAGCGAAGTTGTCTCCTTTGAAAGCCTCGTGGCCATCTATCCAGAGAAGCTTCTCGAATTCTACTACATATTCTAGACTCTCTAATAGATATTACAATAGGATCCATAAAAAACCGCAGTGCCACCGCAAGCCCACCAGGCCACCGGAAACCCCCAACTCCCAAGAGCCGATGCGAATATGCTAAGGCCGAAGTGAGTGCTGTCAGATAATGTTGTCGGTGGTGGACTCTGTACTAAATAATAACTAATTGTCAACTCGACTTATTCTGCACTATTGCTTGCACTTTCCTAATCTTCATGTAAAACAGACCCCGAACTAGCTCCTTCCTACAATTGGACCGAGCTACTTGAGCCTAAAATGAATTAATTAAAATATTAACGTTTGTCTATTAGGTATGACTAACGTTGCCATCTATCCCCCAATCGGAGGGATAATCACCCATTTCAGGCCAAAACCTCCATCCCTCGGGGGAATCTAAAATATCCCCCAATTTAAACCAATTACTGTGCATTTCGACAACAGAAATTTGAAACGCACTCATCAAACTTGACAACGATAAACGACAACGAGACGTTTAGGGCTCTATCAAAGCGGCAGAGCGGCAGAAAATATGCCCAGAAATGATGCTTGCCTCTCAACGACTGCGTGGCCACAACCATATGATTTGATACGTTTTATTTTTGCCGCTTGCCGCTCATTGCGTGGCAGGTCAAAAGTAAAACCATCTATCACGGCACTGCAGTGCTCTTGAAGGGATTAATCAGGAATTGCCTTTATCGTCTTTAGACAAGGAATCGATTATGGTATAACGGCGGATGACTCTATACAAGACTCACATATGTTTTCAAACGACATGCCATAGTAGAGTAACGCAGTGTTTTCCATCATCTCTCATTAGTTACCTAATTTGCAACTCCGAGTACAGCAAAGAACTTCGGGTCCTTCCAAGGTCAATTCAAGTGCTGTGGCAAATCCACTGGATAACCATGCCACAAACATATTGATGAATCCCGCTTTCATGATCACTATGACCAGCCAGTGTATGGCAGCTGAATTCTTGCAATGTTTGCAAAAATTTAAGACAATTCTACCGTTGCATGTCCCACATAAATTATTCGTTTAAAGTTTAGAAATAATTTCTCATCGCATTCCCGCGGCTGTATAATATTCCAATTCATGTTTAATTTTCCCTCAATTCGTCAACGCGATAATATACAATTTTGTTCCAAAACGATCACTTTCAGCAGATCACTATCGGTATCCACTTGTTGAACGTCCCCATTCTACAAGTGCCTATCCCCATCTTTGGCATCCTCCGTTCAACGTCAAAGCCACCACGAAGCACTAACAACCAACACACAGTGTATTCAATAAATAAATTAATGACCCAACGACACATTGATTAATAACATAGAGAAGTCTTTCATTCCCAATCATCCAGCAGAAGCTCGAAACTTATATCTTCCATGATCACCTCATTAATCATTAATAATGGATTGGCTGGAAATTCTTCAAATTTCCCCCTCAAGAGTGCGCCATTTAATTAAGCAAGCGCGAAATTTCATTAAACACCATCATCGATCTGCGATAGGAATTGCCTTTTTGATGTGATATCTACATTAGACCGTGGACGGTGCGCGGCAGAGCGGAGAAGAGACCCGCCGAGGGCCGGTCAAATGAGATGTGAATGCGCAGATAGAAACGGCGGAAAAGGGATTTGCCACAACACGAAAGGGGCTTTCAAAAGATTTATTTACAAAATTACATACATCCGGCATTCGCATAGAAAGAAGATTCAAGATATCGTAAATTGTTCGAGGGAACAACGAGTCGCAGAAGTGTTGGAACGCGCACGCTCGCACCCATTAAGTTATCAGAAAATTAACTCCCTTCCCTTTTGGAAAATTTTAGGGAATTTTCGCGCGCACACTACAAGTCAGATCGTGCAACGGGGGCGTTAATCCGTGCCTCGACGCGCAATCCCCACCCTCGATTAAAATTCAATTTATTTTTTTAGGCGAAAGAAGATTCATCTTCTTCCTGTGTGAGCGCTCGGAATAGTGGGTCCCGATATTTAGTCGAAAGTAAAAGGTGGATTAAAAATCACATTTATCTTTTAGGGAAGTTGGGTCTAAACATGCACAGGCTTTGGAAACCACAAAAGTGTGTGCTGATACTGTGGGAGTGACCCCTCTGCCGAAGTAAGACATCAAAGGCTTGAGCGGCTTTGCATTTGTACCCTGCCAGCTGCAACGTGCTGCGAAAGAATTAATAATTGAATATTCTGCACGATCGATTATCCTTTGTAGCTGCTGTTTGAATAGTTTCCTCTAGACGTGCTGCGGAAAGATCGGAAGATGTCGATTATTCTGTTTACCATGAGAGAGATACACGGATAAGATTTGTAGAAACTTCGAACTAGGGGTATTCGTGTTTGGACAGCGATACTTTGTAAGCTAATGCCGTCAACACATTTCGACACGTTTATGAGGCGATGGTCGGTGTACTTTTTCTTGGCTTTGGGATCGTGGATCTTCTGAACTTTTAAGTCCAAAATTTATGAATTCTTCTACAATTTTGGAATTGAGCAAAACAGGGAAGCTCATACCACCGGGCTGTTATTGACATTGAAATCAGAACAAGGCTGAAAGGGTCAGACACCTGAAATATGTAGAGCTCAAAAAATCCTTAAATCTACGCCAGATAGACGAAAAAGTGTAGGAAGGCTCCGTTGAAAGTGCCGGGCAATGGAAAACAAGCAACTTGACATGCAAAATTGGAAGCAAAAGACTTGTTTGTTAAAGTCTGTCTAGGTCCACACCAGCCTGGTGCACTTCTTCTAAGTCAGTAAGAGCAGTAAGATGTTCAAGGTGGTTAACAGCACACTTAGGCATAAGCCCGGAATCACCCAACGCATGTACCCGCTATAGTCATACCTCTACTTGAAAAGATACAGAGGACGGGCCTAATGGCAAGCTGAAGAGTCATGGTTACCAACCTCTTCAGAAAATACAGGAGGCATAGCCCGGAATCACCCAACGCACGTACTCCGCTATAGTCAAACCTCTACTTGAAAAGATATAGGGGACTGAAACTGAAAACTAGGATGAACTGCAGCTGCTACTGTGATAAAACCAAGTTCAACCGACGGTTCTTCTAATTCTGCCTTGAGACCTACAAGAATCTGCTCCAGCAGTGCTCTTAGAATATCTAAACCTCACTCTTGACTCTGACTACACTATTTCGTACTTAGACTGCGAAAGGTTTTTCTTGTGTATCTTTCCAGCTAGAGAGCAGTGGAGTAGCAACAAAGTTTTTAATGAGTTCAAGTGATTTTTTGCAGATATTCATAAGAACTTTTCCAAAAAAAATGGGATGCCGCAGCTGTGTAGATGAGGACGAGGAATGTTTCAAAATTATTTGTGTGAGCCTTCACTGTCTTTATTGATAGCCAAGGGGCTATAGCAGAGAATGCTAGGAGTTTCTGAGGAGTTGTCGCGAAGAGCTGCAGGTGTTTGCAACACAGAACAGCGTCGGGTGCCAGACAATAAAGAAGCTGCCGAGATGGCTACGATTGAATCACTTGGTTTAGCTGATTTTTCTTTTCAAGAGGTGTGCTAAGTAGATGCAGGAATCAAGGCAATGGATACCCCATTCTACGGCAGTTTCACCAAAAACAAAAATACGAGTACGAGTCACCCTTATCCAGATTCCTCTCTTGTTCTGTAAAACTACCCTTCAAAAAGCCTATCGATAGTTAATCTTCGACATAGGAGGCTTCTGAATGCCTGTCTTCACCCGCAATAGTCTTATAACTCATGCATGGATCAACAATTCAAACTTTATGACGTGTAACACTGAAACAACAAGAATTTAATTTTTCATAAAAACATCAAACGAACAGACCTCCTTTAGGATCCACCACTCACTTCCTCATCGCTCCATGCCGATGGTCAAGCTCTGTGAAAAATGATTACCATACTTAGGCGAGGAAAGAAAAGTCAAGGCCACAACCCATCAAATACTAACAAGACCATTGTTTTGCCTTGCGTAACACAATTACTGTATTTTATCTGCCATCATCTCCGTGTGTTTGTTTTGCAAGAGAGAAAATAATTGACATTCGCTTAGGAGGAAACGAACGAGGCACAAGCAGTTAAGAAGGATATCTCGAAGCCTAACAACACAACCGAAGTACAACAGCATATGTCCAACAAGCCATGAAACTGCCATGCAGATACTTTACGAGCGTCCATGCTTCGAATGGGCTGTTTCCTGCCCCCTGTCATATTTTAGCAATAAAAGTGCTATATCCCGCCTCCTGACCCCTCAGTGCAACCGGCACCGCAGAGATTTTCTCTCAAATTTTCTATTTCGATTGTTGAGCAGTGGCAGCGACAGCGGCAGCCTCAGCGGCTTTTATTCTCCTCAACGTTGTCGTTGGCTTGGTCTTCTTTTCACATTCTAACGCTGATGGTCTTGTTGATGGTCCGAACACACCACACTAACGAACCGTCTTCTCGTTTGGTCCGGTGGAACATGCGTATCCGCATGGCCACAATGTCTAAGATATCGATTTACAATATTTCATAATAATTTTTGTCAGAACGGAGAAACGAATCCGGCCAACCTACGTGTGTCCTTGTTCACACACACACACGCGTGTATTTTATTTTGTAAATTAAAATTTATGCCTGCATACCGTTGATGATCGTCATTTTTCGTTTTTTTTTTTTTTCTTTTGCAGATCGGCAAACTACTATCGATCGACAAATGTCTGCGAGCTCTCTGAAATGGATCGGATCACCTTGGCCGGATCTAGTGCATTCCAGGCGCACGACGGCATCGATTACTTAGAGAACAACTGCGCCGAGGAGCCCAATAAGCTGTGCGAGTTCAAGCGATTGTCTGGTAGAATTCTGAAGACCGTCGATTCGGTGTATCAGGATATTGGCAGCATTGATGAATGCCGTGACTTGTGCCTCAACTCACCGTACAGGTAAGTGTGGTAATCCCGCCGTGCAGCGATTATGATAACCGAACCCGTGTGGCTTGTGTGACGACTTTTGTTTGACGATAATTACTGAGTGGTCACGGGGAGACTGGTTTACTAATTAGAGATACTTGTTACCGGGATATCTCCATCCCTATCGCTTGTCAGGTGTGCAGAAAAAAAAGTGGGTTGAATGAAGATTAATAGAAACACTGGATGTGCATATCGTGCCCGGAAATGCTGGTGCTGAGAGAGGATTTAATGTACATACACTCGTGTGAACAAGGCTTTTGCGTGTAGGCTGGGATTGAAACAAATCTTGAGAGATTACACGTAGCAGCAATGTTGTGAGTGATAACGAAGTGATGGTATGGTATTTGTAGACATTAGACATGCACCGAACAGGTTGGTGTAATGGTAATGTACCGACATTTTACTGCTAAGTGAGGATGGACACAAAATTGTAACCAAACAAGGGGGGGACGAGTTTAGAATTGTTAATCATGTGCCAGGATGTGATAATGTACCTTTTGCTGAGGAAATCTCTTTCCCAAACAAGCTGTCAAGTGGTAGACACTTTGGACAGATGAACGCTATCACGTTGGACACTGTGTGCTAATAGGTTCGAGATGTTGGGATATTAAGAGACTCAGGAGTTGTTTTCGCTTAGTGTTTTGGAAGATGGGACGACATCTGGTGAAACGTAACATTTAGCGATGTCAGCTTAGCCGATTGTTGTTGCTTGTTAAGGAGGAACCCAGGACGTTGGCTTTAGGGGGATGATGTGCTGTCTAGTTAGCGGAGAAAGCTTAAAGTCAGCCAACTTGTCATACATCAGAGGACACCACTGACGAAAGTGTCAGCTAAGTCCTCTAGATCAATGAAGAAGAAAGTTCTTAGATGGAGTGGTCGTTTAAAGGACTATGACTCCCCTCAATCCGGAGCCTGGTCTTAGGGAAATTAGGAAGAGATAAAGGAGATACGCCTGCAAAATCAATATTCCAGCTGCAACAGTCTGTTGACTCTATTTGAAGAAAAATGAGACCACGGAGCTCTACTAGTGACCCGCACTGTTTCTCAGTTAAAAGATTGACTTTCATTACCAACTTGACCAAGACAGCTAGACAACCCTTCATCAAGAACGTAACGACCTTTCAAGGAAAATATCTCTGATATACTGTCTTCCGTCAAATACTACAAGACCAGCCTCGAATCACCAACCTCGTGGCATCAAACCGGCGCCGTCACGCGTTCATTGGGTGTCAAGCACGCCAGCTTGATCACCGCCATTCCTACCTAACCATGACGGCAGTATGCTCTCAAATAGCGACTTTTTCTATTGCAAATTGGTTAATTCATCTGACAGGATATGCATCAGAGCAACTTTCCCCATACTTCACATCAACCGAACAAAAGTGAGTGCCATGTCCGCCGGATACCTTTACAAAGTTACATGATGATTTTGAACATCAAGTGCCACTTAGTCTCGTACCATGTGGTTTCCTTTGCGCACCCGATCAACCTCTTAACAACGTCCTCCATCCCACACACACATCGACTACAGATTATTAAATTTAATCGCTTGTCAGAATCATTTTGAGAGAGGTAGCAGCCATATCTATCGACACATCCTTAGGATAACAACTGAAGCTCACACCCACTCAAATTATCCTTCCAATTCTCTTTTCATTACGTTTATCTCTCTCCCTTGCAGATGCCACTCCTACGACTTTGGTGACACCGGTGACATGGTGTGCCGTCTCAGTCATCATTCCCGCGCCACTCTCTCCGATGTACAAGACCCCTATTTGGAGGTTCCTGAAGCCGCTACCTATGAACTCTCATCATGCTACAATGTGACCATTGAATGCGGTGCCGGCGATATGATTGCCCGCATTCGCACATCCAAACTGTTCGACGGTAAAGTCTACGCCAAGGGCTCACCCAAGTCATGCTCCGTTGATGTTAAGAGCTCACTTGACTTTGAACTCCGCATGGGCTATAACGATCTCGAGTGCAATGTCCGCCAAAGTGGTTCGGGAAGGTATATGAACGACGTTGTGATCCAACACCACGACACCATTGTTACCTCATCCGATTTGGGCTTGGCAGTGACCTGTCAATATGATCTGACCAACAAGTCCGTATCGAACGAAGTGGATCTTGGCGTCAAGGGTGACATTGAACCAGCACTGTCTGAAGAAGTAATTGTCGACTCACCGAATGTCATCATGAAGATAACATCACGCGATGGCAGCGATGTCATGCGATCTGCCGAAGTCGGTGATCCCCTGGCGCTGAAATTCGAAATTCTCGACGAACAGAGTCCCTATGAGATCTTTGTGCGCGAACTGGTCGCCATGGACGGTGGTGATAATGCCGAAATTACACTGATCGACTCGAATGGCTGCCCCACTGATCACTTTATTATGGGACCGATCTATAAGAGTTCGTTTACGGGCAAGATTCTTCTGTCACACTTCGATGCATTCAAGTTCCCATCGTCTGAGGTTGTACAGTTCCGTGCGCTGGTCACTCCATGCATGCCGTCGTGTGAGCCGGTGCAGTGCGATCAAGAGGATATCGGTGGGGAATTCAAGTCGCTGTTGTCGCTGGGACGCAGGAGACGATCACTTAATGCAACAGGTGAGTTGTGTGCTAGTGATAAATTATTTAAGTCATGCTTAACTAAGTTTTGCCCTTGGAATGTTTGTTAATGTCTGCTTTTCTGTTTCTCCCCTGTAGTTGTGTACAGCGAGAGAAGGTCACGTCGTGAGGCGGTCACCAGCAAACAGCCCAGTCAAGAGGATCTGCTCTTGGTGCAATCAATTCAGATCACTGACAAATTCGGCTTTGATAAGCAGCAACAGACGAAATCGACTGGATACGATGGCAGTGAAACAGTCTTCATTTCGGGCGATGGCGCACAAGGATTCTGTGTTAACGCAATTGGTAAGTATCCGATAGTGTATCTGTGGGTATCCGCGATGCAGTCGAGCGAAGCGAAAATCGTTTTGTTGGATTTAGTTGTACGGCTTGTGGCGATCAAGCGGAGCGATAGCTGGAGTAATTTGTCTAAGGTGGTTGAGCAACAGAAACACAAACGCAGACGCAAGGCTGGATAATAAGTGGAAATTTCGTAATTGAAATCGATCAGAGATTGCAACATTGTCTGGCCGTGAACAATTGATAAATGTGAGCGACCATCGTTCGCATTGAGATTGGCATGAAAGGATGAGGAATGTATAGGAAAAAAAGTTCAAATAGAGATATAATTGTGGAGTAGCTGCTAGGAGAACTGATGGTTATGTCCTTGTGGTTTCCTGAGAGCCTCCACGTACGATCGTGCAGGGTTTCTTGCAATATATCCTTAAATTGTGCTCTTCTTCGAGTCTCACGACTCCTTCTTAAGTGTTCTGTGCATCTTGATCACGTCTTGTTCCTGTCCATGCTCGTAGAGCTCACGAACACCACTAGTTCTCCTTTCTATCCTTTTTTTACTTTTTCATTGATAGCTACCTATGCTCAGGCAAAAACATAACCCTTTCGGTTTATGAATTGTTTTTAATGTATTTTATTTTCATTCAAGGACTCATTGTCGCCGGAACCGTCTTCCTGCTGGCTCAATTAGCGGTCATCTCCATCTGGACCTACTTGTATCAGCGACGCAGAAAACAGTGCGGTTATGCCAACGAAGGTATTAGCACCTCATCATCATCGTATGGTTCGTCACCCTCAACCATTGTCACAGCAGTGCCCAATGCCGCCCTCAACGGCAGTCGATCGGAATCGCTATGTAAATTATACGACAGTGGATTTGCCGGTCGGCACGGACGTCAATTTTAGGGGAAAACAACCAAGAAAAACTCAGTGGAAAACAGGAAATGGATTGAAAAGCCTTGACCCCATAACATGTTTCTACTCTTTTTAACTAAAAACCACCCGACCTATCCAAACCATTTCTCAAAACTTCACTGCAACCGCAACTCACTCATGTGCTAAAGCACACAATTTTCTATTCATGTGAGCCATTAACACCCTTTTTCCCGCCACTGGAAATGCATTTAATTTAAATATTTTAAAGAATTTGCAATATTTTTACATTTTCTTTTAATTTAATTGTAAAGAAATCGAAAACGATACAACAGAACTTTGCTCAAATTTGCCAATAAGTGTGTAATATCAAATCAATCAATTAAGTATTGAAAATCATGGTGCCGGAATCTTAGCAAGGGCAATATTAATTTTAAAAATATATATATAGTAATCGAGAATATATATTTTTTAAAATCAATATCACAAGCCACAAAAAAATAATTAAAAAAATAAAACCAAGACGCGCAAGAGAAAAAGAAAATAATTATAAGAAATAAGTCCAATTGTGTAATGCCTTAGTGATAAGTTTTAACGAAATTTTATAATTTATTAAAAAAAAAAAGAGAAAAAGGAAAAAATTATTTCAAACAAAATTGGAAAAAAGGACGACTGATGCAGAGAAATAAAAGAAAAATTAAAAGAAAACTAGCTTCCGTCTTGAAACACAGGGGAGATTTTCCTTTTTTTAATTTTTTTTTTTTAAACTTTAAACTTTAGAGTTGTATAGTTAATAATTTATTTTCATACGAACAATTAAAAAAATAATAATAATAGAAGCTAAGTTAAATAATTTCATTCACTCACAATTTTTTTTCTTCTACACTTGAATTTCTACTTTCATATTGTTTAGTGTCACAAAAAGTAATTATCAATACATAATTATAATTTAATATTTAACAAATGAAAGTATTAAGAGAAATATAGAGAAAAACCAGCTCACTTGTCCTTTTTTCCAATCAGAGCAATCAGAGGAGGATATTACATTTTTAAATTACTTTCGAACATGTTTTAGAGAATTTAATATATTTTTTTTTATTTGGAAAATATTATTTATTACAATAAATAAAAGTAAATGTAGTAACAAAAGAAAAGAATGAACGAGAAATACGCATTAATCTAGTTAGGAACGTAATAATTAACATGTCCCCTCCCATAAGAAAAACAATAAATAGAACTTTCTGTTACTATACTAAGCGTAGAAACAATTTAGTTCTTTATTATACGTATTTCTAAAAACAAAGCAAAACAAAAAAAAACAATTTTTATACGAGATGACTTTTGTAATACGAAAATAAAATAGACAGTAATAAAATAATTAAAAAAATGAACATCATGAATTTCACTCTAACAACATCCTGCGCAACGGATTTGTTGCACGTTATGGTTTACGACGACCAACGACGGAACGTCTGTGTCAGTGTTGCTTTTGGACGAGTTTAATTCTCGCATAAAAATAATCTGACCTCATCGACTTTTGAATTACAAAAAGATCATACTACCACCTGACCATTCCCCTTTTTGGAAATATTCGATCAACATAAAGCACGAACCCAATGCCTAACGTCTATATGTCTAAGCCTGCGTCAAGGAGCTATGCTTAGTCTCACAACGCTTCTCTTGACTGCATCTGAGACAAGAAAGTTAAGCCGGCAGCTTCAAAGGGGCCAAATACACTGCTTAAGAAATTTCGGCTCTCCAAAAAGTTCGAGGTGGACATAGATAAGGCCTACGAATGGAGAAAAAAAAGTTCTCGTCACGTTACCAAACTCGCAAATCTGGTACACAGATAGCTCCAAATTGAAAATTGGCAGAATTGATGCTGGAGTCTATGGTCTCAAGCAAGCTGCAGCGTTAAGAAAGTCCCCAACTGTCTTTAAAGAGTAGGTTCATGCGTTTGTACTGTGTGCATGAGAAAGTCTGGGAAGAATAATTACATATTTTCGAACATTTAAACAGGATCAAAGTTCGTCTGCGACTATCCCAATCTTCTCGAAGACATTGTGTCCATTAACAAGGTTACTACACTTGTATCCTAGGAACAAATTTGTTTCGAAGGAAAATAATGACCAATCTGGTGAAAAGGAGCGCTTGGATCCCACTCGTTGCTCCCGAATTCTAATTTGGGATGCCACTCAGTAGTGTCCGATCAAAAATTCGCTGAACATTGGGTTCATCAACGAAAATAGAGACATATGCCGACTTACCAGTGAACCAAAAGGGAGGAGAACAAATTCTTTGTGAGTGTTCAAGATTCACAATGAAAACACTACTCCATCTAACGTTAGACTGGATAAGCTGAGAGGAAACTTGGAATTTGGAACCTTGAGCGTTATTAAGGTCTATCAAGAGCCTCAACTCGGCTTCTCGTTAACCATTGAGCCAGCACAATAGATCTTCCAGGTCGTAGTGCATCTGGGCCTTAGCATCGTACCGTAATGCAGATCTTTATAGCAGCACGGAACACATTTCGCCAATACTTTAAACTTAGGATCACCACTCCTTGCTAAAAGTTCCATTAATTAGTCTCTACTATGTCTCGGAAGTTAGCAGATGCATGGGCACTTCAGGATGTCATGATATCACTTCCTAGGATAAAATATTCCGGAAGTAAACTCATTCCCCATTCGAATCCCCGCGTTGGCTGTCTCGGGGAGTACAATGTTAACCGCAGTTAAAGTGTGTCGTAATAAATTCCAGATATTTTCAGTCCCCCGGAAGCATTAACTTTGCTTATAAGCATATCCTTGCCACTCGTGATGATTTTCATAAAAAAAAAACCCGCCCGCTTAACTTTTTAATGTCATGCCTACATGCTCTCTGCCACTAAAATATATACATATGTTTCAGGATCAATGTCGAAAACAGTGACCGCATCGTTTTGTGAACGTTTCCGACCCTTCTTCCGCCCTTCTTCGATGCCTAGTTATCAGACTAAATCGGGCCACAAAGCGTCAAAAAGTTAGCGCAGTCGCCCCTCAAGTTGTGTTAATGCCATCGACTCCACGAATTGTTTACGCTATCGTACATCATTCCTAAAAATGACGTCCAATAAAATGTTGCCAGTCGCTATTGAATTGTTATTGATGTTGTTAAATTTTGGTAGGGGGAAGGTCATTACGGAGGAGTCGCTCGCTTTGAACGTTGAAAATATCGTTTCTGGACAAATTGCTGGCAAATATCGCTGCAGAGTAATAACTATAACCAAATGATTGCACATAAAAAAAATATTGTATTTATAAAATAATGAGAATGATTCTTTTGACATTGAAGCGAGTGGCATGTTCGAATTGCTGCAATCCTCAGAGTCCCCTTGAACTCAACACAAAAATAACACATAGTTTATGAGTGTGATAAATGAAACATTTGGCAAACCAAAACCCGAACCGAAGACAACATTTTATTAAGAATTTAAAATATGCACCGTTTTGATCTAATTTGTGGCGTATCGAGAGTATTTGACAAAGCTTATCAATGAATAATGATCAAAATGATGGCCACATTCCAAGGACCACCATTTTGAGATCGTCTTATCAATATTTTACCCCAGTTTTCGAAATACATATGAAGAGTTACAAGAAAAAAAGATTATTGTGCGCTATAATAGAATAAAAAATCATTATAACGCTGAGAATGAGTAGAACAAAACCGAATACAATTTCAAAAAATTATCTATTAATGCTTTGCGTTGGATCAGAACATAAGGAAATGAAAAAATAATAAAACATTCTTTAGAACTTCAAACAGTGTTCCTTCCTTTATTACTAAAATCAACCAAGTTCATTTGTAAATCTAAGAGACCTCGCTCGGGTGACTTCAGTGGGTACAAAATGAACCCTTCAGCAGGGCGTTAAGCAAACTCAATAATGATCCTCACTCACCCTTAAACGATGGTCCGCTACTGTCCAGAGTCTAGCTCCATAGTCATTCGATGTACCAAGGACGTAGCTGCCCGTTGAGTCGAATTCAACTGAATTGATGCCAGCGCTGCTGCCGGCCAGAGCTGCCCTCATTTCCGTATTGGATCCCGTGAATTCTGTAAACACAAAGAACAGACCATTAGAAAATATATTGCTTATTGTTTAATGAAAGCACTCACGTTTGCCGACATCCCACAGTTTGACACGACGATCGGCGCCACCTGTAGCTACCATTCTTTCGACAGGATTCCAGCGAACTGCACTTGCTTCGGTTTCGTGCGCCTCGAACTTCATTATAACTTCCGCCTGTTCAGATGACGGTAAGTGCCTATTGGGACTATCATCGCGAAGCATCAACATCTCATCATATAAATAATCTCCGCTGCCTTGATCACCTCCGCTTCCACCAACACCACCGCCGCTGTCAGGTGGTAACTCGTTTGGACTGTTTGAATTGCGTGTCTCCCGGACGGCGTCTTCTAAGTCTCGGCGTAGTTTGTCGGACCGTTTTCTGAAAATTGACGGCAGTCTTTTTCTAGATTTTAAATGGATGGATTTAGTTGAGCTTAGCGTCTTTGGTCAGGCCATTAGTAGATTCACAATGTGGCGAGTATTTCTTTTATTTTTCTTTTTTTACTTTGGTGTTATCGAGTTTTGAGCAGGACGGGGGAGTGAATATTAAGTGATTTGGTGAAAGGTTCTTTGCAAACCTGTATTTGGGCCAAATGCCGCCTTGCACCGGAAAACCCAAAAAAAAAAATATCCTTTGTGATCGTAAACTAATTCCAAAGCTACATGCGATGGGATGCTCTTTGGGAGTGATATGCTATAATGTGATGATGGTTATTAAATGTAAGTATTCCAATGTGAGTGTCCAATGTATTCAATGTGATGCATATTTTTTGTTTGAAGTCTGTGTTGTTTTTTTGTGTGTGTTTGACTGTATAAATGTAAGTTCCCTACTTTCTAAGGTGCCCTACATACATAATGAGCTTACTTTGTAAATAAGGAAGCAAAGATGGCTAGTGTAAGTTCATAAACAAAAATTCGTTTGCAACTAGATCACTCGAGGAATATGGGAAAGAAGCAAATTACATAATTAAGAAGAATAGATTTTAGTTTGAAGCCTTAATAAGAGCCGGTAATGTATACAAATATCCAAATGTGGAGGTGACTAAGACAAGGTTGGATAGACCGAAGCATGCTCGACGGAGCATAATTCTTGTCGTAAACTCTGGATCTGACAAAGAGTGGTCGTAGGGTTCAAAGCTCTTTACTCGAAAGATGAAAGTCATACTCTGCAGAGCAATGCAAATGCCAGTTCTATTTTACCGTGCCAAGTTTAAAAACTACGACCTAAGAGGTGTTGCCCCATAGGCCTCACTTTGATTTTGCTAAAGATCCAGATTATTTAGGAACTTAAGGATCGATATAGCAAACTATTTGATTTCTTATAGATATGACTTAATTTAATTGGAAAGCAAACTCGTGCCGAAATGTTTGAAGCAGTTGCTTGGTGGTCAAGGCAGGGCTTTTGCACACTTTTGCCTTTTTAGACAAGATGGCTTTCGGATGAATAAAAAACAGCAGCAGTACTTGCACAGTGACCTTTTTTTTTATTTAAAACCTGGGGCCGAATTACCGCAATAGATAACGAGTAACTCGTTATCGAAATGTGAGGATTTGGTATTACCGCTCTCGTGATCGAGCATTCAGTATCGAAATTTGAGATGACAGCACGCGTTATAGTGCATATTTTCACTCGAACACTATTGTGCTGTCGAGTTGTCGAGCGAAACAACAAAGATACGAGTATTTTTGTTTCAATTTTTTTTAAAGGAATTTACTAATACTGTGTCCGTTTTTTTTTTAATTAAGGTGCAAGCTCATCAAATACTTTTCTGGCCGATTTAGCAAAGAATATTTTGCCGAACTGCAGACAGGGAAAAGCAACTTCGCTACGACATGGCAGCAGCTGACGAGAATGCTAAATGCAGAAGGGCCACCAGTTAATCCCTTTCCATTAGATCCATTCTTTGCTTAAATTTCATGGCAAATGATATTTTTCTATCTTTTATATCTACCGGAGAAACGTCACTTTGTGAGTTGTAGTAGAATTTCTCTAGTACAATTTGATTTTCATTTGACACGTAGGCTTTCAAGGGCCATCATCCCAATGAAGTTAATCGATCATTCGATCACGAGTCCTACTCACTCACTCGTTATCGAGAATATGGCTTAGCCATATTTGCAGGTCTTCTAGACTTCTTAAAATTTTTTGATTTTTCAAAATTGATAAAACGAGAATCTGAACCGCGTTTGACGAGTCTATGTAGGAACCCAAGAAAGTTCAAAAGGACTGAAAATAAGCCTTTAGATGCAGTTCGTAGCCAGACTCGTCTGCTTTCAAAAAGGATGTTGAGCAGCAAAGCAATCTGTCTGCAATGTGATCATCGTCATGATCCTGTCGTTACAGATTCTACGTGCAATCGAGTCTGCAATTTATAACTTTTTGGCACCGTTTTGCAAGACATAATACCTCGATAGTATTTGTATGACCGTCTGTAAACAAAGAATACTAGTTACTGGTTCAAGTCAACGTTTTGGAGGCCCCTGGCGGGATTCATTTCAGTAGGCAGAGTGTGAGAGTAATGTGTCGCCATAACTGCCAAATGAGATCTACAAATATGCACTACGTTTGATGTGAACCACGAGCTGGGTTTCAAGTAGTGTTGTTGATGATATTTGTACTTAAAAATATTGACAGAAACATCCCCACTTTTACTGTGGAGAAGTTTTGTAACCGTAGTCTGGCATTTTTATATCTTTTACTCAAAGGATTATGGATAACACACAGCATGAATCACATGTAATCTGACCATTAACGCTAATCATATAATTATTAGTTCCAAACATGCATAAGTAAAAGGGTTTTCCAATAAGTTAAACACGCTACCATTTAGAAAATATTGAATACCGCGAACCACGATACCACCACTTTGTCCTAAGTTTCGGTGACATCAGCATAATTTTATTTTCATCTCAGTTATGAATCGTGGAATGAAGTCTTATAGTTTTTAGAGAGTTTTACCTTTTCTGGGTGAACCTAAGTGTAATTGTGAATATTGTTGCGTTAAAATAACGCAGCAAAAACCCCGGTCCGCTCCATCCCTCCCCATCACCATTTCCGGCCTTTTTGTCTCTTTCAGTCCGTTGTCCTCTTGGGACTATGACTCAGCGGGAGTATACTAGGATTCTTCAAATCCAGTGCTCTCGCTTTGGCATACGTTCGGAGGGGATAACAAAGCAGGTACCCCGGACCCAGAGCCAGACGGACGGTCTGGAATCTCTTTGCGGACGGACGGTCCGCCCCCCCTTGCCTCGAAGACCCCGTATAACGGACGGACGGTCCGCAACGCCCAGAAACAAAAGGCTGAGAGCCCAACCTAACACTATTGTTTGTTTGACGACACCGACATTATTTAGTATTGTAAACCCCCTCCCCCACATATTATACATATACTTAAATTTCATTTTGTTAGGGAAAGTTCTCGACTCCCCTGCGGCTCATCTTACCCTTGTCTTGACATCTGCGCGAATGCTTATCCGCGACCCAATCTTCTGATCTTGTCTAACCTACTTATCTGTGCTAAGGAATTTTAATGAGGCCTTGTAGCGTAAATGTGGATCTCCGGCTGGGAGGGGACCCGAACCCAAGCAGTCCCCGCCTAAACAGACGTAACGACTCGACGATGTGAGATATGCTGAATGCTGAATGGGAGCCGCTGATGGAGAAGCTGTCAGAACTCTGGATGTGATTCTCTTTGTTCTGGCAGCTGAATCAAGAGAAGTCAGCGGCGGGGCGGATTCAGCTTACGCTACAATAGCTGAGTTCGCCCCATGTGTGAATGAGTGTGTGCGAGCGTGAGTGATCGCAAGACATTAGACCGACACTCTAGAGCCGACCTTAGAAGCGAGAAGAGTTCCCGAGTGGAAGCGAAACTAGCGAAGACGAACAAAAAGAAAAGAGACTGCATTAAAAAAAAGGAAGAACACAGGAAAAGACACCAGAACGAGATACCAACAAAACGAGAGAAAAAGACCAGAACACGGAAAACAACAAGACACAAACCAAGTGGCAATAACACGAAGAACGAAACTACAACACAACAAGAAGAACGGACAGACTGTGGCGGAGACGGTTCCACCTCATCCCCGGAGATAGTCAGGATAGCCCCAAGCACAGATAAGTAGAGTGGTTGTGATAGTTTTTTAAAAGTAATAGTGCATTTTGTGGTTCACCCCTTTCGTTATTTCCCTTAAAATCCCCTTTGTGAGGGTACGTTCTTTCCGCGGATAAGCCTTCGCCCCCCCGTTTGTTTTACTGTAGCGCATTACCGGCTACATTGTACCGTCGTGACCCCGTTGTCTGAGTTCCGCAAGGGAATCCGGAACTTACCCGTTGGGCCAAGTTCCGTAGCTTCTAATTCTTGATTAACCGAATTTTCTTTTGATTTCTTTTGTTTTGCATTGGCCGATTATTTTGTCATCCCCCCAAGTGAGAAAAAAATATAAATTTTAATTTTTCTTCCCCATCTGGGACACCCACCAAACAATTCTTTTCTTTCTTTTACGAGTTTTCGCAGTTTCTACAAAAAAATTGCGTGGCGCCCTTAACCCCTTTCTTCCCCTCTCTCTCGAACCCGACCCAGCTGAGCAGCCGGTGGGTCAGCAAGATCGTTGCTGCCGGTGTTGGGAATTCGGTCGCGCTTCTCTCATCTTCTTCAGTATTTACTTCGCGCACCGGGATTTCTCAACAATATCTATGTCCCGCCTTTTTAACACTATGTACCCTGTTCACCCTCGTTTTCGATTTTATGTCAATACTCACGAATGCACTCTATGTTCTTCTGAGTAAGTCAAGATTTTTGATGTTCTATGGACCATATTGCATCCATGGACCATGGTCTGTGATATGAGTGAACAAACTTTTAACATTTTTTGTCTCTTATTTTAGCGTGTTATTGTCCAATGGTCGCCGTGGCTCAGTGGTTAGTGCGTTGGATTGCTGACCAAGCGGCGTGGGTTCAAGCCCCAGCAAGGAACACCGAACATTTTTCGCGGCAACACCTCTCGTCGGGGAATGACAAGCCTCCGGGAGTATAATCTGTCATGAAAGAGCTTCTCACTTCGCCGTTTGGAGTCGGCAATAAATTGTAGGTCCCTTCCATTCGTGCAAAACAATACAACACGCCCAACATGAATGGTTGTGGGAAGCTAGACCTTGGCTCATTCCGAGCTGTCGCGCCAACTATTTTTTTTTGTTGTCCAATACCATGAAGAAGAAATCGGTGGAGTTATTACTAGTCTTCAAGAGGCAGCACGTGTTAGCCATCGACATCCTAAACAGAGGAGAAATTTCGAAGAAAGGTCAAAACTAGGCACAGTTCTATAAATAATGTCATAAACGCTCTTAAAATTGAAATGTATTATCCGAGACCTGCCACAGTCTAAATATCTGGTCAGTGGTATTTGAACAACCAAGTTGTTCACAAAAGATATTGGATGCTCACGCAGTCAATGCAGGCAATGCTTAGAAGACTATGCCTCTTGGTGTAGTTCAAAGTGTCTCCGTTTTTTAAGGACCAAGCAAATGCCGCTGTGGTTCCATTCTATGGGTAAAGTTCCATCCAATCATGTGTATTTTGCGAATTAGTGTATGCTTATAACCAATCCTTCAGCTCCAGAAGGCTCTTGTCGTTTATGGTTCGCATCGTTGTTTACTTTGGTTGGATCCCCAGTCCGTTGGCCTTCTAGTTTTGCATTACTGATGAGATTTAGCACATTCTTGTATAAAAGGTTGATTATCACCGTCAAATTCTTTGAAAATGTTTCTATGGCTTTTTGGTGGTCAGGACATTTGAATCTGTTTTTCACATACATATGGTTCTAGATCCAAAGGATCATCGAATGGCGTCAAATCACATGTTCTCGATGATCTTCTTCCAAAAAATAAACCATGACAATATTTTCAGCTAAACAATATGAGGCAGAAGGAACAATCTTTTGTAGATTTTTGACAGTTTTGTTTTGTCTTTTGGGCGATATTAAGAAAAACGAACCAATCAAGAGTATTGTAAAATTAAGGGATAAATTCACCTTCTTCTGATGTCGCTCTACAGTTCGGGGCGAACCTGGGCCTCAGCCAACGAGCCTCTCCAGTTAGCCTGGTCCTTAGCTAACTGTCTACAGTTGCGCACGCCAAGCTGGTTGAGGTACCCTTCTACTTGTGCGCGCCACCTTAAGCTGTCGCTTCATGACTATATTTTCAATGGCTTTCAGTCTACAGCATACTTATTCCTAACAACGTACTTATTGGAGAACCCTTTGTAGGATTTTTTAGTTAAATTTGTCTCAAATTAGGTCACAACATCACTCACAGTCCACTAAATATCACATTCACAAAACTTTAACACAACAAAACATAACAAACCTTTGGTGTTAGATCGTGCTACCTTCTCATTCAAAAAAAAAAAAAAAAAACCCCTTTTAAACAAAATGCTTATACATATAGTGAATAAATTAAAATTATTTTGGTAAAGCACAAAAAAAAAACCATATCCAGCAATCGTGAGGATGCTAATCGATTCTATTTGTTTGAAAAATAAATACGTTTCCACTAACTGAAACACCAACTTACTTTAGGAAGCTCTCGTTCTCTTCGTTCAGTTTGTCTGCATCCTTTGATTTGTATTTCATTAAACGCTCTAATAGGCTGCGATTCTCGTCCTGCAACACAAAGAAAAGGCAAAAATTATGCAACTTATTCAAAGTCTAGCGCGCAACTGAATTAATTATCATATTTAATTTTGTGCACCGCTAGATGCAGCATACGAGTACACATGTGTGTATAAATGAACGCATAAATCATTCCTCAAAATAAACTTTAATTTCTCAACAATTTTCTCCACACGTCCACGTCATAATTTGTCATTTTATTGGACACCTCTCTCGCGTCCATCCGTCCATTGGACAACGTCCAATTTTTCAAAAACTTTTTATTAAAAATTATCCAAAAACAAAAAAAAATTGTTTTATAAGTTTTACGCCAATCATTATCGCTAGATGGCTGGTGACAGGAAACACCCGCAGGCGGCCTTCCAAAAGCCATACGCCAACCCAGAGGCAAATGACCAATTTAATGAAGACAAGAAATTCATGCAAATCATCGCGTGCGTGAGTGGGTCACTTGATCAGAAGTTGTTGGCCTGACGCCACAATTACCGTCAATTCAGTTTGGCGAGGTGGTTGCCACTCAATTAAACTTTTGCCTTGTGGTGGAAAAAAAAAAAAAACCAAAAAAATTTGGGGAGAAAAAAACAACAAAAATACGTACTCGTACTCGTATACTATGCGTTCGTTAGGAAGTCTTTTGTGAACGGTTGGGCAAGGAAGCACGAACGCCTCCGTTATTCTCCGGCATTGAAATGTCTATTTTTAAGGGCGGTCTGTAGTGTACCATCAATCATTCAATTCTGAGCGAAAATGAAGGTCATTGTGAAGAACAGAACAACAATGATAGTTTTGGGTGAGCGCGCAGTATTTATTGGATAAACTTCTCAATTACGAGAGATTCTTGAGAAATTCTGATGATCTGGAATAATAATAGAATAAGCTCAAAGGATAGCTGACCCTTAAGAAGACAACCAACAACACTTTGGCGTAATCCTAGACTCAAAATTGAGTTGGAAAGCCATCATTGAGGACCGATTAAAGAAGGGCTCTATTGCCTTTTATGCATCTAAAACGATGTTCGGAAATACATAGGATTTTAAGCCGAAACTGGTACAATGGTAGTACACAGCTACAGCACAGTACAGTCCCACATACAGTTTGATTATTTGGTGGAAGGCACTTGAGCAGAATTACCATCTTACAAGTGTTATTCAAATAACAGGGATCCAGAATGGATACTGATATTAGTGCTGGTATATTCTGTGATTCTAGAGGGGTAAACCAATCCTTCAAAATCGGAGACGGCTGCAGCGGTTTTCAAACCGAGAAAACCGTCATTCTACAGGGCACAAAACTAACCAAAAACGACAACATTGTCAGGGAAACTATCACCATCTATGTCGACAGCCAGGCGGCTATCTAGTCTCTGCTGTCAATATTGGCAAAATCCAAGCTAGTAAAGCTTTACAGACAAACTGTCAATGATGTATCAACGACCAACAAGCAAACACTATGCTAGGCAACAGGCCACAAAGATATGTTAGGAAATGAAATAGCGGACGAACTTGCCAGGGAAGAGTACAGAATTAGATCCTGCATATACCCTTCCGGTTGCAAGGACACCCATTAGCACTTTTTACAGAGAAATAGATGAGGAAACCATGATCAGGGCTACTACGCGTTGGTGTCATATGAACACATGTGCAATAGCCAGATCACTATGACCACCCTTCAATAAGAAGACCTTGAAAAACGTAGTACATCTTATTCAAAGGGAAATACGAATGGTTTCCGGTGTCACCACAGGATACAGTGGGATACGAATCAATGCGAAGCGACTTAGGTTACCCTACAATAACTGGTGCAAAAACTGCAGGGACGAAGACGAAATAGAGTCCGTCCGTCACCTACTGTGTGAATGTCCCACACTAGCCACCAGAAGACTGCGTAGTCTTGGTACTTACTTCTTCCATGGGCTGGAGGACCTTCATATCGCTGATTTTAGGAAATCAGCCCCTTTCTGGGTTGTTTCCAGATTAGCCAACCCTACCTCTTGGCTAGACTCCCAATGAGTAAACTTTTTATGGGTGAATTAGAAGTCTAAGTAATTCTTGTGGACACCAAGTTGAAGGAAGAAAACTTCATTGCTAGAGAACGTGTCCTTAAAGGTTTTGCGATACCATAATCAAACAATTCTGGATTTGTACATCGGACTAATGCCCATGAGCTCATGATCTTCAGCACTTCTCATCATAAAGACAACATGACAGAAAAGTAGGGCACGAAACGGAATGTTTGGAAATAGTACATATAGAGGGAAAGTCCTAATCTAAACTAAGTGCTGGTCATGAGCACAGGGACTGAATCCCCCTTAGCTCTCTATGCTCGTCTCTGAACAAAGTTAAGAAAACTCAAACGTGTTGCATAAGACCTTAACCAAGCATGTGATTTTCACAATACACCACTGGATTTCTGGAACGTTAAAGTGCAAATATAGGTTCGGTTGACTTTCGTCGTCACTGTAATTTTCACACTTGCTTGAAGACTTTGCTATGGAGTGGTTGGAGAATACGCCAAGTCGACGAAGGAATGGAATGAGTAAAACTACGACCTAAAGAGAGAAGATCACTTACAAATACTAGAGAAAGGGTTAAAAACAGCACAAAGACCTAGCACACATCTAATACTCTGCTCAGAAGCTAAATATGTCGGAACAATCTAAGGTTCGAAGCTTACAGCGAAACGTATCACAGAGGAAAGAATGAAGAAAGCAAGGTGTGCTTTTTACACTTGCAAGGTTCCCGAACACAATCATATCGGGGCAATGAAAAAGCAAAGATCTCCAAGAAAATTAGCTAAAAGGCATCGTAGACCTCGAGATAAGATAACTAATGAACACCTCTTGATGGACCAGAAATGACTGGATTACATCCCACAACTTATGGCAGGGAATTAACCAAAATAAAACCACATGCCTCTTGGCAATGGACAAAAGAAAAACTCGTACTGTACTGACACGTCATTGCGCCATAAGGACAATAATCACTAGGCTGATTATCAACTGTCCAGACTACTGCAGGAGTTCTTGAAATACAGAAGAAGTAGAAACCATTAGGCACGAGTGGAAGGGGCCTACAGCTTATTGCCGACTACGAATGGCGAATCGAGAACAGATTATACTCCCGGAGGTTTGTCATTCCGACGAGAGGTGATGCCGCGGAAAATGTTCGGTGGACATAATTGGGGCTAGAACCCACGCAACTCGTACAGCAGTCCAACGCACTAATCACTAGGCCACTGCGACCACTTTAAAGTGCTAGTTCGACGAAGGACAAAGCACCTAGAACCTAAGATTGGAACAATGCCACAAGGTGGAACATTGACTGAGCATTTCCCCCATAATCTAAGCTAATCCTGCAGTACAGTAGGTTGATGTTGTCAACCCAAGAAAGCGGATGAATCGGTGACCATAGCCCACTGGCATGCTCAAAAGTAAAAGCAAAAATTAAAATCTTTATCTTAGGTAATACACACAGGATGAGCCCAAGCAGCCAAGTGTGTGTTGGGAGACGCTTAAGAAAATACATAAAAGCTCCGCATTTGATAAAACTTAATGGAGAACCGATCTAAGTTCTTATGCATTGCATGCCACTCAGGAGTGTCGAAAAGTTGAAATCATCATCACTATTTTCCAATGATCCGCTTTTCCACTATGAGAGTCGCAGGCTTAGGGTACCTTAATGGACCCTCCATATTTCTCGATCTAAATCATCACCAACTCTCCCCATAGGGGTAGAGGTTTCGGACTTGTCCAAACCATCTCATCCTGGGCCGACCCAGGGGACGCCTATTTGATTCACGGATTCCATGGCACGTCTTGAAAGCCGAGTTGGGGCATCCATTTAACGTGCCCAAACCATCGAAGTATGAACTTTTCTGTTCGAAAAAGTAGCTGCTCGAAATTGAGTACCTCACGTATTCTGGTCTACCTAACTCGACCCGACGAGTTACCTCAATTATACAACGAAGAAATCTCATTTGTACTCGCGATCTTATTTTTTTTTTCATTACCCAAACCTTATGACCATAGAAGAGGGTCGAAACAAACACTGAATTAAAGACCGATAGCTTAGCTCTGATCCCAAGTTAAGCCATCCTGTTAACAGATTGGCCAAGCTGTCTCAAAATTTATCCAGGCTGCCCAATCCTACAGGATAACTCAGTATTGTTCCTTCCATTACTCGAGAATAGCACTTCGAAATACTTAAACTTCTCCACCAGTTTCAAAGGAACTCCATTAACATGCAAACTGCATAGAACAGGTATTCGGGAAATGTGATTTATTCACGCTGGGGTGAGATCCCAGATTCAACACAGACGGCTACAAACTTGCCAAGTACGCGCTAAAGTTCGGTCTAGGTAGACCCCAGGATGACTAAATCATCAGCGAAAAGTAGATGACCTATCCCTAAATCTCCTAATTCGAGCCGTTCCTTGCTACGGACGTGCCATAACATCCAATCCATACACACAATGCAAAGGAGAGGTGACAGAACGCACCCTTAGCGAAGTCCAACACCCACAGTGAAAGGTTTCGATTTAAAGCCGTTCACCAGACCACAGCTCAGTGAGTGTATAGAAATTGAACGACGCTCAGAGGAGAACCGTTAATCCCATACTCCTGCAATACACCCCAGAGTTTACCTCGAGGGACCCAATCATATGCTTTCACCAAATCCAGAAAACAACTTTAGATAGGTTCGGCATACTCCCAGGCCTTCTCAAGTACCATTCTGAGAGTGAATAGTTAGTCGGTTTTGCTTCTACCTGGACGAGAGTCGCACTGGACTCCACCACAGCTCTGGAACGTGTTTCCAACACCTTTGTAAAGACTTTCCCTGAGAGAGTTAAAGTGAAATCATTTGTTGTCAAAGTAGAGATCAAAATGCCAAAAATAAATTGACAATTTTCCACAAACTAGTTCATTAACAAACACACGCACCTAGTACACGTATTTACCATCGAGATATACTACTTTCTTGATTTACTGCACCAAATACCGACACAAATACCTACAGTTTTGTCGAATTATAGACGATAAGGTGACACTTTTATCACTTCGCAATAAATAACTTTTGAATTTGAACATAAATAACCACTAAATGAACTAAATAAATTGTTAACTTTTATATTTATTCATTTATTTGATCAGATTGCGAAAATGTTTTTACACGAATGACTTGTTTCGTTAAAGATCACTCTGAGTTGAATGAAAATTTTAATAAAAATTACAAGACAACCAAACTGGTGCGTACTCATTTTAAGTATTAACGGAAGCTCGATTTAATAGACCAATAAACACAACATTTTTGTATTCCAATTCCAATTCTAATTTAATTTTTATTAGCTACAGTGGGCGGTGCAATAGTTTTACGATACGATTTTCAATAAGCTGCATGAAATTAGAAACATTTACAAATTCCTCCTCTTCGATTAACTGAAGCTAAGCACACGCCATATACACAAATCTTTTCATTATTTACAAGCAATTACCTAGAATATTGTAAAGATGTTATACGAGTATTGGGAAATAAAATTAGTCGTAGACATACATACAGTCGAGTTTATAAAAACTGCAGTAAAAAATAAACAAACACAAATCACGGGGTTTAATAATTATGTACCCGCTTAAGATTCAACGAGGCGTGTCGTTTATTTTATATGACTCGTTTTAATGTATCCAATCCAAACAATGTTTGATTCATTTCAAACGAACTCAGAGGGAGAAAAAAAAACAAACAAACGACCATTAACCATATGTCAGCGCCTTCCATATGCGCTCGGTATAATTATGAAATGTTTATTCAAATATTTGGTTACCGACTCAGGTTGTAACTTCTCTAGAATGCTCTCGAACGGAAGTTAATTGCACCCAAGAGACATTGTTTGGCTTTCAAACTCATGCATATTACATGAAACCGATGCGACGCATAAATGTAGAACAATGCTCTTTGCCATGTCATACTGGTGGGTTACCTCCGGGTTGTAGGTGTAGAAGCACTAAATCCAACCACAATGGTTGAATTCAAGCAAAATAAGGCGGTTGCGGTTGACGACATGAAGACCGACTTATACAGAGCTTTATATATATGAACTTCCAAAGAAACATAACTTAATCGACCAAACATCTTTCGCAGCACCCTCTCTCGCCAGGCAACGGGCAATGACGAACACCCAAAAGCGATGAAAACCTTTTAAATTCGGCGTTCGAAAACAGCAACAAAAACTGTAGGTCTCTTCTATTCGTGCGATAAATATAAAATGTACAAGTGCTTGCGAGAAACTATCTTTGTCGCTCGATGGAGTTAGTACTAAGGCGACCGCCAGTACATTTTCGTATCAGCCCCCACTAAAGCAAACTTGAGGTAAGAACTTCTTCAACTGCTACGCTTCAATCTATGCTAAACTTGTTGTCAATAGACATTTTTGACATGCAACAAGCCACTAAGGCAACCCAAGGGCTGTACATCACACATTAATGGATCGAAAAGATGGTGAAACATGCCAATATTCGAATCCTTCTTTGCAGCTTTCCTAATTCACGCAGTATGATGTCCACTGAGACTAACTGCAGTACTGGCTACAAACATGGAATGTATTGGACAGAACCGCCTGGATTCAGGGCGGAGTTCTATTAGTTGGCTCCATCGACACTGCTCCGAAACAGTCGATGTAGTTGGTGCAGGTGTCTCTTCAAAAGACTTAATCATCCTCCATTCCTTCAGAATCTCTAACAACCGGAGCATTTTTCAGGCCAAAGTCACAGCTGTACGTCACACCGCCACATGACGGAAGATAACATCTGATATTTCGATTTCTACAACAACAGTCAAGCTGCGGCCAGAGCCCTTGTATCCAGTACAATTAAATCTGAGGCAGTGAAGGACTACCGCGTGTGTGTGACTAGATTCATAGATAGCATAACGCCGCACTCTGCTGAATCTCGAACCGCAAAGACAACACAGATTTAGCCAGACAAGGCTCTCTATGTACCAGCAGATATATCGATCACGTCAAAGCACCTGACGTACAACGATGTTCTGTCAAAAGCAAATTATAGATGGTTAAATTTTGATTACTGCAATAACGCCTAAGGTGGCGCGCACAAGTGGAAGAGGACCTCAACCAACTTGGAGTGCGCAACTGGAAGCAGTTAGCTAAGGACCGGGCTAACTGGAGAGGCTTGTTGGTTGAGGCCCAGGTTCACCCCGAACTGTAGCGCCACCTAAGTAAGTAAGTAATAACGCCAGGCTCATTTGGCCTAGAGGTCAAAAGCGTCGATGAAGAGGGGATTCAAAAATATCCAATGTCATTACGGAACACAGCATCCTAGCCAAACGTGCTGTACGACTGGGCGTAAGTCTGTAACGATTGATAAGATGTAAAATCAAAAAACCACAAATTTCAACTTAAATGTCTAAAATTGAACTCGAATGGCGCATACATAGTACAGGGTTTTTCAATAAGAGCGCTACAAAAGTTTTTTTAAATAAAACAAAAACGGTTTTGGATATCAATGAAATTCTTTATTCCTGTGAAAGTACGTTCGATGCCATTATGTATGGAACTCGATTTCTTTTGCATGGCCACCACGGGCACGCTTGCAGAAGTCCAGACGCTGAACCCAATTTTCGACGGTTTTCAAGCATAAATCGGCCGATACTGCTGCAATTTCACGTTCGATATTCGTACGAAGTTCATCAATCGTCGCTGGCTTGTTGGCATAGACCATAGACTTGACGTAGCCCCACAGGAAATAGTCTAACGGCGTCAAATCGCACGACCGAGGCGGCCAAGCGACTGGACCATTTCGTGAGATAACACGTTCTCCAAACTTGGTTTCCAATAAATTGATTGTGACATTCGCTGTGTGGCTTGTGGCGCCGTCCTGTTGGAACCGCATGTCCTCCAAGTCCATATCATCCAATTGGGGCCAAAAATATTCGGTTATCATTGAACGGTAGCGATCCCCATTCACAGTAACGTGCCGGTCTTGATCATCACGGAAGAAGTACGGCCCAATGACGCCGCCGGCCCATAAACCATGGAGTACGTGTGGATTGCTGCCTGACCAATACCGCATATTTTGTTTATTGACGAAGCCATCCAGCCAGAAATTATGACGACCATAAATTGGACGTAGCGCTCTTAACGTTGAGGCCACTGACTCCGAATTTCGGTAGTAATTTTTAATAATAATTTCGACTCGTTGTTGGCTCGTATATCTTTCCATCATGAAATGGCAAACCTTACTGAAGAGAAATGTCAAAAAACCGCAAGAAAAATATGGCGTCGTTTGCTGTCCCTGTCGCTCTACTTTTGTAGCGTCCCTATTGAAAAACCCTTTAGCAGCAGTCTATAAAAGTCATTTTTTAATTGTCAACACAAGGCACAATTAAGGCGCACGCTGCACACACGCTACCAATGCTTGTGCGTCAATTAAGGAATCGATGTAATAACGACGATAGATCGACCATGTGGAGCCTGAAGAATCTTGGAATTTACCCCGGAGGGGAAACATAGTAGAGAAAGATTGCGACTAAGGTGGCACGTGCAAGTGAAAAGAGACGTCAACCAAAATGGCGTGTGAAACTGAAGCCAGCTAGCTATCGATCAAGCTGGCTGGAGACTCTTGTGGGTTGAAGCCCAGGTACATGCCGGTCTTTAGGGCCATCAGTATGTGGATCATTTATTTATGTAGGTATACGTACATCACGCAGGTATGCGTACAACCTTTAGAACCATGCTTTTTATGTTGCGAAGCAAGACGATTATTCCGTGTTTGCTGGAAACACTGTATAAAGCGTGAGGCCATTTATAGATCTTTTTCTTAATGTGTATTTTTTGAAGAAATTTTCGCTACTCACTAACTAAATCATCAAGGAACGGTCTGACACCTGTCCTCAAACCAGTAGTTGCAAGCTTAACCAACCGTATACCCCAAATTTACCTTTACATTGCAGATATCAACAAGAATTTCAGTTGATTTTACCTCACGGAACGACAAGAAGCAGGAAACAATACACTCTACAAAAGTCATTCAAATAAATAGAAATGGAGGTCTGTAGATAAACTTGAAAAACATGGATTGCGCTGTTTACTACCCAGGAAGGGTATTTATTCTATAAGTAGCGGTCCCGGTGATGCGACCTTAACCCATCTACACTAGATTATGGTAATTGGGTATATGTGCCACAAACACGAAAGAGGACAGGGAATCAAACAGTACCGAAGCATAGACAGGAAAGTCAACAATTTCCTAAAACAACAGAAAGCACTGAAAAGATGGCGAAGATCCAAGAGATGGAAAACAAAGAAAAAAGCCGATGCGTCCTAATGCTCTGGTAGAATAAAATCTTGAAGGATTGATCCTCTGAGGATGAAGGATATGATCCTCAGAGGATGAAGATATAGCTACAAATGCGAGACAATTTCAATGCGTTTAGCCACAAACTCATTTTTTTCTGCTCTTCGTACGAATAAATGACTTTGCACTTGATGGCCACCTGTGGATAATCATAATCTTAACAGAGATGGAACTCTACACGAGACTGGAGAGAAATATTATTTGACAGGAAACTCCCATTATTTAGCGTGACAACAGATACAGCAATGCTCCACGGATGCATCACATAAAAGCTCTCCTTCTAGGGACACAGAACGCGATTAGTTGTTCATGCGAAAGTCTGATCCAGGTTGGTTGCATAAAACTCTCACCACAATGAAGTCCCAGAGCCTCGCAAGAGGTCTCCAACCAGAGAACAAGGAAGGAATTTCGGAAAAAGTTAGCATGCGAACTGAGTGAAACCAGTAAAGATAAAGCTTCAACCTAACCAGGATGTATCAAGCAATGAGTTATAAGGCCGTATACCGAAAAATTACTCAAGAGCTTGATCATCCCAGTCCTACTTTATGGACCCCGAAGCATGGACAACCAAAGCGGATCCTTTGTCGTTTCGAGCAAAGTGTTCTTTGTTAGGATATTTGGTTCTATTTGCATTGACGTGCTATGGAGGAGGAGATTTAATCAGGAATTATACGAATTATATAACGACATCGGTCAGTCAAACAACTGCACACCAGATGTTTAAGAGCTAGAGCACGTAAAGCGAATGCAGATCAACGTTCCGGCCCGTAGAGTCTTCGAATTTAACCTGGAGGGACAACGCAGTAGAGCAAGACCGTGTGTAAAGTAACGCGAACAAGTAGAACAAGACCTCATCTTGGGGTATGTAACTGGAGCCAGTTGTTAATCATTGAGCTAACTGAATAGGTTGGGCTATTGCTCAAGGCTCATGTTCACCCCGAACTGTACTGCCATCGAAGTTCATAAGAGAGGACGTACCAAAGTTTCTCTCTCCGCGCCCAAGAACCTCAAATAATTGTGGAAAACTTGCCAATGTTACTTGAGATGGCTGCAAAGAAATAAGTGTTCAAATACTATCGCAAATTTTGAGATCAGATCAGAACCCTCCTTTTAATTTCACAATATACGAAGCCTTACACAACACCTAACTACTTACAGATCAGCAATCGTCACTTCCATAGAATCTTAACTCTAAATCCGCACGAACAACTTTGAAACGATAAATCTGCACAAACCAAACTGTCCTCCATGGGAAAATTGCACGACTTCAGCCTGAATTCAACTTTAACCTGCTCGAACCCTGCTAATCTACAGATTTTCAACCAAAACCTAAACGGAACAGATAACAGCGCTGTATCTCGTGGGACCCAGACCGCATGTCGAACATAAGTGCTCCTCAATCGGGGGTCTCCCACTTTGACACCACAAATGAAATGAAAAATCCAAAAAAAGAAAACAAAACAACGATTTCATCTCGCAGATAACAACGGAATAGTGTCGCTCCACCCTCCAATGATTCATTCACACAATCCAACAGCAGCTCGAACTCTCATCACATTCTCATCAAGCACAGAGCATAATTATCTATTCCGTCTATCAACTAATCGTCAAATAGCTCATCAGAGCTTGCCCCTCGCCCTCCGGCCAATGATTGAATGCGAAACAAGTAAACCAGAGCGCAGCACCCATAAACGTGTTATTGGCCACCAGACCCTAATAATGCTTTCAATTTGACATTATATCGCTCGACTCGGCGCGTATATCATTTATTTATAACCAGCAATCGTGCCGATAACGCGCGACCACGGTGAAATGATAAATGCGCTGGCATTAGTGACAAGCTGTTTTGTGAAAATCGAGAGTAATTTCTTGGAAGTAATCTTACTTGCAAGTTGCAACGTCCACGGAGTTTTTTTTTGATATTTTGAAGAGAACTTTAAATTTTACAGGAGCAGAACAATTTTGATTTTTGATGGGTAATTCAACGACCGAAAAGTCAAAGCGCACTTTGTGGAGAGATTCTACTCACCTGAACTGTCCGCATTTTCTCCTCGAGTGCACTAAACGCAAGCTGGAGTGCAGTGTGTTCATCTCGCAGGGTGGTGTCTAGTTTCTTCAGCTCTTCGAGGCTGGACTTTAACATTGCCGTCTCGGCACGTAGTATTTGTATCATTTTCACGTGCTCAGCACAACTAAAATCAAAGCGGAGACCAATGAATGTGAATTTCTGTGGTGGGTGTGTGTGTTCCACTTACCTTTGATCCTTTTCGATAATAGCTTTCCGTTGCTCCTCCACTTTCATACTCAAATCGACAATCATCTGTGAATTGTCACCCTTTCGCTTGTGCAGCTCGGTTAATTGCTTCTGTTCGGCCAGCAATCGCTCCAATACGGCAAAGGACCCTCCAGCATCCTTGCCACCTGTTGCAACCGCAGTCCTGAGCTTCTCATTTTCAACATTGATTCGAAGATTCTCCGCTTCTAGTTGGACCACTGTGTCAAAGAAGCGATTATCTGTGGAAACAAATAGAAACGAGTATGAGTGTGGAATTTGTCAGTCGTCGATGGGAAGCTCTCGTTTCATCATCCGAATACGTTAATGTATCTCATTAACATAATTAAATTCAATTAAATCGGCCCAGAGAGAGAAAAGGTGAAGAAAAGTGAAACTCACTTTGTTGGATTAGCTCCTTGTGATAGGCGGATTCGCGTTTATTGCGATCAATTATCCGTGTTATGATTGATTGGCGCCAGTCGGGCGCTTCCACGGACATCTTTTGCAATATGAAGTCACCGTGCTGAGTGGGTGAACTCGATTTGAGGCCTTTTTCAGTAGTAAGGGTTATCGAAAAACACTCCCAGATGTAAATTTGATTGCACAGAGGCACAAAAAAACACACGCGAATGACAGTTTTCCGTCACAAAAAAACGTCTTTTTGTTTTGAGAGAACAAGTTGTCTGTGACAGGTACTTTTCTGACGGGCCAAGTGACAGTTTGGAAATGTCAATATTTATGTGGATTCCAATTGGAGCTTGGAAGATAAATGTGTAGAAAGTGTTTGGAAAATTGATTCTGTTGGGTTCTGACATGTGATAGGAAAGTCGAATACATTTGTGGATTTATTTTATCATAAGATTTATTTATTTAGAAAGAATATTGGACACGAAATACATGTTTTGAGTTCGAAATTGTTGTAGTGCGCTGTCTTAAGATTTATTATTCACCTTAGCTGCTGAGTTCCACAGAACGCCACCATCGTGCGAGTTAGCTAAACAGCGGTAGGTTGTGAAAAATGCTTAGTAGAGACTCGGTTCGCAATAGTGGCCTGATGATATGCAATTATTTTTGGAGTAAATTGGTACAGTCATGGAAGAGGAAATTTTTTTGGTTGCTAATTCGTGATTTTGTAGTTTGAAACCAATTGATTGTGTGGATTCAACGCTCGGTGATCAATGCTTTACTTTGTTTGTATCATTCTACCCAAAAGAGAAACCTAATACCCCTCCGACGAAGCCACCTTGACAGATAATTCCTCAAGCAGCCACACACCAATCCAATGGCCTAGTTCCATGTCAATTCGCCTTCAGAATGACATCATCGCTCTGGAAACAAATATAACAAGCTTCTCCCACAACATAGGAAATGCATTTACTTACTACACCCCCGGTTGCTAATTGAATGGTGATCCAATAAATTCTATTATAATCCGCAGATACATTGTGCGCGCGCATTAGATAAGTTCGTGGGGAGATATGTATGTGCGAGTAGTTTGCTTTCAAATGCAAAGTGCACTTGGCTCTAGAGTTGCGCTGTTGTAGAGCTCCTAAATGGACAACTTACTGTGGGTAATTAACAATATTCTGCACTTAGCCGACAGTTATCCGGTTTAGATTAGAAGATGAAGATAAATTTCAATTGGGAGTGGATTTGGTAATTGGATTACACATGTACAATGCTGGCGATGTTTTCGCCTGTACTGCGTTCCTAGAAATAATAAGTCTGTCCAGCACCTCCCTAATCAGTTTGTCAAAAAAAAATCGATTGCGATAATGGTCGGATGTGATTGCAAAACACGAGCGATAATTCAATAAATCGGCTGAGTATAGATTTGCTGGGATGTCAAGTCGTCTGTTATTATCATCAAAGGGAGATAGCAATCAAGGACAGAGTTCTTATTGCTCTCCGTGGCATACAGAGGTGCATGGTCACATTCTTTGAAGTTCAAAGTCGGCTGACCATGAAGGTTAGGTTAGGTTTTCGGGCTGATTTGGTGGCATTAGCTACCTACTACATAATTCTACCTTCCTGATGTTAGCCATCCGGTTGCCTTAGTATAATAAATTTGAGCAGATCCGATAAAGAGAGAAACGTTCACTGAAATCTTTGTTGAAGACACCCTTACCCACTTCACTTACGCATTTGGAGCCATCTGTATAGAAACGAACTGAGTCAGCATCTATGGCATCAGCAGTTATCCAATCAGTCCCCGCAGGAATGGTTGCACGGAAGTTTTGGTCGAAGGTGAGCTTTAGAGGGGTGTAAGCGATGGTTGCAGTGAAGTGAAGTTGTGTTCGGAAGGAATAGAAGAGTTGCCAGTTTGGTAGCTGTGTAATATCTGCCTTGGGTATGAGAATTTTCGTCATCTCTCACTGGACGCCATCCTATAGGCTTGCACGTCAAGAGGGTAGGCCTCTTCTCCAATGATTTCATTATTTCTGCATGAGCTGTAGGTATAAAGAGAAAGTGGAGACTCTTCTATTACCTCTGCACCCGTCCAAAAGAAATCTCCTTCATTTGGGATCATCTTTCTTCGATGACCTGGGCGGCATTGGGAACATTTACGTCAGAAGCATCCTCCACTTTATAAATAGCTCTGGTTGATTCAATTGGTCCTCTGTGTAGATATGTATTAGTGTCTGCATCTTAGGGGCTTCGCATTCTAACGGTCCAATGCAGAGTCAATGCGCATCTCAGGGCTCAAATGGGAATAGAAGCGAATGGAAACTGTAGATTCTACAGCGATGCTGAGGAGACCACGTCATGACTCCTTATGGACTGTGGAGCACTGATCCACAAAAGAAGAGCACACATAGGAGCGTATACTTTCTCTCCCATCCTTACACCCAATCCAGATACTCCGATTCATCAGTGTAAGTAGATTGGAGGAGGTGCTATAGGTGTGATCGCCGTGGCTCAGTGGTTAATGCATTGGACTGCTGTGTGAGCAGCGTGGGTTCAAGCTCCGGAATGTATTTCACCACCTCTCATCGGAAACAAGCCTCCAAGAGTACAATAAGTCATGAAAAAGCTTCTCAATTCTCGAAAAATTTAACACGCACATGGCTCATTCCAAGCTGTCGCGTCGGCTATTTATTTTATTTAGGTCGAGATTCATCGGTCAATCACAAGTTCAGGGGAGCACAATAGCTCTCTACAGGTCCCATTGCATACACACCCCAATTTCCAACATCAAATATCGAGGTGCGGACAGTCTCAACCTAACCTAACCTTCAAACAACTCGGTCCAGAATGACATTCAAGAAGTCACAACGCAGTGCCTATTTGACATCAAATTTTCGGTGAGATAGTTAACAAATTTAGTTCAGTCGGACCCATTCCACTCTTATTCGTCACAACTCCAGGAAACATACAGAATGGCTCTAGGGGACGTAGGAACAAGTATGGAGTCGACACTAGTGCGTGTGTAACGAATCTTCTTGTTTTCTTAGCGAAAGCGAGGATGTTGCACATCTTTAATCCAGACTCTTCAGGTCCGGTATCCACTCCAGGGTCATAGGTCGCGATCTCGCTAAAGCTGGGCAGAGATATAGGAAGTGTTCTCTATATAGCTCGTCTCTATAAATTCTGTCATAAGTGGTTATTCAATTCAATTTCAATTTAGGCGTTCACGCAATACAACTACTTACTTACTACTTACTTAAGGCGGCGCTACAGTCCTGGGTAGACTTCTACATTTTTCAAAGTTTATGGAGTTTCCCTTCTGTAGAATCATCCAATCAATCCTGAGGTTCCATTCATCGTAAGTCCTCTCGTCCGACAAGGAGTTGGTGCATGTTTCTTACCAAATCATTTCGCACTGCTGTAAGTAGCTTAGCATCTAGGCCATCAGCTCTCATCTGGCTGTCTTTACTTCTCTACCACTTACTACTTTTAGTCAACAGTCCATTTAATCTCAACATTTGGAAGAGACCTTGACTCTGCCCCTAGTAAGATGATCTTGACGCCATCATGACTACGCCAGTCGCACTTTTTTTCCCCCAACCATGGGTAATGTTTCTGTAGATCATCAGTATTTGATATTTCTGACTAGGCCATCAAGAACTTCTTAAACGCAGATTGAACAGTAGATTGTCGGCATCACTTCCTTAAGCCGTAAGGGCACTTCAGTTTGACGTTGATGAATTATCTCTAAATGAAAGTTGTCAACACTGAGGACCTATTCCCTAGCTCCTTATATCACTCGGTGTGGTCGTCAAACTCAAATTTTGCAATAAATTTTCCCCACGACCCGAATCGGTAACCAACCCAAGATCACTTCGTCTCCTCCAACCAGTCTATTCCTTCAACGACATTTTCTCACATGAATTCGCATTCTAATGTCCACAAATTGGCATTGATTTCATATTTTATTCATAAATCTCCCAGATCCCATCTGAGTCTCTAGAGCATCCGTAAACTCTCCCATCTATTGCCTCGGCAATCTGATACTGATCCCTTGGCCATCTGCAAGACTTCTCGAACGGCCACACATTCTAAAGCCAGACTTGTGATATATATGTTGGTGGGTCATGATGTCACATACTCGTATCTCCTTCCTGCCTTCTCAAGGAATAGATGAATAACGGGTCATGCAAATGTTCATACCCATCCTCAATGAGAATTAAGATTCCAAAGCAGATACCATTGAATGAGTGGATTTACGAGTATAACCCAAAGCCATGAGATGCCGATGAAGGTTTGGCCAAAGATTTTCCCAGCAGCCACCTGCTCCACGCTCCACGGACAATGGACACTCTTCGTATTCATATTGCTGCAACTTGGACATTTGTCAAAATACCACAATGAGTTGACAATTTATTATCCAATTAGCGGACGTGCAGATACAATCGAGAACCACGGAGGGTATCGCGCATTTTGCAGCTAAAATTGCAGAATTTCCTGGGACCACGCCGGCAAATACCACGGAAATTCCACGCGCAGTTTCACAAAAAAAAAAAAAAGTGCCAACAATTTATTGCTCAATTATTTCGCACTTACTTAGGAACAGTGTTGTCGCTACTAATGGAGCTGTTGCGCGAAAACACTTCTCGCAGTTGCGGTTAATTGGAGTTTGAGGTCCAAACTGAGTTTTCATTTGCGTCGGCTTAGCCGGTGCGGGTACCAGCCAAGGTGGCTGGGTAACAAGTATCTGGAGCTTATTTATGACGTCGCAGATATATTATCGGGGCTCTTATCTTTAGTGATTTTCCGTTGAGAGTTTACGACTCAAGACGGCTGGGCGATAATAGGTAACTGGTGTTCGGTGGGAGGGTAATTAGCAGGAAGCTGAAAGGTATCTAAGAATTCTGGTTCTACCTTCGACTAGAAATGCATTTTTCAGTTTGTAGAATGCCATTCGCTAGATTGTCGATAGGCAATTTACATTTTAACCAAAAAAAAATTTAAATCCCACTCTTGTGGTGAAGGCAACATGTTTGGAATGTAGAGGTAGTGCCTGGCATTGAGGAATATTATGAATGGCATTTGTACATGCGATTCCAGTTGGACGGAAGAGGCGATGGATTGGATTTATCTTTACGGCTTTTTTATGTTGAAATTACACGTCATTATCGATGATGCTAAATTTACTCGTGTGTACGATACGGATGGTGGTTAAACATTTTTACTGCACACATTAAAGATAACATTGTGCTGCAGAGTAATGTATGGTACTCTGTACGACCATGTATTACTCTACTCTCTACGAACGAAGTCACCAATGAAGACGAGCATTGGAGGAAGCAGTTCTACTACGAGTCAGTCTTCAGTTGTTAGCGTATTGCAAATCTACAAAACTTGCAGCACAAGGAGCATCATAAAAGAGACTGGTTGGATAAGGCCAATGAAATTGAGGCCTGATTCTTGATTTCTTGCTCTAAGAATAAGTCGAACAGAGTGCTGGATGTCAAACGATTCGATACTCTCATATCTGAAAGAAATAACTAAGAAGTTGGATAACCACATACTACCCACCTTATTTGGATATCACGTCAATCACGAAGGGGGATGGCTAGATCCTATATGAGTACATGGGCAATGTAGCAACCACTGATTATACGGTGCCCTACTTAGACTTCAAAGGACCATACTCTTGCTCATTCCCAAGCAGAAAAGAATGAAAAAGCACGCGAACCAGAGCCATCTATACTTATGGGTCTAAAATGGACATTAGCGTGGATGCAGGTATATCTTCAGACAAACTTTGCGTCTTTGAATCAGTTAGACTCTCGGGCTATAGCAGCGTTTTCCAGACGGAGGTGCTAGCAGTGACAATTGCTAACCATGAGACTGCGATGAAGGTAATACCACGGGATGATATCACCTTTTTCCATCAACAGTCAGGCAGCACTAAAAGCGATTTCTCCTTTGAATTAAAATCGAAGTTTGCCAAGTGCTGTCGCGAAGAAGTGGTCTTGCCACACAGCATAAGGTAAAACTATGCTGGGTCCCTGGACATGAGGGCGTACTAGGGAATGAAAAAGCTGATGAATTCAGAAGGAAAAGATCGGCGCTAGACCTAGAGTAGGGTGATCGGTCAGTGAAAGATCCGCCATGTAAACTCAAACATGAAGCAAGTATCAGGATTCTAGCGGAAGCTAATGAAAGATGGAGCTCTTTGGACTCCTGTAAAATAACTAGAAAACTATGACCAAGGTACAGCGGTGCGAGAACTAATACTCTCATGTAGAAGGATAGAAAAAACCCTCTCTATACTTGTAGGGGGAGTTACAGGTCACATCGATAGCTTGCAGGGGTTGCGGAAACGAGGAAGTTACCGAGGACACAACCCACTTCTTCAGCCACTGCCCAGGTCTTTGCCACCTCAGTCTTAAGTCCTTTGGAAGGCACTTTTTCCAGGATGCCGAAGAATTAAGTGACCTACCTATCAGGGACATCTGAAGGTTCATTAAGGCTTCAAGATGGTTCGAAAACCTGTGGCAATAGGAAGGTTAGATTAGGTTTGTCGGCTGATGAGGGTTGCCTCATCACACTTAGGTCCATGTAGAACCATTGTTCCCTACTCCGGTTTTAATTCTTTGGTGCCAACCATCCGGTCGCTCTTGCAAATTTGAGAAGTTTGATGGCGAGCCATCAGCTAGTTCGTCGATATGATCGAAGAAGAATTTACCTAGGGTCCTACTTCTTATCTGGCAGAGGTGTGGGCAGTGACAGAGAAAATGAGGTGTGTCCTCATGGACCTCCTCGTCACTGCATCCCCTGCATATATTGTTGTCATTCAGGCGCAATTTTCTTGTGTGATATTTTAGCATGTTGTGGCCAGTTGGTAATCCCACAATAGGTAAGTCTTACAGATATTGCGCTCGTGGTGCAGGGCAAAAATGGGCATCACAATGGGTCTCTACGAACTGGGTGTGACGCAGTGGGCTTTCTCTCCCCTCGCCAACCCACCTACCTAACTAAGCCTATTTGGACTTTAGAATGCTAAAACATGAGAGCACAAGACGTATAACCCATTAAGATTTATACCGATTCAAAGGGAGCACTCGGCTTAGTATGGGTATTCTTTTGACGAAAAGATTAAATTTTTTCGACTGAATCAAACTCTCACTGTAGTGTTTTTCAAACGGAGTTCCTTGCATTGCCAATAGACTGCGGTGAAGGCACTGCCAAGCAGCAGTTAAAGTGATTTATAGTACGAAAATGCAAAAGAACTTTGTGAAGTACTGTCGAGAAGAGCCTGATACACCACATCGATAGGTTCGCAGCCATAAGAAAATACCACGGAATAGGCAAAAAAATCAGCCGGTCTGGGAGCTCAGCACGATGATTGCTCTATCAGAGTGCATGAAGAAGGAAACAAAGCTCGAATGGGAACTTATAAAACACAAGTTGTGGCCACTGTGTAACAGAGCTGAAACATGTTTATCTTCTGTTTCCCTTGTGGGTGCAAAGGCCTCTACTGTGCCTACGCACCATGGGCGGCACTATGACGCAAATGTCTTCAACTCCTAGCCAATTGCCAAGATTCTTCCTTAACTGTTCTGCATAATATTTTTTCTTGGTCGACCCACTTTTATGCCATCTTAGGGAAGCGAATTTTATACCATAGAGTAGTTAGCAAGGAAGCTGTCCCTTTTCCGAAATATTCTGATCCGATCTTTGGTGCAGCCTTATCGTGATAGTATCTATGGTAACAAAAAAAAAAAAAAAAAATACCGACAGCTCGGAATGAGCCAAGGCCTAGCTTCTTGCAATCATTCATGTTGTGCGTGTTGTATTGTTTGCACGAATGGAAGGGACCTACAATTTATTTCCGACTCCGAACGGCGAAGTGAGAAGCTCTATCTTGACAGATTATACTCCCGGAGGCTTGTCATTCCCCGACGAGAGGTGATGCCGCGAAAAATGTTCGGTGTTCCTGGCTGGGGCGCAAGGTACTCCCACGCCGCTCGGTCAGCAGTGCAACGCACTAACCACCGACCCACGGCGACCACTAGTGTGGTAACATAACAGCACGAATTCGACATTGGAACGGAACAGTCGTATCTTGGCGCTAGCTCATTGCCCCACGGGGTTCCCGCATCTTGATTTTCATAAGCGCACATGGATGTATACACTTTGACCACATTGCGATCGACCCAAGATACTCCTCCAATATGCTTGATGTTATAAGGTTCCCACTACCGTCTTGTACCAAAAATACGGGTACTCACATCCTGAACATCGTAAAGGCGAAGCAAAATGTTGTGAAGAAACTCGACTTTAGACGGCTAAATTCGCAAGAGATGGCCAGAGATGGAATATCTCTTAATTTCTTAAGACATCTTATGCCGTCAGCATCAAGTGTTGAAGCCTAGTGGCAAAACTGTCAACAAGTTACTAGAGGTTTTTCCTTAGCCACCAGAACAAAATCTGTGGTTTAAAAGGAAAAATGCCGACAAATATGCGGGGTTTAGGCAAATAAAGGGGAACTGCATAGAAGGACCAAAGCTTCTCGAGAACATCACTGGCAGAAAAGAAGTCAGCCACAATAGTATCTTCAACACCATGTACAAGACCTTATCCGCCATGTTGTGTTAACTTTTTTTGTCAGCAACATGATTAGCACCTATCAGTCTAGTTTTAGGCCATAAACTTCCACAGAGAGAGACGAATCATAGCTATAAATCGTCGCCAACCTTCCGTCTGTGCAGGATGATAGTGGAGAATGTTTACTGCTCCATTAAGATAGGCAACAATTTAATCTAGACCTTTGATGTCGAAAAAACGTTTTAGACGAGGTAAAATTCTCAAGCTAATACCAGAGTCATAATCTTACAAAAGTCTGTACAACTACTTGCACACGCCGGGAGTATTGATATCCTCGACAGAACTCTGCGAGCTGTTCCGAGTCCATTCGAGTGAATGAAGACAGAAGCGTCCAATATTGGCTAAGCGGTGAACCAAGTAAAACCAAGTATTTACTGCCAACTTCCACCAATCAGACCAAAGTGAACAGGTATAACTTAGAGCTAGTGAGGAACTTTATCTACTTCGACTCTGTTAATTCTTCCAAAAACGACAACCACTTCTCATAAGATATCAAACAAAGAATGACTCTTGCCAATCACAGTTTCTTTGAGCTGAGAAGGCAATCGAGTAGTGACCCATCAAATAAGACAACTCTATTTAGGACCATCCCAGTCTTTCTTTATGGCGCTGAAGCATGGACTCTATCGAAAGCGGATGAAGATATTCCTGATCCTGTCAGGATTTGGAGGACTAGCTTGACGTGGTTAAGAGATGGAGAATCTAACTTAGAGGAAAAATGCATCAGGAGACGAACTCGCCTCGCTGATCGAACTAACTGAAGAGCGTTGTTGATTGAAGTTCGTCACCTGTAAGTTCCATCGCTGCGTTAGCTCTTTGAAATATCTTCGAAAACTCTGCCGTTCGAAGAAGTCCTGATCTTCAATAGTCAGCTCCTAGCTAACGCTTCTCTTGTTCTTAATTGAGATGAGCCAATGCTTGTGAAGTTCAATAAGAAAAAGGATCAGGATATGGGGCTTTAGTCAGGGGTAAATTTATATAAGGTGCGCAAGTAAGTTCTCGCCTGTTTGTCAATGGATGGCTCCAGCAGTAAGTGCTGGTCGATTTTGACATATCCAAAACGTCATGAACCTAGCTTAGATATGTGGTAAACAAAGCGTTTTGACACATTAGCGATTTTGAATTGCCGTCATATACTTTTGGTTGTGTGAAAATGTCTGAATGTCTGTTTGTGCCAAATAATCGTCTTTTGCGGGAAGTGTTGATTTTGTTCTTTCATTCGAAGAAAACGGCGGCTGAAGCGCATCGAGAGCTCCAAAAAGTTTACGGAGATGCTGCCCTAAGGGGAACAACGTGCCGTGATTAGTTTCGTCACTTCAAAGATGGTGATTTCGATGTTGACGACCGTCCGCGTGAAGGAGGCCAAAATCCTTCGAAGACGCTGAACTGGAGGAATTGCTCGATGAGGATCCTTGCCAAACACAAGAACAGCTTGCTTCAGCATTAGGAGTTACCCGCCAAGCCATTTCCCACCGATTGCATGCGATGGGAATGATTCAAAAACAAGGAACTTGGGTTCCTTATGATTTGAAGCCAAGGAACGTTGAGCGTCGTTTTTTCCCCTTTGAACAACTGCTCCAGCGGCAAAAAAGGAAGGGTTTTCTTCATCGCATCGTGACGGGTGATGAAAAATGGATTCATTACAACAACTCAAAGAAAAGAAAGTCATGAGAAAAGCCCGGTCATGCTTCTACGTCGTCGGCTCGGCCGAATATTCACGCTGCGAAGGTTATGCAGTGTATTTGGTTGGACCAGGTCGGTGTTATTTCTTATGACCTGTATCGACTTCAATTAATGCGATTGAGCCGAGCACTGCGCGAAAAACGGCCACAATACGAGCAGAGGCACGAAAAAGTGATTCTACAGCATGACAACGCTCGGCCTCACGTTGCAAAACCCGTTAAAAACTACCTGGAAACGCTCAAATGTGAAGTCCTACCCCGCCCGCTATATTCCCCAGATATTGCGCTATCCGATTATTACTTGTGCCATTCGATGGGACATCGTCTGGCTGATCAGCAGTTCCGCTCATATGAAGACATCCAAGAATGGCTTGATTCGTGGATAGCCTCAGAAGAAGAACACTTTTATTGTAACGGTATTCGAGCTCTACCAGAAAGATGAGAAAAAGTTGTAGCCAGAATATTTCGATACGGAAATGCAAATGAACTGTCATGCACTTTAATCCTTTCATTGATTTAAGCAATAAATATTCGAAAGAAAATGATTTTCTTATAAACAAGCAAAACATTGACCTCAAGTCGATCCACTTCAAAGCAATCACGCTTGTGATTTACGAGAGTAGGCTTCGTCTGCTGCGTGCTTCTCGCACTGTTTTCCCGGTCATCGTCACCTTGACGCTTCGTCACGATAATCGCACACCCAATGTGGAAGAAACAATAAACTGTTATGGTTTCGGATTCAAGAATACTTCCCAGGTGTCAACAAAGCAACATAACACCACTGTCACAGCCACAACCATCGCCACTGACTCATATTCCCCACCACGTCAATCATTTCAGTAAACCGTCCGTCATACTTATATGGTAAACAACTTCGCCAAAGGTGAAACTCTTAGACTTGTTTCGTAGGCGGATTACTCTGCACCTAACACCAAAGCAAAGCTTGAATTTTTCTCAGGTGTATCGCAATAAATATTGCCAGTTACAGCTCGAATCTCAACGGTGTCAGTTGGTTAACAATTTGCGAACAAAAATTTACTAAAAAACGAAAACACACAATGCCGCGCGGTAGAAAGGACGATTATATCCCAATCAAGTGCGAAGGATGGAACGGAAAATTCGTGTACAACGCGGGAACCGCCAACAATGTCTCCAAAGTGCGTAAACACAACGAGTCCATAACGAACACAAATAATTTCTATGGATTCAACACGGAACCAATTATCCTGCCAACAGTGTGGGACGGCACGTTCGCCAGGAGCGGCGAGGTACGCATGCAGCCCGAACGCAATCGGTCCGACGATCAGAATTACTTCGACTACAATTCGGAGCCGACAATCCTGCCCACAGAGTGGAATGGTCAATTCGAACTGGACCCAGACGATGTGCGCATGAAGCCGGAGAGGAATTATTCAGATGTCAGGGACTACGCAGAGGCACACCGATTCCGACAAGTGAATTGAATGGAGGACAGTGGGATGGCACTTGTGTCATCCAACGAACGACAGAGAACTCGAAAGAAGGATTAAGAAGAACTAACATCCTAAAACCCTGTAGTTTAAGTTTGACTAACTTACGTGTAATTAATTTATTTTGTTTAATTTTTGTGATTGAATTTGGGACAAATAAACGTGGCTATTTTTCTTATACACCTGCGTGTTTGTGCCGACTTGGATCCGCAACATGCCTTGTAAGGAGATCTGAGGCAGTTTGGTGATGGGCGTCCACGTGGGCGGGCGACTTTAGAAAGTGGTAGTGGAGTGAAACGCCTCGAGGTGCATGCAAAGGCGAAGTAATTTTCAAAGTTAATTGCGGCCATATGCGCAGCTAGTTCCAGATGCCTCTAGAAACAATTAGTTGTTTTGTTATTGCTTCTCTGAACTTGGTTAATTTGGTTTCAGTGTAAACAATCCCACGCGGAACTCGATGTCGTACCATCTAAAAATAACTTTGATTTCGTCAGAGTTTGTTTGGCTGACAGAATGACTAAACAATAATGATCGGGTCGCTTTTGCGGCTTCCTGTTATGGTGATCTGGTGTAGTCGTCGCGTTTGGAGTTTAGGCTATTTTTTCGGTGACAACTTCTGGACTCGCGATGAGTCCATCGAACTTTATACACCTTTTGCTATTTTAAATGGAATCTTAATTAATTGTTTCGATCCATTTAGAGTCAGAAACGACAGGTGGAGACAGAGTTTGAAATAAATTTTGTGTTAACGTTTTTATAGCCGAAACTGAGCTTCTTATTTGGGTATAAGTTTGTGCTCGCAGCAATTTTAGAAACAAGCTATACCGGGCAATGTTTAGTATTGGCAACCCTGCCAAGCTTGTCTGACTGGGCGAAGAATGCAAGCTTCTCCTTCGAGAACTCTTGCGGAGACGTTTGATTTAAAAAAAAAACTCTCTTTAAAGCCTTTTTTCTTTTCCTCCATCAATGGGGAAAACATAAGGATCTCCACAAGATCAAGCGCAGTTAGACGATTTTTCTAACTAAGATTAGATAATGTGGCTGTCCTTGGTGACACTTAAGAGTACGGCAGAATACCTGCTGAATCTTATAACAATTGAGCTGGAAAGCTAACTTGGGAAGAGATGCCATCTTACAAGTGTAACCAAGATTCGAAGAGCAGGCTGTATAAGGATAACAGGATCGAAAATATTAACACCCATAGCGGCACTGGAAACAATGCTGAACCTGGTTTCAGTAGACATCCACTGTAGGGATGTACATTTATGGACAACTAACGCCTATGGTCACGTCTTCGTTCTAATTCGATGGACTACCATGAAGGAGAGTACAGATACCGACTACATCATTTGAACTTCAGACTTCGATAGGAGATTAAGTACCAAGAAGAGAGGACTAGGATGAGGTTATAGTCTGCACTGAAGAACAAGTTGGATCGACGGATCCAGAACGGATACTGATACTGGTGCTTGCATATTCTGTTAACCCAGAGGGGTAAACCAATCCTTCAAAATCGAAGACGGCTGCAATGGTTTTTAAGTCGAGATAACCGTCATTCTACAGGCCGCAAAGCTAAACAAAAAACGACAATATTGTTAGGGAAACTATCATCATCTGTGTTGGAGGACCCATTGTGAAAGAATTGAAAGCTTTGCAACCGCGGCCCGCATTCAGAAGGCTATAGCCCAAGGTTATTCCAACTACTTAGGTTCCTTTAAGAAACGGAATGGGGAATATACTACCGGCCCTGGGGAAACCTGTCAACTACTACTCGACACCCACTTCCCAGGCTATATCCCGGATAGCGCTGTCTCCGGGAAATACGTACTCAATCCCTCCACTCGGAACCACAGCATATCTGGCAGAATATTCACGGTCAACCATATCAAGTGGGCTCTATCCACCTTCAGCCAGTTTAAATGCCAAGGAGCGGACGGCATCTTTCCCAGCAGGAACAAGACCTGATGATACCCTCTCTCGCACGGATCTTTAGATCCAGCCTTACACTACGCTACATACCTAATAGCTGGAAAGAGGTTAGATTCATTTTTATACCGAAACCGGCGAAACAGGAGGAACAATCGCCTAGGTTAGGTTATGTTAGAAGGGTGTGGGATGGATAAGCCTCATCACTTCCACTCGGAGACCTGAAGGTCCATTGTGAGTACCCTTTTAATTTTGTGGGAATATCGGTATGGTTCTCGGGACAGCCTAAGGACCTATCCTATTGTTTTGTGAACCAGTTAGTACTGTTTAAGAATCGGAGTAAGTCCGTTAACTGTAGGTCTGTTACCTCTGCTATGCAAAGAACCTTGATCCTAAAGCGCGTAGACGTCGTTCTTGCAGGGCGGGGCAGTGGCACAGCAGATGTTGGATTGATTCTACCTCCTCTTCATCTCCGCAGCTTCTGCATAAATCGTTGGACTCGATTCTCCACTTGGGGAGCATGACTCCGATGGCTCAGTGTCCTGTGATAACTCCAGTGAGCATGCGGATAGAGAATCTGTCCAGTGCCAGAAGGCACGTTGTTCTAGTTTTATTTAGTTTCGGCCATAGCGTCCGAGAGGTGGCGCAATCCTCTCTGGCTAGCCAGAAGGAGTTGGCTTCTTTCTTTATTATGCTGTCTATTATCCCATGCAATCTCCCTATCGGTGGCATTACAGATGTGTCTGCTTCGCTAATGTTCATAGCCGACCCCAATCTTGCCAATTCATCGGCCTTTTCGTTCCCTTCTATGTCCTTATGTCCAGGAACCCAGCAGAGTTTGACAGTATGGTGATCAGCGTGTCTCGACATTTCTTGACTGTCTTTGATTTGATTATATTGGACTTTATCGATTTTAAAGCTGCCTGACTGTCAACGAACTCCGATGGGGGAAGGTGACAATCTCTTATGCAGGCTATAGCTATTTCTATTGCCAGGATCTCGGCTTGGAGACAATCGCCTAAATCTTACCGCCCTTTTAGCCTAAGTTCCTTTTTCCTCAAAACAATGGAGAAAATAGTCGATCACCACATAAGGGATATGTTCCTTGCTAGTGATCCCCTGCATGCATATCAATTTGCATATCAACCTGAAAAATCCCCTGAGACTGCCATTCACAGCCTAGTATCACAGATTGACAAATCAATGGCAAATTGCCCTCTGTGCCTTTATCGACATACAGGGAGCTTTTGACAACACTTCCTACGAGGTTATCGAGAAGGCTATGCTTACGAAACAAATCACACCTCTTATCATAAACTGGGTACTTAGCACGCTAGAAAGCAGACGAATACAATTAGAATGTGGAGGGTCGCTTAAAACAATAGTTGCCGAAGTGCGTCTTAAGATTATGTTCAGGATCTTATCTACTCCTGGAAGTTTGCCATTGTTTTTAGATGGTCACCTGAATCCATACCTAGAGAATTGATTGCAGGCCCTTTCTTCAGCGCTTTAGAGAATCAGAGGGTAATTTTGTTTATTCTAAATTTTAAAAAAAGTTAGGTCATTAAAACGTTTGTCACTCAAATATTACTTTTAGCATGTACTACTCTCACCAAAACAACAAATCAAACACTCACCTAAACAATGTTACCCGTACAATGCACGTTCATCCAAATCACCTTCTTCCAAATCACACTCCATTGAAACATTCCTCCGATAGCCTTTAAGAAATGACGCGCCCCATTGAATTCAAATCGCCTCAATACAAATAACATCATTTGTGGCTTGCCCCACCGATTTCCACCCGCATTCCATACAATATCCCGATCCAAGTGCACCAATTCTATTCCCAAACAATGATGATGATCCCATTTCGATAGTAATTCCAGCTCTGCCTTCATTCTCATGGGTGTTCTTTAAACTTTACCGGGGCGTACTTCTTCCCCCTGGCGGACGGGCGGTTGACAATAAACGAAGAAATTCACTTCAATTAGCCATTTGCATTCATATGAATAGAGAAGGTGCATCCAAGCGGAAATGTTTCGAATCGCTTGCCTTCTACGGGATTGTTCTGATAAAAATGTTTAGAATGGTACACCTTTTGCGTTCCAAGTCCCGCCGCCATTGGAATTGGATTGCGCATTGGATACTCATCTCGATGCACGAACACACAAATACCAAAACAGAAACAGGAAACAATCAGAGCGTTGATTCCAATCTTATTTGGTACTCGAATGGTGTTCCTCTGGGCTGCGGCTGGGCAATCTTGGAATATCTTCCCGCAGGAGAAACAAATTGAAATCATGTTGGGCACCAGGTTGTGGGCTTGTTGGGAGAGGCAGCGGCATGGGTCGGATTCGATAGAGATTCCAAGTTAGCCATTTGATTCCTTCTACGAATATGGTTTTATGAGAGGCGGATTGGTTCGGCATGGTTGCCGGTTGGATGGGGAATTCAAACATCACTCTGTAGAAGTTTGGCAAATGGCATTTGCTACTATAAATATAACTATACTATATAAAGTGTAGATTAGCGAAAGAGCGTATGCGGTCATCTGGGGTAACAGGAAGCAATGGAAAGGTGAGAGAGGGTCGCTTTCAACCAATGTGTGGACATTAGTTGGCAAATGCATATGTCAGGCGTTCTTCACTTAGTTATGACTAATATCGAAAGAAGTTTGTCAGGCACCATCTCAGGCAGAAGTAATTTGCATTATTTTCGAGGGTGAACCTGGAGCTGCTCCCTTCTTTTCTCTTGATAGCGTTGCAGGCTGACGTGGATCAGGACTCAAATCAACACGATCCTTTGATAGCTTTCTGCAGATGCACTTGTCAAGGTGGTCGAAGTTTAGTCACATTTGTATTTGACGAGCAACATGTCTGCTTCTTGCGTGTAGCTCATCCGGGGTTGAATCAAAGGCTTTCATACCTAGGTTAGGTTAGGATAGGTTATGGGAGAAGTGCCCAGTCTAATGACTGAGCGTCCATTGTGTTCCCCTTTGTGTTGGGGTCCATGTTTCAATTTTGGGTTCTATATGGGTGGTCCATCACGAAACCTCCCTGTACTCTTAATAAAGTGGAGTTATGTTCGATATTGGTACTTCTGCAAGGTTACCCAAACAGCTTGTTTCCCATGTGTCGGACTATCGGAGTTTTGGAAATTGGGACACTCACAGAGTAAGAGCTTGATGGTGTCTATCTCTATCGCATCCTGACAGCTCCTGCAGTAGTCTGGGGAGTTGATGCCGAGTCTGCTGGCCATATTGCCTATAGCATAATTTCCCGTTAGTACACCTGTTAAGATGTGAGTATTTTTTTTTTATTCATAACCAGAAGAAACTTGGCTTTATTCTGGTTTATTCTCTGCGGGATATAATGCAGTCGCCTCTGGCGGAGCAGGAGGTGTTGATTAGCTCTCTGATCTTGTGGTCGATTTGTGTAGGGATGTTTATCGATGTGTGGATGCGCTCACTTTCTAAAGCTGATCCCTGTCGAGCCAGTTCGTCTACTTTCTCGTTACCCTCGATGTGGCTATGTCCGGGGACACAGCATATGTTGACCTCGTGGATGACGCCTATTTTGTTTAGGATTCCACGACAGGTGGACATCGCTTTTGAATTGGTGCTAGCATCATGTAAAGCCTTGATAGCTACTTGACTGTCGACGAGAATGGTGATCATAGTTGGGCTCAGTCTCCTAGCATCTATTGTCCTTGTTGCTCTATCAAGGCCGAACATTTCAGCTTGGAATACACTACAGTCGTCCGGGAGTCTGTACGAAACGTTTATATTTAGAGAACTGTACACCCCTGCTCCAGTACCTTTTTCCATCTTAGAACCAACAGTGTAGTTTGTTTTCCCCTTATTGTTTGCTGGGAATAATTTTGGAGTAATCTTTGCCAAAGTCTAAATAGGGTCCGTTTATAGTCCGTTTTCCTTTCGAATCCGTACAGATGAAGTACGGACTCGTGACCATAGAAGCTGAATCTAACTCTCTTAGCCTGAGTGCTGGTTTTGTTCTTTAAGTAATGGTCTAGTGAGGGTAAGTGCAACATAACTTCTAACCCTTTCTAAGGTGTTGACCTCATAGCTCTTATTACTCCTTAGCATGGTAATCTCTGTACCTTTGTGAGGTTTGTGAGATATGTGAACTTTTCAGTTGCTTTCCAGCATACTATCGCTCCGTAGGTATATGTAGGTCTGACGATTTCTCGTCGTTTACTGAATGATCTTTTTCTGGAGAACGAAGCACACATTGTTTTCTTCATTCTCTCTGTTGCCACGAAAGCTTCGAGTCTAGGATTGTACCGAGATACTTAGCTTCTGGGGAGAGCGTCAGAGGAATGCCATTTACTTTGGGGAGATCGGAGTTATCTATTTTCCTCTTTTTCATACCTAATTCCACAGCTAAACTAGAACCCGGTTTAGGTGTTTCCTAGAGAGCAAGACACATAAATAAACATCCATCAAGAGAAACGTCAAATCCAGAAACAAGAATCAATCAAAGAGCACCCAACAGACTGACCTGAATCCTCGGCAAAAAATGACTTCCTGGTCGAATGGCCTCCCCGACCCCTGTGTGCCAACTATAATTCCACATGTCCACCAAGAAATCCTAACAAAATAACAATCTTGACGACCATTTCTTGTGCGCACCTTCGTTTAGATAAACATTTTGGTACCAAACCAGATCGCTTGGCCAATTCAATGCGAATGCTTGGGATTCTTGAATTCTGGGCTCTAAACGCTTCCCTGTGCATATCCATTGTGCACTTGTGCACAAAAACAAGCCATGGCATACTTTTCACTTTGAATGCGCGCCATTCCAGCTCCACCGCGACCAACCACGACCGATCATGGGAAGCATCTGCCATAAAAACTGCTCCAGTAAAAGCGTGTTTCCTTAATGAGATCTTTCTCCCGTCTAGCGCATGTTACAGCATAACAATGCTTGTGTTACGAGTATGTCCACCAGGCACCGAGAGAAAGAACCTGAACAGATATACTAAATAATTAATGTTCCGATTGGACCTGGCTCCGGTGGAATCTTCTTCATCAACCTAGGACTACGAGGAGAAGCGATTTTTTCTCCTGGTGCCGAGCAGCCGGTATAATGACTTAAGATTTTTAATTGAGATTACCCTTAATTGGTTTAGTGGTAAATGGCTAGGAGATGGTGGCTCTGACTGCATGTACACTAGATCAGCTCCAACTCTCGAGGAAGAGGAGTGCAAAAAATGGGAACATCGCGTTTCGTGATGATCACAATCGAATAAGGTGCTGAACAAGCTATGCAACATGAATTCTACTTAACGCTTCATTTAATATCTGATTCCTTGATGGGAGGGTTCATCGGTAACCGGTGGTGGGGCAGGAGTGGGAGTACCTAGCGCTAGAGGCGAAGATTCTATTGTTTTAAAATTCTTTCGCACGTTTTACATGGCACGGTGTTTGCATGTGAGATAGAATGTGTCGCAATGTCGCAGTGTTAGGTGTTAATATAAATCAGAGATGGATGCTTTCCTAGCCGGTGGATCTATGTAATTGAGGGTTAAGGTTTGGTGACGGTAGAGCGATTGGGGTTATTGACGTTGGGAATGACATTAGAGGTTAATGGGAAGGGTTTAATGTAGTGTGGCTACAAATCCACTCATCAACCTGACGCTTTGGAGAAGATCTAACCGCTAACCAAATCGATCACATCCTATTCGATGGGAGGCATACTGATGTGCAAACATTCAGAAAGGCAAACGTCGCCTCTGCCCACTCTCTTATTATAGTCATATTAAGAACTCGACTATCTATCGAGAACATCCTGCGAACCACCCAGAAAAAGGAATTCAACTTGAGAAGCGACTTGAGCAGCCAGCTTCTAAAGAGTGCGATTAAGACAAAGACTCTTAGACGTGCATTCATTACCTAAAAGTCTGTGAAATCAACGAAATCATCAGACCGGTAGACAACCGTAGGATATCAGCCAGAAATTTTGTGCCTGAAGATCTGAAAACAGCGTGTCCCAGGTAGAGACTATCGGCGGATCGAGTGGCTCTTAAGAAGGTAGTTACAAAAAATTCGGATATACGGAGTACTAGGCTGACAGCACTGGACAAGAAAAGTAGCACTGATATATTGGGAAGTGTTCAGGTGTTTTAGGAACAATTTTTACCACTGCCTGGAGACAAACTTCATTTGCATCTAAATCAGCATGCTCTAGGATCCAGTGCAGGATCCTACACGACAACAATACTATGTATGTATGTATTTCGTAGTAAAACGGACATATAATCCCTCCCATTGACTTTAACGTCAAATACAAGACCAGTATTCCTAGCAGAAGCGATTGGGAATCTGGTGGGGTCTTGAATGAATCTGCAATAGAAATACCACATGCACAGATGGATGAATTCAGCATATGGTACTGGAGCAGGAGTCTTCTTCCGTGCATCCAATGCCAAGAATACCAGACGACTGATAGATCATTGTACTCAATTTCAGGTAAAAATTAGAGCAGTTCGAGAAGCTGCGATTTGGATTTCTTTAAACGCTGTAGAGGGTAGCGCTCTTGTACATACACAGAAAGTCAGGCAACGATAAAAGCCTTGGAATCACATATAATACGATTTAATTGGTATTATAATGCCTGAGGTTTCTAAATGAGCTCGCTGACAATTGCGAAGTTTCCCTATACTGGGTTCCAAAAACCAGGGACCTTCCGAGCGGAAGGCCTAAGTAGCAAAGGAAGTAACAGATGGGAACTTTTTTGTAAATAGTGAGGAACCGCCTGCTCCTATAGAATTGGTTAAGCTTCGTCTTCAAACTAAAGCTAGAAGAATGGCAAATAGCAGGTGAAGTAGTACTAACACTTGTCTTTCGTCTTAGCAGGCCTGGCCTAACCTGGGTTTTGAAAACAAAGAAAACCTTTCGTAAATCAATAGAGAATGCCTTCGCTCTGTAGTCGGATAAATAGGATAGGAGGGCATGTTATAAGAATAGATGTCAAGTCTAATGCTTGAATTTTGTCGAAGTGGACTGCACAGATTTGATAGCTGCTGTCAACATAGAAGGTGAAAATTTTCCTGACAATTTTGTCATTTTTGATTACTTTTGTGACCTGTCGAATGACGGTTATCTCGGCTTGAAAATCGCTGCAGCCGTCTCCGATTTTGAAGGATTGGTTAACCCCCTTTGGATTCACAGAATATGTCGGCATTCCATTCTGGATCCGTCGATATAGAAAGGTACTTCTTCTTCAGTGCAGGCCATCCCAGTTTTCACTTTTACCGAAGTTTGAAGTTGAAATGATGTAGTCGGTATCTGTACTCTCCTTCGTGGTAGTCCATCGAGTTAGAACGGAGGCGTGACCATAGGTGTTGTCCATAAACCCGTTTCCCTATGCTGTTCTTGGCGCTCTATTGCTACAGTAGATGCTTACTAGAACCAGATTCAGCATAGTATCAAGTGCCGCTGTGGGTGTTGACCTTATCAATCGTGTTATCCCTCAAGGGATTATGAAACCCTTATTATTCACACAACGCGAATGCAGTGGTTCAAAACTTAGGTTATATAAGGTACCAATAGCGCCCGAGGGCGGCGTCCTACTCAAATGCCAAAGGAATCATAATAACACCCACCCGAGTGGAACCGGTTTCTTCATTCTGTCTTTTACGAATGAATCATCTTTATACTCTAGCCCAATATGGTCAAACAGTACCTATTTTGTACCTATACTTATGTTTGTGCAAATGTAAGCTTATTTAAGGGGCCAAAAATTCGCTAGTAAACCCAAACTTAATATGAACATATTCAGGCTAAAAAGTAAGCAAACCTGTATATTCTTTTTGTACGTCTTAAAAAAACTTAGGTATGTGTTTGTGTGCTATGTACATATACATGTATGTCAATATTTGCACGCCAAATCTAATCCCACATCCATTCATCGGTTGGATAAATGAAATACGAAAGTATCTATCGACCTATGGCATAGTCGCATATTACTTGTTTAATTCACAAGAAAAACAAAACAAAAGAGAACGAAATAGGTAAGGCGATACACGAGAAAACCCACAACCGATGAATTTTTTAACAAGTAGCTACTACGCTTCGCGTAATCCATCCAACAGTTTGTTTATAACTGCTCGCCCATGACGCAGTCAGATGCTGAATTGCTGAAACAAGTTGTTTAAGTTCAATACAAGCTGATCTCCACCTCTCATCGTCAAGATTGTGAAGGGGAAAGATATTTTGTCAGCAAAAAGCCAACTGATTCCCTAAAGTATGCAACCAGTTTGCGCTATGGAATTTCATGAATTGAAACAACTTATTGTTGGTATAAGATTGAGGTTCGAACCGGTTTTCGATTAATCGATGTTATCGTTGAGTTGTTAGTGAACTAAAGCAAGGAATTTGTGTTCTCGCAGCTGTTGTGAAAAAAGTGTGCAGTTTCAGATAATGTATCTATTGATAGGAATAATCGCACATTACATGGTGGCATCTTGCGAATTAATGAACCTTGTAAAAATCTGCGGCTGGAAGGTATGAAAAAAAAAAGTAAAGAGTGTGATACAGGGGCGAGTGGATGGTACAGTCTGACCTGCTTCCAAATCCAAAATCATGAAAAAAATCTTTAAAGAAGGCAAACAACTGATGGAACTCACTAACCGCCTGCGAAATATGAAGGGAAATTGATCAAGAACTAAGATCTTTCGAAGGCGAAGAAGTATATGCATTGGGACACAACAACAGAGAAAATTTCTGTCATTATCCGAATCTCTCTGAAAGAATACGAAGGCTATCATGCATCTGCATAACGGGTGCCCTAAGGACAACCCTTACGACTGCCCTAGAGGCAATGCTTCAGCTGCTTCCTGTCGATATCATCGGGAAGCTAATGACAGCCAAAGCGGCACTTAGACTCAGGGAATCCTCCCAACTGGTCAGAACGAGAACGACAACTAGTATCCTGAATGGCAATTTTTTAGATCTACACAATTCTTCCAGAGCAACAGGATGGCTATAGGGGAACTTAACCATGGGTCCACACAGATCTAAGTGAGATGAATTGGATACAAATCATCAGAACCCTAACTTAACCTTTCTATAGATCTTTCTCCCAGTTCTACTCGTACGATTTTGGAGCATAAACCCACATGCATATTGTCTAGGACATTTTAGAAGAATTGCTTTTCCTTTAAGCAGAGAAGAAATGGAACTTGTACCAGTGGATGCTACGTGCCACGCGATATCCGAAAATAAAATATTTTTTTACGGTGGAGGAAGGGACCTTGGTTAGTTGGAGACACCTACACTTGTAAGTTACCACCCAGGTCCACCCCAGACTGCAGCGCCATCATAAGTGAGTTAAGTATTTATTCTCCGTTCTCAGCTGTTTAACTCTAGCCATGCTTATCTTGGAAGACGCATTCTGCGAGTGTTGCTTTCCTTGAACTAAAAGCAAGGCACGAAGCACATAAAACTTACGAAAGCTTACTTCGTTCTTATTGCATCTTCATCGTCGCTACGGCTTCTTCAGCAGTCGTTTCAGAGAACGCCGGATTATTACGATATGTCTCCTGTGGTGTAAGGAGATTACTGGACTTTTTTTTCGGTCCACTTAGCATTTTGAAGTGTTTTTCCACAATTTCTTGGGCTTAATTTCATCATGCCTCCCACAGCCTCCCATCTGCAAGATCTTTGGCTCACGTTGCATGCCACACACACTTTTCGCATGTGGTCCTCCATCCCCGGATTACAAGTGCAATTGATATCATTATCTGTCCATTGAGCTTCCAATGCAGAGACTCCTTCAAAATCCCATTAGGAATACACATATGCAAATCTCCTTTCCACAAAAGAACAGAGAAAAAGGAAACTCTCTGAAAACCATTTAGAAGCAGTTCTCATAACATCGCAACAGGAGATCTTAATTCCAACGCATGGCCCATGAATCAATGGATTCCAAAGGAGCAGACGGCGACGGAGTAGTCTTTGTATCGGAATTACCCTGCGTCTTCAATAAACTAAAAATATGCAAACTAAGGAAGGTCCAGCTTAGATTGCTTCCTGTCCACAGATGTATCTTAAGTGGAGTCTAACCCACATGTGGTCCTGTAGGTAATAATTGAAGTTTTTGCCTGAATAATGTGGCCCGGTAAGTGGTTGGAGGTTGGATGACCCAAGGAGCACTGAACACAGCAAATGTGGCAAAATGCAATCCAGATGATACTTCCAAGTGCAATGATCTTCATATTTCATAAGGAAGAGGTAAGTACATAGGAAGAGACGGTTGCTGGACGCAAGCAAATGGAAACTGCTGCGTTAGCAATTGATGATGGTGATTGAATTGGAGTCGAGTGGTTTGAGTTTTGTAAGTGGTTGTCCATTTTTCCCTTTCCATTTCTATTCATCGAATTAATCGACGGAAGAATTTGTTCATTTAAGTAGGACCACTGAAAGTTCTTTTAAGCTTAAAGAGCGACTTCAGAATGAAATTGGTTGTAAAGGTGGTAAGCTAAAGGTTTTTTCATTCTAAGTTCGAGTTCGTGGCGTTACATAAGAGTGGTCTATGATCCTCAGACTCGAAATTCTTACAGAAGCTGAAATTATAAGATTGGTCGACGACACATCCTGAGATATTTCTTGTCTGGCAGCCGCCAAATTCCTGGAAGATGTTGAATATATCTGCAACGAATCTTTTCAAACAGTCAGACTTTGCTGCCGTCCTAAAGCCTGAGAGTAACGGAAAATTGACTGAATTTCTGCTGATTATCAGGAGAAGGAAAATTAATTTGGTGACAGCCAGAGTAGACGACCAAAACATCGTAATCGTGATCTTACGACAAGTAAGCCTGAGAAAATGCAGCGCTATTTAGGATAAAGATGAGCATCAGCGGCTGGGAACCTAGAAGAATGTTCTTCCTTCAGGAAATGTTGCAAATTATTTCTCAATATGCTGCCGTATCATTACAGGAAATAACTCTGAAATCCAGATATAAAGACATGGGCGACAGAACTGCGCTCTGTAAGCATCCTGTTTTGCTGCATAGGCCTGGCTGTACCATCAAATCAACGTTTTAGTTATCGCACTCAACTTCCAGCCACTGTTTCCACTGGTTTACGGCATTTCGTGCTCGCAAAATAGAACTGAAGCATATCCGATTGGCAAAGATTTTGCCAGTCTATGACTAGGATGAGATGGCTGGACCAAGTCCGAAATCTCACCCCTACCCGTCTGGGGGATAGCCCCTAATGAGTTAGGGTCGATGGCGAAAGATCGTGGATAAGCGACCCTCATAATGGATAAGCAGGCCATTGGAAGATGATGATGATGATGGTGATGACCATTGAAGCCGTTCGAAGCTTAATTTCCTCGTATTGCTTGGTCGGCTAAGCGTTCGTCCCGCCCGTCTTATCACGATGGCCTGGTCGCCTGAAAGACAAATATTTGCAGAAACCAAGATCAAATCCATTAAAACTTGAACCATGAACATGAGGAAGGTGTCTTTAGTGGCTTAGAATCCAATACTGGTGCTCCGAGTTAGATTCGTACATTTTGTGGTCAAAAATTGAATCCGCCATGAACGAAAATGGGACCGAACATTTAAGTAAACATTCCCGCTCGACACGACCACGGATGTTCTCCTCCACCTTCAACGGAGTCTATGTTTCAGAGGAAGACCTGGCCCGGTTACAACAAGCAGAAAACCAACGAGCTACTAAGCAGTTCAAGACAAGAAATTGCGAGAATCATAGCCGCTAGTACGGGCCACTGGCCAATGGGAGACAATGCAGCCAAGCTAGGTATTGCCCACAACATTTTCTGCCGCTGTTGCAAGGAGAACAGCGAAAAAGAATCTCTGCATCATTTCCTGTGCAAGTGTCCGGCCCTAGCGAGGATCAGACAGCGCACTCTGGGCAAACCCTTCTTCGACGACCTCAAAGATATTTTCAGGAAAAAGATTGGTGAACTAAAGCTGTTCCTTAACTTCTTGGATAGACAACGATATCTATATCAACCTTTAACCCCCACAAACAACCAGGTCAAATGATTTGCGGTATCAAAACGGCGCATCCAGCACTAATTGGATTCTTAGAACCGCCAACTCTACCTACCTACCGATGTTTCAGCACCAGAAAGTGAGCCTAGGATAATTTATGACGATGCAAGATGCTTTTGTCAGTGTTTGCAGTGCCAAGATAGACAAAGTTGATTACTATTATGAAGTTTTACAGTGGACACTGTGACGATTCGCTGATGTTGAGTTTTGCCCTCGTTCGTAGGTTAACCCATTTTGACTTTTTTTGCCCTTATACTTCCGGCCGCTAAGTTGTGCCGATCTGGTATTGAGTAGGACCCCTTTTATAAAATATCAAGCTTTGGAATCACTACTAATGCTATGCGATTGTAGTAGCCGGTAAATCTCTGGAAAGGGTTGAGCACACTTACAAGGAAATCATTTAGACTTTCGCAATCGACGGACAGTCTATGTAAGCGACTACATCTAAATTGGACGTCAGATCTGTACGTAGAAGTGTTGGATGCTTGACATTGAGACTAACCTTAAGGGACATTTAGAACAATTCTGTGACAAGACCGGCAGACTAAAAGAAGCACCTGATCGCAAAGGAACTCCCACGAAGTATTGCAGAGGTCCAGGAATGGAGAATACCAAGATAGAAACTCAGAGCTAAGCAGGAACTATGTATATACATGGAACCAAGGAAAGAAAGCGAATTTGAAGTGGGTCTTAAGAGCGCTTTTAATAGATCTCCACTTTCCGAGAGAACATAGAATCTAAATTCACATCTTTAGGAGTTTCTTCAACATCGAATGACCCAGAACCTTAACATGTCTAAAAAGACATCATGAAGGCTACGAAGTCTCAAGATTTCTCATTCGTTATGTCTTCAGTCTTTTCGCTAAAGACTTGGCTGATGTGGTTTGCATGAGCCATCCTGATCCATGATTTTCCCTGCACTGAAATATTGTCCAAGTGCATAATGTGCAGGCTTTCAAATCAAAGTCGATCGTGGTGGTTTAGTTATCAGTTGAGCATGTCCATTTTCGAAGGCTTCAAGCATTTGTCTCTCTCTTTTTTCTATGATTTATTTACCCTGTTAACCCAAACAACCCTCAATTTCATGCATTGGCCTTATTCCTGACCTCCTTACTCCTTCGCAGTTGTTACCTTACACTTTACAAGACCCTGAAGCCATTGTGTGATGTGTTGCGAATTCGAAATACAAGTACAGCCAGTCATTTTTTTTATGCCCGAAGGGTGTTGAATTCGCGCGACTGCTGTTCATCACCAGGCTCCCTCAAAACCTCTGTAGATGTTGGTTGCAGTCATTTTCGTCAAGTAACATCCCATCCAGAGGTTGAACGAACAAAAAGAATTCTTAATAAATACCACCTGAGGCTTCAGAAGTACTTCAAGTTCAAAAGAAATTGCTGATTCACTGATTCACCCTCAGAAATACTCTCTCGCTGCGCCAAGCCCAAATTAAAGGCCCAGTTCGCAGTTCGGTCGCCACCGAGCCCATTCAAAAGCGGCATTAAATTCTTATTCTTCTCCTTCACAAAGGAACTCGAATGCCGCCCAACTGCCCAGCACAATAGGTTGGTTGGATGGTCGGCCAGCCGACGATATTTGCGATACTCAATGCTTAATCCCCCAGATCTCTATTGTTGGACCTTAATTGCGACTTTATTGTTGGACTTTGAGCCGGTGCGCGTAAGGGGCAACACAGGAATCCTGACAGGCGGTAAATTGAACTCGTATTTCTTAGAAGAATATCTCCTCACTCCGGTCGATGGCAAAGAGGGCAACTCCTATGCTCGGTCCCATTTTAATTGCCCCTATTACTCCGTTTACTATCGACACACAGTGCAGCAGCAGCAGCAGCGTTCCTGACTCCTGGCGTCACTTTGACCTTAGCGAATGCAAATTCTCATTATAAATTCGCTACCGGCCATAGCCGCCATGATGACCACCTGACAATCGTTACATTTTCATTCTCTCGTTGTCGTTCAGTGGTAACCTAAAAGAAAACATGAAACACGACAACAAGTCATAAAAAAAAGTATCTCCATGAGGTTTGGCGTTTGGCGGGCTGGAGATACTTTTACTTTCCGTTCGGGCGGTTGTAGTACATGTCATGACTGACATTTCAATGGCAAGGGTTTTTTTCCTCATTGCTCCTCAGATTATTGGCTACAACAATTCGAGTGAATTATAAATTATTCATCGCGATCCTTGTCTGGCTGAAGCTTAAAGGGCTAGCGGCGGTCGGTGGTGGCCTCTCGTCGCAAAGGTTTTATTATTGCCCTTCTGATTATGGAGTTAGTAAGTGGATGTTTTTTTTCATCACAACTTAATAGGGTTGCGAGTAATTGAAGATTTCCCTTTTTATAGGAGGCCATGTGGCGGATGAAATTCGACACAGGTTAAGGTAGAGAGAGGTTTCAAGTTCAGTAAGGAAAAATGTAGAGTTAGGCTGGCTATTTAAATCTGTGGACTTCTTTTTTCTCCACTGGTGCTTATCCTATTTTTATATTCCTCTTGGATGAGTGAGTCTTGAACGAAATTTAATCGATTTGACCGGAAGCTAGCTAATCCGATTCTTCGTTAGCAGGTGACTTTGACTTCAAAAAAGGAAGGAACGGTTTTGTTCAGCATCTTAAGAATTGCTTTTGCCTAGAAAAGTGTTTGTTACATTACTTGATACAAGGCATACTATCATATGGGACCAGAATTCCACCCTCAGTGTTGCTAAATGCGTAACTTGACGCCAGCAAAATAAAAATAAAAATTTGCCAAACCTGCTCCTAGGTTCCATGCATTATCTAGGCTCATTGGTAGACCTCTTATGTTCTGTGACAGTATGCTATTTATTGTGAAGAGAAAGTTTCATTGATCAACTTCAAGGAGAAAGTATACTAGCAGCCGTTTACTCTTGCAAAGCACATGATTGTAAATAGGTCACAGTTGAAGCTTACAGTTGAAAATGATGCATTGTCTTCGTTGTAGGAAGTCTTCCGCCTGAGGTCCTATTTCACTTTTCTGTCTTATTCGGAAGAGACCCAGATCTAAGACAACAAGCCTAAGTTGGTTGAAGTCTCATTTCACTTGCTCGTTTGTCTTCCTTTTCTATTACAATTCAGAGTGGATCTTGTCCTCAACGAAGCGGCTTCTCCAGGCAACTCGATTTTTAGCTAGATGCCTTAAGATTTACGTGCTAATTTGGTCAAAGTCCTTTTCCACATGCGTATGCCATCTAAGCCACAGTCTTCCACCACGGGGTGGATAGAAAGATTTTCCGGCTCAGAGCATCGCTGTTTGTCCACTGTTCATGACCCAGCCATTTAAGTCGTTGAATTTTGACTTTTCTGTCTTAGAAGAGACGTTTGTTGTATGAGACCCAGGTGAATCAGGTGCTAGAAAGTTTAAAATACCTGGTGGTATTTGTCACCGAACAGCCCACATAGTTTATCGTTGTCTTCTCCCCTCACTCACTGTCTATGCAAACGAAACCAAATATCACTCAAAGTATTTTTTTTTTTAAACTTCGTCCACCAGTTCAAGGTGAACCACGGTCCCAACCAACAAAACTCTTTAGACAGCACGATACTTAGCCAACTACTTCTAGTTATGTAGATATGATTAGTAGGTTGCAATCACGCTCAACTTGGGCACTCTATCGGAAATGAGTTCTTCCTCCTCTGCAGAGCTTGAATGCATAAAAAATGTATAAATGGCTGGCGCGACAGCTCGGGATAAACCAAGGCCTACCTTCTCGCAAACATTCGTGTTGTGCATATAACATTTTTCGCACGAATGGGACCTACAGTTTATTGCCAACTCCGAACGGCGAATTGAGAAGCTTTTTCATGACAAATTATACTCCCGGAGGCTAGTCATTCCTAGTTATCGGATTTAACATTGATGAAGGGAAAAAATCGTTTCAGATATGACGTTGCTCATGGTGGTGGCGTGAGATGTTATAGTACGCCGCTAACTTCCCTATTCCAAATGATCTGGTATGGTTTACTTTTATCTCGTCACTTTTCATAATTTCCGTCTGCAGCCATATCTTTTGAGGGACGATTGGGCCTAAGTTACGGTTTTCATGATGTTAGCCCCGATTTAAAATCGGTTTCTCCTATGCAATTGTTACAATTTGCCTTATCTCTCTCAAACCTTTCAAGTTTCCTACCCAAAATATACATAAGTATGTACTCACGTCTCTATCTCTGTCTATTCCCCGAATCGAGGAAGTAATGCTAAAATTGGTTTAACTGTACCTTGCTGTCGCATTTGTTCTACGGTCTTCATATTCACAGCAATAGATGCCCTTGGACTAAGCGCGAGCGCTTTGGACCGCCTAATTGTATCTTATTTCGTTTTTCTTTCACGACTATTCTTTTTGCACATTTTTTTTTCAAAACCATGGCAGTATCCCTATCCAATATTACTGTGCCAATATCAGTCTCGACTTTGGCATCAAGGATGCAACCATCAACATACTCGCCGACAGCCAAGCAGCGCTTAAAGCATCATGACAAATTATACTCTCAGAGCTTTGTCATTCCCTGACGAGAGAGAAATCTTCGGTGGACATGGGACATAACTATGGATTAAACCCACGCAGCTCGCACAGTAGTCCAACGCACGAACCACTTAGCCATGGCGACACACTCTCATTATGTTAACCCAAAAGTCGTCAACGGCTGCTTCTATGTATCCTCTAGACTTATCAAAGCGAAATAAAGTGATACTCTGGTGCGTACCAGCACACAAAGCCATCAAAGGTAATGAGACCGCTGATTAATAAGCCAGAAGGAAATCGTCTGAAAGAAACATACATAGATATCGAACCCTTCTGCGGTTTCGGTTAGAAGACATTATCTGTGAATCTCCCCGTAGTCATCCAGCCTATCCCAGCCAGTTCTCTTGTTCCATCTACTACACACTAAAGCACTGTTTCATGCGTAAGTTTGAATTCAGAAAGAATTCATTTTTCTAGATACCTAGTAAAAGGACTCATGTCTCCAACACCGCCCTTCTATTGCTTTCCCGCTTCCTTTCATTCCATTATGAAGTTCTTAAGTGTGAAATTCTAAACTGCATTCTGGATTCAGGTGAGTTTTTGCACATGAAGTTCATAAAGTTAGTCGTAAACCGTTACAAGTAAAACAGTAAACAGCGAGACGAAAAATTCTAGAAAGAAAAACTGTTAACCACAATTAAATCGCTGTTAATTAGATCTCTAGAGTGTAACAGTCTTACGACATGCCTCATCATAGTGGTCCGACACAATTGCAGGTTTGTTACAACTCTAAATGAATTCCACTAATCACGTCCCGCTGTGCAAAGGTGATATAAATTGCCAAGCTTTTATCCCAGATGATTCCCTTTGGTCAACGATAGAAACGTCAACTGCATTTCCGCATACATTTGGTACCTCATAGCCAACGCAGAGGTCTGGCTTGGACTCCAGCTTGGTATGTAGTTTCACAGCCATCTGGTCATCTTGAGTACCACACGAAGAGATACCTGAAGGAACAGCAACACCAACAGCATCCTCATATTGCAGTAATAAACGTCAAAACCATTTGTTTGCTGTAGACGACTGGGTTGACCAACGCTTTTGCCCGCTAATGATAAAATTAATTAAATTCGCTGGCCGCGACTTCATTAGAGTGTTAGAGTACATAATTGGTTGCCGACGGCAGGTAGAGGAAAGTTACTTGCACCGACTGGCTGCGTGGCGGTGAGATGACTAAAAAGACGCAGGCTTCAGTGGAAGTACCACAATTCACACGTAGAGCGCCGTCAATCTGTCTGCCCCAACTGACAGCAATTAAGATGCGATGGTAGGACTAGTGAGGCTGGGTGTGAAGCTAATGGACATGGGATTAAGAATTGTGATGGGCATTGCTTTCGTATGTTGTTGTTGTTGTTTTTTGTGCGGATTAGGGATTTAGTATTTGAAGCCTGAGGTTTGTCCTGGTTGGTTGGTTTGAAGTGACTGTCTTGGGGGACTAGCTTAAGGTGTTATATCACGACGACTTGTGACCTGTATGTATATAGATAGATCTATAGGGTCATTTTTGATCTGAGTCTTCACTTGATTCTGTTGCAGGTATAGGAGGTCCTTTTTCCCGATTTTATCACTGGTCTTCAGTTCTACTTGTCCCCCAGTAGACTTCTGTTCTAGTCGTCCTTATGGATTGTTTTATCGCCGATAGATTCATTTCTGTCACAATGCGCGAATATACCGAAAATGCCCATCTGAAGGACATTCGTTAGGTGATACGTTGAATGGAACCTCCAAACAAGTGCTGTCGAACTGCGTTTTCATTTAAAAGACACTTAGCCATCCTTCTCGGTAAACATGTTAATCCCACATTTCAAGTCCATTACAGCTTCCATAAAGCAACATTTCTATTCACTCCGAGATTTCAGTAAGCAGATTCTTTCAATCTCATCCCAACCAACCAACATCATCAACATCGAACAGCCACTTACTCAGTTGGAAATGAAAAAAATCAAATAACTTCCTTGCCGCACACGACAACCTACGCATATCTACTTGTACCTCTCCACCAAAGTGGAGCCTCGAAAACTCAATTTATACTCAAATCCTTTTAAGGTATCAAGTAGAACCTTTCTAATGTTCGGTTAACGATGCCCGTCGCGTTGTTCTTGCTGTGCCAATTGATAAGCACTGATTGCCTGCCATTTAAACCAGTAGACTCCAACTGTACTTATTCTGTCCGGCAAACGCTGTGTGTTTGTTTGGGCCCAAGTTATCTAAATCAGTTCCCTGACTAATGCATTGCGATTAGGATCCACAAATGATAGCGGTACAGAAGAAGTACACGCACAATACCGTTCGACAGATTCCTTTTTGGTCCACGAAGGAGTCCGTTTCGTTCGCAACTTAACAGTGAACGTGATTGGAGTCGACTGGGATATGGGAAAGATAGCGCACTGATGATGCGGAGAGTTTAAGCCATTCTCATGGGTAAGTAGACGAGATTGGAACTTAAAGTGAAGAGGTGCATTGTGAACGAAGGTAGTTAGGAGAGAAAGCAGAGCGTACTTCTTTGGGCATTTTAACAAATTGTTTGGTTAAGTGATGTGTGGATAAAGATCGAACCAAATAAAGGAATGGGGTCTGCGTCTGCGTCTGATTGAAGGCAGGAGCAATTTGGTTCCTTACTGCTTTGATATTTCAATTAGGGTCATTGTGGTGGAGAGGATTTTAAACGATTTGCTTATGAAAAGATGTAGGGTCATGGATTGTTGCAGGTAACGTCAGGGTGAAATTTGAGATGAGAATGGAAAATGTTTTCTGCTGCCATGTGGGTGCCATTTGTTTGAACTTGCATTGACCAATCCTTATTCATATAGAACATGGAAAAACAGAGAAGTGAAGATCGGCGGACGCCATTATAGGTATTGACTCTGGTGATTGCCTTGGCTGACGATCCACCTTTTTGAAACGAACTATAATAACCCTTAGTCCAGATATGATGTACAGAGTTTTATCATTGTTAATCGTTGATTTCAGGGCCATTGGTACTCATGCGGACCGCTGTCTTTCTCTTTCAAGGTTCCCGGGGAAAAATTCTTGAAATGGGCACAATGGACATTATTGCTGGTCTACGTCACAAGGCAACTATTTATCTAACCTAATCTAACTCTACTTTCTCAATCTTTTCATTTACAAGGCAAATGAGGACTTATCTAATCATCCTACCGCTAATCAAATTGAAAATTTTTCGATCGATGGAATGCATTCACGAACGTTTCGGAGTCAAAATATCGACACGGACTAATATTCTTACGTAGCAAACGACGAATGACGATTAGAGAACTTGAAGTGCTCAGCTCAGGGCAGCTAGCTAATGGTAGAGCTGGCTGCAGATGCTTTTCGGTTGAGGCCCAGGTCTACCCCGGACTGTAGTGCTATTTTACTCAGGAAGTAAGATTTCCGGTTTGCCCGAGAAGCAAGCCAATTTTTTGAGACATCTACTTGGTTCGGTCGAATCGAGCAAATCGGACAGTAATGCTACAAATGGTTCTCTGAACGCCTGCGACTGGATTAATGTTTGGATTGTGTTTAAGACCACACCCGTTTGAAGAAGTAGCCGAGATGAAAGCAAACCAACTAAACACAAAGCTCCAACCACCTTCAGAAAATGTTCCCCAAAAATGTTGAGAAAATTGATATTTCAACAAATATTCATGAAATGCAACAAAAACATGTGATTCACTTAACAAAATTCCTTAAAACTCAACTCTGTGCATTGCCGTGGTTATTAATTATTTTCCAAGTCCACTTCACACGCAAAAAAAGTTGCATTCGCGAACGCGCACCGAGAAAAAAAAACGCTCTACACCTGATCCAGCAACACAAAAATTTACAAAAATGGCTGCCGAAACCCATTATCTTAGATCTTAGAAACCAAATTTGTTTAAAACACTGCACTTCACATTGGTTCGATCATTTTTTTTCAAATCACACTGCTGGACAAAGAAGAAGAAAAATAAAAGGAAAACAAATACAAAGGAACCCAAACGAACAGACGAAATTTGCAAACTTTTTCCTCCTGACGAATTTTTCAATTTATTGCATTAAACGTTCCACTGCAACTGACCCGGCTACTTACAACTTCAAACGTGTAGAAGTAGGCCAGCTGCCACAAAGAACGAGTGAGAAAGGTCAAGGTTGGAGAGTTATTTTCTCCAACATGATCTACCTTCCCTCTTCATCTCACACTAAATTGCGGAAGAGCTTTCGGTTCTGTAATGTCATTGCCATCAATTGTTTAAGAATCAAATATTTTTTTACGATGTCGGTTTAAACGAAAATTGGATTTAAGAATATTTTTACAGTTTTTCATGAAATATGACAAGAATTTGGTGCATTTATTGAAATAACATATAGCAGCAAGTCTAGGAATGTATTTCGAGCGATATTTTAAAGAAATGCGCAAACAGATAGGTGAACAGCTAAAAAGTGCAGTCGGTTGCTATATCAACTGACTGCATTTTTTTGGCGTGTTTTGTGTCACACGAGTTCAAATGAAGTGTGAGTTTCTCTTTCGGGTTTTTAGTGAAGAAATTGAATTGGTTGTGTCGCACAACACCCTTGAAATGGAGGATCGAGGATATGTAGAGATGTTTTTGCAAGAAAGGGATCCAGAATTTTTTTTCTGTAAGGATGACAAGGAGAAACATCCATCATCGAGACTTCGAAAATTATTCGTAGGAAGAATATTAACGGAACGATAATTACTTCCTTCATCGACAGCCCAACAGCCGTTTAGGCTCTGGTGTCCGCGATGATTAGATCGAGGCTTGGAGGAATCTGTAAAAAGGGTTTTGATGGGGTAACTGACTCTATCCTTTGCAGAGATTCCAACAAGGTCGTCAAAAAGTATATTGAAGACGAGGCCATCATACACGTTGGATCCATCTAGACACATGTTCAACAGCTTGGAATATATGGACGGGTTGTAATAAGAAGAAATTTCCGTCTCTAGTCAAAGTTAGTCAGCGTAAAGCAAGGATAGTCTGCGCCATTGGTATTCATGCGGAATGCTAAATGCCACGAAATCCATCGCAACAATTACTACAAAAGTTACTCACACGATGAAGAACTTCAATCTCTCCGTCATCTGCTGTGTCCTGTGTCCTACCGTCGCTGGCAAACGAATGGGGAATCTTGGCAGTTTCTTCTTCTTGGAACTGGAGGACTTGTGTAAAATCGAGCTGAAGGACCTTTTGCGATTCATGCGTTTATCTAGGTGGTTTTAAATCAGCGGGTCCCCTTGCCGGAGTAGAATTAGAAGATGGGTACAATGTACCCTATTGCTGCTCTAGGCGAACGAATTTACCCACCCTAACCTAATGCGGGCATCGTGCTATGTACCGACGATGATGAAAGACGAGTGTGTCCAGCATAAGCCCGAAAGCCTCCAGGACAAGTGATGAACATATTTGTTTCTTCGGAACATTTTAAATGTCAGATTTACCGTTAATTGCACCATTAAATCTCTCCTCTTTCCACATCAACCTGTCATAGATCAAGTTTAAATTCCTTAGACATAGAATTGATTAATCTGTAGACGACATTACTAACACCACAGGTTGCCATTCTTAGCAGGTGTTACCAGCTGACTTTGTTCGTTCCAGACTAATTAATCAAGAAAATAACTCAAGTTTTGCTCTGTAATTGAAACGATGCGCTAAGAACGAACCGGTTAGTCGGAAACTTGGACATGATCCACCAGGAAGTCGATGGTAATAAGAATTTGATTCGCCTATAAACAGACGCAACGCTGCATCTTATCAAGTGAGGCATGTGCCAATGACTGGCAGTAAATTAATTTACTTTAATGCAGACAAGATGATGAAGGAAGTTTTGGTGGTCGATCTCAAATGTAACCCAGAACTTGATTCTCACCAACAATTTAAAACAAACAACTGCTTGCTGGTAATGAAGTCACCTTGTATGGACACATAGCAATGTCGAGAGCACATGTACTATAATCAAAATATTTAAACACGTAATTAAATGATTGTGATTAATTGCGGCAGTTAAACTGCAATAAATATGCAATTCACTGTCAATGCGCAGACAACAATATCGCTGATTTTATTCATGTTAACAAATGCAGACCCATGTGGCTAGGAACCGATTCCAGAGTAGGAGCCAGACAACTATCGTGAATATTAAGTTCATTACGAACAGTTTGCCTTGAATGTGTCAAGAAATTCTCCTTTACACCTATGCCAGTGTTATGGTAATTAATAACTGTAGCCAAATTGAATAAACAAAAGTTATAAGCAATTGGCGGTTGGGGAACTAACACCTACTACTGTCGTAGTCCGATTTTATAAGCAGTTTGGCATTTTGAGTTGGAGTCGTCCATCTGTCGTCTGTCAGTCATAGATTGATAGCTGTTGACAGAGCCATTCCATCTGAGGATACGGATATGGAGTTGACAAATAATGGATCACTTGGGGTGGGGAGTCAATGCTTAAATAGATGATACTCTTGTTCGCATAGGACCAATGTTTTGGGTACTTTGGGTAGAAAACGTGACTTATAAGGGATACATGGTCTTTCCTTAAATAGTTGAGGAATTTCAGTTGTCCAGGAGCAAACATTTTGAAGATAATTGAAGCAACATTCTAGTGTTATGTTAGCCCTATCGTGCCATATGTGCAGTGAGCCAGGGCACAGCCAGAAGTTGGTTAAGGTCTTGGCAGTGCAACTGAAGACGACCCTAAGACAATGCGTCAGATAACGAACGCTGATCTTCGAATGGAGAAACATCTAAGGACTAAGAGTAAAATGTAAATGCAGTATTGAGCAGCCTGCTACCTCCAGTTATCCTGACCAAACGCTTTGAAATCTGCGACAGCTAAGTCGTTCAAACGAAAGTTCGGTCATGATTGTGGTTCCGAACCTGGCGGCTGTAACTCGAAAATCCTCTTGGCTGTAGAATGATTGTTCATTCTCTCGATGTTTTCAAGCCAATGTAGTGGACGCTTTATAGACTACATTCACGTCTTGATGTAGCTCATAGATTTTGCGGTTGACTAAGAATCACAAAGGAATGGTGCCGGACAGCAGGACTCACACTCAATCCACACTATGGTGCCCTAGGAGCGCATGCATATACGAAGTAATGCTGGATAGCACAAGAGGTAAACCACAGCAAGCAAGTCAAATATCTACACTAGACAACAAGCTGCTATAAAACAAACACTTGGAAACCACTGCCTCCAAGGGCGCACATAATGATTTGTAGAAACCTATTACAGATAACTTGTGTCTGTAAATCGAAGACATTACTATGGATGCAGATCATAATGGTACGACCCGTAATTATATATGGAGCAATAGCTTGGGTCTAAAGGACCAGACTAGTTACAGCCAGGACACGGCAGAGCAAAATTCAGTAACCGGGCGGCGTGGCTATGACCAGTGCAATGCGCAAATGTCCTACGGTTGCAGTGAAAGTGATCCTGGGACTACCCCCACTAGCAAAAGAAGCCCCATTCCGAGTCAGCAAAGAAGGAATAGGGAGAGGAAAATGTATTACGGAAAGCGAAGGCCTGACTCTTTAAGAAACAATTTCCTTCTTCAATCTACGTAGGTAGGATATGGTTACAAAGGAAGTTCGATTCTAAAACGAGCAGCAACAGAGAATGGAGCTATCAATCCGACGGGTATTTGATTGAAACAAACTGCATCAAGTGGAATACTGACTATTCGAGAACAGCCACGGGAATTGGGATACGAGTATACGGGCTGAAAACAAGTCACTCGGAGTCCTTAGGGGCCTTTAAATTGAAAGATGGGCACAATTCATCCTGAGCAGTAAGTGCCGTGGAAAAATGATCTCGATACTCTCAGACAGCCAGGCAGCCATCAATGCACTAAGCTCTCATGAAATAAAACGAATGATGATATCGGACAGCCTTGAGAAAATCAATAAACTGGGACAAAGTAATAAAGTTACCCTCCACTCGGTACAAGACCACGCTGGTATAGAGAGTAACGAGAAAGCAGATGAACCAGCAAGGAAAGAGTCAGGAAAATTACCCATAGGACCAGAACCCTTGTGTTGGCTAGAAGCCCACAACTTAAAAGAAAAAGCTAAGAGATAAGAAAGAGCTAGAAAGAACACAGTTATGGACTGAGCTCCCTGGTCTTCGGCAGGCTAAGAAACTCTTTGGGAACTGCAACTGAAAGAGAAACACCACCTGCATCAACACGACCAAGAAGAAGCTACTTATACTCACAGGAATCCTAACGGGCCACTGTAGTCTAAATAAGCATATGAGCAGACTAGTACTAGAAGACAATGGGAACAGCAGATCTGGCGATGAAGAAATCTCAATGAACCTTTTTTAAGTACAGTGCGGCACTTACTCACATCAGAACGACTCACATAGGGACATATCTACTATCTGACGAAGATCTTTCCTCGCTTAAGTTCACTTAAGAAACTTTTGTCAGAGTCATTGGATTGAAGGATAAGCTCTAACTCAAGCATATATTGACCAGAGCACAAAATGTAGATCTATCCTGGTCGCAGTTCTATCTGCACCCCTCGCTTACAATCTGCAATCGACAATCTTCCTTTTCATTCTCCACACAACTGATTATGTCTTAATTTTTTCAGGTTAAACTCGTTTCGCTAGTACTTTAATTGGGGTAGCAGCTAGATAGATTGAATGAAGATTCCAGCAGTCTCTACAAATAAAAAAAATCGACTGAGGAGCCAGTCCTATACTTCCCACTATTATTTCTTCTTTTTTTTGCGTTAAATAGTTGAATAATCAATTTAATGACAAAGAAAACATTTCTTCAATTTCCTCAGCAATTATTCCACAAAGAGTTGTTGCGCGAACTCGATAAAAAACATTTCTTCACTTTCCTCAGCATACGCTAGACCGATTATGCTTAAAATTTTATCAGCTCTAATTTTGACACTGATAAAGAAAACAAAGAAAACTGCATGATCGAGCGTTGTTTCGTTCTCAAGATATCGAAGCCGAAAAATATGATCACACAAACACGCACACACAGCAGACATAATTTCGAAAATGGGTGCAACCCATTTCTAGTGTATAGTAATGTCAACCCCTTTTCATGTCTCGAAATATTTAGTTCGGACCGATTGCAATACTTCCCCTACCTCGGACTTTTCTGACTTTTTAACAGGATGCTGTGTACGACAGCCCTAACAAAATAAGTGAAAGAAATATGGAGGTGTTATGGTTGGTTAAAAGTAAATCTCCCTGTGTGTGACCAGTTTAGCTTTTCGTATGGGTTAATTTAATTTTCTCAGCACCTCAAAAAGTGCTAAGATAAATCGCACGTTGCGTCTCGGTTTTTGCAAATAGCAAAATCCTCGAAATTAATGATTTCCAAATCCGCCCTCCAAACGTGCTGTCGGCATACCCGAAGCGATTACCCCACGCACACACAAATCCACAACTACTTGCGTTAAGAAAAATTGATTTAAATCAGTTGGCAATTAATTTGCTTGATTGGCAAATAAAATAATTTACTGCGGCGGCAAAGAGCATATCTATTGCGCAGGAGCCGCACATTGTATGTTGAAACTACCTACCCGACTGCGTAACACCAATATCCGGTTTCTGCGTAAAGGCGCTCACGTAACGAGAACTTTCTCAATTTGTCATTTCGACTAATGGCCGCTTTTGTGTGAATGCCATTATTAAGCAAACATTTTGCATGGCATTCCTACTGCAACCGGGCCACCAAGTGGATGAGCAAGTCACTTTGTTTTTGCAGGTGGAGAAATACTTGTAGCAAGAGACACCTTGCCATGCCACTTCGGCAAGTCACGAACTTGTGGACACAATTAACTTTTTTTTTCCCTAGGATTACGTCTGCCCGCTATGAAACTAAAAGTCGTCATTGACGTAACGTGACAAGTGGCAGTAAAAGTATTTATTGCCTTTTATTATCATAATGTGACAAAAGTGGGTGTTCATGGAGTCGTTTTGATTTGTTAGTTCCTCGGTTCATTGCTGCTGACGACCTTATGAAACCGGAAAAATTGAGGATTTTTATGGGGTTCTTGCAACGGCTAGCTGGTGGTAAGCTAGAGGATTAGAGATTCGAACGATGGTTTGTAAGGAAAACCATCTTCAGAGATAGGAGGGGAAACAAGGTTCTCTACTTAATTCGTCAATCAACTCTTTTGTTTTACAGTCACGGGTTAAATTAATTTGACTTGATGATAGTTCGGGACCGGAAGGTAATAAAATATGAATACGTCATGGTGGGAGATTTTACGACAGACACATGCCCATCTTCTAGTTTTAATGCGAAGGGACCTCATATTTTATAGCCAAAATCGAATTTTCAACATTCATCTAAGAGCTGTGGGTGCGAAACGAACGCATTTGTGGTTTTGGAGGTACACGTGCGGACATGGTACTCCGTGAAGACCTCGAACTTGTCTGGTTGTGTCGAATTCTTGTGTAAAGCTGCATCTATACGCTTTAAATCGAAGGAAAAATGGAAAACATCCGTCATTGCGCCAACTTACATACTTCGACTATGATTCGGTAATGCCTTCACCACAGAAGATTTTTTCCAAACTGATACTCGGGAGACGGGACTAGTCATGCTCGTATGTTGCGGTGCTAATGATTAAAATACGTTTTGTGGCACCAATGTTCAACCTATGCATGATGAAACCTTCTCTGTAGTTTATACTACCATCTAGCATGGCATTACCATTGTCGACTATCTGCCAACTTTTGTTACGGCACCCAAGCGTACGCAAGTGGAAGGGAACCTTACCCAACTTGACCTGCGAAACTGGCTGGAGAGGCTTGTTGGTTGAGGAGGCCCAGGCCCACCCCGGACTGTAGCGCCACCTTAAGAAGAAAGAGGATGGAGGTAATTGGCCTGACTGTATCGAACCAGTACTTTCTTATGTTTGTTTTCTCTTTTTCGGTCTCGACGCACTGTTCTTCCAGATCTTAGACAGCATACCGAACGCAGTCGATACTCTCATCGGCTAAGAAAGTACGCACTTTCCCGATTTATTGTCCAGCTATGCATAGGCGAGAAGATGAGTTTTAGATTCTTGTTACCTTGAGATTGTGGGTTATTTTCAGCCCCACAGGGCTAGCCCCTACCACAGGATTAATGGAAATGTTGGTCTGGATTCACCCAACCGTGGGGATTCTAATTGTCATGGTTCACTCGAAAACATGGATAAAACTCCAAACTACGTACCGAAGTCCGCTTTCACTAAATCCGCATAGAAATCAGCTCTGGGCCCAAATCGTCATGTTCGCCTATCTTGTCATGTAAAAACGTGACGATTTGGTTCCAGAATATTCGTTTTGTCATGATACGATCGCGGAAGAGACGATTTTGACCCTGATTTGATGTCGGTAGCAATTGTTGTTTTCCGCCGACTTCTTGGATGGAGGTGATGTGTGCTTCGTAGCAGTCTTAGGTCTCTGCTGGGCAGGGACTTTTAATGGACTTAACAGTGCACAAAGACAATATCGTAAGACCATATGCATTCGAGGATGTTTTTGTCTCGTAATACAAGACTTGTTGGGTTTATACCTCTTTTCAGCCCTTAATTTAAGGAACTGAGTGTCGACCCAGTAAACTGGCAGAGGTAATCAGCAGACAAGTTGAACTTTACCTCTTCGCATTGGCATTCGGTTCTTAATTATTTAAAGAAAACTTAGCCGTGTAATCCGAGTCATCAGCTACGCGTTTCCTGGTTAAGCCCAGGATAAGATGATTGGACCAAGTCCCAAATCTCACCTCTACTTGTATGGGGATAGCCTCTGATGATTTAGGGTCGATGGCGGAAGATCGCGAAATGTGGAGGGTCGACTTAGGCACTCTAAACCCGCGACCCTCATAGTTGATTAGCAGGTAATTGGAAAATGACGACGACAATGACAAACTTTGCTGAGCGAAATGCTCTAGTCCAAGAAAAAAGTTGAGTTTCTTTCATTCAGTACGTTAAAATGTCTTCTCGTTTATTTATGGGGCTTGATACGCTATTGAAGACCACCGAGCAGAAGGCTAAACCCTTAACTTTGCCAACTCTTAGTTGGGGTATCCTGCGCAAGGACATACAAATGTATGTGTATTGGAAGACTAACAAGCAAACACTTTCCTTGTAAGTCCACCGAAATCACGTCAAGATTGCTAAGGCGTCCCTCTAATTGACCATTACACACCTCGCCATCATAAAAGCCCAAACAGACTTAGGATTCCTCCAGCATTCCGTGTTCGTGTTCATTCGTTCGTTGTTCGTTGCCTCCTAGCCACCCGAGGAATCAGCCAAACAAACAAATTCCCCCATTCCTCAGTCATTCTTCGTTCAATCATTAGCAGCAACACCTGCTATCTTCGGCCCGCAACAATCCTCACGACCCGCACAGCAATGACACCTCACAATCAAATCTCTCATAATTCTGCAACAAGATTTTTCGCTCACTACCAGGTCCAGGTGCTGGTGCTGTTGCTGCTGGTAACCAAAACCACATGGGTTTTCGTACACGCAAAGGCAATTAAAATTACTTAATGGACCTCGACTGAGGCCAAGGGGTACCAACTCTAGACATGAATAGCAATACCTCGGTGAGACTTCAGCCCTCTGCCTCATCAATTGGCGAAACTTAATGAAAGGAAGAAGAAGACCATCCACCTCGCACATCTCTGGGCTCAGCTAGAGATTCTGGGAAATTTTAACGAGCTACAACAATCCGAACTTCTGTTCCCAGCGTGTCGGCACAATATCCAAACATCTCGAACATTTGCCTTGCAATCCGATTGTGTGTATGTGTGCTATTCCTAGAATTTCCCGCTGCTACCATGTGCGGATGTAAAGGCGGCTTCGATTGCTCTAGCTTCTGTGCCACAACACATAAATCAACACTTTGCCAATGCGATCCCTCAGTGTAGATTGGGGAGCTCGCCAGGTCGGCTCGGCGGATATAATCATTCCAATTTCAATTTGCAACCTGCTAAAAGATGCTGCGGCAGGTGTAGGGTGCGCTGAGTATGTCGGTGCCTTAATTAACACTTGTCATATGGAATTAGGAGTGGATTACACGGGCTACAATTATCCTCGGCCAGGAAGGATGGCATGGAAATTATTTTATAGCCGCGTTGCGTGCACATTCTGCACCTAGGTTCGTGTGTGAAATCAAATTATTATGCACCATTTGTGACCTTTTGTGGGGTTGATTAGGCGGCGGCGGCAGGAGGAATGTAAACATGCACGGTATCTGTGTACGCTCCGCAGGAAATGGCCATGGAAGTTGGTAATTAGTGGGATCCTGTGTTTAGCTTGGGTGTCGGAAAAGGAATTCCTTTAACGATGCCTTGATGGTTTGAGAAAAGGTTTTAGCTTGTACGGAGAGGAGTGCAAACTACGTCCTAATTATGTTATTGAAGTTTGGACTGTTTGTGGCTGAAAGCTTTGAATCCAGACCAGGCAGATGTGGTTAGACCCAATGTTAGGCTAGGTGTCTTGTTACTCAGTCACTGCTCACTGTCCACTACGGCCATTTTTTAAAAACATTTACCCTGGGAACAGTGTGGGATTTTTACCCACTATCTCTGGGAATCTGTGAAGAGGAAAAATCACAGATTTGAAACCATTCAGATGGGGATACAAGTCTCAGAAGGTCTCTTAGCTTAATATTGCATTTACTCTTCAGCTTTGAGAAGAAGTAACTGACAGGAGTCCTCATTCTTCTGCCGGATAGGATAGGATAATCGTAGTCGTACACTGAGGGGCTGTGTAAAGATGCCGAAAATGACTAGGGTACCTAAGGGAGGTAACTTGAGCAGAGAAAGATAAGTCTTCTTGGTTAAGGCCATAAAGTCCTATCTGTTATGCATGTGCCTAGCTGAACTCAACGTGTATTAGCTTGACAGATGACATTTTCTTCAATGTGCTTGAGACATGCAACCTTTATCCCTTCCTTGTAATTCTGTCGGCCCTTTCATTGATTGGGATGTTCACATTTCCAAGTACCCAATCTTATTGGCACTACATACATATGCAATTTTGCCCAGAGCCTTAACGAGTGCCTCGCCTTGACAGACACTGCAGTCCTAAAGAAATAGTTTACTTCTAGAGTTGTGCAGTGGTCGCCTTGGGTCGGTGTTTAGTGCGTTGGACTGTTGACCGAGCGGCGTTGGTTCACCCCCCAGCCAGGAACACCGAACATTTTTCGCGGCACCACCTCTCGTCGGGGAATGACAAGCCTCCGGGAGTATAATCTGTCATGAAAGAGCTTCTGACTTCGCTATTCGGAGTCGGAAAACTGTAGGTCCCTTCCATTTCAAGCAAGGCCTTGGCTCAGGCCAAGTTTTGCAGTAGACCCGGACTTTCGTGTCAACGTAGATCTTGCAGCCGTCAAAAAAAAAGGCCAGTTACTGGTTCCTTCATTCATTACTGTCTGGAATTCCAAAGTGAATCGCTTGCCAAATGCTAGTATCGGAGTAAAGTAATCAGTTTCTGTAGATTTGTTTGTAGTCTCTCATCAATGTAGTATGTAGGAGGTGCCCACAATCTTCCAAGATATCACCGATTCCTCTGTTCCTGAGATCGCGTTCTCGCTAAAGCTGATTAGTAGAAAGTGTTCAAGATCTGCTTTGTGTTCCTTGCTGTTCCTGCAGAATTTTGCGTGGGTGCGGCTCAGTCTGGGCATGTGTTTGTTGGGGTTGATGTGATAAATCTCACATTCCTTGACCAGATGAGATCTAGATGTTGGATTTGTGATGACTTTAAGTGCTTCTTGACTCTTCGAGCAGATATCTATTCTCCTACTTTGGGTGCGGTATTCCAAAAGAACTCCAGCTCCTCTCAAAATGACAAAGGCTTCAGCTTGTGATTTATATGCACTGTGTCACTCTTTTTAAGTACTAGTGCCACAATTCCAACTTTCAACGGTCCAAGCGCAATATCCTCTGGTTCGACATTGATAGATGCTCCCTTAATGTCGTCCAATGACACCATGTTGTACACGTATTCTTTGCATTCAAAGGGCTTTCAAATGATGCGATTTCAGAAGAAATGAAGATACATTTTAATGTCTGAGGTCTTTAGGTCTTTGGAATGAAAATATCTTTGGTATGATCATGTTTTGGTTGTAATAGTCCTGAACCACTTCAGCTCGGAGAAGTAGTCAAGTAGAAGCTTCAATTCCGTCACCAATGGCCTACAAACTGACAAGATAGCAAGTATGTCATGTTAAACATGAATGAAACATTAATTTTCATGTTAGTAATTATGGTTCATAGACTCCGTTTCCAAGTCATGACACTATCTTAACCCGCAACTCGCTAACGTCTTTGCATTTCATCCACCACAATCCTCCAGCACGTTGAATGACGAAAGAATTCAACAAAATGTATGATCCACACTACGAAATCCAAGTGGGAGTTGCAGGAATCCATTTATACACAAAGTAAATCAAGTTCTCGGATCGTGAGGAATGTGAGCAAACAGCACACACCACAGTAGCGGAACAAAGGCGAAATCCTCGTATTTACCGATCGTAAATTTCATAAGTTGCATCTAAGCTGGACGTGCATTAACAAATAGGGCGTAGGAAATTCTCAAAAAATTCCTCACACCCGATAAGCGTTCATGGTGAGGTGTGGTCTTGGCCACAGCGCTGGTAATTATATGAAATTTTCGTGAAGAAGGGTAGACCTCTGTCGATCGTTAAATTTCTTAGATCCGGCACACGTTCCAGGCGTCTATTTCCAATATTTTTGTTTTTGGCTTTAAGTGGCAGAAAATATGTTAAGCAAAAGGTTTTATCTTGGGTTTTGGTTAAAAGGGGAAGAAGATGGGCGTCGTAAAAGACAAGTTTGTGGTGCTCGTGGCGGTGTTAATTGCTTGATAAAAAGTAGACATATTGTTCGTTTCTCGTTTGGGAGAAATGTTAATGAATCCATTGACCAGTCGTTGACATATCGTTATGGTAATGAAAACCATCGTCAAGGCAGTTTAGAGGCATCGTAAAAGTGTTGATGATAATGGACCATATTCATAGATCACTGCAGATAGGAGATAGGTTTTAACATTAATCTGGAAATGAAAGGGTCAGAAATGTCAACAAGTCCGACTTTCAGAACCACAGAAGTTCGTTCCAGACGGATGCTCTAATAGTGACGATACCCTCCCATAAGACTGTGATGAGGACAATAACAGAAAAGGCTACCACCTTTTGTGATACAACCGATATTTGTTAAAATATTTAAATCAAAATTGTTGAGTGCTGTCGTAATGAGCTTAAGATTTTTTTGGAGCACAGCATGAGGTTTGAGCCTTTTGGGTTACATTGCACGTACCAGAGAATAAGAGACCTAATGAATTATCAAGAGTCTTAGTGTTTCATTTTATTCAGATCGAACTTGAGTTGACAATGTTCTGATAAGTAACTCGGTAAGGTCTTTTAGTCTTCCTTGCTGAGTTCAAGTGCATGTTTGTTTGTGAACTTTTTTCCCTTGCCTCAGGCCCGTCAGGCTTTCCCAATTATCAACAAGCTCGGACTGGACACTGCTTATGGGACGTCAAAATAGGATTTGAGATCATCGAATGGACGCCTAATGTCCCTTCTCACCAGAGAATTTCTTTCGAGATCATACTGTCCCGGAATCCGTACAATGGTAACCTTGTTTATGGACGCAAGGTCTTCAAGGCCTAATTTTTGATACGTTTATAAAGATGTTGTATAGTTAAGTAGGTAGGAGGGGTCCTTTGGTAGGTGCAATTAGAACAAGACTTCCACTGTGAACGCAAGAATTGATCCTAGGTAGGTAGGTCTATGTAGGTAACGTGGCTGTCCATGCAAGGCACAGATACACGTTGGTCAAGGAAGGCCCTTTGTTATGCCACTGGAATCTATACCCTAAGTGCCATTTCAACTACTGAAAACATTTGGAGCTCTTTATAAAGCCGAATATAATTTTGATATCAGTATGCGATAATGCGTCCAAATTGTCGAAGTGACAGCTGACAGGCACCTAGATAGAGCTTCCTTCTTTGGGATAAGAGAAGCTAAGTGTAGAGGAAATTGAGGATCGTTTCCTTCTTTTCTTCGTCCCTGTAGCTCCTTCAGTAGACATTTAAACAAGACGATCATGCTGCTGGGATGAAGACCGATGGAATAGTGGCCAGTGATGATGAGCAACCATTTAACCAAGATTAGACTTTTGGTTCAAATGAGGTTTAGCAAAGGCCAGATCTTTCTAGAAGTAAAGCCTGTTGTACCGTTCCCTCATCTTTTGTTTGTCTTGCTGATCGCGTCGTACTCTAAGAGTAATTTACATGTTGATCCAAAGTCCATTTCTATTTAGATTTTCGTAGAGGCAGTGTTGAAAAGTTGCGATTCTTATTTGAAGTTGCTCACTCAACAGCATACTAAGACTAACACAGAAATGTCTTCAGCAATACTCTCTTGCAAACGATGTTCTAGGTTTTAAGTCTTTAAATCAACTTCACTAAGGAAACCCATCAAATATACTTAGAACTATTCTACAAGAGCTCTTTCAGAGTAATCAAGAACTTCGTGGAAAAGGAAACCAGTTACCCTGCAAATATTTCCTGAATAGGAGTTAAAAATAAGTAAATAGTTGGCGCGACAATTCAGCATGAGCCAAGGCCTAACTTCTCGCAACCATTCATGTTGCGAATGCTACATTTTTCCTACGAATGGAAGGGACCTACAATTTATTGCCGACTTCGAACGGCGAATTGAGAAGCTCTTTCATGACAAATACTCCCGGAGGCTTGTCATTCCCCGACGAGAGGTGGTGCCGTGAAAAATGTTCGGTGTACCTGGCTGGGGATTGAACCCACGCCGCTTGCTCAGCAGTCCAACACTGGGCGTGTTTTTTTGAAACCTAGCCAGCCAGTAGTTGCTAGCAAAGTCAAATTTTATACGTAAAACAAATACAACAACCAGCTGGCTAGAACTCTTGATTTAATCCCCAGTCAAAAGCAACTGGCTAGGAATTTTACGATATCCCGTGGCCACTGGTGCCGAAATCGATGTTTTTCATTTATAGCTTTGGTATCACTGCCAAATTGTTCTGTTCTCTTGACATTTGACCGGCGTCTGAGTATGAAGATGGCAGATGTTATAATCTCATACTTCTTTTTGTAAATTATCCATTGAATAAATTCTATAAATTATAGTTTTCAAAACAAATTAAAACAAATCAATTTGGTTTAATGCCGAATATTTTGACAGTTTGACAGCCGATGTCATAGGAACGAAATCACACGTACTAACTTGACGGTATAAAAAATCTACTGGATTTGGCTGGCTGGGAATCGTGTAAAATCTAAATGAACGACTGGCTAGCTAGGTTTCAAAAAAACACGCCTAATGTCTGTTTTATAAAATTTAAGAATCTTCTTGAGATGACGATTAGAGTGCAAATGAGTTTTGTAAATTACCGCTTTTTATTACTACGACGAGCTCTTAAGACATAGACAGCCGGCTTATTGATATTCCATCGTATGTCCATCTTCAGGAAACCTATAATCATGTTGTAAAAAACAATAGAACTTCATAGTCCAGCTGTAAGCCATTAAAATTGTTCATCATTTGTCGAAGTCATTGGCCATCAATTAGTCAACAGATTGCATATATCTGCACCTGCAGCTGCAATTTATGCATCAAACTCTACCGGGATTCAGTGTTTAATTAAAATAATTATCAGTCTTGCTACGTCTATCTAATAAATGAAAAATTTTAATATTTCTGTTGATTGGCTTCATCAAAGCGCAACGCTTTGCAAATACTTGCAGTTTTGCACGAAATCTATAGATAAACTGAACATTTGAGCTTCAATGCATTCGATTGCAGAAATAATGGGACAAATTGTTGATTCATTAGCACCTTGTTTTTGCGAGAAGAGACACAGGGGCTGTTTAACTTCCTATACATTCCTCTGAGTGGGTGTTTTGATGCATGACGTTGGCTTGCGGGCAACAAGCAATTTTAATTGCACATCGCTAACAGTGTGACTAACGGATTCGTTACTTGTTGGAATTTGTCCTGTGATTCTACCCAGCCTTTAACATCATGCAATGCAATTCATCTTATTCTGCGTGACATTGGTTGTAGATAAACACAAACAATCTGCTGACTAGAAGGCGTTCATGTGTGCTACTCAGATGTCATATTCATTTAAGTTTAATTCTATACTTGGGTACCACTTTGAGAACACTTAGATTTTATTGTTGAAAGAATCAGTTGGTATACCATGTCAATGAATTTTAAGGTGAGATGTTGATAATAAAGTCAAACAACGACACTAGCGCTGAGTTCAAACGAAGAACAACTCTTGCCCCAATCGCTGCTTCTTTGGGCTAAGAAGGCAATTGAGTAGCATAGAACTCTCTCCAACAAATAAGGCGACCCTTTATAAGTCCTTAATCGTCCCAGTCCTGCTGTACGGCGCCGAAGCATGAACTCTGTCAAAAGCGGATTAAGTTTCTCTTGGCTGTTTCGAGAGGAAAACTCTTCGGGTGATTTTCGTCTGCAAAGACGGTGAATGAAGGAGATACAACGATGAACTGTACGGGCTGTACATCGACTTAGCCAGAAGAATGAAGGTCCAACGGATGAGGTGGACATGATGGACATGGTGACATGACCCAACCGAGCCATGTAGAGCGGATGGACAACAATGCTCCGGCACGGAAAATCTTCGAATTCACACACGAGGGACGGCGCAGTAGAGAAAGAACGCGACGCATGTGCCGCACGCAAGTGAAAGGGGACCTCAACCAACTTGGCGTGTGAAACTGGACGCAGCTGGCTGGAGACGCATGTGGGTTGAGGCCCAGGTCCAAATCGAACTGTTAAGACATTGATGTTGCCATATTTTCTTTCGGGTCGTGCCTTAAGATTGTCTATGCTAAGGCCCAGATGACCTTATACATGATCGTTGAATAGTGCACTCGAAACCCCCTCGAGTGCACAATTCAGTAAATCATCTAAAGACGGAGGTTGTTTTCCTAACGAGAAGAAGGATTGTGACCGGTCTCATTCAGTCACTGTCGACGGATTCAGATCTCCTCTTCGATAAAAAATTCTTAGGGCAAGGAATGTCTAGTCAATGACATCCTAGGCGCACTCAATTTTCTAGCTATGTAAGGACTCACACTCCAGAAACAATCAATCACGCTCGCGAGGGCGTAAGACTTTTTCTAGCTTATGCGTCGGCTTTTTGGTGGAGGCATAGCTGCCTTCTGAAGGCATAGCTGCCTTCTGCACTAAACTTCAAAGAATGGTCTATCTCGGCTGCACAGGAGCCTTTCCGAGTACGTCTCAAGCTCTGTACTCAATCGGCAACCTATTATTATTATTAGTGGGGAGCGGTTTGTCCACTCTAGCACTGCGGTCTCATACAGAGGCCTATTGTGCTTTCCCGAGAGTTTAGAGCAGTTTGTCTACTCCAGAGGATGTCAGGAAGCTAATCAGCCTCTCTGGGTGGAGCGTGGCAAGCGCCGTTGGTGAAACGAGTTCACTGCCTAGGGTCCGTTTTCTCACATGGATAAGGGCGGGACATTCTGTGACGATGTGGAGAGAGCTTTCATCGCTCTCCAGGCACAGTCTGCAGGTAGGGTCCGGTGACAGGTCAAGCTTGTGAAGATGCCGTTTTAGACGGCAGTGGCCACTTAGGATGCCGGTTAGAATTCTAAGGTGGTTCCTGTTTAGCTTTAAAAGAAACTTGGATTTCTTTTGCGATACTATGGGAAAGAAGTGTTTGGTACATTTCTGTCCTATACTTTCCATCCAGATCGCGTTGGATTTGAGCAGGGATTGCTCCCTCATGAAGTTTTTAAAAATGGTTTTGTTTACTCCACAGGCTGGTTCAGGACCAGTGAGGGGGGTGGTCGCACCTATCTTGGCCAGTGAATCCGCTGTTTCATTGCCGGCGTAGCCTTTGTGAGCAGGGATCCAATGTAGTATGACCAAGTAGTTTTTTCCCAATTCTAGAAGCAATTTGACTGTCTCTAGAACTAGTTTTGATTTTATCGTGGCTGAATTCAGTGCTTTCAGGGCAGCTTGACTGTCAGAGAAGATAAAAATGGTTTTGCCACGTGGGTTAGAGAGCAAGCTTAAACTTGTGCACTGGTTTATGGCAAATATTTCTGCCTGGAAGATCGATGAGTACGTGCCTAGACTGACCGATAGGTTAGTGCTAAGTGACTCTCCGAATATTCCAGCCCCAGATCCACTGTCCAGTTTAGAGCCGTCTGTATACCATACCTGGTCATGCTCTGAGGGACGGGGTTTGAATTTTTCCCAGTCGTCACTGGGGGGTATGACTACTGAGTAATTTCGTTTGAAGCAATACCTTGGGAGAAAGTCATCCAATGGCATGCTGAACTCTCTGCTTTGGAGCAGGGAGTAAAGCATGTTAAGGTGGCCATCAGGGGGATGTTCGGAACTGATAATGTTTAGATGGAAGAGCCTGTGCAGGCTGAGTTTAGCCTGGGTTTGGATATGGACTCGAACTGGTGGTAGACCTACAATGGCGTTAAGCGAGGCGGTGGGGGTGGAGCGCAGGCAGCCGGTCATGCAGACTTCAGCTAGGCGCTGCACCCGTTCCAATTTCTTAGCTGTGGCGGCCTCATTTGTCTTTGTCCACCACACTATTGCCGCATAGGCCAGGGTGGGTCTAACGACCAAGGTGTAAATTTGGAGCACTATTTTTGGACTTAATCCCCAATTGTTGCCACAGATGCGGCGACAGGTCCACAGTGCTCGTGTGGCTTTTCCAACAGTCCGGTCAATTTGGGGGTTCCAGGACAATTTGCTGTCCAGGATAACCCCAAGGTACTTTACTTCTTGTGAAAATTGAATGGTTTCGCCATAGATAGAGGGGCGAATCAGGAGATTTAGGATTCTTCTTCTGGTAAAAGGAACTATATGTGTCTTTTTGGGGTTTACAGAGAGGCCTTCTTTTGTGCACCATTTCTGTATCTCAGATAGTGCGTATTGGAGCACTTCTGAAACAACGCTTTTATATTTGCCACTGACGATGACCGCCACATCGTCTGCATAGCCAATGACCTCGATCCCTAGGTTCTTTAGGGACCGGAGAAGACTGTCAATGACGAGCGACCAAATCAGTGGCGACAGGACTCCACCCTGGGGGCATCCTCGAGTTGTAAGCGCCGATATTTCAACATCATCGATGTTGGTGTGTATCACCCTACTTTCCAGCATGGACGTAATCCATTTGCTTATTGTTGGTGAGAGGTTCATATTACTGAGTGCACGTTTAGTGGACCTCGATATCAAGAAATGCGACAAGACATATCTCCTTCCTGTCGATGGAGGTTTCAATTCTGGTTACCAAGTCGGCAACCTATCGTCAGAGACGGGCGGCTTCTGGTATTATCCGCACTGGAGTTTTGATGATATTGCGCGACACTTTTTCTATAACCCTAGTTCCATGGATAAGCCGTCTTATTCAGGAACTCCAGAACCTCGGATGCTGGGCAGATTTGAAGTCGACTTACCTTGCGTTCATCACTGGCTTTGGCTAGACTCTAAGCCTGAACTAGGCTGAAGCTGTTTTTTCAAGGATGGTTCCCTTCCGGCCCGGTGCTGGTGTATTCGTGGCGACCGACAACATTAGATTTCACTACTTTTTAGCCAAGAATGCCTCTGTTTTCCAAGACGAGGCCTTTGTTATTCGAAATTCTAATGGCCACAGACTGTAATGAATTGTAAAGAAAAGGTGAAGAAGTTGGAGCATCTGCGTCTGCAGAGATTGTTAAACTGCGCTTAAGGCCTTGATCAACCCCTTAACCGGTTTGAAAATAGTTGAAGAGTGCAAGAACTATCAGAATTTGGAAGCAAGGATGGATCCTTTGACTCTTGTCTGGGTGCCAGATCACATTGGAATTTCTGGAAATCCGATCTCCGATGAGATTGCTAGACAAGGCTCGGAATATGATTACTCAGGATCTGAACATGTGTTGGGATCTTCCCGCGACTTCGGTCAGGGTTTTCAGTGGAGATTGGGTTTCTAACAAGCTCAATTGGCTGTGAAATGGCTCTCCAGGATGCAGGCAAACTAAACAAATGGTGCCGAACGTTAAAGCAATTTTCTCCGAAAGTAGGGAAAATCCCAAAAAGATAAGTAAAAGCACCTGTTTCTCAACCAGGCCAAGGGTTACGGTGTATCTTTCGCCCTCATTTCTAACAAGTATCAGAATATGTCGCTTGGCAGGCTTGGTGTGTAATCTTAAAGCTTATTGTTTTCAGGCAGACATTTGAACCTTAAATCATCGCAATTTTGATTTAAGTTAGGTTAGGTAGATGGGTTGGCGAGGGAAGAAGAGAACCCTCTGCCCCATCATTGTGATGCCCATTTTTGTGGGGAAAGGTGCCCCTTGCTCATGGAACAATACCCATAGCAGTCTCCAATTACCACAGAGTTTCAAACCATCTTGAACCCTTAACAAAACTCCAGATGTCCTTGATAGGTATGTCACTTAATTCTTCAGAAAAAGTGCCTTCTTAAGGCGGCAAATACCTGGGCCGTTTTCGAGGAAGTGGGTTGCGGCCTCATTAACTTCCTCGTCTCCGCGTTGATTTAACTCTCTGCATTTCTAAAAGCCAAATAAAAGCGCCAAGAGCCCCTGAAGTTTTTGGCAGATCAGACGTCGACGACGCCACTATATGCTAACCGAGTGGGCGTAATTATTTTTCCCTCAAATTATGTGCTGCTTTGGCTTCCATAACATTCCACAACTCATTGCAACTATAAAAAACCAACTTCCCTTTGCCATAATTCTCATCACATCACAGCTTCTTCTGTCCGCGATCCTGTTAGGTAACATCTCGTCGGCAATTGTGCAATTCGCAATTCACAACTGTCAATTTGTCATTTTAATAGTCCTCATTGGTTACATTCCACGTTCGCCGGCTCCACGCTTCCACCGTCAAGAAACGCTGTTGGCTAAGGAATCCGACGAGGCGCACATGTGGCACAATGAATGCATCTTGATTGCGGCCATTTCTTACCGAACCAACGGATTCGTGCATTTCTGGAAATCATCAATTACCAGACTGCCTCGACTGCGCAGTGCGCTGCCGCCGCGTAATGGCTCACGATTAGGTGCTATCCGACTTAACGTTCGCACACAGAACAAAATGCATGCAGCTCGGTTGTTGCTCTGCAGTCTACCGCTCCGGTGAAAGGAAGCTTCAATTTCCTTCAAGTTCCTGCGAATCCGCAAAGTCAAACCACCCAATCAAGCAACAAACGATGCACCAGTGATGGCTACCTGCGGTGAGATGTCTATTCAATTAGATGCCATTCAGGGTTTGTAATTATGACATGGTGCATATTTTGCACTCAGTGTGCGAAGGCAAATTAAGCTCGAGTGTGAAGGCTCTGAAGGTGCCCCGGCCAGAGTCGGGATAATTTGTCAAGATCGCTGCTAAGTGCGGTGGACGTTGAAGTCGAACGGAAAAAACACGCTAATTGCCTGCATTTCCTTTTTGATGATGGGTAACCCGAACGCTGCGCGATTATGGCTTTTGACGGTGATGAAGGTGATGCTGGCGTCGTCGTCGGCTGAAGCGATGAAATGCCAGTGGGGTAATGTGTCGCGTCGCTGCGACGGGAGAGGAAATGAGGTAATCTTTGACATTTCTACGAACGCTTTGATTTATGGGCGAGGGACTGTGTTTGGCATTCGGTTAATTGTTGATTTACTCACATGAACAACTGACAATCGCTAAATATAGCAGGTGTTGTCATGTTGATGACTTTTTAAGATTTCAGCTTACACGAGGGCCAGTTTCTTTTTTGCAGTCACTTTGCCTCAAGCTACTATGTGCTATCTGAAGGTGAACACATTCCAATATTCTCTAATGCTGCCTAAGAGAAACGGGTAAATGGATGGATGGGTGTAGGTTAAGGATCAATGCGATGAAGGCGTTAGTCTTGCTGACCAGAAATGAAGAGAAAGTCGTGTTTGATCGTACCTTAGCGTAAGCGTATCAAATACCATGCCAACATAGGGGAAAAAGTTGCTAATCGAGTCAAAATATTCCCGCTGTTCCTACGTCCGGTTGGAGAGATTGTCGCTCATCTCTCATGGAGATGACAGAACATTTTAACATTCAGCTGTGCTGAGTATCCGGTCATAGGGGCATTTCAGGGAACTGTAAGGCCGATGAACGTAGTACTACTTTGGACACCATACCGGAACGGAGGAATCTGGGTATTTCACTCGCTATTTGCAAATTATTAACGATCCTCCATTTCCTCTGCACTTGTCCCGCCCTATCCCAACGAAGGAAGCTCTATCTAGGAGGTTCTCACTTCGACAACTTGGGCGAACTATCACATTCTGACGTCAAATTGGTTTTAATGAAGTGAGTGGCCTTTTTCGGGGTATAGATCCAAGTGGTATCACAAAGGGCCTATCTTGCCTATGTGTGTCGGGAAAGACAGCCACCCTACCTAATTACGTACCTTCCTAGCTACCTACTACGTCCGGTAGGTGAGGCCACCAACGTTCTGGCTGCGCTTGTCCGAGAAAAGGCAAAAGGGCATTTAGCTGTACGCTATGAACGTTTAGCAAGAGAAGTCTCTTCAGACTTACATGGTGCCTTGAAATATTTGTGAAAATCCTACCGTTACCAGTTAAATCAATTAATTTCCTGGAGTCGTTTTACTTAGTGTCGAAGTCTGTCCTAGATGGTAGCCGGCTGTAGAAATGATGATGCACGTGGTGTCATACGCGTTCTATTTCCTCTTTGTTCCTGCAGCATGTACGGTGGTAGAAGTATGACGTTTTGCGCGAGTTTTTATCGCATCGTGTTCGTCATGATTCGCATATCCTTCCAACTTCAAATTATGAAATTTGTGGATTTGTTCTTATGAAAGGCAGGCCATAGTGTTCTTATCGCAAGTTTTAGGAAGACACTACGCTTTTTAGCTCTTAATACTGTATGGTGTGTAAGCAGGATGCTCTTCGCTTAGGCCGGAGTCGGACCCGTCGTGTTCCCTGTTTCATACATCATAACTGGAGCAATGGGATAAACGGACATATATTGGAAGGGACCCAAGGAAAGTGGAAACAATGTTGCCACACAAATTAAGTACAGTAAGCTGCTAAGGGAGTTCCTTGGCTCAGTGGTTTGTGCGTTTGACTGCTGAACGACCTACAAAGGTTCGAGGCCCAGCCATGTCCGCCAAATATTTTTGGAGCATCACCTCTTGTCGTGGAATGACACAACTTTGATAGTTTAATTTGTCATGAAAAAGCTTCTCAATCAGCCGTTCGAAGCCGGCCGAAGTGCGGAAAATAAAACATACACGATATAAATGGTGGCGGAAGGCACCTTCGCTCACCTCTGGTTGTCGCGCTAGCTGTTTATTTTTCTGAACTGCCCGAGAAGTGAACTCCAGCCTGCTATTCCCTAAAAGATCCAAAAGAACGGACCTTAGTAACTCCTTCTCCACTGGTGTGATATATTGATCTCTTGGCTCTTTAGACATCTGTCAGGCTTGAGGTACAACGTTTCACAGATATTGCTCAATGCCCTTTAGCACATGTAGATTGCCCCACCATTCACAACAAATCTAGGTTCAGACAAAAACTAGACCAAGTATATTTATGAAAATGGCGCAAACTCCGAATAACACTATCAAGGTACTTCCAAGTTTCTTGATTGGTACTTTGACCACATAGCGCCGTCCATTCAACACGGTTTCAATTCAAATTCAATTACTTACATCGAACACTATGGAGCTGAACCCCAGGTCTGTAATGAAACTCTTCGTGTCCAGCCACAGATGTTCAATTAATTCACCAGAAACAATTCGTTCGACCAACTGTGCTCGAGTGTAATTCGTAATTGTCGGTTATTGCAGATGAAATACTAGTCTCAAGTGGCAGTACCACTCCAAGTCGAAGGCAGCCGAATGGCCATTTGATATGGTTATTATCACATTACACCGCACTCGGGAAAAGTGTGTAATTAACAAATCTATTATAAACAGGACGCTGAAAACAACGGGCGGACTGCAGCACAGTCGCAGCTAACGCAGTTAACAAACGCTCTAGATTATTTTTATGACGTGCAAATGGACACTGTCGGTTAGGTTGCCAGCGAGTGGTGCCAAGTTGTCATAATTACTTGATAAATTATTTTAATTGAATTTTATGATGTCCGTGGGTCTTTGGGCATTGTGTTGGGGAAAATGGAGACACTAGCTCAAAACGATATGTCTGAGATAAAAATGAAAACTTTGCACTTACTACTATCATTTTTCCAGCATGTTGGTGAAACAGATGGTTAGTGCGTAGGTTCGAACCCCAAGAATATTAAACAAATATTTCTCGCGGCAACAGCTCTCGCCAGGGAGTGACAAAACACCGAGAGTTTAACTTGTCATGAAGAAGCTGCTCATATCGCTGGGCAGTCATTCTGCAGATTTCTTAAATATGTTTTTGGACAATTTCGGAAGCTTTTTTTATAATCCACACGCAGATCAAGGGGATAAGAATACCATAAACCGCGCGCGAGGTGCAGTGGTTTAAAACTCAGGGGGGGCTGAGGGTGGTGACCAGACTATCCGGGGACATTTGTGGTGTTTGTCACTGCTATAATTCACGGAAGCAAGGATTTAACCAAGACCTTACCATCTGTTCTTGACAAAATAACTCACAGCCATTAAGTTAGATGGAAATAGATGTTACCTTGACGTGCAATAAAGCCTAAAGTTGTCACTTCTATGAAGACTCAAGATCAAATCCTCGAATTATATTGAAGGCGTTTATAAGTTTGTAGAATTAGTTCACACAAGTTAAGCAGTAGAAGAAGAAGAGGTTGATCACGAAGCTCACATTTATGCTGGTGAGATCGGCCGAGGGAGTGGATAGTTTTCGATGTCGATCACAAACGTCATCCTCTTGCATGAATGTGAAATCTGCCGACGAACTCAATTGTAGGAAGGAATTAATGTCCGTAAGGCGTGATCGGAATTTGTCAAATGGTGTCGGAACCAGATGTTTTGGTAGTAACAGTAGAAGCAATTGAAGCAACGCTGAAGCAACGCTGACCATAACGTCTCAGCATAGGGTTCAGAGAAATATGGATTGTGAGTTTCGCCAGAAAATTGTTTGAATCGACTGAGATAAGGCTTGTGGAAGTGAAATACTAGGTAAGAGTGCCTTGTGACATTCGTCATTGCTCACCGTAACCAGCAAGAGGATCCATTGTGTCAATTTTATAGTTCTACCCCAGGAACCTTAGAAAGGGAGCTCCTGATTTAAAACCACCCAGATAAGGAGATGCATCTCAGGATGTTCCTCAGCTCGATGTTACGTAAGTTCTCCAGTTCCATGAAGGAGTAAGTGCCTCATTCTTCTGGACCTGAAGGCAGGACATTCACAAAGTAGGTGGTAAACAGATTCGATTTCTTCCTCGTCCCTATAACTTCTGCAATAATCGTTGGGTTGTACATCGAGTCGTTTTGCATAAGTACTAATTTGGCAGTGCCCAGGAATGATGCCGGAGACTATCCTTGCTTTATGGCGGCTAAGTTTGACCAAAGGCAGAGATCTCTGAATCCAACTTGTATTGGCTCGACTGATGGCCTCGTCTTCAATACACTTTTTAACGACCGTATTGGAATCCTCGCAAAGGCGAGAGCCTGTGAGGCACGCAGAGTTGCGCCCCTTCGTGCAAGTTCGTCAGCAGTTTAATTACCTGCAATATCCATATGCTCTGGTATCCAACATACGGTCACTGTATCATCATCTAGATACTTTTTGCAGATTCCTACAAGCCTCGATCTAGTTATCGCGGACCGTAGACCGTATTGTCCTCGCGAACAGTTTTCGAAGCCCTGATGATGACTGTGATTTTGGCTTGAAAGACATTGCAGTCGTTGTTTATTCTAAAGGTGGGGTTTATTCCTAGGGCCTTGCAGTAGACTCCGGCACCTGTACCACTCTCAATCATAGAACCATCGGTGTAGAAGGTCAGTTCTTTTTTACTGATAAATTTGTGGTTTCTCCAGTCATCTCTGTTAGCAACTGAATGTCGTATCAAATGCTAGAGTTCTGTCGATCTATCGGTATCCTCCCATCGAGCCAGTAAGGAGGCGTTTCCGTAGTGAGCTGGTGTCCATTGCTGTCGTTCACTTAGTCTCAAAGCAGTCTTGGCTGCCGTGTTGCTGCAGTAGAGATCCAGTGGAACGAAACATAGCATGGTTTCTATTGCCGCTGTTGATGTTGTTCTCATTGATTCCAGGATTCCTATACTGGCTGCGCTCTGAATCTAAGTGAAATACTAGCCTCACTCGGTTTCTGACTGCGCCCGGAAGCTTTAATGCCCTCCTTCAGGTCAAGCGATGAATTCGGGCAACATCATGAAAACAACATCATGAGGCAACATCTGGAACCATGTGGGCTTCTTCAAAGAGTACTTATCCAATCATTCAAAGCCTCTGCAAGATTTTGTAGCGAGCTGTGGTTACATTTTAGGTCTTTGGTGCCGCTGTTAATGGTCCTGTTGTCACACCCATTTGAGTCCGTTTTGGTTTCCAAAGTCTTCGTCTAGTTACAACCTACCTAGGATACATATTTTCATTTGTTCGTCGCATTATAGTCTAAGCTACCGTCGTGAAGCCATCTACTACAACTTCACTGTTCTTAGACTGCAGACAATTTACAAGGCTTCCAATGAACTTGGATGGTTATCAGTACTGAGCTGGTGGTGGTAGTCTAATTGTTGGCCCTCCAAGCGATTCCGTGGTGCAACCATATAACAAATCGATCTAACGAACAAGCACCCCGGTGTAAAAGTTATGATACCCCCAAACGGTTCTAGGCGGACACCGGAAAACCCGACCGTGGCCTGACGCCTATGATTTTCCAAATTAAATACCTGCTACCTTCTTCATTCTCGCCTCTTGTAAGGTGTTAAAAGATGCACTGAATAACTTCTTCCTGATGAGGAGGAAGGCCCATCACGTCCAAATGAAATCGCTCGAAGGTGTTCTTTTAATTCCTTTTTCAAATCACAAAATTCTTACTTCGTAAATCCCGTGGTTATGACTTTCTAATGCTCCTCATTGGGATAGAACCAAACCCACTGTTCGGATGCAGCGATGCCCCAAAGTGTAACATGTGCACCTAATAATTGGCGGCTCGTAAATGCACCACCATCGGTATCGCGAACTTTGCGAACTTCGTGTTCGACTTTTAATTAACTAATCAGCGGATAGGCTGGGGCTATCCCCCGCCTTGATTGTGAGACCGAAAATTGGGCGGATCTTTGAGCAAATAAATCGCAAATTATTTGTTTCGCTGCGGTACCCGATAAGGTGAACGGACGAGACGTTCAATTGCATCCAACAGATACCAAGCACTTGTAGCATTGAAAAGGAAAAGATACACTGCCAATGGGGAGCTGAAAAGTTTTCTTTCGTTTGTTTCTTCCTTTGCGGGGTGAAGTGGGAATATTTTCTATTTTATATCGCCAGTGAGGTGTTTGTTGTGCGATTAAATGCGAAGTAAATTGCTACTTTGGAGAATATTTTAGCGCTGCGAGCACTCGAGGAAGTTGAGATATTCGTTTCGTAAAATGCATTCATTGGATGATTAGAGGTTTTCACTTGCAAGCGAAAAGTGTGGCCAGGCGGCACTGGGTGTTTGGCGTTTGCTGCTGGAGCATAATTAAGCTGTCACCAAGGATATTCACCATGCTCGTGGGTTGGTGTCATAATCAATTTATAACATTGCTTTGAGGGGAGTTGCTGTAACTGGTGTGGATTGGTAGGGAAGTTGGGAATTTCTACGAAAATTTCACTACGAATTGAAGTAAAAGTGTGGCCTGACACATGTATTTCTATATTTTTTATTTGAGGGTTTCAGAGTAAATAACTACACTCATAAGACTTTTTCAGAGCCTTTCCCATTGAGTGTTCCTTAGTATGCCGCCACTATAAAGTATAAACAATTTGTGCCAATACTGCGAAGATTGACGAATGTCCGCAGGTACATATGTACATGCAGCGGAACAGAAGGCGCACAGTGCGACGGTCAAGGTTGGAAGCCCTTACCAAAGCCAGTAAGGATGAATCAGGGAATATCGCAGTAAAATCCCACAAGATCTGCATATACGACGACGTGGAATTAAATATCAATCACCATCATCATCATTTTTAAATGCCTCGTTTATCCACTATGAGAGTCCCGGGTTTAGGGTGCTTAAGTGGACTCTCCACATCTTTCGACTTCAGGGACTATCCCCATACGGTTAAAGGTGAGATGTCGGATTTGGCCCAACCATCTCATCCTGCACCTACCCGGGGGACGCCTATCTGATGGCACGAGTTCCGTCTTGGAAGCCGTTGAACGTGCCGAAGCCATCGAAGTAAAGACCTCTCCGTTCGAAGGAGTAGCTGCTCGGCATTGAGTGCCTCGTGTATTCTGGTGTTTCAAATCCGATCTCGACAAGTCATCTCGACAAGTCAGCTTGGATTCGTGATCTTATTTTTTTTGTCCTTGCCGAAACCCCATGACCATAAGTGAGGGTCGGAACAAACACTGAATAGAAGACAAATAGCTTAGCTCCGATGTTTAGTTCAGCCATCCTGATATCAGATTGGCCAAGTTGTCTCCAAATTTTCAATGACAATGACCAATCCTACAGGATAACTCAATATTGCTCCTTCCATAGCTCGTGAATAGGACCCGAGATACCTAAACTTCTCCACCTGTTTCAATGGGACTCCACTAACACGCAGAGTCCATTGAACTGGCATTCGGGAAATCACCGTTCAAGTTTACTTTCATCGCAACTTCAACACAGACGGCGACGAACCTATCCACCGTGCTCTGAGTTTTGGTCTGGGTGGACATACGAATGACTAAGTCATCCGCGAAAACCAGATGATTTATCCTTGAGTCTCCCAATTCGAAACGCTCCTCGCCACGACTGCATCCAATCCATGTATACAATGAAAAAGAGAGGTAACACAACGTATCCCTTATCCATTCCAACGCCCACAGTGAAAGGCGTCGATTTAACGCCGTTCACCCGAACACAGCTTTTACAGTTTGTGTATAGAGTTTGAACGACCCTCAGAGGAGAACCGTCTATCTCATACTCCTGCAGTATACTCCAAAGTTTACCTCGAGGAGCCCGATCATATGCTTTCCCCAAATTCACAAAACAGTTAATCGGTTTGACATGCTCCCAGGCCTTCTCAAGTACCATTCTAAGAGTGAATAGCTGGACCAACAAATATGACTTTGAGACAAAATTACCCGTTTAACGTGGAAAATATAAGCCAACAATTTCATCTATCCGAACTGGGGTCCAACAAAGCTTTTGAAGCTAGTGGCTTAGATGCCAAACTATTTGAAGCAGCGGAAGATGACTTGGTGAGGAAACTGCACCAACTCGCTTCCGAAAAAGTGTCGATTGAGAGAGAAATCTTAGCATTGTTTGCTTGATCCTTAAGATGGCTGAACCTTTCAACGAAGACCTACACCACACTCGTTCTGCATGAATAACGTCATAACCCCTGGAAACCGAGTGGATTGTAAAAAAAAAATAAAATTTTGCGTAGGACGGTTTCGAAATGACCTGAAATACTTTGCAGGATTTCGATCACGATGATGGGCATCCGCTTTATTTTCACTGTCTTAGGCAGAAGCCTTAGTTTGATTAAATCGCATTACCAGCGAACTCTTTCGCAAAATCCCTGTCAGATTAACATAATCACAAAGTCCTCCCAAACGAGATTAACTCCTTCTGCAATCCAAACCAGCTTCCTTCTATAATTAATACGTATTCCCTCAAAGTGTCGCATAAATTAAATGCAATAACTGCGATGGTGATTGCATAAACCCCATAAACATATCAGTTCCTGCTTGAGATAACCGTAAAACCATTTGAGAAGCCAGTCCATATCGAACTTCCTCTCAATTACTTGATTTTCCCATGCTGGGCGCCATTAACATCGAATCCAAAGATATAATTTATCGACATCAGCTCGCCGAAAAGACACCCAATTAACAACACTCAACCAGGTGAAAACAGCACCTTATAAAACACCTGCTGCAATCGCACTGCTGCCCACAACCAGCAGCCCCTGCGACGTTAATTACACAGTTTTTGCGTCATCGACATACGGGCTTGGATTGGTGACACATCAGATGGCTGCTAAAACTAAAATTCAAATCAACAAGTAGCTACACCAATTGGAGATCCATTAACGCATCCCTTACATGGTCGATTTGGAGATGAGCTGGGAACTGAATTCCGTAGCTCACGTCCAGTGACACAACTGTGCGTTAAATTTGTTAATACCATTTCCAGCTACCACCGTGGGCGGTCAACATGGTGATCGTCAATAAGTTCAGACTGCAGCTGCTTTCCGAGATGAACACTGCGGAGGATTTGGTTTTTTAATGACCTCATCACAGAAATGGACAAATCATGTTTGGTTTTATGGAAAGGATTTGTCGTTGCGTCTTGCAGGTGCAAGAGAGCTTAGGTGCGCGTTAGATATTGGAATAGACTTGTACTCATAAGGCATCCAGTGGATGTACCTATGTACCTTCTTTTTGTCGTTTAATTGTTGGCCACTTTATTGCCGAGCCTGGGGCAATGATTTCCTGTGTGAATTTGTCCCATCAGGGGAATTAGGCAAAGGAAGTGGCTCTTCTAGTTGGAATCACAGTTTAATGGCAATCGGGATTACTGGAAGGTCTTAATTTTATGATCGTAATAAATTTAATTTTAATAGTCGGTCACTTACCGTAATGTCAACAGATCTATGAAATATTGAATAGCATAGCAAGACATGTATTTTTACTTGGGGCTTTCAGGTTATGATGGGAATGGGCAATGGATGACGGAGTAGGTCTAAGGCTGCCAGAAGGAACTTTATAAATATCAGGACATCGAAGACCAAAAATCGGGCCAAATAATCATGAAATGTTGAACACGCAATCAAGGAGCACAAAAACTAAACACAACTACATTGGATCCTTTCAGTTGCACACAAATGCGCCCCTTTTTCTCGAAATATACATATGTCATCGGGGATCGCTAAATCTTAAATACTGTGGCGTATGTGGAATATTTCAATCGATTTTTCACTCGCTTTTGTAAAGTTTAAAACTCTGTTCTCAGTAGTTGAACTGCGTGTTACACATATTTGTCGGTTGAAATTATTTTAAAAGTACATAATGGTCTAACTAATTGGAGCTTCCAGTTTCTAGGCATCCGTGGCAAGGAGGAATTTGATCGATTTGATAGGTGATTATGTCTTGCGCCTTCTTTTGCCAGCTCGTCCGTTCTGCAGTAGCCTGGAACGCGCCTGTGTCCTAGGATCCAGAACATGGTTTAGTCGGACTTGTCTGCAATCTCGTTAAGAGATCTGCGCTATTGCTTTACCAACCTTATTCATATTGTTGGCAATTCCAAGGCTTTAAGCTGCCTGACTATCTATGTATAGTACAATAGATTAGATTTTTAAAGGTTTCGCTTGAAAAATTCACTACAATGATCCGGCAGTCACATGCTAAAGGCTAAGCGTTGGAGAAGACTCCTACCCCGGTACCGCCCGCTGTCTGCAAATATTTCTAGCGTGGAATCGCTCAAAACTGTAACAGACTCCCAAGAGCTTCTGCTAGGGATTCGAGTTTTATACCTGAAGTTGAAGTCAATATGGGGGACAACGTAGTCCCTTTTACTAGGAATAGTATGGTTGTTCTTGAGGATCCTAAAGTGACCCGTTGCTTTGCTGATTAGCTGGGAGTAAGTCTCAATGCAGCTTTAGCTTCCCAAAGATATCAACAGGAAGCAGTTGGAGCATTGTGTCTAGTGGAGCAGTGGGGATTGTTCTCAATTCACCCGTTATGCAGATACATTACCCCCTTCATATCTTTTCAAACAGGCTACTGTTGATTTTCTTGTCCAGTGCTGTCCACTGGACCAGTACTCCGTACATAAGGATCGGCCTCAACGCCGCCGTATATATCGAGTGGACTACTATAGGCTGCAGGCCCCATTTCGGCTGCAGAGCTTTCCGTCAGGAATATGATTCAATTGAGGCTTTTTTTCCACGGTCCACGGAATATTCAACCTTCTGCTGAGTTTCCTATCAAGTGCATGGCCTTCCAGATGGCGGAGTAATATACGAATCGTATTGGAGTCTTTTTTAGTGATTAATCCCGAGGCCTAAGCTTTTCGTCCATTTTGCAAATATGTTCAGGGCAGATTCCACAAAGCCTCTTCTTGCAGGGAGGAGTGTATTTTTACCAGAAGTTTTCTGTATGATGATTGGACAGAGCTTGAAAGAACACTCAATTCTCTGCGAATTCATCTTGTAGCACATCAGCGCCCCAAGGTGTGCTTGGCCGTAGATATTTTTTCTAGTGGACATTTTTATCACCCACTAAATCCACCTTTCATTCTATGCCTTTTTCTCCACAGCCCCACCGTTTTGGCATTTCAATGTAGGGAGACAAATTGCAAGTGTCCTCATAGATATATTTCGACTTCTTCAGTCTATCGCCTTTCGCGCTCAAGGTGCCTTAACTGCTTCCATGTCTCCTTCGAGTGAGTTACATATTCTACATATTCTTCTATATGTCCCTCTATTTCAAAACGTGGACTGTGAAAGAACATATGTTCCACGTATTCCTACCCCTGGATGCAGTTCGTACAATGCGGTGAGTTGTCGTTATGTAGAAAAAAACTTCACCATGCTCGTGTCCTGTTCATGTCGCAATTAGCAGAATGAGAAGACAAAGCCATCGGCCTTTGCTTGACCTATGCCATTTCGTCATGCTATTTGTTCCCTCTTCACTTCGATTTGTTGACTCTTATTCCTGGTTCCTCATTTCATATAATTTCTAAAGTTTCCTGGTCACTATGTCCATTAGAAATATGTAGCCCTGCTATTATATAGACTGCGTCTGGTGCAGACAATAGGGATTTCGACTCAATTCTACGCTTATTTGACTTAATTTTCACGACCTCAGCCCATATTGGTGACTCTAGAACACCACCGCTATAATCATTCTGTCCAAAAGACCCCTTTGACTGTATTTCGGTTCCTCATGACTTGTCATGATGCCCACTCATGCTGTTTACTCGTGAAGCCTTGCGTCGATCATGACGATTAGGAATTTAATGGTGTGGTTCAATGTCATTTGTCCTCCAATCGTGTGATTGTTTCTCTCTTATTTTTCCTGCTGATTAGCACCGCTTCGGTCTTATAATTTGAGAAATTCACGTCCACCGATTAAAGTCAGTAGCTTGGCTACCACGACTATCGCAATATCGTCCGCAAATCCTACGATCTTAGCTTTTTCTTGTCTATAGGTAGATTGTGTATCCAACGTTCGTTCCATAGGAATAGGCCCAAAAACCAAGCTCTGTGGCATCCCTCCTGTGACAGTTTACTCCTTCGGATCATCGTCTACATTGTAGGATCTCTTGTCTCAAGTAATCACAATCTTCGTGACGTTTGTGGGTCCCTTACATTTCAAAAAGCTTTCATGACCTTCCAGTTCACGGAGTTGAATGCGTTTTTAATGCCAAACGTGATCAGAATACAACACCGTTTTGTACCGCCTCCCCATCTTCTACCTTTTATAGCTATTTTCAATGCACCACGATTCTGCCAGTTGTTAGAAGCAGAACTGGTAGAATCGTGGTGGTTATTGGTGAAGATTAGTTTGAACGTTTTCCAACCGTATCCAACCTATAGAGTGGTAAGACGAGGGATCTTCGAAGGATCGTACAAGTTCTGCGCAAGTCTGTCTTGGTCATAATTTAGTTAGCAACGAACCTGTTGCTTTTTTGAAACCTATAACTTATAATCGATCATGGTCATGGCTCAGTGGTTAATGCGTTAAACTGCCAATTAAGCTGCTTGGGTTCAAGTCCCACCCGTGTCCACCGAAGATTTTCCACGTCGCCACCTCTCGTCAGGGAATGACAAGCCTCCGGGAGTATGATTTGTCATGAAAGTGCTTCTCAATTCACCGTTCGGAGTCGAAAATAAATTGTAGGGCCCTTCCATTCGTGCGAACAATACAACACGCACAACATGAATGGTTGCGAGAAGCTAGGCCTTGGCTCAGATCGAGCTTTTGCGCCAGCTATTTATATTTTATAACCGATCCACAGTTTAAAACAGATCCATTTGTCAACTCACAAACTTTTTTCTTATTTAACCTGCCCTTATAGATGACACTGCGACCTAGCAAGATCTACTGTGTAACTGTACTGCGATTTGAGCTCAAAGCGATATTCCATCCTCGATTCATTCCGGGCTGCTTCTACAAATGCTCGATGCCGAACAGCTCAGACATTTAAAACCACACGACACGAGTAATCATTACGAAAGAAGCGTATTCATCGAATCGTAACGATATTTACAACCTCCAGGGCCGCCTTACAGCAAGAACTTCCAACACGGTGAAAGTCTAAAAATAAACCTAATCAATTTGAGAAAGAAAAATGTGTAGTTAACTATCCCAGTGACAGTATAATTTCGACATGATAACTACCCAAGTCCCACGATCATTAACGATGACAAATATTTTACCAACAACTTTCGACAAGTCTATGACGTCCCCTACGGCACGCAAATTAATGATTGACCGCAGAAGAAATCAGACAATTTGTTGTGCCCTCCCTCGGAAGGCGTCAACGCCTCTCAAACATTCGCCCAATAACGTCTCTAAAGGAATTTCATCAGCAATTGCCAATCCATTAATCTTAAGCACTGATTATGGTAATATTAACCGCCGCCGCCCCCGGCGCTATTCGGCCCAAATTAGTGAAATTAACAGTGACACACGCTACTGCGCTGCTCGAAATCCGGTTTCGGAGAACTCTTCACAGAGCTCATTAATTCTTCAATTTAACACCGAACATTGGTGCATGGCTATCGGTTCTGGACGAAAGTCGTGGATAAACATCTTGTATCGGTATGGCGGTGGGTGAGAGTTACATAAAAGGCATCGCGCAGTGCAATGCAAGATGCAGACCAATCCGAGTCACGGAGCACGAGCGTTAAATATTCAAATTAAATTATAGCAACTGTCTGCGAAAGGTAGTGCGCGATTTGATTTGCCTGTCTATCGTGGTCTGTCATTTGAATGATTGCAGCAGCAGATGAGGATTTGGCATCGCGCTTCACGTGCGTGCTCCAAGAGCCTGTGGTGAGGGCAATTATGGATTCAAGCATTCCGACCATTCAATCGACAGGTGCTTTTGATTTATTGCGGCAGGAATTGTTAACAGGTTCATTAATTTATTCAATTGTTACGTCGTCGTGCATCGGTGGGCAATATCATGACGTGTGGTGGGGAGAGGCTACTGATGAGCCAATGACTAAACCTTCAGCGAACTGGTTTGGTCTCGGAAGACAAGGAAGCGAATTGAATGTGATTTTTAAAATGGTTAAGTGACTAACGATGTTTGTGAGTGTCCTTACAGATGTTTAGTGTATTTCTTTATTGACAGATCAGATGATGGCGTGTGACACGAACATGGTCTACAGTGATTAATTTAGTTGATTACGATTTCATTGTTTTAGTAGTCTGCGTTCATTTAAATTTCGGCTGTAGGTGTGATTTACTTTGAATTTCAAAATGAGGCTTACAAGTGAGTCAAGAGCCAAATTACTTAAACGAATAAGTTCATGCCCAGCCGTCATGAATCAAAGAACGGTCGGACTATATAATTTCCTCATATTTAGGACGGTATAGAGCACATACAACCAAACTAGAACCAAAGACCTTCTTAGCAAAAATCGACCATACTATTCCTAGTAAAGCGGACTACATTATCCCCCATATTGACTTCAACGCCAGGAATAAAACTCGGATTCCTCGCACATGCACTTGGGAGTCTGTTACAGTTTTAAGCGATTCCGCGCTAGAAATATTCACAGACGGATATAAGACAGCGGGTGATACGGGGGCAGGAGGCTTCTAAAACGCATATGGCTTAGCCAATACCAAGCGACTCCCAGATCACTTTAGTGTGTGCAAGCGGAAGTTACGGCAGTCCGCGAACTTGGCTGTCGATTAACGCGATAGATTATAGCGTTATTGTATTATATATAGATAGTCATGCAACTATTAAAGCCTTGGAATCGCCAACAATACGATCGAGGTTGGTAGTGCGACGTTACCCTGTGTTCGGTGCTAGGACACAGGGGTGTTCCAACTGCAGAGCAGAAGGCGTAGGACGGTATCTCTCCGAGAACCTGGAGGAACCACCTGCGCCTATCGAATCCACCAAATTCCTACTTGACACGGAAGCCAAGAACCTAGCAAACCACTGGTGGAACAACATCAGCATCTTGTCAAAATAAATCCGGCCTAGCCTGGATTTAAAGAAGACGAAGAGACTTTTATCCACTAACCGGAAAAACCTAGGTTCACTAGCAGAGGTCCTTACCGGACATTGTTTGATAGGCAGACATGCCCTCAGACTGGGGGGTTCCCTCCAATGATTTCTGTAGATGCTGCAGAGATAAGTAGGAAGGGGAAGCTGCAACGCACTTACTGCACGTGTCCTGCCCTTGCGACGCTAACAAGGAAAACTCTCGGGGAATACTTTTACGATGATCTTAACGATCTGGCCGAAATCGGCATCCAGAAGATAAGAAACTTTATCTCCGGGAGGGAATGGTTCAACTCTAAGGGTGATCTGTGTTACATACTCTTGTTCCTGTGTGTCCCTGTTTAAGCGGAGACAGCCACCTAACTAAACCTAATCTACCAAAAATCTGAGGGAAATTTCTTGGCCTACGGCAATCTTTACGGGTCAGTGGAAAGTCCATAGCCCTGCGGCAAAACTAGGTATCTTCTTCACCACTTACTGCCTCTGTTTAAGTCAGACACCGTCATATGAACCGTCGTTAGAACCAGGCAACCTACAGTAGACAAATCGTTCTTAAATAACCTTTACGACCTGGCGAGGAAAAACATTCCTGATAAGCTGTCTTTCTTCAAAGACTGGATATGAAAACAATAAAACGCGTCCCGTTTTTTAACCAAAGCAGTCTCCCAGAAGTTGTCTGAATTTATAGCGGAGCCTAGGTAGACAAAGTCCTTAACTACCTCAAAGTTATAACTGCTTATAATGACGTTCTGTCCGAGACGTCAGTGTTGGGTGTCCTTTCTTGTTGACAGCACATACTTGGACTTATCCTCATTGACCGCTAAACCTATCTTCGCCGCCTCACGAACGCGCCAGTGATATCATGCTGCTTTAGGCGTTATGTCAATATTGTCAGTATTGGTGGACTTTTCTGGCCTGAAGCCACAGTGATATGAACCGATTAGGACGTCGACGAACGGCTTCAGGCGTTCACATAATTGCCGTGTTGTGATCTTGTAAACGATGGTAAGAAGACTGACGCCTCTGTAGTTGGCGCAGTTCAGATGGTCTCCTTTCTTCAGGATAAATGCAGACAACGACACCAGCGCTGAGAATAAATGAATAATAACTCTTTCCAATAGCTGTTTCTTTGGGCTAAGATGGCAATTGAGTTGCAAAGCCCTCTCTTGAACAACTAAGGTGACCCTGTATAAGACCTTAATTGTCCCAGTCCTGCTTCATGGCGCAGAGGCATGGACTCTCTCAAAAGCGGATGGGATCGCTCTTGTTTCGAGAGGAAAATTCTTCGGGTGATTTTTGGTCCCGTCTGCATAGATGGGGAGTGGAGGAGGAGGTACAACGACGAACTGTACGGGCTGTACAGCGACATCGACTTAGTCAAAAGACTGTCCTATGACTGAGGTGGCTGGGTCATGTACAGCGGATGGACACCAATTTTCCGGTTTGGAAAATTTTCGAATCCATAGCCAAGGGACGGTGCAGTAGAGGAAGACTGCGACTCAAGTGGCACATGCAGGTGGAATGCGACTTAACCAACTTGGTGTGCGAAGTTGGAAGCAGCTGGCTAAAGATCGTGACGCTTGTTGGTTGAGGCCCGGGTTCACCCCGGACTGTAGCGCCACCTTAAGTTAATAAGTCTCTTAAGAGAAGTTAAATTAAAAACATCGTCAAAATGCGCTAATTGGGTCTCGTATAGCATCGCTGTATACCCTATTCATCATTGAATCTCCTGCTCCATATGTTATCCATACAAACTGGACTACAAACCAACCGAAAACTCTTACATTAAGTTCGATAGATGCCTTCGGCGATGGGACAGTCGTTCTCCTCCAATTTGATGGCCCATGGAAGAAGATATTCGTTTTTGTAAAGTCCTTCATGAAGAGTTTTAGATGATCGGGGCTTGAACTACAACAAAAGATGCACTTCTTGAACTGCCTGAGCTCCGAAATACTTTTCTAGTGGGCTAGACCAAGTTGGTTAAGGTCATAAAAAACGCGGTAGCCGATTCGGTGATAGCCAGTTCGTCAGCAGATAATTTGCCTTAGTGTCCATACACCCAACCCAGTTTGTCGAGCGGTCTAAAATCGAGTACTGTCGGCTTCCAAACTAGGACTGAATATTTTTTTTTTGCAACGCCAACCTATCCACACACAATGCAACACATGTATCAACAGACATCGTTACCATAAATTTAGATCTACCCTCCCTCTGCCAAACGACTATTTCTGCTGTCAACCGACTTATCACAATCTTTTTGCCAGAAATTCCTGACTATTTGAACCCGATATTCCTAATGCGACTCGAAAACACTCATCCAAAAGTGAAGATACAATTTGTCTCAACCATGCCGTTCACCTTCCATTCTGTCATCGGCAACACATAATTCAGTGAACCAAACTGGGATGGTACCTACATTATAAATAATTCATAATTTCCCTAAGGCTGGCGTAGCGCATACGATGTTCCAGTCAGAGCCGCAATGACCATTTCACTTCTCTTCCTCGATGGGCTACCTCGGATAGCGTTCGCATTCACAGAATTGTGTGGCCCCCGTCACGGATTATTGAAATTGGCGCGGCTACAATGTTATTGTTCAGTGACAAACAATAGCGGTCCATCGTGCCGCATGCACTCCTTTGGGTTGTGCACATGCACAGAGAGAGAGAGAGAATGATATCCTGCCCCCAATGGGCACAGTAAATGTAAATTTAAGAGATTAGCGTGTGGGTCGCGCACCACAATCGATAGTTAACTTTTGCTTCCACAGGCTGTGGCATGGACCCTCTCTAGTGTGCACTCTCTCGTGTGTCCAGTTATGGTAGAGTGCTTGTGTTGTCCTGCTGCTGGGTTGACTTTAGGCCAAATGATCCTACACTCTGCTCGAATGCGCTTGATCGAGCACGGTGCAGTTATGTTTACTGGAATAACGGAATTTGAATGTACATAAGTAGGTTTTAAGACTAAGAACAGTTCTTTTCGTCTCTTCGTTGCAATTATGGCGTATTCATGATGTTGTTGTTGTCTGTCGATGGACTTGGCCATAGAAATGGGAGACATCCAGTCAAAGGGTCAGATTGTGTGGGGTATAAAAGAGCAATAAAGAGACTTTCCTCATTGAACTGGTGATTGAACTTTTCACGCATCTATGGGGTCAACTAGGATGGTCTTCTTGAAATGATCGGGTGAGGCGATATGGAAATTCTTAAGCATTTGGCAAGTGAATCCAAATGAAATTTTTTTCTTCTTAAAATGAAAAAGAGGATGAATCGTCGACGCAAAATGTTATCCGAAGTGGCTACAACCGCGAATCGAATTCGCCACACATCTCGAACCTTATGTCACAGCTTGTCTTCACGATTCTGAAGAGTGTAGACGTCCTCGTGGAACACCACACCTATGGAAAACTTATAGACATGTAATCGGAACGCAAAGCATCAATTAAAGAGCTAACAAATCCTGTATCGAAATTGTTAAATATCCTCGGCAGCTGAAACAAGATGCACAACGCAATGAATACCGGAACACACAGGTTTGAAGGAAGGTGAGAAAGCAGACGTACTGGTGAGAAAAGGAGCAGAAACAACGGTGCGTATCACAAATGACAAGATAGGACTCGGATTAACTATCATCCAGACAGCAATCGATAACAGGATTAACTGGGATTTACCACTTCCTCTGTCATTGTCCAGCCAATGCAAGACTGAGATCTACATATATGGATATTAGACCTAAAGCAATTAGAAAATGAAGTGATCGCTCACATCCTAGAGCTTAACAAAAACACAGAAAGATTTTTCTGATTCCACACAGAAACAACAGGCACAGAGTTGCAGAGTTTTCCCATCCGTACATACCCCAATCGTCACGCTTATAAACTTCTCCAACTGTCACTTCAAAGAAACAACAACGGGCCCAGCTGAGACCTAAAGAGACATTCTTGTTCTCTAAAACCAACCAACCAAGCTGTTTAAGCTGTACTTCAATCCTATCTGTCAAGGATGTTTTAAATACTCATATTGGGATAAAGTTTACGTATTCATGCTTCAAAGTATTGTCCATCACTAGCTACATCTTTGTTCCATCTTTCTGGCAGCATACGGATTCCATGTTGAAAAAACTGCTCGTCCTTTGAGGTGATCCACGAATCGACCCAATTTTTGGTCTCTTCATAAGATAGGAAGTGCTGCTCAGCCAGGCCATGCATCATCGATCGGAACTGGTAGTAGTGGGAAGGGACGATGTTTGGTGAATACGGCGGGTAAGCCAGGTTGTCCCATTTCAGTGCTTCAAGGTTTCAACCACCTCAGCGTTGTCGTGTTGCCAAATCACTTTGGCGTGTTTTTTTGCTCGTATTGTGGCCGTTTTCCTTCAATGCTCGGCTCAAACGCATCGGTTGTATTCGGTAGCGATGGCTTCACCCGGTTGCAACAGCTCATAATATACCACGCTGAGCTGGGCTCACCAAATACATACCATGAACTTCGAGCCATGGATTTTTGGCCTGGCGGTCGATGCCGATGCATGGCCGTGGCGCCATCACAATTTTCTTCGCTTTGGATTATCGTAATATGTAGATCCACTCTTTATCACCAGTCACAATACGATGCAGAAAAGCCTCCTTTTTTGCCATTGGAGCAGCTGTTGGCACGTGAAAAAACGCCATTCGACGTATTTTTGCTTAAACTCGCATGGCACCCAATTTCCTTGCTTTTGGATCATTCCCAAGTCTTTCAAACGATAGGAAATGGCTTGGTTAGTCACGCCTAATGAATCTGGAAATTACTGTTGCATTTGGCATCGTCCCAAATCCGGAACGCTTGCTTGTTGATATACCCGTTCATCCAAAAATGGGCCTCGTCGCTGAAGATGATATTTTTTGCTGTAATTAGGGTCCGTTTCCAACTGCTCCAGTTTTATTATTTGCACTTATCGCTCGACGCTGTAACTTGCCGTGGTGATTTGTCTTTAGTGTCTAAAAAATAAAAATCGGGAAAACTAACAACAGATAAAACAACATGGCCGCAATCTACCCGTCCCTATTGGAAAACCCTTTACTTTACCACTCATTCGAAAGTTAGGGTGGATTACTTCCCTTATAGTTCAAAATCTGCTGTAGTATTCTCCAACAGACTCGTAAATCATTGTAAATACAACACCGAGGGCCTACATAAGTCAATACAACACTCTGGCACAACGTTGTTTTCTGTGATAACACTAATAAGTGTTGCAAGTCATGTTTAAAGTACTTCTTATCCTGCTGTGGTGTTTCGATTAGTTTAATGTTTTCGATGGGTAATGCTGACAACTACACTTTGGAAGCACAGTCAGCAAATTTCACGGTTCCAATCCAAATGGCTAATCAACCTTCGACTTCCACTCGTATTCGCCTAACTCTTCCTCTCAAATCCTGGCCGATTAAACGTACACAGCTATGGCTTCCATTTCGAAGCAATTCAGTAATTCTTGAAAAACCACTTAGACGAAGCTTAGAGTGGACTTTTTCAGCATTATCGTCAATAATTCAAAAACCTCTCACCCAGCAGGTTTAGTTTATCTTTGTTACATGTTTCAATTCAATTTTAATCGAGACAAACAAATCATTGTTACATTTATAAGCTAATCTTGCAGGCGCCGCTTTTTCGCTTTAAACTTAACTAATTGCATCATTTTTCTACTTAAGCACTATGCGTTGACTTAAGTGAAAATAAACACTGCGTTGGCTATAGAAAAATCAATAAGAAGCAATTAGTGAATTAGTATGCATTAATGGCTCAATAAATATTTTTTCCCGTCTACCACTTATAAATCGAAATAGGCTGCAGTGAGTATTTTGCAACCATGCATCCTATATTCATGTGAAGTAATCGACACATAAGCTTACCTAAAGTATGTACTCAATCAGTAATTGCGTAGATCAAACAAGCTGAGTATGTGATAGGAAGTTTGACTTATACATTCGATTAGGGGTATAAACATGTACACGTAAATCAGTTAATAGCAAACTGGACTAAGATATAAAGCGCCGTGGTAATTTTAGTACAAAAACAGGGTGGGATTGGATTATGAGCTGAAGGTTGTATGAGGATCACGATCAAGAATCCCAAGATATCAGTCTTATCAAAGCTCTTTTTGGTCACCATTTTTTTTTTAAAGGTTGGCTCGGCTTGAGATTTCTTCCTTTTATTGCTGGGGTAACTCGTTGAGATCGAGTTACGGGAGGTACTCTATGTCGAGCAGCTATTTCTTTGAACGGCAAGGCCCAAACCTCAATGTTTTGAACTCGTTAAACGCATGTCTACAACTAGGCTTTCAAGACGTGCCATCACGTAGGAATCCGTGCCATCAGGTATGCGTCCGCTAGGTAGGCCGGTTAGACAAGAAGGGCCTCAATATTTCTAATGAAGTTGAGGAAGCCGCCTGTCAAATCGTTTCCGTTGCCTTCAGTGACCAGGGTGTCTTTGGCGAAAACTCGCTTCCTAATGTAACAGAGATCCACACACTCACATAGTTTATGTTCTGTTGTGTAGATAATATCTTAGACTGCAATGTCCAGAGAGGAAGCTAGAAAGCGTTCGAAGTTTTAGTTTTAATTTATAGGACAAGTAAGCTTGTTTGCATGTCTGATTCCTTGAATATTTTCCCAGAAGGATCCTTATTTTTGTTTTTCTCACCTGTTTAGCATGGATCGAAACGATGAGTAAGGAAAGTCATAGAAGGGTTGGACACCTATGTACCTTTCGATAGATCCCTTCCTGGCTAATTGGCTAGCGATTTTATTGCTTTCAATGCCGTCTCGGTACCGAAAGGGTTTGACTATGCCCTTTAATGGCTATGTCCTTTAAGTTTTTTTTATCACCCAGTGATAAAAAAGAAAAGAAAGGGTATAGGGAAGTGTTAGCGATGAGAGATGAGAGGAAAGGTAGTGAGATGATGATGACGCGCTTTAATTTTTAACCTTTGTAGACTATACATAGGTCTCTGGAATTATTAAGAAGTACAGATTGTTCCATAGTTGTGTTGTGTGGTTAAAAAACGATCTCCTAAATTTCACTGTTCGACCGAAAGCAGACTTAAAGATGTTAGGGAGGAGAAGAACTTTATATAACGGTATAGGAGCGCCAAGCATTCAACATTCCGGTGGTGGAGACGGAAATCCATTGCAAATTGATTGATCGCCGGTCAATCTAAACGCTTGTCGCTGAACGATCGGATACACTTAAGCATGAAGTAGGATCACCTGGCCAAACATGAGAGTTATATTCCAGTTTCGGGCGAATATAAGCTTTATAATTCGTAGCAAAGTCTGTAGGAGTAAAGAACTGTTTGTAGCGTTTACATTGGCATCCAGCTTCAGAGACAGGAGACAGGGCGGAGTTTTTGACAACTTGGTCACCATAATGCTATATTCTTTTTATTTGAGTTACAGTTCATGAGATATAAGACCGAGCTCTTAAAATTATGCAAAGAAAAAAACTGTATTCAATTCATTTGTGACGTCAGGTGAATCTTAATTGTGTGGAAGCCATACACTTTGTGTATTAATTGCTTGATTCAGGAGTGGAGTTCTGTTCGAGGAAGGTTGATGAATAGGAGAGGCAGTGATCAGGTTGAGATTCTTGTGACCCAATTGATGCGCGGTGCTCATACCACTCTTGAAAACCTAATCTGGTAGAAAACCGTGAGTAGTATTGCTGTCCTCTTTGAACATTTTCCATTTTTGGGGATAATTATTGACCCAGCAATGGCCAAATCATCCGAAGCAAACAAATCCCAATTTTTCTGAAAGACGTTGTCTCAGCTTTGACTTGTCTGGAAATGTCTAACCATACTTTGCCAGCAAGAAGTTAATTAGCATCTCAAAGAGGAAGAGACCTCTCGCAGGACTGTCTTATTGGAGATTTTTCACTCTCCACAAACTTGCCATGACCTCTGTTCTCAACCAACATTTTCCCCAGTTGTAGGAGAATTTTACTTAGCACAAAAGATCTTTCCATTCAAAGCGCACTCAGACCTCAGTTGGAGTAGGTAGAATGGACCCTGTAGAGCCAAATTCTAGAAATTTTAAAAGAACTTACTCGCTTGGAGTGAACCTGTGCCTTAAATAGCAAGGTACTATACGACTTCTTAACTCTTACGCGCATAAAATGTGTGAAAAGAAGGTCTGAGAAGGAAGGCGAAGAGCTGATAAATGAACAGACCTTAGCTTAAGATTCGCAACGTCGTGAATGTCCACTCTTTCGACTAGGTTTCGTTTTTCTGTTGATTTTTCTGATTTGTGTGGTTGTCATTACTTCGAACGAGGTAAGAGTCAATTTACGTTTCTTTAGAGTCACATCTTGTTCTATTTGTTTTGTAACAGTCTGCACCATTTATGACAATTGAACCAAGCAATGATGTTAAATGATCAAATCCAAATACAATGTTTTCTTTCCAGTGATGGGATGACATATCAAAACAGAACCAACGTACCGCTCGGATGAATACATTTATTGATACTTAATTCAGCAGCACTATTGAAACCCAATTCATCGCCACTGGCTTCAGCAACAACTCCAACTTCTACTACTCACCAATCTATCTGACATTTTCCTGAGCATAATCACAGCTTCTGCCAGCCAACAAGGAACACCACCTTATCTCAACTCGACTGTCAATTGACGCAGACAACCTGACGGCAGTTCAGGTTTCGGATGACGGTGGTGATTACGTTAGGTAACCACCAAATAAATACCCACACTCCTTTGAACTTTACTTTACCCGTGCGGCCAGTCACTTAGGTAGACATGTATCCACTCCTCCAGAGTGTCGCTGCGCGTCGGCCTACCCGCAGCGGATAATTATATGTCCCAACATTTTAATGAAGTCACATTCGAAAGATTTAATTAATTTCGTTATTAGCGGTATAGAGACTAAAAGTCGTATCCATGGGTTCATAATCGTAATTCGTTTGCGCACACCAGACGAACGCTGCAGTTGGTCACGCTTGCGTACCCTGTCGCTGGAGTGTCTTTGATGGTTTGTTTTTCCTTGCCAACCGTACCAATCGTAGACTTGAGGACGCGTTGGAAAAATGCGGAAATGCGAGTGAATTGTAAACAAAAATAATATCTTAGACATCGCTTATGTAGGCAGGCAAACAGAGGCTTCATTTTGCCTCATTAGAGTCCACACAAGATAGAAAAAATGATAATTTATCCATGGATTATCGCAGGAGAAATTTGCAAAGGCGCTACGAAATGAGAAAGGCGTCGCTAATAGATTTCACCACGAGGATGTAATTAAAAAGATAGATAAGTACAGGGTCTAAAATTAATGAAGACCTCGTCGGCATAAAGAAAGGCGTAAGTGATAGAACTCTGGAAATGATTTACTTATTAATGCGTCATCAATTCGAGTTTTTCATGATTAAGTCAAAGAAAATAGTGCAAATGAAAATGAAAATGAGTAGACAATGTTCGAAACGAAAGCGAGGTCCTGTAAACGCTGCAATCAATGTGACGAGAGCTGTATCTGTGATATTCTTACTCCCTGACAACATTTTATCTTGAATTTGATGTGATTTACAGTGAAAACTCCCATCAACAGCTCTCTTAGGCGGACAAATTTTCCTAAACAAACCTATAGAAACATTAAACATTTTTTCTCCCCTTGGATGGACAACTCCCTTGGGTGGACAAAAATGTTGGCACCGTCGCTGTCCGCCTAAGGAAGATTTCACTGTACATTATAATTTTGCTAAAATTTGAGCAATTATAGAGAGGTCGGCTCCTAGTATCTCATCAGTCAAAAAATCGGCCTTCCATCACTGCTTCCATGGAGTCGCTACCTAATAAGAGAGTACATAGCAAAATATCAGCTGAAACTACAAATCTCTCGGTTAAAATGTTTCCCTAATAAAATTACAACATTTATTTGCTTGAAGAGGACGAAATAGTTTAACATTCCTCGATCTGAAAAACGATCCCAATGTGTTCGAAAAGCGGTGTCCTGGTACACATAAAAGAGTAAAAAAGAATGTGCCAACGAAAACGCCTTTTGACAATACCGCAGACCTCTGATAATGGTAATACAGCTCTTAACTACCCTGGCACGTGAAATAAGGACAACAATTAACTGATTTCCACTTGGAATGTCCGGACGCTCTTAAGAAGATCATTGGTTTGGTGGTGAGTGAACGAACCACCTTGCAGTTCATGTCTGTTCTGTATTGTCGTCTCTTTACTTCTAAATAGTTCAATGGAATATTTAGTATCACCTTTTTAGTGTAGATGCAGATGAACTTAGGTTATTTCTCATTTCAGTCGGTCGAGCCTGATGATTAGAATTTCAACATCCTTTGCCTGATCATTATGAAATATGACCCACAATCTCCCACTACGTACAAATTCTGACACATTGTGTAAACACCTGTAGTCTTTCGTCAAAAACCTCATTGGCACTAATTGCCGGAGAAGTCCAAATGTTTAGACTGAGGTAGATGCCGGAGATAGTCCAAGAAGTCAAAATCGTTACTCACCTTTATCGATTTTTAAAACTGCCGACGAATGGCTTTGTGCATATTGTCTTTCAAATCTAAGAACAAGTCCAGCTTTTTGGGCTAGATAAAGGGGTTAATCGAGTTGTTCCAAAAAACGTCTTAGACTCGGGGCCCGTAAATAATTAGTCGCGAAGGGCATAATCCTAAACACACGCGTTTTCCTATTTTATCCAGCCCATGTATGCCCTGTGCGGACTGACATTACTTTCCCCAGCTTTTCATTGGCCTTTTAGCGCAAATATTTCACATCTATGCGTGTTAACAGTTGAACCAATGGATAAAACGCCCTGAACCAACGAACAATGAAAACTTCAATATCATTCGTCAGCCTACAGCTAATTCGAACTCTTGGGTAGGACTTCCAGACCTAAGGATCGATCAACAAGGTAAGACTTTGCCATGCACAGAAGGGGGAGGCCTAACGCTCCCCTGTTCTCTTAAGTTGCAGTAGCACGGATGAAATACCACCAATTGATTCAACTTATATTCACGTCGAGCCTGAATTAACTATTTATATAAGCTCCTTGCCGATGGCCGACAGATCAAATTCATGAGCTCGTGCTAGCCGTTGTGGTTCTAAATAAAATGCATACGGAAAATTATATTAACTTTCATAGTTGCATAGCAACGATACCTAATCTACTGATGATACCTGTAGGCCTCTACCACTGCAGAATAAAGTTCTACCAACTAAGCCCTTCAAAGTTCTTACTTACCTACTTACTTACTTAAGGTGGCGCTACAGTCCAGGGTGGACATAGATCTCAACCAACAAGCGTCTCCAGCCAGCTGCCTCCGAGTAATTGAACGGACTTTTGAAAAATTGTGCCTCTGGTGAGTTTCGCACAACTCTTTCAAGAACGATGTTAAAGAAGTCGCATGACAGCGCGTCTTCTTGTCTAAATCGTTTATTGACATCAAAGGCCTCGGTGAAGTCTTTACCGACCTCCATGAAGCAGCATTTGTTTACCACCGTCATCCTGGACAAATGAATGAGTTTGGCAGGGATGTCAAAACTAGACATGGCTCCGTATAGCTCGTCTCTATAGACGCTGTTATACGCGGCCTTAAAGTCGATGAAAAGGTGGTGGGTATCGATTTGAAGTTCTTGGGTTTTCTCCAAGACCTGCTGCAGTGTTAATATTTGGTCGATGGTCGACTTTCCTGGCCTGGCGTTCACATTACACAGCAGATAAGATCTTTTAGGCAATGTTAAGAAAGCTGATGTATTTGCAGTTGGCGCAGCTCACAGTGTTTTCTTTCTTGAGGATAGTTCTTAAGGAGGTTAATAATCTTTAGGTTAGGTATCTGGTTTGATAAGGGAGAAAGCACTCGACCTCATCAAGGTTTGGTCCTTGTGGATCCATTGTGATGCCCATGGGAGTTCATCGCGATTCCTACCTTACGGCTCGTTGGAGATTTGAGTCTCCAGCCATCGTGATGTCCTCAGAAACCTGGAACGATCGTTAAGTGGAACATCAGATAGTTCTTATATGTGCTCGTAAGTAGTAATGTCTTCCCAATGTTCTGTTTCTCAAGTGACATAGGCTTGGGCAGTGCCAGACGAAGAGAGGAGTATCCTCTTGAGCCTCTTCGTCATCACCGCCCCTACATATATTGTCATCGTTTACAAGGAAGTGAGTGCACCTGCCAACATTGACACCGATTTCCTAACATATTTTAAAAGTTTGTTGGTTCTGGCTATGTATTATTTTGGCTAAAGTCTCCTTGATACATAGGTGGTAAACGACTTGCACCTACTACTGAGGCCTCAATTCTCTTTTAAGAAAAATTTTCCCCAACCGATTATCTGTCTCCAGAGTCCCTATGTTACTAGAGAAACTGATTTAATCTGAGTAGATACGTCCTATGGGGACGTGTTTTATGTCGGAGGTCACTTGAAGACGTTCAGGTTCTGAGAAGCGTATTGCACAAACTAGAGTCTAGATTTGACCCTTACATGTATGATATAGTTAACTGGAACAACTCCATCAATCATGTCAGCACAGTGTTGCCCTTTCATCACTAAGCCAGAACCATTTAATTAAGGTTGCCAAAGTCAACTGATTTATGTTCATGTACATATCTCGTATCTTGCGTCCCACCTAACATTGTTGCATTTCGAGTTAGTCACTATTAATCTTACTAAACGGCGCAGTTGTCAGACATAACACTTCAATATCACATCAAACATTCCACTCGAAAGCACTTCGGAACTGGTGCCCCTTTGTGCCACAACTGACAGCTATGAATCAACATGTCCAATTACATTCAATTACCACTCATAAGCGGGGCTTAAGTATTCATTGATTGCATTAAAGCACACACACACACCTTTCATGATTTTGTCTTATTTCCGCGGACCTTTAAAGTCCCATCCATTCCCATGGAAGTCTCAGAAACAACGCCATGGAACTATGGCAACAGGCTTCTAAATTTCGTGCGTGGGCTCGTAACCGACTGACAGTCAAAGAAAACCGTGCCCAAAGGCATTAGCGAATTCCGCGAATAATGATCTTACGGCAGCTCCTACAAATTACTGACGAATGTTGGAGGTCTACGGGAGGTCGTTAGAGAATTCCGAAGCGTTTGTACAAATGATCTCATAAATTTTAAATAAAGGATCTGGTCTTGTTCTGGATTAATCCTGCTGTCATATTAGTGTTATTGTATTTGTGTACTCCATGACAACACAGTCATGACTTGACGGGGGGCTTTGTGTGGGCTGAAATCTCTGGAATAAGTGAAATGTTACAGGTGATGTAAATGATTTTGCATTCAAATTAGTGGCTTAGTTTTCATGTTCATCGTTGAATCGTGTATGGAGGATTAATGAGCATGGAGTCAGAACAGTCTCTTAACAGGCAGAAATAAACCTCTATAGGGACAGACGAAGATATTAAAGAATTTAAGAGCGAGTGATCCAAACATATTTGAGATTCTTAGTGGTGAAGTTGATCCACCTGTGTTGCATTCCAGAAGCCACTGCTGCTTCAAGGTGGAGGAACTTTACCTGTTGGCGGCAGCCGACTTTTTATCAACTTATTCTTGTCTTAGAAGTGTGGTGCGCAATTGGAGGCAGTAAAATAAGGACGAGGCTTACTGGAAAGGCTTGTTGGTTGAGACACAGGTCCATCCCGAATTGTAGTGCCAAGTAAGTTAGGCGTTGCCGGTCCAGTATAGCTGGGATAGTGAACTCCAGTCTATTTCTGTTTTTATCTCTAAGTACAAGAGACTTTTGTACTCTCTCGCCGAACCACCTGCTTAGCTTGAACCTGAACAAGGATTAGTGGAGCACTAAGAATCACCCCATCTGCGGCACTTGACGTGCTTCTAGGTCTACTTTCTCTAGATCTAGATATTTTTGCCAAACAGTCAGCTTCTAGTGCACCCATAAGACTAAAAGCCTCCTCCCAATGTTCACACAACCATATTGGACACTCCTCGATCTTAGATCACCTAACTTTTATTCCGAAAAAAAAAAAGACTGTACACCGTCTAAGTTGGGTTTCAACCTCAAATTCCGAACATCCATTTATTTCCTAGAGGAGTTTTGAGAGCGATGATACCAGAGACGATCACTGTGTTCATGTCTATACTGACAGTTCCAGGACCCGATCGTAGGGACATTTCAGGGAACTTTAAGGCCGATGAACTCGTCAAACGTGATACAGCTCTAGAAATCATGCCGGAAAGAAGGAATCTGGGTGTTCCACTCGCTACATGTAAACTACTCTTAGAGTACGACGCGATCAGTAAGACAAATCAAATATGGAGGAATGGTACCACGTGCCGTACCTCCAGGGAGGTCTGACCTATGCTTAATCTAAATCGATCTACAAATTTGGTCTTGCTCTAAATATCGCTCATTAGCACCGTCATTGCTGTTCTTACCGGCCGTTGTGCCATTGGCCTTCATGGCAGAAGGATGGCCCTTACTCAAGAGACTTCTGCAGGAGCTACAGGGATGAAGTGAAGGAATAAACGATTCCACATTTCTTCTGCACTTGTCCTGGCCTATCTCAAAGAAGGAAGCTCTAAGGCGAACTTAGGCGAACTATCACATACTGACTTCAAAAGTATCCTCAGCTTTATCAAGAGTTGCAAATGGTTTCAATAAAGTGAGTGGTGTTTTTCAGGGTATGGATCCAAGTGGTATCACAAAGGGCCTGTCCTGGCCTACCTGTCAGTCAGCCTACCCACCTATTTAACAAGAGTTTAAGAAATGTTTCAATAGTCAAAGTCATTAACTAACTATCCATCGACATTAAAGTCATTCGCCACGATTCACAGCACTGAACTGAAAAAGAAATTTCACACACTCACAGTCCTCAATAAGTCATCGTTCAATCTTAAAGGGTAAAAAGTTGTGCGAGTGACTCAAAAAGGTACGTAACCGCCTTAGAAAATAAAACTCACCTGTTGATGACTAAATTTCTTGCACATTTGTATGCTTTTACTAAAGTATCTATTGGTCAACCTTCATTTATCTATGAATCATAATCAAAGAGCTATTCATAGCGGTTTTTCTTTCAAATGAAATACATACATACCTTCTTTAACCGCGTCGTTATGATTTCATCTGTATATTTCAAAACTCCACCCAATTATTTCTCATTTTGTATGTGGAAGTCGAATGTCTCGCTTATAGGTTTTCACACGTGAAGGGCACTCATGTGTTAAAGAAAACTTAACGATGGCGCCACGATTAGATAGGAATCATTCAAACGTAAGATTTTCCCACAATCCGCATTCGCGTGTCTTCTTTTCATGGTGCGGTGCATTTTCAAACCTAATGGATTGTTTTGGATTTCCTTATGTTTGCGTAAGGGTCTGGGCATCGGTACTGACACACATGTCGGGATGAAAAAATGGAATGGAAAATTTAAATGAATATCAACAGGAAGAATTAAAGGTTTCTTGCGACATTTGTGTAAGAAATTGTATAAAATCACATTTATGAGACACAAAGTGTCAATTCAAACTTCTAATTAAAATCATAATAATAAAGCATTCATGTTAATTTATATACACAGTCATCAATGAAGATATAAAACGAACATAAATTGGTTCACAGTTGTATTACCCCGACAATCAATTTTTTTATTAACAGTCCAGCTGTGATAATGGCAATTATTTTATGGACTCGTTTGACTGCTGTCGGTAAGGTGGGAAAGTGTTTTTAACCATTTATGGCTAAATATGGAGTTAGAAAATTTTACTGCGAATTTATATTCCTGCAGTTGCATTAAAAATGATATTAACTAAGTGGTTGGAGCACTATTCTGCAGTCTGACTAATTTTTATGCTAACAACGTGCTGAACAAATGTCCATAATAGAGAATCAGCTTTGAATGATCCTACCGATCAATAGTTAAGGACCCATAAGCTAAGGTGCTAAATGAAATTTTAAATCTTAGCTAACTTAAAACGACCTCAAAGTAGACCCTAAAAGCGCCTAAAATCTCTCTAAGGTATAGGGTTATACGCGAAGCCCTCCGGGTCGCAAGCTTTTACCGCATGGTGTCGGAACCAGTCATCCTCATAGCGACGGGAGTGACTCCCATCAATCTCCGTGCGACAGCGAGAAAATTCTTCTACGACCATAAAACCGAAACGGGAGTGGAAGTGTCCACGGCAGAGACGAAGGAGCTCACCAAACCACAGTGGCAAGACCGGTGGACCTCTGAAACTAGAGGAAGGTGGACGTCAGGACTGATTAGAGACGTTGCTGAATGGACGGAGCGAAAACATGGAGAAGTGAACTACTACAACACCCAATTTCTAACCGGGCACGAAAACTTCAACGCATACCTCCATTAGATGGGAACTGTGGAGAGCCCATCTTCCCGATACGACAACTCCCTAGAAGATGACGCAAACTACACTTTTTTCACCTATATAGCAGATGGGCAGCAGAAAGAGTCAGGCTGAAACTAGAGACAGGCAAACGCCGTGAGAATGGTGATCTCGAACCAAATAGCCTCCTTAATCGAGTTCGTGCGGTAAGAAGGAAGTGAGAGGAACATGAACCCTATTGGGCATAACAAAGATCTTCACTGAAGAAATGCAAAGAGCGGTCCCAGGGGGTTGCCGAGAATAATAAAGATAGAGGGCGAGTTTAGTCAGTAGGAGATTGACACACCAGGTGAGTGCAACAACCCCCCTGACGGTGCGTGATGCATTCTCCGCCTCTCCTAAAGAAAATGTTGTGGTTATGTCTCGCAATCTTAGCAAAACTTGGCCGATGTTCCAGGAGATAACTCCTTAGAGACCTTGGGGTCAACACTCTTATCGATTCTCTCTGGTTACCAAGTGTTCGTTTCCTTCTGTCTTCCTCGCATGAGGACGGTCTAACTCATTTCCACACACTCACTGTTCTATAAATCACAACTTCTCTACTGATGCACAGATTCCTAGAGTCATGAGTCTATTCATCTGCTTAACTCATTAACTCTATACTCATTCATTACAACACGTCTCTATATTCATTCAATAAAAAAATTTCCTAAGACCGACCGACTGAAATTCCTAAGACACCCCTAAGACGCTTGGTCTCTTATCTGCATCGCAGATCCGTAATAAATCTTCAATTTCATTAAAAATGCGTTATATCAACGACACGAAATGCACACATGTATGTACATTTAAAAATAAATAAATTGATTATAAAATCATTTCGTGTCAGAAGTGGTGTCCATAAATTAATTAAATGCAACTTATGTAAACGTCTTTCAGCTCATCCATTCGATGCATACTGCATACCGAACTGGTTTAATGTAATTTGTAATAATTTATGCCGTCGAATTTGTATCACTTGTTCGATGATCAGTTTATTTTATCAGAAAGACGAGTCAATTTGAATTGTTATCAATGGAGTTTCTTTCAAGAAGTCGACTTCATTACAATAACGTTTACAAATCACTTGGTGGCAGCCTCATGGGAAATAAATGGTTCTTCAGAAAATTTACATACATATGTATAAATAGACGAGATTCGTTCGTTTCTTTACTCACGGATTTCTTCACTAATTTTGTGCACGTTACGACAACCGAAACGTGAACCAAATAAGCGGCTGTAAGTTGGAATTTAGTTGTTTCTATGTGAGCAGTCACTCTGCTTCCAGCAGCCTTATTTATGGGTTCTGGTTGTTCTCGAGAACTTAATTCAGATTTAATGTGATTTACGGCCACAGAGCTTAGAAGAATGGTGCGGATTAACCTCTGGCGAGTTCATCCATCCTCTTGTTACCTTGGATGAGGTTATGACTGGGAATCCAAATGCGTGTTAGTTTCATATGATCTGTTGTGAGAAGGAATAATTTATCGTACGACACGAAGCCTCTAATGCACCTCTAAAAAGCTGATGATGATTGTTATTCTAAATCAGATCAGCAACCTTTATTCCTACATTCGGAAGACTTTGAAGAGATATGCGATCGGATATGACTTACGTAGGTAGCACCACAGCTCGGGGTGAACCTGGTCTTCAACAAACAAGCCTCTTCAGTTAGCCCGATCCTTACAACTGCCTCCAGTTGCGCTCATCAAGTTGGTAGAGGTCCCTTTCCACTTGTGTATGCCACCTTAGGTGAGGTCTTCCTCTACTGCGTTGTCCCTCCGGGTTAGACTCGAAGACTCTGGGAGCCGGAGCATTTGTGTCCATACCCAGCCATCTGAGCCGATGGATACGTATCTCCTTGACTAGGGCGATATCGCTATATAACTTGTAAAGTTTACCGTTGAATTTTCTCCTCCAGAGCCCGTCAACGCAAACAAGACCGAATATCTTACGAAGAATTTTTCTCTCAAAGCAACGAAGGATATCTTCATCTGCTTTAGATATAGTCCATGCTTCAGCGCCATAAACCAGAACTGGTGTTCACACAATATGGCAACGTTTCCGGCGTTCATACAAAATGGCATAGATATCGTACCGCCCTTAACAAATTTGTCTACACGATGAATAAACCGATTCACACTTGATGTTTCTGCCTTCAATAACGTAAGCACTGAAGCAACGGGGCAACAGTCTGCACAGGGTCTGACTCAGTACAGTACAGGGGTGGTAGAAAAATTCACCTATTTTTACCCTAGCGAAAGACTCGAGCACTCGCTAAATGGATGATCCAAGAACAAGGTCTGCCAATTTTCAACAACCCCTGTATGGACTATTGTCCAAACTTTAAGCTGGCACTCATCCTTGACTGATCCGCACTGATCCTTGACTGATTGTGACAAGAAACGAGAAGAAACGAGCTTAGCCCCTTATGGACTTCCTAACTAGACACTGTTCACTGAATTGTTCACCTCATCCAGCTGGACACAGGGTTAAGTTAGGTTAGATAGGCTGTCGACATAGCCGAAGCACTTTGATCAACAGTAGGTTCATAGCGATGCCTCAGAATGTAGAAGAAATTCTCTTTCCTAATCGTGGAACCAGTGGGAGCTTTTTATAAAGTGAACTAAGTTTTCGACATCTTATTGTGCTAGGTCGCGAAGATTGTCAAAAAAAAATAAAGGCACCGAGATGGTTTCGTCTTTTTCAAAAGAGCGCGGGGCAGGTACAGAGGATATGGAATATCGTCTCTTTCTCATCATCGTCCTTGCAGCTTCTGCAGAAATCATTTGCAGCAACGCCCAGGCGAGTTGCATGTCTGCCTATGAAGCAGTGTCCTGTGATGACACCTAAAGTAGCTCCAAGATGCCGTCTACCTACCTCAGCTGGACATAAATCCTTCGGATAGGTATCGACTATGTCTGCAGAATCAATAAATTGGTGAATACATGTGTATATTTAGATTTAGCTTGTTGAAGACAAAACTATATCGGTAAAGCCTCCATATACTCAGCCTTAAGCAATCAATTAGCCCTAGTATTCCTTCATAACTTCGGTCCAGCTCCGGTCCATAATATTGTCCAGTTCTTAAAAAACTTAGCTTAGTACATAAGGTCTTTATAGCGGTGCCACTTAAATCAAATCCATTACCTTCATTTTATGTAGTTTGCATGTACATATAACACATGCACGTATACATGCATATGTAAATTTTGAGCAGGTTAATCTATCGATTAATCTTCCTAGGTTTCATATTCCAAAACTTGTATGCAGCGCAATTTGTCACATAGATGCGATATAATTTGTTTGCTTTCTTCATTGCAGATATGCACTGCCAGGTGTACAATTTGTTGTGGAATTCCAACCTAACCCTCACAGTTTAGCGGAAATATTTTGCAATACGATTTTTTTTTTGGGTTTTATCTCGGTTTAGCTGAATGTGAGGTTATAACTCACGACACAAACAGTTTTTCAATTTCATTATACATACATAAACTTATAAGGAAATGGAGTGAAATTTTGAACACAGTAGGCATAACGGTATGAATGGTGACTTTAAGGAATTTGTCTTACACCTCAAGCTATCCATTAAAACGATGAATATGACAGATTGTATTAGCACTACCGGTTTCTATTTATATCACACAATAAAAATGCTAATTGATTTACGAAGTCCTTTTTCCCTGGAAAGAGATCACGTTGGATCTTTGCACAATATATCAGCTTTTGAAACTTGTACACGTGGGGCTTATACCAAAAAAATACAAGTATTGTACAAGAGGCGAGCTTTAACAAGTAACACAGATTTTTGTACCATAAAGGTACAAGTAAACTTGACAATTGACAATTCTACAAACGAACTTTAACAAGTGGAAAATTTAAAATTCCCCACAAAAACAAGTGTAGACAATACTTAACAAACCAAAGTTAAATAGTTAGAAAAACCTAACGTGCGAATTGAAACTAGTTAAGCCGTTACAAGTCGGATTTTAAGAGGTTTCAAATAGAAATTTTAGTGTTTTGTCTTTAGATAATAGTACTAAGAGTTAGTTGGTTTTATTAAAGCACCAAATTTGAAAGTAAATCATAATTTTCATTTGCAGATTAAAGCGTGGTTTGTACTTTATGTGGTATACTCGTAAGTGCTGCCAACATTTTGTACCCTAAATGCAATATGTACGTATATATGTACATTCATACATGCATACATAGTGCAAAAGAATACAAGAACGTGATGAAGGTGAAGAACAACGCCAAGCTCAACAATAACCTCTGAATTTTTTTCGATGATATCGAGAACAATATCATCGCAACCCTTCAACTTCTAATTATTTCCCCCACCGAAGGCAGTACTTTTTTCTACAAAAAACTTGTCTACGCTAATTTATATGAGCATTGTCTAGCCGTCACGAGAACCCTTGTACAACTGACTTGTACAAAAAAGGAAAATTTGCACATTTAACAATTGTAAAGCTTTGTTTTGTGGTACAGAAATTATAGTAAATTGTTAAATCTGCATTTTTGACAAGTGCCTGTAGAATTGTAAAATTGTAAATTTGTGGTTTAGGCCCCAGATGTACCTAATGTTGATCCATTTTGTTTGTCTATGTATTTTCCATTTAACTGCCGGCGGGGAATAACTCCCGTCACGCAATTTGTGTCATTGTCCTCCAAAGCAGGTCTGTCTCAATCTTTCTGATTTTTCTGTTATAATCCGCCGCGAGAGCTGTGCAGTGGTTTGAAACTCGGTAGTATTATGTTCCACTGGCGTCCAAAGGTGACGTCTAGACTAGATGGGGAGATGGCGTTTGTTATTGCTATAATTCACAGGAATTTTTTTTTCGAATCTTCTGATGTCATAATCATTGCCACCTCAATTAACTCTTCAAGAAATGACACTCTACTGCCAGTTGTATGCCTTCGCAGTAGAGTCGACTTCGTAGTGTGTTATTGAATACCACTCAGGTATCTCATTGTAAACTGCCCCATCAATCTATTATTATTTCTAGGTGTGAATGCATTTCAAAATAAACTGCACCTCATTCTATTTACGCAATTGCTCAGTATTTAACTGTCCATCAAAGACAAATAAAATATCTTTATTGTCCCCTGGGAAACGTAAGTCTCTTAATCGGATCAATTTATAGCACAAATTCGCATTGACATACATACATAATATGTATATGAGTATGAAGATTGGAATACTAAGTGTCCGACATAACGAATTTACAGGACACTTGGAAAGCAGATTTTCATTCCACCATGAAAAGTTGACAGCACGCATCGTAGCGAACGAACTGAAAACATTTCCTTTTTCTGATGGCGAAGCAGAGGGGATTTGTTGTCTACTTCCTTGAGTTGACAAGTCAATATGTAGCCGCAAAGGCTGAATGAGGCTGTATTCATTATGAGTTTTCATAAGACAAAATAGAACAGTTCAGGCAGCCAGCTTTACTTGATCCGACGAAAACTTAAAAATGCTGCTTTTTACTATGTGCCAAACATATGTTGCTTATTTACTTATACCTGTGTTTGTCCTGTTTCCTCTTGTTGGCTCTAGGGCCGCTACTACGCCTACGCGCCAGCGAGTGCGGTTTCTGGCAAATTGTTTAAGCTGCCTCCAACAATTGCTGAGACTCCACCTAGATTGTTTTACGCCATGTATTTCTCGATCGATCCACTTCTCTGGCATCATGGGTAAGCGGAGACTTTTCAAAATGTATGACCAAATCACAATCATTTTTGTTCCGACCCGTTCACTGGTTAAGATGCTCGTTAGATGTACGGTTAATCCCGAAAATCCACGGTTTTCGTGCACACCTACTAGCGAACGTTTGCAGCTTTCTTGTGATGTTAGAGGTCACTTTTCAAGTGTTGCACCCACATAACACGGATTCAGCATTGGAACCGATTAATCGTACCGTCGCGTTTAAGCTGATGACATTGCTTCGTCATATTTTGGACAACATTCCAAATGCAGACTTCGCTTTGCCGATTCGGTTGGCAATATCTGGTTCGGTTTCACCATCGGTCGAGAAAATACTCCCGAGATATTGAAAGCTATTTACTTTCTCTACCTTCTATATCGTCCAGCGATGCTAACTTGAGATGATGAGTTCACTTCAAGGCTAATGATTTCGTTTTGGTTGTGTTTATCTTCAACCCCATGACGTTTGCCTTTCTTTTAATACCCACTGCCATTCCATAAGCCTGTGTGATAATGGGCATAGGTCGCCAGCCTAGAAAGATGTTCGAGTTAATTTGTAATTGTCTATCGAATTCATCCATTTCTTGTCAACAGAACAGCTCGAAGCACATAGCTTATCATCAGTAAAAACAGTATTAGTGGAAGAACGCAGCCTTGACGAACCCCACTTTAGATCTTGAATTCCTCTGTGCAGAATGTGACATCTGTTTCGGAAGAATAAAATTTGTCTGCCCACTATTATGTTGAAAGCATTATCGATTCATTTATTTGTTAATTTTTTCTGGGTGACTTCCTGTTCTTCTGATTGAAAGCATTTCACACCTATGAGCTTTTCCTTCTGGCAGTGTCAGGTAGTTCTAATGATATGATTTTGCCTACGACACACCTTACTCTGCTTCCTTAAAAGTTGATTTTATGCAACTGGAAAAGGAAGCCTGTAAAAAATGTTGCTCCAAACAGGAGTTGTATTATAGTTAACCTTGACGGGTTGAATACCATTTCTAGAGTGGGCGCGGTTTCTTTTCAGAATCCTACTACGCCTTCCTTTTGTAGATGAGTATTCTACTGTAGAAAATGTCAAGGAATTAAGGAACTTCTCACTTGGAATAAATTCGCTTCAAAATATTCTCTTCCAGAGTGAAAAGAGGTGAATATTCTATAAGAATGTCTGTACGTATCCATCTCTCAAGAGCAGTAGATAAAAAAAATTTAAAATAATAGTGCACTATCACAGTACCTTCTAACCCTTGTTCAGGTAGATTTGTAGGACTTTTAACTGAAAGAAAAAAATTCAAAAGCAACCAGTCATCGCTTGCAATGAACATAACTCAACGTCGCTTTTCGAAAACGAAACGATACATAAACTTTTGCTTTTAAAATTCGACGGCGGCTTTTTTGGCGATTACTGGCGCTGAATTCTGAAACATACCGATAGTTTCTAATCGTTCTTCTGTTTTTGGCTTGGAATTTAAATAAATTACTTTGCCTTTCAATAAATATTGAATTCTTTTGATGTCATTTCCATCACCGTCCATCCCTAATTTGACACTGATTGTATCATTTGGGACCGAAGATTCCAAAGATAACGAGTTCCCCAAACGGAATACCCTCGTAAATATCTACAAACATCTAATAGATTTTAATTTGAAGACAAAAATTCTAGAGTGGGTTGTATAAATCGTTATAAAAAACTTAGTTAAATTATCACCAAAATTTAGTCTGGTGGGATGTGTGGAAAACAAAAAACTCAACGGGTAATTAATAACGATAATCGTTTGCATCCACTTAAGACTTAATTTACTAAAAGACGCTTTGAAATTAAAAAGAAGATGGCGGTATAAATCGTGTTGGTTGGTTTGTTTACTTTGTTTTAGTTTTGGTTTCGAAAGATTTTTTTTTTTTTTTAATTTGTATTCTCCGCCTAATTAGGCAAATTTAGGTTTTAATGATTTTGAAGAGTGTTTTATGCTCTATTTTGAGAAGGACTGATCGAGGCGCTTGGTGTTTTGAGAAAAAGATTCGTGTTTCTGTTTGAAATACTTAAAAAGTTTATAGGTTGTATAAGCTATTTACATGATGTTTATTGACTGACAGTTTCGTTGGGGTGCCTACTAATAAATTACTTTCATTTTCTGAAAGTAAAATGAAGGTCGGGCTGAAAAATGACTTCACATGTAAAACTTGGAAAGTGATTTTTAACGAAAAAACATTTCTTTTTTATTTAACTGAAATCAATTTATAGCAGCAGTTAAGGCTTAATTGGATTAACTTTCGAACTAAGTTGCAACTTACATATGTGCTGGGTATCTCCCGAGATCCACCGCGATACGCTTTACAGGGAAAAGAAAGAACGTGGACTTCCGACCGGATATTAATATTGAAAGATTTATTCTCCAGGAACAATGTACAGAAGTTTTATCCAAGTCCGTAAAAAAACCCGTATGGATAGAGAAGGAAACCTTGCAGTTGACTCAATGCTTAAAATTTAGAGAAATTATTTTTTAAGATGGCGTTATACGCTGATGAAGGGCAACATATTGCTGTGATGCAGAACGAGGCATTGAGCGTAGACGACGAGAGCAAAAACTTTCGTCATCCTTATCAAAGTGAGGATCAAAATATCAAACGACAAACTAATATCCAACAAGGCTGTTGGACCCGATATTTCACGTGTCGAGGAGCTGAGCCAGACCAGTGTACATCTGATGAATATAATTTCAACATCGTTAGGAACTTCCCAAGAAAGAAGTTCCAACTTCAACCAAGGCATTCAAAATCTGATCTACTCTATAGTGTTAATACATATGTAGATCAAGAGCCTGTCGCGAGTCAGGGAAGTTGCTTTCATAGCCCTGGAATGACTTCTAATAATTGAGACCCACGTTTCTCTCCATTGTTAACTATTTTATCGGACCACTAGGTGAGGAAGAAGGCCGCTCAGATCAATCCGTCTGGTCTGACTCGAAACAAGCCTGACTTGGCCATAGGGACAATCTCTTGAAAGCCTTTGCAATAAATCGCATAAGGCGACGATTCTGATATCATTGGCAAAACCCAGCCACCTGTAATCGAGACAAAAGCAGCCAATAGGTGAAAGAGGGTTAAACCAAACAGTAGCTGGTAATAGCAGAAAGGAAGACGAATCGGACAAAATGATACTCATGTAATCTAGGTTGTAAGTTCTACCTTGGTTATAACTCCAGATAGCGACTTGCTATCAGAAATCAAAGGAAGAATAACTCTTGCCATCGCATACAACTAAACTGACTCAATATAAGATCTTAATCATCCCAGTTCTACTTCGTACCGCTAATGCATCAGAGGTGGATGAAGATAGAGTCCAGCCAGTAAGATTTTCATATCTACACCAGAGGGATAGATTTCACAGAAAAGACTTGGCTTTTTGTAAAGGAGAGGCTTATTGGTTGAGGCCCAAGCTGTAGGACGATTACTACCTGCTGGATATATAATAGGCTTCTTACCTATAAATATTTTTTATCCTTGAAGCCGCAGCAGTTATTTCCTATCGATCCCGGAAGTGTCCTTTCTAGTTTTAGGCCCAAGTTTACTGTTGATCGTCTAGCACATCGCGCCTTTAGACTTTCTATACACAGCAGATTGTGGTTGGCAGCGAAATGGTTATACCTCTTAGAATAGTACCTAGCCTGCAGTTTTTTCTTTTTTTTTCTTTTAGTGGGAGGCTACGAAATATCCCAAAAGTGTGAAACTGCCTTCCCTAAAGATAGGAAGATTATTGACTGCTTTCAGAGCCATATATTATATTAAAGTTCGACTGCTTTCCTTGCTTGGTTCAAACTCTAGCCAGAACACAGTTCTGGACAAACGTAAAAGTCCACTTCCAACGGTGGAAAATGTAGTGTGCAATCTCTGATTCTTCCCCTGATTGATGCCTCTCTGAGACAGTTTCCTCTTGAGTCTTAACAATTCAGTTTCACAAAAGCTGGTAGAATGGAATAACTAATTCCAATACCTTCGTCTAGCCATAGCAGCGCGAAAAGATTCAAGAACTGGGTTCTACGCTTTCTAGCTGTTTTCCCATTTACCATTTCATCTTTGAGCCAAAATTTAAATTCAAACTCAATTCGGCTCACTCACTGAAACCTTTTTCAATCTACGATAACTCCCAGTGGACACCGCAAGTCTTATCCGGCAAACCATTCACTAAATATGCCAACATCTCATCAAAACCTGCGGAATGTTATTTCTAATTGTATTGACTCCAAAACCAAATCCACAATTCCCACGTAGCTTGTCATTTGCAAAAAAATCCGCATCAATGTCAATCAAATCGCAAAACTACTTTCCAACGTGTCCCATTTAACGATCGGCGAATGTCCTTAAAAGGCCTAAAAGCCCGCGCAGTTATAAAACACGCACTTGCCGTTTTTATTAACACCAACTACAATTGACAGACATTGCATCCATTGCATATCGCGCTCGTTGTCTGTCCGAGGCTTAACTTTAATTTAGATATTTATTACCGATCCGCAAATGGCAATGCATCAAGCTGGGAAATTGTAACACAAGGCCTTCGATTGGAATCCGTTTGGCCCGTGCATCAAAGTCCGGCCTTTTAATTGAGTTGTAAATCAATCATTTTCATAAACGTTACCCAATGTTGGATCATAATTTGTGGAGAACTCCAAAATGTTTCGCGTCCGATGGTCGGCGGACACCGCCCCGGGCAGTATAATAAAGCGCCTTGGTGCATGTCTTTTCGCTTTATCGGTGCGGGCGCGCATAGAACCACAGCGCAGCCCATCCTTCTATTCATGCCTTCCGCATCTTGGTCTGATGGATGAGTGTTCGTTACCGTTAGTGGTGCCATTAGCCACGCTGGGTGAGGTATCTGAGTCTGCGCGAGTGAAAGGTTAGCTTTATGGTTGCGGTTGCGTTGCGTTGCGCCGGTGGTTTTAATTTCCCACGAGTAATGCAGCAATTGGCGGTGCGGTGCCGATAAAAGTTGCATAAACCGCGGCGCGCAATACAAGGGTATTCGCTTTAATTAGGTTGTCGTTTTTTTATTTACACCGTTATGTCTATAATTAAAAATGTTTGGTCGCTTGGTGGTTGTGTACGATGTTGAAAGTTGATTAGGTCTCGTAGATTGATGAATTAATTAGAGTATCTAATGATTTAATGGCGAACTGATTGGCGAGGTGAAAAGTCGAAGATTTTCAATTAACTCTCATTGATTGGGGTTAAACTGGTGCATTTTCTGAGTGTGACGTTTCATTTAATGACCATAACTGGGCTGATAAATTGGAACTCAGTCCAGATGTGACAGTTGATAGAACCACTCGACTATTTGAGATTCAACTCCTCACTCATGAGTTTAAGACTGAACTCAACTGCTTTCACCAAAGTTAAAAAAAAAAGTTGACGACAAGTACAGATGTGAATATCTTAACCAATGGCCTACCGTCCTTATAGAATTGGGATAGGAGATCATTAAAAAATAAATTGCTGGCCCGAAAGCTCGAGATGAGCCTAGGGCTAGCTTCATGTTGTGGTTGTTCGATTTTTTGAACGAGTGGAAGATTCCTACAATTTATTGCTGACTCCAAACGGAGAATTGAGAAGCTCTTTCATGACAAATTATACCCCCGGAAGTTGTCATTTCCCGACGAGAGGTAGCGCCGCGAAAAATGATGGACATGACTGGAGCTTGAACCAACGCAGCTTGCACTAACCACTAAGCCACGGCGATCATAGTCAAGGGAGAAAACGAAACCATCCATCATCCATCCTCATCGTAGGGGGTTAACATAACTGAAAAGCCTGTGCCACATACTGGGGGTTGTCCCATCCGGGAAACTGTCCGAACGTGGAAAAGTGTCTAGTAGAAGCCTCGGAGGGGGATGGATTTGCTGTTGTGGATCCCTTCCTTCGGATCTAAACGTAGAAGCCAGGTGGAGCCGAACAATGTCTGCTCCAGATGAGATCAGATGGAATGGGCCAATTTTACCGATAAAAACTTGGGAGTAGTATGCTAGCTATGAAGTTAAAACTGTCCTGGGCTTTTTTAACGCAAAGCTGGGGAGAGGTAGTACTTTCGGAAAGTATAGCCTGCACGACACCACTTTCGATCACAGATTCAGGCTGAACGACGACGGGGCAATTCATTTTCGTAGCAAGCTCACGGTTCAAGCCGCCAGATAGATTGACTACATTGCGGTCGAAAGGCAGAGCTTCTGTATAATGGATGTCCGAACTTTCGGACTCCTATAACTGCAAGACATCGTTTGAGTCTTTACTCAAGTGGTCCTTTACCGCCAGCATCAAGCATTGAAGACCAGTGGCAAAACTTTTAAAAATGAATAACACACATCAAACAGCTCAATGAAATCCCTGGTTTGACAAAGAATGTTAGCAAGCACATACAGCGAAACAAGGAGCATCCAGAGCATAGAAGGATAAGACTAACACCTGAGTCTGAAGAGAAAGTATGAGTTTTGGCATCTTAGAAGAAAATACAAATAGCATACGTCAATCAATCAAATGCTTAAACCCTTCTTCCAGCAACCTGCTTGGTTCATATCAGTACAACTTGTTGTTGCTACGTTCGCGGACGATACGGCTATTCTGGCAACAGATAATTCAGTCGAGTCAGCAACTGTAAAGCTTCAACGAGCTTTGGATAAAATCTGCGAGTGGACAAAGGTTTGGCGCATTGTTCTCAATGAAACCAAATCTACCCATGTTAACTTTACTAACAAGAAAATAAACAACTTACCCGTTTTCATTAACTCGGTACAAATACCGTATGCAAACGAAGCAAAATATCTAGGAATGACACTAGATGCGAAACTGAAATGGAAGCCGCACGTTAAAAAGAAACGCGACGAGCTCGAAATTAGATTTAGAGAAATGTATTGGCTGCTTGGAAGATATTCCAAATTAAGCATGTATAACAAATTGCTCTTATATAAGCAAGTCTTAAAACCTGTATGGACGTATGGTATACAACTTTGGGGTTGTACCAAAACCAGCAATAGAAATATTTTACAAACCTTTCAAAATAAGGTGCTCAGAACAATCGTTAATGCGCCGTGGTACATTAGAAACGACGATATCCATAGAGACCTCGGTTTAGCTACCGTCGAAGATGAAATAACAAATTTTGCACGCAAACTCCGTGTTCGCCTTCAGGGACATTGCAATAACGCCGTACTCCAAATTCTGGACGTGACAAACCTTGTGCGCCGACTACAAAGAACGAAACCGTTCGATTTAGCGCAATAAGGGATAACCGCTTATAATGACGGTATTAGTAGGTGCTTTTACTGGAAAGCTACCTGCACAACGCGAACTTTTATTGTCGAAAGCTAAACTACTTGATAAGGCTTTTTTTGTACTTAGTCGTAGTCAACACGAAAAGGGGAGGTGTTTTTAGTGAGTAAGAATCTCACACTACCATGAGCACGTGCGGTAGATCCTCATGGTGTCTCATGAAAGATTTTCACCTACCCTCGCAAAAAAAAAAAAAAAAAAAAAAAAAAAAAAAGTACAACTTGGCTCCAGGAAAGTCCACCAAAGATCAAATATTCACATCCCGGATCTTGAGGAAAAAAAAAACCAGAAATTATAGGTCGACACCCAACCCCTTTTTATGGATCCCAAGGCCTTGTAGGTTAGGATTAATAGAGACAAGCTTTCTAGAATCGATCATTCAATTCCTGCATCTAAAGTAAAATCCAATGGATCAGACAATGGTGTACTTCCAAAATAAGTTCAACATACGCCACGGTATTTTAGTTTTAGCGATCCTTGTTAAGATAAAAGTACTTAGATGAGAAGGTGCGCATTTGTAACTAAAACGATCAATTGGAAAATGTCATATTCTAAGTTTAAAATTTTGCATCACCTCAAAAATCGGTTTAAACGTTTCGAATACGCCACAGCTTCGAATACTCGACAAAGCCAATGGATATGCAATAAACATGACAAAAACATCGTTGATAAGCTTGGTTACCAAAATCACATTAGCCTTGAAAATATGGACAAACTTTTTAGATTTTTTGAACCACAGAGGTAAAACTCGAGCATCCTATTGGCTAAGGTTTTTATCTGTTGGTAGTCAGCAGACGATAGGTTTTTAGACTGCACCCCTACTTCCTAAATCATTAGAAATTCCTAGTGAGAAGGATTACCTTAGCCTGGAGACATTCTCTCAGTGGCGTTCTGCGTTCTGATCCTAAGAACGCGTTAGCTGAGCCGGCCTTGCCAAGTAGCCAATCAAGTTTGACCTTATTGACCCTGGCAAGTCCTTGTTAGGCATCATAGCAGTACTTGACTGACTCAGATTCCACGAAATGGATGGGATGGGAGAAAATGTGTATTTTAGTTCTACTAATACCTTTATCAAGATTTTAGTACCATGCATTTCAGTTTTCAGCGCCTTGAATACACTGGAGCACATTTTTTTTTTTTATTTTTTTTTTTTTTTTTAAAGGAAATTACCAAATCCCGGGAGCACTCAGACTCATTATCGGTCCAATGTACTCCCAGGCAGAAACTCCTTTTTGGTGTAGTGGTTTGTTTTGTTTCGGTGGTTATGGTTTTTTGCTGTTCCGCATTCGGGCTCGAACATGCACAGTTCGGGTCACAAGCAAACACACTACCCACTACACCCTGCCACCGACCACTGGAGCACATACCGATTGGTGGCAAAACTTTAGTGTTGGGTCCAAAGACGCCAGCATCAACTTTAGATTTAATTTCTGATCAGCCTAATATTTTTAATTCAAACAACCTTTTGAAACAGTGCCTCCTGGCGATAACGTTCAGGAGTATTTTCATGTGTCCCATAAGATTACTTTACTTATGCTTGTGCTCTTGCTGCAGCTTTATAGCACAGCGGTATTTCTAATGAAGATATGTAAAGGTGAGGTCCCGATGACAGATTTTACAGATGAAGTGGGGCTGGATGATGCCTTGACAGGCAATTGTCACAGATAAAAAATCACGCCTGTAAGTCTGGGTTTTTGCATTGAAAACTTCTCGTTTTAGCCGATTTCTAAAGAAATTCAGTAATCAGGAAATTTCTCTCACCTCAAGCCTTCATAAATACCAGCACTATTGTAATCAATCTCTAAATCTTGCTCCAAAATGCATGATTGAGAGCTTAAAAGTGTTCAAATGTGTACGAGATAAGCGTGTGTTCCTTAGGGTTTCAGTCAGACTCAAGGATTTTTTTGTTTACAACAACCCTGAGGCCACCATGCGCATGTGCTAATGGCGTAGCTACAAAAAAATACCAATTTGATTCCATTTTAAATGCAAAAATTCAAGCAGGTAGTACTTCATATCCTTGAATGAAATCCGATAGTTACTGATCCATCCAGAAAAATCATAAAAAATTCCCTTACAAGTAGCAAGATACTTACATATTAATGCTTTATGATCCCACGACTATGTACATATTATGTGTTGGTCACGACTTTTTTGCTAAACTTTAGATTGAACCATTAAATGATCAACCAGATCATATAAAGTAAAATCCTGTGTCGAACATTAATTGTGGATCGTAATGGTGTCTAGTGTCGTAAATGTAAACGCAACCATTAATTAAAATGTTCATGCACCATAAATCGTAAATTCTGCTAATGTTTTAATTACCAACATACATATGTGTGCTCCTTGTTTTTTGTTTTAAAAGTTGGAGGACTCACAACTGAATGAAATGGACTATAATATACAGTTAAGTACTTTAAACTGCTTCCACTAACAAGCAGAGAAAACCTATAAAATTCTTCGCAATAAAATATGAAAATATTTCAGATTTCTACACGTACACACTTGTATATGGTGAAGAAAACGCAAGTGTAAAAGACGCCCTTATGAAGAGACCGATCTTGTGAAAGAACGATAAACTTTAGTTAGGGGAAGCAACTCGATTGAAGACTTCTAACGTGAACGGTGGAACTTCAACTGTGTCCTTTCTTACTAATTTTAGATTTTCTCGTCTTCATTTTTGCGAATTGCTCGTCAATTTGAACATAGATATCGTTATATTTTACCGTTTCAGCTTTTGTTTATTCAAGAATTAATAAATTGATGTCAACTAGTGAACTCTTCTTAGTCCCTCCGTAGTTTGTGTGGAAGCTTTAAATTAAAAAACTTCCCCAAACCGTTTACTAATTATAAAATCGATGCAAAGTCCGTTAAACTTAACGTAACCATCATAAAAACAAGAGAAAAAATTATTTAGAATTGCAAACTAATGTAGTTGTACCTCTAAAGTATTTTAGCATAGCTAATGAATGCGTTTTCAATTCTTCTATATGCTATTGAACTGTTATTACATCTCTTAATAAAATTAAATGATCGTAAGCTTACTGAAAAGATCATTGACTTTTTTTTTTTGGCATTCGAAAGGAGGTAACCGAACTGGAGTTAATAGAGGTTGCACTGATCATATTTTAGTGTGTGTTTCAGTTTCTACCGGGAATGAAATTCAATGCTAATTGCATCGTAACTATTTAATTGACGAATTAATTTCGAAAACTACCCTCAGATGGTACAGAAGGTGTACATCTTCCACTCAGTAATTTCCTAGCATCTACATGTGATCTGTCGGTAGACTTAACAATTTAAAGCGAAGTTTTTCGATTTTTTATTGGGAATTGTCCTTAGTATTTCATTCAGTTAATGAAGAACTAATTTAATTAATACTGGTGATTTAAAGATTATTTTGAGCTGCGATTTGCCATGGTACTAACCATACAAAATGTTAATGTAAATAGGTACTTACATTGAGAATATAAAATGCTGTCGACAGGCTTTCTGCATAGATTCCTTTTGTTATGATTGAGAACAAATGAAGAACCGAAACAGCATGATTATGTAATTCATTAACTCATGAAATGAACAAGAGGAGGTATATAGGTGATCCACATGTAAAGGATCGGGCTGAAACGATTGGGGGTTTTTCAACGACAATTTCAGTTGAGTTTAATTGAATTTTGTGAAGATATTCGGTCCCTGTTTGCGTTGCCAGTCCTTGAACATGGATATAAATATCCTATAGCTGCACTTCTGACGTTTAAAGATGTGTTATGTGAGTGGAATCCGACGCTCTGGCTCGTAGAGTCATCGAAACTAATTCGGAGTGAAGACGCAGTACAAAAAGTCTTGGAACAAAGTGGAGGCCACAAGACAGAGTCTTAGATTCTTTCTGAACTGTTCAGCGACCTGTGTAAGCAACTAAGAATAAACCAAACTTGACTCTCACATGATCATGATAAAGCAAGTAGAGCGTACTCGTAGGAATACTAAAGTTTTTTCCTCAAAATATGAATCAATTTTGGCTGTGGCAAACAGAAAACTGGTTTTTTTTAGTTTTTGTTTTTTTAGCGAACGAAATCGAAGCATTCGTTTCGCAGGAAGTTGTCCAAGACTGCCAAGGAAAGTGGCAGTCTGCAGGGGAAATGTCAGTTTAGTATGGTGGATGAGAGACAGCTTCGCATCCAGAGATTGTTGTTACATCTACAGACAAATCCCCTTTGAAAATTAAAAAAAAGTGCAAACCTGTAAAACTTTTTTTTGTCTGGTTAGGAAATGCTAAACTGGAGCACTCAGACGCAACTGGTTCATTGTACTACCAGAAAGCAGAACCCAGTTCTAACCCATTTTACTGGAATTTTCTCGACTTTCGGAGAAAGCCCATACGTTTTCTACAGTCTCTCCTGCTGCAAAAATGCCCCTGTTTGTAGGACCGCCAATACAATATCAGAGAGCTCTTGTATTCTCACACTATATTGGAACTTGTTAAAGGGTTGAGCAAGGCCTTAAGCGCAGTCTGGTTATCGCTACAGATGCAGATGCTCCGATCTACCATCTTTTCTTATCAATATAGTCCGTGGCCATTAGGACTGTAAATATAACTGCTTGGAATACAGACGCATGCTTGCCTAACGAGTAGTGAAGTTTAGTGTTGTCGGTTTCCACGAAGACACTAGTACCGGAATCATGACTGGATTTGGAGCCACAGTCCAGGCTTGGACTTTTGCCGAAGCCAGACCTGAAGTCAAGGAAAGTGTTCTTTAAATTTGCATAGCAACCGAAGTTCTGGTGTCATTGCATTAAACGGCATATCCAGGGAACAATAGTCGTACAGCCCATGATATAAGTATCAAGGGGAGGTAAGTCAAGCAGAGCATCGAGAGCAGAGCCAGGCGTAGTCGGAAAAGCTCCAGTGCAGCCGAGACAAGTCGTTCTGTGAAGTACACTTATGTACACTGCCAGAAAACTGAGAGCGCCTTGGATGTCTTCGACTTGACATGGTTTCCCCAAAAAAGTTTTTATCCAGGATCACTCCTAGATATTTGGCTTCATCAGAGATCTGGATAGTGACTCCCTTTAGCACTGGTAGAGTCAGACTGGTCACAACCTCAGTTTTGAGAGGGTTGAATGAGAGCCCACCCCCAGGGCACCATTTATCGACCATGTCAAAAGCCGCCTGGGCGTTAGCACAGACAGTCTCCGAACTTCGTCGCAAGACATCGTACAGTAGTCGATGAATCATTTTTAACTTCCGTCTGTAGTTCGGTGCAATCCATTGAGGACATGGTCTTTTATGTGCTTCAGTTTCCAAGCCAAATCTTCCTCGCTGAATTTTTTAGACCTCAATGTCTCTTCGTTCCACCGCTTCACACAACCATTTTACACAATACTTCATTTAATGTGTCGTTGATTTCTCGAGCTGCTGCTGCGTTTAGGTGAGGAAACCTTACATCTATGAAAATAAGCATGCTTCTCTGCCAAACGAAAAGTTAAGTTTATTTTGCAGTTTTTTGTTAATAAAAAACATATTAAGAACAAGATAATTGCGATTTTATAAAAATATAAAAACAATTCCTTTAAAGATACGCAGATGTTGCCGTGATGACGTCTCAGATTTAAGTAATGGTAAAATGGACAATAGAATGAAAAATGTATCTAACAGCGCAACCCGTTTCTTCTGCGACTGGCAATCGCTGCCAAACTATCCAACCGGTCTTTACATTTCAATTCTACGTTGTTTCCATCTGTTGTATCTGTGTATCTGAGCTCACTGGCAACATACTGTTGGACTCCTACTCTGTAATCTATTCTCAGTTTACTGCCAACTCTTGTCACGGTCAAGTGGCGCTGTGCCGGTATTTTATCTCCAAACGTAAACAATAGTGCTACAATATATTTTTTATGAATAACATATGTGATTTACATAAATTAAACATTTTATTAATAGCTGTGGAAAAATAATCATTCCGCCTTGTGTTTCGTAATCGATGACGTAGTGCTGTATTTTTAGACTCGCAAAAGTGGGCAACCAAAAGTTTCTATCCACCCGAATAAGTTATTTGTTATGATGTCAATGGAGGAGTCGTTTAAGGAAGAAGAGGAGAAAAGGAAAAAGAATGAAGCACAAGCAAAAGAAGAAAAGAAAAAGGAAGATAACGAAGAACAGGCAAAAGCAGAACCAGCGAACAGTAGTTCATGCTGGGATGACTTTACTTGTAATTTTTTTGAATTGCTTCTTGATATTTGTTCAGTCGTATCCGTACCGTGTCGATTAAACTGTTGCTGTGAGGCGACGAGTTGTTCTGACGGATGTTGTTCATCTGATTGTTGTCCAACTGATTGCTGTCCAACTGATTGTTGCTCAGGTGTAGATGTCTGCGTATCCTGTGGAGATGGGTGCTGCTCAGTTTAGTATGTTGGGGGTGGAAGGGAGACATGACATCACGAATGGAATTTCCTCAAAGATGAGGCCAGTGTTGGTGAGTTTGGTATTATGCTCAATACTTTTAGTGACGAAATAAGTAATTAAGATGGTTGCCCAGACTAGTTAAGGCCTTGTTTGTCGATAAAAATATACATATGTAGGTACACATGTGCATACATATGTGCATGTGAAGTGAGGTGGTGCTATTGATTATTTAACCCATCATAAGTCTTAACGTATAAAAGTACGTTTGCTTCCGTAAACGTATAAGCTGCGTATAACTAGTGTCAAAGCATGAGGGCATTCAATCATTACCCCCTTTGAGCGGGAGTGAATTGTAAAAACAAAACAAAAACAAACCTGGTATCTGAATCTCACTTTCTCGTGGCAAGAAAATACATTTTTTATGGAGTTCGCTTGAAGTTCTTTTTCTTACTCGTTACCGGTCCCATTTCCACTGTCGCCTCTTACATCTTTTTGGACAATAGCTACTACCTACTGATTGTGAGTCACATTCATATGTATGTACTCAAATAAAATGTCAGTAGCTGCCTTACATTGAATGAGGGCAACTTCCACAGAAATTTATAGTAATACCACAAGATTCTATCACTAATCCAGAACTCCACGGATTAATTTCACCAATCAGAGCATTTTCTGTCTAGAAAAAACAAGAAAAGAGCCCCAAATGAAGAAGTCTCCTGCGCTAGAGGAACTGGGAGATAGACTCTTCTGCTTCTGCAGAAATGGTTTGAAATGTGTCAAGGCTCTTGGTGTTTACGATGGCTTAAGGAGGAACGTAGCATTGATTGGATCAATCTTAATCTAGCCTAGACCTTACTTTTCTACCATCTACGGCTGGTTTTTCTGCCAGCGTCCAGTTCATACCCAGTTCCTGTTGTTGCTGAGATCTTCGAAAGCTACAGGTTCATCGAAAAGGATAGCCCCAGATGGAGTACTCTTCTTCCGGTGAGGCGTGGCGTCCTCTTTGTCTCTGCAACTCCTGCAAAAACCTTTCTAAAGTTGTCTAGTCTTTTAGTATATGAACCTACAGGATACTTTTCTGTGAGGATACAAATGCTGAAGTAGATTTGCGATCGTTTAAGCATGCCCATTACATGAGAGCGGTTTTGATCACTTGACATGTCATGCCATTCTACCTCCCCGGAAAAGTCTTTCCTAAGGTGTTGGAATCACGTTCTAGAGCTGTGATCAAGTCCAGGTTGGGCGATGAGCAGTGCGACTTTTATCCAGGTAGAAGCACAACCGACCAGATATTCATTCTCAGAATGGTACTCGAGAAAGCCTGGGTGTATGCCAAACCTACCTATAGTTGTTTTGTGGATTTGGAGAAAGGATATGATCGGTTCCCTCGAGGTAACCTCTGGAGTGTATTGCAGAAGTATGGGATTGACAGGTCTGTAAGATCTGTAAGAGTTGTGTTCGGGTGAACGCTGTTAAGTTGACACCTATCGTTGGACTTCGCCTGGGGGGCGTCTTGTTACTTCCCTTTTTCATTGTGTATATGGATTGAATATTGCAGCGTCGGCGTGGCCAGGACCGGTTCGAATTGGGAGACATAAGGATAAGTCATCGGCTTTTCGTGGATGACTTGGCCATCCTTACGTCTATCTAGACCGAACTTCAGCGCCTATTAGATAGGTTCGTCACCGTCTGTGTTGGAGCTGAGATGAGGATACACGTGAACGTGTTATGGTAATTTCCGAAATGAGATTTCTTCGTTGTTTTGCTGGGGTGACTCGCCAAGATTGGGTTAGGAACACCAGAATACGCGGGGCACTCAATGTCGAGGAGCTACTTCTTCGAACGTAGATATCCATACTTCTATGGTTTGGACACGCTAAGCGCATGGCCTCAATTCGGTTTCCAAGAGGTGTCGTGGAATCCGTGCCATCAGGTAGGCGTCCCCTAGGTAGACCTTCTCCCCTCAGATGAACACGATTTATAATTCCATTGGTCTCATAAAGGTCTTATTAAGACAAAGTGTGAAGCGAGGTTGAATTCCCTCAGGAATAGAGAGCTACGCTAGGTTCTTTTAAACATTCTAGTAGGCTAGCTTTCGAGCTCACTTCCTTGGCTATGATGAAAGCTGAACTTTATGCATTATCAAGGAAAAGTGGGGCCACAGACAAGTCCCGTAAGCGAATTACACTGTCCGTCAACAGGCCCCTCCGGTCGCGCCTGAGCTTTGGGGTACATTTTGGAAATTTTTTATGGGCCTCTGATCTAGTAGGTCCTCAGCACTATTAAATTATCACCTTTATTCAACCTAACGCCGTAAATAAAGGTGGAGTTGCTCTTAGCTTAGTTTCATACACATGACAACCGAGAGGTTCTATTTATCTTGGGCCCCTCTATGCCTGAAAAATACAGAGACCCTCAGGATTTTCAAGGGGAAAACAATCAAAATCATTAAACAAAGCCATTCTTCACATCGTCACAGAATGTCCCGCCCTTATCTATGCGAGAAGGCGGACCCTAGGCAGTGAACTCATTTCACCAACGGCGCTCCACCCAGAGAGGCTTCCTGATATCCTCTGGAGCAGAAAAACTGCTCTAAACACATGGAACAGCACAATAGGCCTCTATATGAGACCGTATGCTGGAGTGGACAAATCGCTCCCCACTTATAAAAATAATAATCAAAATCATCTTAAGAAGGTTTTTTTAAATGCGAGCAAGCCTTCTTCTTTTTTGGAACATGCACTAAAGTGGTTCACTGTTTCTACAAAGTCTAGTGTCTTACTTTCTTCTGGCCACTCTATAAAAGAATTCAGTAAAACTTAACAAAGCTAAAGTTAAACTTTAATACAACTTCGCTTCAGTATCTTTGTCATCTCTAAAGGTATCTTAATTGTGCTCGAACACCTAGGCAAAAATTCAACCGCCCAAAATACGATAAATTACAAGTTTCATTATACGAATAAACAAACAAAATATTCTAATTAGCATATGTCCGTTGCTGCCCCACAATGTTGTATCAAGTCTTTTGCTGTCTCGAAATACAAAACAAGCCTTCCAAATGGAACCATAGCACGAGAAACATTTTAATAAACAAATTAATTGCCAGCACCCGGCTAAATGGATTTGTGAAGTATACAAATTATCTAACGCTCGTATCTTGTGTCCCACCACATGCTGAGCTCGGTTTAAGCTTGAATTGGTCTCACACAGAACTTCCAAAAGTTGATTGCCATGAAATACTCGTTGGACAGCCGAAGTAAATTCGGTGTGAATTCTACGTAAGTGGTTACAAAACTTAAGGAACGACTGTACGTAGCGGGAGTTGCTTTATAATTGTGTTTTTGCTACCATTCACGATTTTGTAATTGGTCAATACAAATACTCTTTAGAACTCGAGATAGTTTGCTTCAGTTGAAGACTGGGGTAACAGAAGCGGACATTAAAGAAAATTTATGCTGAGCATTCGTAATTACGTTTGTAGTGTAAAAATTGATTGTAGGCGTTTGTAACATTTGAACCTACATTTGAGGGCACAATGGTAAGGTAATTGATTTGGAGGGGTGGGCATTATGGAGCACTTATGGCAATAGGTTTTTGACAGGTACGTTCGGTTTTGGACTGGAGAGTGGGAAAGGAGCTTAATGTAATGTATGTGTCAAATCGGAGCATGAGATCATGGAATTGACTAGTCTTCGTAGAGAGATGGTTGGACTTATTTACTGGTTGATTCATTTAAGAAGCTGTACATTGATTCAATTCTTGATTACTTTTTTGTCGAAATTGCTAGATTCCTAATTTTTTTTTTTAGCCAAAGGGGTGTCATCGAAAATTAGTAAAATTTTTAGCCAGTTGCCTCCAGTTTCGCACGCTTAGTTGGTTAAGGTCCCCTTCATCAGCTGAGTCGCGGTCTTCCTCTATTACGCCGTCCCTCGGGTGTGGATTCGAAGATTTTCGACGACATAGTTCCAGCACTCGATATAAGGCAAAGAAGGAGTGTTTGACTATAATTCACACGACGTCTTCACGAAAACCGCAGCAAGGCTACATCTCTAGGCCAGGAATCATCTTAAATCAGTGTTTATGCAGGGTACAATAGTGCTATATCAAGGTTATATCAATCGAAACAGCGCTTTTCGAAGTCACGAGTACAATTGAGATGTCCCTGAACTAACCAAACTTTACGTTGGCTAACTTCCTCGAAACAAAGGCGCATCAAATTCAATACGGAAACCATGGTCTTGTCCCTGGAGCAACATAGTAAAGAAAACACCTTTTAATGAACTTAGCAAAGAAAGTGTTTGATAGTAGCTTAGAGAACAGTTCTGAGGGTCCTAGCAAATAAACATAGCTGGCGCGACAGCCACAGGCCATGGTCAAGCTTCTCGCAAACATTCATGTTGTGAACACAATTGGAATGGACTTACAATTTATTGCCGATTCCGAACGGGGGATTGAGAAGCTTCTTCATGATGAATTATCGCGGAGGTTTGTCATTCTCCGACGATATGACGAAGAGATAGAACCCATCATGCACTTGTCCCACCCATTCCAGAATAAGAAAAAGCCACCTTAAAAGAAATCCCCTTTGACAATCTTAGTTTAAGCACTTAACACTGCCAGTGTGGCCGATCTGCATTGTTATGTAAAGAAATCTTAATGGTTTCAGTACATGACATGGGATTAGTCTAAGCGCTCACAGACGTAAATGACTAGAAACTAACTTATTAACTATTTATAAATAGTCCCTCTATGAAAGAATCAAGAGAGGCTCTCAGAATGGTACTCAACCATTCAATAAATTAAAAAAATTCGTCATCCCGCCAAATAAAGAGTGGTGGTCTCTTTTTAAAAAGGCTATAAAACTGTTCAATATTTTTCAAGGATTGTTGCTTTATTGAAAAAAGTAAACCTTCCGATTAATTATGGAATATTATTTCATTCAAATAACTTCCTCAGCTGTCTGGAAAGTAGACCAACCTGTCAACTCTATATTTTAATACATTTTCGATGATTTCGGCCTCTTTTTCACCAATAGCTCGACCAATATTGTTCTCGAGTACCTGAATCGTGTCTGGATTGTTCGCGTAGCATCAATCTTTAATGGCACCCCACAAAAAAGAAGTCTGTTGCGACCAAGCTGCAGGTGGTGCATTATTTCGACCGAAATTTCTTCTCGAAATTCGCACTGTTTCGGCAACATAGCATCCACTTTAGAAGTAACTTTTCAATATTTCCCAATGTTGTTCAACCGTAACTCTATCCATTTTGTACCTCGAAAATAAATATAATACTGAGTTTCTATCAATTTTTTGAGCGCATAAGAGCTGCCAGTGTCAAAATTACATATGATTTAAAAAGAAAACTACTGGTGACCCACCCTATAGAAAGAGGAGTCAAGAAATGCTAGCACGAAGCTGAGCTCATGGCGAACTTCTGGACAACTTGGGCGAAGAACTCTTGAAAGATCAAGAAACCCCATAACTTGCAGCAGACAAAAAATTATGTCCCCGTCTTCATCATCCACAAACTGTTTCCACTTAACTTTGAAAGATCTTTTAAGACAGATGAGGACATATGTATTTTATCTTCTGACAGGTTGGTGATAACAATAAATACCGACTTTTCACACCTGCACTGCCACCTTCTATTTGTTGACACATTATTCAATTGCATACGTACGAGATGACAGTTTGTCTGGTCAGCTCAAAACGATATTTCAAACGGATACCTACCTCTCATCGTTAAGGTCGCATTTTATGCCTCATTAAACTTAGTTATGCAAGTTAACGCCAGAAACATTTCATCATGCAAACAATGCATGATACAGTTCCCACGAGCAACAACATCAACTCCGTACGTGATGGAATGCAGCGAATCATATTCAACCGGACACACGAGGCATCGACAACGAGCGGATACTTGAGCCACCAACAGGTATGCTGACCTGTCGTCTGGCAGTATGGGATATGCACTTAGTTTTAAGATATGAAATATTTTGTCATTCAGTAATCATAAGTAGTTCGTAAGAAGTAGTTCGTAAAGAAGTAAATAAAAATATTTTTTTTAAGTAAATCTAGCTTTAAATAGTTTAATTGGCGCCCAACGTGGGGCCCAGGAAAATCATCGCATCAAAGTGTAATCGCGTCGCGTAAAGTGCTCTGTCGTAAACGCATAAGTCGACCTCATAAGCTCGCCGCGAGTGCAGTGCGCGTACCTTGAACATCATTACCGTAAGACGACCTTTATAAAAGCTCGCCAGCGTGTGCGTGGTGAAAAACCTGGGTTCCGGACAAAGAAGAAGCAGCATCTGTAGATTCTGCCGCCAACGAGGGAGTGTGGAGAAAGGCCCCCAAGTAACTACGAGTAAAAAGGAATGCAGCCCCTTCACCAGCGTTGGTTTATCCTAATGTAAGCTAAATTTAAGATTTATATTTCTTCACATTGAGATCGATATATAGTGTAATAGTGTACTAAGCGTAATAGTATAAAGTGATAGCCCTAAGACATAATTATTAATCAGTACGAAAACGAAACATTTAGAAGTCATAAAGAATAATCATATTAACCGTAGTTGTAAACCAATTAAAAATATCCTTCCCGTTCCTTTCGAAAACCTTTAACGTATCTATTTGAGTTCTTATGTCTAAACGTCCTGCAACTATGACCGATCCAATTTTGCGTCCACCGATGTTGAACATCGAAAATCCGACTCCATCAGTTTCTAATCAAAATTCATCGATTTCGAATCCAAATGCGAGGATTAACGCAACTCCAGAACTAGAATCGCTAATCGCAAGCATTGTAAGTCGCTTCTGCATGACTGAGTGCAGAAACCTCGTTCAATCTATAGTAAATCCTGATAATCAGTTTCATAGGGGAACCGATGAAACTATTCATGAACATCTGCGCACGAACTTAAGCGACCTGGACAAGGTACCAGACGTCGTGAGATGTTTAAGAGAGTTCTCCGGAACTCCCGGCGAATTTAGTTCATGGCGCAAGAGCGTTGAAAGGGTTTTAAGCATCTATAACCAATTTAGAGGAACACCAAAATATTTTGGTATCCTTAACATAATCCGCAATAAGATTGTGGGTAATGCGGATGCCGTTTTAGAGTCATATAACACCCCATTAAATTGGGAATGTATTTCGAAATGCTTAACGCTTCACTATGCGGATAAGCGTGATCTGGGAACATTGGAGTACCAGATGACGACTCTTATTCAAGGCAACAATGGCTTGGAGCATTATTATCAGTCGGTATACAATCATTTGTCATTGATATTAAACAAAATTTCGAGTATGGACTTACCACCTGATGCTTTATACCACCTTACATCGTCATACAGAGCCAAGGCCTTAGATACCTTTATAAGAGGTCTAAGAGGTGACTTGCCCAGACTCTTAGGTATAAGGGAACCGCAAGACCTTCCTACAGCTCTTAATCTCTGTTTAAAACTCGAAAATCAGCAATTTAGAGCCAACTATGCTCACCATAATATCAGCCAAATTAGGAGGCCACCACCTCCTCCTCCAATTCCTTCACGGAGAACCCGAGAACAGCAACCTTTCTATCCACAACTTGCATATGTACCCCAATCATCACATTTTCCACCGCGTCCCCCACCGCGTCAACATTTTAACCAACGACCTACATACCCCCCAAATCAATTTACCCAACCATCGAATTCTCAAATAAATCCACATCAATTCCGAAGGAATCCTCAACCAACTAGTAACTTTTTGCCACAATCTGTTCAAAGGCCTGAACCAATGGATGCTACAACCATCCGTACACACAATGTAAATTATATGAATCGGCCGGTGATGAAAAATTTCCCACCAGCTCCAAAACGACCTATGGTTCCTTCACGAGAATATCCAAATCCCAACAAGATGCAAAGAAATTTCCACTTGCAATCTTCAGAAGTTGACCCCCACAATAATAACACATCCATAGAATCTCAAGAAGTTAGTAACTATAATGCTATGATTTCGGCTATGAATAATCAGAAAGAAGATGACCAAGATCTTAATCAGTACGTAGTTCAACAAGGAAGCGGAGAACCGACAGAAACATTTTCTGATTTTGTCGACGTTCATTTTTTAGACTGACGAACTCGTCACTACCTTATTTTGAATGTAGGACGAGAGAAAATAAAATCCTAAAATTCCTAGTAGACACAGGGTCGAATAAAAATTACATACAACCAGATTTAGTTCGAAACCCCATCCCAAATCAAAAAATATTTAATGCAAATTCAGTCTGTGGTGCTATAGAAATTACTCATCATACTATAATAAATCTTTTTGAACCAGGCACAAATATTAAATTCTTCCTTTTACCCTCACTACGATCTTTTCATGCAATTCTTGGCAATGACACCCTTAAAGAACTGTCAGCTGTCATCCATGCTAAGGAAAGCTATATGACTGTAAACAAAAACATTAAAATTAAACTGAAACAACAAGTATCAGAATCAATCCATAATGTTAATCTCAGAACGCAGCACTTGTCGCAAGAACAACGACAACAACTTAATCGCTTAACCTTGAATTACGCCAAGCTTTTTGGAACACCAAATGAAAAATTAACTTTCACTACGAAAGTCAAAGGTAGAATTCGCACGACGACGGAAGATCCCGTTTACTCGAAGCATTATCCGTATCCTATGGCGCTTAAAGGAGAGATTGATAAGCAAATCAATCAGCTACTAAATGATGGAATCATTCGACCTTCACGGTCACCGTACAATTCTCCGGTATGGATTATACCAAAAAAAACGGACGCCTCTGGTGAAAAGAAATACCGTATGGTTATTGACTACCGAAAACTCAATTCGATAACAATACCAGACCGTTATCCGATTCCTGAAACTAATGAAGTACTAGCGCAACTAGGGAAGAACAAATATTTCTCAGTTATTGATTTAAAAAGTGGCTTTCACCAAATACCTCTACACGAGGACGACATCGAGAAAACTTCATTCTCGGTAAACAATGGAAAGTACGAATTCGTAAGACTTCCCTTTGGTCTGAAAAATGCACCATCTATTTTTCAGAGAGCTCTAGACGACATCTTGCGAGAACACATCGGTAAGATATGTTATGTCTATATTGATGACATAATTGTGTTCAGTGAGAACGTTGAACAGCACTTTCAAAATTTGGCATCTATTTTCGAGACTCTTCAAGAAGCCAACCTTAGGGTGCAATTGGATAAATGCGAATTTTTAAGGCCAGAAATTGAATTCCTCGGATTCATCGTATCTTCGGATGGTATAAAAGCCAACCCAATCAAAGTGGAAGCGATTACCAAGTTTCCATATCCACGAACTTTAAAAGATCTGCGATCATTTCTTGGTCTGTCGGGATTTTACCGCAGATTTATTAAAGATTACGCGAAGCTGGCAAAACCCCTTACAGCCCTTTTAAGAGGGGAGGATGGGCGTACGTCTAGACAAATGTCAAACAAAAAATTCATACATTTGGATAATGAGGCCATGGATACTTTTGACAAAATTAAAAATTCACTTACTTCAGAAGACGTTGTTCTAACTTTTCCAGATTTTAGTAAAGAATTCCATTTGACTACAGACGCTTCGGACTATGCTATTGGTGCGGTACTCGCTCAAGAAAATAAGCCGATAACCTTCATCTCTCGAACTCTATCGAAAGCCGAAGAGAACTATGCCACAAACGAAAAAGAAATGTTGGCTATAGTATGGGCTCTAAAAACTTTGCGAAATTACCTTTACGGTCCTACGATTCTGAAAATATTTACTGATCATCAACCGCTGACATATGCATTGAGCAATAAAAATTCCAACAACAAATTAAAAAGATGGAAGGCTATACTCGAGGAATATAATTACGAGTTAAGATATAAGCCTGGTAGATCGAATGTCGTCGCAGATGCTTTGTCAAGGCCACCCAGAACCATTGAAGTAAATAGTTTAACAGCAACCCAACATAGCGATGAGAGTTCCGGTCAATATCTAATACCTATAGCAAATGAGCCGATCAACGTATTTAAAAACCAGATTATCCTTTCCCTCGGAACAACGCCATCCTATGAATTTAAAATTATTTTCCCTACCTATCACCGTCATGTAATAGTTGAAACTGAGTTCACTGATCAAATTTTAACTGACATTCTTAAACGATACCTTAATCCATCCGTTATTAATGGTATCAAAACTGATGAAAGAATTTTAGGCAAACTTCAAGAAATTTACCCGACACATTTTAGCCAATACCGATTACGTTTCGCAAGAAACCAAGTCATAGACTTAATCGACGAAACACAGCAGGAAACCGAAATTATCAAGGAACATAATCGTGCACATCGCAACTCCCGCGAAAATAAAATGCAATTATTGCAAAAGTTTTATTTTCCACGGTTGAGAGCCAAAATAGAGAAAGTCACAAAACAATGCAAAATCTGTAAAGAGCATAAATATGACAGACACCCGAACAAGCATGAATTACAACCTACACCTATCCCCGAATATCCCGGACAGATTATTCATATAGATATCTACTTCACTAACAAAAAAATTATCCTTACTGCAATTGACAAGTTCTCTAAATATGCCCTGGTCAAAATCCTAAGATCAAGAGCTTCAGAGGACATAAAGCAACCTCTAAGAGAACTTATACTGGCTTTTGGAGTACCCCAAACAATTGTCATGGATAATGAAAAATCCCTAGCCTCTAATTCTATAACATTCATGTTAGAGAATATGTTCAATATTAAAGTTTTCAAAGCACCCCCCTACACAAGTTCCGTCAACGGTCAAGTGGAGAGATTCCACTCCACACTTTCAGAACTAATCCGCTGCCTTAAGACAGATAATGTTCATACCACCTTTTCAGAATTACTAGATCGATCAATCTATGAATACAACCGATCCATTCACACCACTACAGGCAAAAAACCCATAGACACATTTTTCGGTAGAGAGCTACTAACCAATCCAGAACAACTTAGACAAGAAAGACAAGAAAACATGAATAAACTACGCGATAAACAAGAAGCAGATTTAAAATACCATAATGCAAGAAAGAGTCCACTTAAAACATATTCTATTGGCGAAACCATTTACGTAAAAACTAACAAAAGAATAGGAAATAAGCTCGATTCTAGATATAAAAAGGAGACAGTTGCACAAGATAGAAATACAACAGTTATTACCCAGTCAGGAAGAATCATTCATAAAAATCTTATAAAAAATTAACTTTTTCAATAGAACATTATTACCACTCTGCAATGGCGAGGCACAAATTCTGGACTACTCGAATTCACAGCTAATAAAGATCAATACAGGTCGCGCGAAATTGCAGAACGGATCATTCAAGATAATACACTTGATCGACATCGAAGCTTACGAAACAACACTTAACAACTTGGAAGCTACGTTAAAGACATCCATTACTATCAACCATATCCTAACTCCTGTCCTTTCCTTTGAAATATCCCGTATACGAACTTACCTAAATAGACTTAAGATAAATAATAGAAGTAAGAGTAAGAGATCATTAGATTTTTTAGGTTCAGCGTGGAAGTGGATTGCGGGTAGCCCGGACCACCACGACTATGAAATAATTACTAATAAAATGAATAATGTATTAAGAAATAATAATAATCAAGTAATAATTAATAAAATGTCATTAGAAAAGATCAATGAATTAACGAACATTACAAATAAGATTATGAAAACATTCAAAGAAAATGAACTTAATAATAGTGAATTAATTACAAAAATTAAATATAAATTAGATATAATTAAGGAGGAAATAGTTAATGTAGTTTATGCCATTCATTGGGCAAAAGTAAATGTAATAAACTCTTTTATATTATCTAACACCGAAATAAATATAACAGAAACAATTATGAAAGTTGAAAATATTCCCTATGTGAATGTAGATGAAGCATTAGAATTTGCCGAGATAAAAATCGCTTCAAATGATAATAACTTAATTTATATTTTAAGCATTCCAACAACTACTAAAGAACTATGTAATTTGTCATTAATAAAACCTGTTAAAGTAAATAAAATAATCAATAAAATTAAATACGATTCAATACTGGAATGCGATACAGACATTCATGGCATTACAAACAAATGTAAAACATATAATAGTCTTTCTATTTGTAACGAAAATAACATTGTAAGTTTAAGAAATTCATCGTGCATCCCAATGCTGATAAAGAGTCAGAAAGCAACATGTCCCATCATCAACAATGAGCACATCCCAGATGTAGATGAAATAGCTCCAGGAATCCTACTACTAAATCAGTTTAATGGCCCAATATTCATCAACAACGATACTGTCATGCTCAAGGGTACGTTCATCATAAAACACTTCAACACTACCATTCAAGTTAAAGGAAGAACGATCATGTCAAAAGAAGTCACAAGTCATCAACCTTTACCAGCGATACTCCAACCGTCATATAAACCTGACAAGATAGAAGAAGTATTGTCTCTCGAGATGATCAAGGATCTTTATGTTAATCGAACGAAGGAAATCAAGCTGCTTGAAACGAAACACGAGATCAACTTAACCGTGAACATCATACTAGTGGTTACAGTCTTAGCCATCGCAACCTTCGCATACAAATTGATAAGAAATAAAGGCATGACTAAAAACGAACAGTCTAATACCAACATGCCATCATCATCATCAATAACCATAGGACTTGAAGACATCCCTCACCTAGTGACGTCAACAACATCTCACGAGGACGTAAGATTCTAAGGGTGGAGGAGTTAACGCCAGAAACATTTCATCATGCAAACAATGCATGATACAGTTCCCACGAGCAACAACATCAACTCCGTACGTGATGGAATGCAGCGAATCATATTCAACCGGACACACGAGGCATCGACAACGAGCGGATACTTGAGCCACCAACAGGTATGCTGACCTGTCGTCTGGCAGTATGGGATATGCACTTAGTTTTAAGATATGAAATATTTTGTCATTCAGTAATCATAAGTAGTTCGTAAGAAGTAGTTCGTAAAGAAGTAAATAAAAATATTTTTTTTAAGTAAATCTAGCTTTAAATAGTTTAATTTGCACACGTGCATCAAAGTGTCAATCTTTATAAGATTGAGTCGTGAATGAATCACATCGACAAACTCTTTGTTTTAGTTCGATAGATTATGCAAATCTTAACCAGCTTGGGCTAAGATAGCCTTAATTGCTTTGACAGAGACGATAAACAGTAGACGTTTGATGTGCTTTGTTCGTTGTTTCATAACTGAAGCAACACATGTAGAACGTAAATCAGTATGTGGAATGTCTGTCCCTCAAAGTTTATCTATTGCCTGCGGCTGTGACATGCTAATCAAGCGGGTTTTCAATTACATGGTGGATGGAGTGTCACAGTGGTGGAGGATGTGATGGAAACTGCTAGACGGATATGCCTATAGATAGTCAAGGGCGCACACCAGAGGAACTAATACCGTCTTACCATAGTAATTGTCCTATAGACGATGGTAGTAAAAACTGAAAGGCAAAAGGAACTTTAGAGACTTTCAATACCTACTTTCGTTACTTTTGCCGCATTCGTTCTCTATTACATGCATTTTTTGTCATCCTAAAATTTTTTTGACAGTTCAGTTATTTGTCCATTTATTGTGCTGAACGTTTGTTACCACAGATCGCATGTCTTCGATCTACATTGCTGTGCTCCATCTTGTTCTCACTTGTGAGTAGCTAGTCTATTGGCCCGTTTTACGTGAAGCCTGCAATATAAAAGAATTCAAAGAGTTACAGGAATAGATTTTATGGAGGCCTATGGTCATGTCCTACCTATCTCTACATCGTGTAGGCTAAAAGAGTCTGGAAAAATCTTACACTCGCTTGGAAGTATCTTCTTCTGACAATATCATTTTCCGATGTGAAATGGAAGAAAGATTAAGTGAAAGAGCTCGAAAGGGAGACCCACATAGCGAAACAGGACTCAAACAGATATTGCCGGGATGGTCAGTAAGAACCTACACGATCTCCAAAACATAGTGCCGAAGTTGCAATGACAGAAACGAGAAGAAAATCATCTACCACTTCTTGCACACTAGCCAGATTCGGAAATCGCACATGAGTCTAACACTTCTTCGACAACCTTAAGGACTTGAACTGCGGTAATCTGTTCGAAGACTTTGCGCCTACAAATAAGGTTACTGTAAACGGATGGACTGCCTGAAGAGAAAGAAAAATATCGAATAGGCTAGTTACGATGATGAAAGAGTTAGCATTCTTTGTCAGCTGTCATCTCCTGGGAGACTCTAGGTATCAGCGGTTCAATAGATTGTTCAAGCTGCAGAATCAATTAAAACTATTTTTCTGCTGCTGCATGATCTAATCTCATTGACATTAAAGGCCATCACGAAGGTACAAAGACTGGTGTGCATTGGAATTACCAGTGCAATGAGAACAACACCAACCGCAGGACTTGAGACTATTCTCAAACTACTCCCGGTGGATATCTTTGTACGACTCTCGGCGGCCATCAGTGCATTGCGAATAAGCCAGTCTGACTATTGGAAACCCAACGCAAAAGGTCATACTGCAATTCTACGGAAGTATCTAGGCAATGTATCGACAACCGACTACATAACACCGTACCTAGATTCCACAAGACAATTTTTAAGTATATATCAGAGGAGGGAGGAAAAATGGGCAAATGCCAAATGCCAAATGCTCATTCCATAGCTTTCTACACCGATGGATCCAAAATGGACACTGGTGTGGGGGCAGGTATCTCCTCCGAAACGCTGAGCATCTCCAAGTCCGCCTGCCTTGCGGACCACAGAAGTGTTTTCCAAGCGGAAGTCCTAGCAGTGACACTAGCCGCCCCCGAGTCTGCAATGAGGGCAATAGCACGTGGTGATATCACCTTTTTCATTGACAGCCAGGCAGCAATAAAAGCAATTTCTTGTGAGGTGCTGTCGAGAAGAGCTCAAGGTTATTGGAACATAGCTCAAGGTGACACTCTGTTGGGTCCCTGGACATGAGACCAGCCCGGAACAAGCCGAGACATCGGTGAACATCCCGCTTGCACACTTAAGCTCGAAGCAGGGAATAGAGCCTTAAGGGAGGTTAACAACAGATGGACCTCTCTAAATACCTGTGCAACCACAAGGGAAATATGGTACGTTAAGGCGAGGACCGACAGACTTCTGTAGATTGAGAGAAGAGCCCTATGTACCTTTATAGGAGTGATCACAGGGCATAATACACTGTGGTACCATTTGAAAAACCTTCGAATCATAGAAGAAGACCTTTGTAGGGGGTGTGGCGATGAGGAGGCCTACGAGGATACAACCCACTTCCCTTGCCATTGCCCTAGTATCTGCCATCTAAGAAATAAGTTCCTCGGACGGGGAACAACAACAGGGTGGTTTGTATCACAGACGCAGTAATTTGGTCATGTTCTATTACTATATGTATGAAACTACCTATTGGGTAACGTTCTTACGGTTAAGAGACACTCTCTTCCCCCCACTCCCTATTCTGAGGCGTCCATAAAATTCTCTCTAAGGTTATCTTGTTCTTGCTGGAACGATAGCTTGGGTTGAGTCAAGGCCTACCTTCTCGCAACCATTCATGTTGTGCGTGTTACATATTTCACACAAATGGAAGGGACCTACAGTTTATTGCCGACTCCGAACGGCGAATTGAGCAGCTCTCTTATGACAAATTATATTCTCGAAGGCTTGTCATTCCCCGACGAGAGGTGGTGTAGCGAGAAATTGTCGGTAGACCTGCCTGGGGCTTAAATCTACGCCATTCTCATAGCAGTTAAACGCTCTAACCACTGAGCCACAGTGACCACGGGCTTTAGTAAGGGCTTTAGAAAGGCGTTTATAGTTCTTTGATCCTCCTCAAATTCCTCCAGGCTTTGTCCTTTTGTCTTGCCTCCTCTTCGACTGTTCTGTACAACGTTTTTTTTTTTGCGACTCACTCTTCTGGATAAGCAATTTCCATCTTGGATAAGCATTTTTTTTTTGCATGACTTTGTTGACTATGCGGGCGTACATAGCTTTTCCGGTGCGTGTGACCAATTCAGTGTCCCTAAGGTTTTAACAAAGCCGCTCATGCCCTTTTGAAGTCAGTGAACAGCTAACTATAGGTAGAGGTAAGGTATTCAACCTCCGTGGAGCGTTCCCGTTCCAACAGCTTTTCAAATATTCAGACTGTTTAAATCTTTATCTGACTTGCTCTAGACTCTTTTTTATCTCCTTTCGTTGTCCTAGGAATAAATAACATTTTCATTTCCCCGATAGTTTCTTAGAAATCTAGGGTCATGTATGTTTAGGTCTTTCAAGAGTCAGTATCCTCAAATCTTAGTTTTCAAATGTGAACAAATGGGTTTATGAGTATTCCTCCTAGATTCGGTCTGAAATCAAATTGTCTTTCATTAGAAGTGCACCAAGATTCCAACAAGTTCCTTGATATGGAAATGCATCACCACGTCAAGTCCACTTCTAATCCTCCTCGTGAGAGTTCGGTGTTCATTTGAAATTTAATAGCATTCCAAGCCTTCGTCGTCGTGGAATTATCCCTTTCTAATTCTCATCCATGTTGAAACTCATTCAGTGAATAGTTAAGCTCCTAAATGGCACCACAACGATGCATACAAATGAAGTACCTCCTCTTTAGATCCGTGGAGATCGTAAACAATGTCTATCATTACCATAAATCAGAATACTTCACTCAGCATAATTACTTGCAGGTGCGCAAACACGATCCCCACCTCTTGCTCTTCTCGAGGAAATTTCATCCCAAAAAACATATCCAGAGTACATTTCATCACCTCGTGCTGGTGTCGGTGATGGAAAAAGTGCTTCTCAACTACCGAACGAGATCGTTATTCACACCAAACAAGTGAAAACCAAGATCCAGCCTAAGTAGACGGTATCATCACGATCTTCAGTTTCTGGAAAAACAAAAAAGTCATCCTCGGAGAAATTACACAGGCGAGCTGGTGGAAAACGAGTGTGGAATATGAGTTCCTAAGGATTTATGTTCCACGGAATGAGCGATAAATGAAGTAAAACGGGTATAAGGTGGACACGACGATGCTGGTAAAGACGAAAAACAAGTTGTCCGGCCTACACATTTGGCGGAAAAAAAAAAAACATACAAAGACGGGGGGACCCCATCCATATTGGGATGTCTGTGCGTCTGGTCGATTTATTGACGTAGTGGGAACGCATGACAGCGTACGGTTGTCCGCTATCTTGTATATCGGCTCCTACCGTCATACACCCGGCCTACGGATTTTCTGTCAATACTCGTAAGTAATATTCTATTGGGAGAACTTGTTGTGGTTTCTTAGAAGCACTGGTACCGATCTGAGTTATGGCGAAGTGAAAAGAATTGTTTTCCCCTGGAAGGCAATGTAAATTGATATTACTTACGGCGGCGTCTCATCAGGATGGGTAACGTTTTTCAGGGCCATTTAGTTGAACTCAATCTTGAAAGTTTGTCATAAATTATCAGGGTTATTTCGGAATCATCAAGTTTCGTGACAGAAACCTTGAAAATACTGGGATATTATGCAAGTAGTTTCGTCAAGGTGACCCTTGAATTTTTGGTTCTTCACCTCAGATTGATGAATCGCTAACCAGCTCATTTGTTTAGTGCGGGGCTTGCAGTATATATACGTCGTTTTGAAGCAAGTTTTTGTCAAGGACATTGACTTTTTCTTATCAATATGGCTGGACCATCTTATTGACCCTTCAACACTTTCTAGATACTTCTGTATTACTACCAGCATTCGTTGAAGTTAGACTGCCAGAAGCAAATGGTACCAATTCAGCGGTTCTATTCAAAATGCACTGCTTAGGCAATGTGTCCCTTCGACTAAACTGCTGCTTTGGGCGGGCTTATATTCTTTGAGACCTACCAGACTGTCAACAACCAGGAGAGATGGGGGATCAGATATCTGGTCAGGGTTTGCAGAATCATTTTCTATCTCTCTCTCTCAAGTATGTCAGCTTACTTTCCTCTCTGATTAGCAATAGACTTTGAGGAAAATGAAGCTTTAACCTAAGCCAATGGGAGATTGCAAGGGACTTTGGCGGTTCCTCATTGATAAAAATGATGACTCCTCTGGCGTTCTCCTTCGTCTCTATCACTGAACCGATTTACTCGTTACAAGCTAGAAAGGAGGCTTACCTTGATAATATTCAGAATTACCATGGTCGGAGGGTTCAATGGCATTCCATGCGTAAGGCGTTTTAGAAGCAGACCCTTCTTTGCGATTTTAAACTGCGCTTCTGGCCATTCCCCAATCTAGAAAATGCTGTTTTACAAAGATGTTTCGACATTTAGTAAGAAAACCTTGATGTCACCCATGGTCATGACAATTTGGTAGAGAGTGTACACCAACTCATTTCTAAGATTTGGTCAGAGGAGTGTATGCCTGATGAATGGAATCTCAGCATCGTTTGCCCGATCCACAAAAAAAGGGAACCCCTCAACTGCGCCAACTACAGGGGTATCAGCGTCCTCAACATCGCATACAAGATTTTATCTGCCATACTGTGTGAACGCCTGAAGCCTTTTGTCAACAACCTGATTGGCCCATATCAGTGCGGTTTTAGGCCAGGAAAGTCCACAATTGATCAAATTTTCACACTTCGGCAGATCCTGGAAAAAACCCAAGAAGTCCAAATCGATATACACCACCTCTTTGTCGATTTTTACGCCGCCTATGACAGCATCTATAGAGACGAGCTGTATAGAGCCATGTATAGTTTTGGCATCCCTGCTAAACTCGTCCGTCTGTGCAGGATGACGATAGAGAATGCTCGCTGCTTAAGTGCTTACGGGTAGAGCACACTCTCTTCCCCCAAACGGGTATCACAATGGGTCTGAACTGACCTGAGTGTGGCGATGTGGTTCTTCCTTTCGCCTGCCCACTAATCTAACCTTATCTAACCTAAGACGCAGACACCGAGGAAAGGTCAGTCTTGAGTGAACGTACCTATGCTATTCGAGGAACGAATGGTGTCAGTTTAGGTTTCTGCATGTCACATCTTCTTTCTAAACAGACACGTTCTTTACGAAGCTAGATCTATCTAAAGCCGAAACCATTTGTACGTTTATCCTTTAGAATCCTCACCCGTTATTGTCTTTTTCTATTTAACGTACTAAAATAAAACAAAATTCAAATAAATAAACAAAATATGCAACATGAAATCTCTTAATAAGTTTAAACCGCCAACTAAGGTGTGTCTTACTCAGCGCTAGGTTGACATTTATGACCACATCTACCACTTAAACCACAGACATAGAATTATTTATATCTTCCTCGCAACAATATTGTATTTCCAAATAAAATCGCAGCAAATGTCCAACCACCTGTCTTCCACAAAAATGGGCGCGGTACAGCCTAATCCTCCCTCAAAAATCAATATGAAGCACCATGCTTCAGGGCACGTAGATTTCGTCTTTTTTTTTTCTCTTAGGACATAACTAACCCCGAACTATGGTAATAAAAACCAAAAATCGATTTGAGTTCAAGCAAGAGTTGGTCGCGATACTCTTGGGAAGAGATCTCGCAGTGTGATTAGGCGCGCTACCTTAATTACACATCGATTTGCAAGAGTCTCGTAATGGCATAGTTAAAGTCAGAATTTGTAATGACCACTGTGCGCTGCCTTTGAAGATGTGCACCGACATGCTTGCCGGAGAAGTCGTTAAATATTTAACCTCCTGCCTATCGAGTTCGATGGGCGTTAGTGCGAAGACGTTTCTTAAGTATTTAAGTAAGTGGCTTATTTTTTTATGCAAACCGTCAGTTTAGAAATACGCGTACGCTGACTTAAGGCATTACGGGAGGTTTAAGGTTCAATAATCTAAAGAGGAAAACACTCTCAGGGAGTCGTTGAGGTGGTTAACTTTCAGGCTGCCGTACAGCAATGATGAAACTATCATCGTTACAAGTATTAAAAGTAAATAATAAAAATGTAAATTTTGAAAAGTGTTTGTCAAGGGAGATGGCTATAAAATTATAAAGCTGGGCGTTAGCTTTCGTCATAGCAATTTGAACTCATGACATCATTATAATAATTGATGCGGTAGCGAACTAGACGAAACAGGGGATAGACCTTAGGTTCCGAGAAATAGTGTTAAGGGAAATCATTTGCGGCAATGCAACAGCCAAATTGTATTTTGGCTAAGAATTTGCAAAGACCCCCCAGATCGTTGCATTAAAAGGGTACTAAGACAAATTTTCTTCTACAGAAGAGTGCCGAGTAGGTACAAAGAAAGTGGACATTAATTTATTTTTCTTCTTTATCCATGCAGCCATGTCTGGTTGCATGCTGACCTGTCCAATGATAACACCATTTGTAGCTCTAGATATGCAATCTGTTGAGAGAGATCACATTCTTTTTTTATCGCTATAAATGCCTTAGCCACTTGTGCATTAAAAATTTGTTCTTTTAATTCATTGGACACATCATTGAATGGAATTTTAAGAAAGAAAACATTTGAACCAACGACTAGGAAGCCTATAGTAAGTAAGTCACTCCCACATGAGCTTAGATCTGATTTATTGGAGGTTCATCACCTTAATGGCAGCCTGGTTGTCCGAAAATGTCGATATGTTTTGCCACCGATGTTTAGTTGAGCAAACTCGAATAGTTTGAACCGTGATTAACACTGGGAAAAGTTTCCAATCGTTTAGGTCTGGCTGATGGTGTTATGCTTAAGATTATACTTTTCGGATTCAGTGGTTTCATTCACTCTTATTGCTCAAATTTGCAGATAAGCTGTATTTCCTAACCACATTTAGTCTGTAAATGGAACTGCAATGAAAAATGTTTCTCGCTACTTGTTGTGCGACGCATTTTGCTCTCCCTACTCCGTCGTCTTTGATCGTAATATAGATTTCTCGGCTTTTCTTTGTAGAACGACGTGTAGTGCGGGGAAGTTCCAAAATCATCCATAGTGCTGTTGCGGGATGCAATAGGAGCAAGTCTCTACTGATTCGTGGTGCCAGATGGTCTAACCGTTCTGGCAGAAGTAGTTGAGTAATCCGTTTTGTCACGGACGGTTCGCCCGGTACAGGGGTTTGAATCAGCTATAGATTGACAAGTGGTCCTGTGCTTGTCGACTGTGTTGGACAATTCATCCGTGATAATGAGAAAAGGAAAGACTTCATATGTTAAGGTGCAAAATATCAAGTGAATTACCCAAAACCCGAATATTATTCAAGATAGCATGAATCCTTGCACAGGACTGTCAACCCTTTTTTATCTGAGCCAAGAATTTAATAGATGATTGTCATATTTTCCTAATCTTTTTCTCTTTGTGTAGAATGCTCGTATCGAAATAGTTGACCCAAGTCGACATGGGAGAGCCAGCCCACTCACCATAGCTAGGGTTAATAACTCACTAACTCCTAACCTAGAACTAATGTGATATTCTAATAAACTAATAAATCTATGACAGTTAGATTTACGATTCGCCCACTGAGATATGGAATTTTTCCGTGCGCAAATAAAAACCGTTCCACCTGTCGTGGTTCATATCGCATATCTGACTTCAAACTCCAATCCCACGTAGATTCCCGCCGATACTACTGCGAAAAAGCGACAAAAACACACAGAATTCAGCCCGGAATTGACAAATCAAAATTAAAAAATCGATAGATTAAACCGAACCGTACCTTAAAAAGGCGACAGATTGCTGATCTTCGATTGTAAAACAGATATATCTCTCAAGTCATTATATTTCAATTCACCGCTTATTTACAAGATCGGTTTCGATCGTTAGTTCGCAATTCAAAACATTTCGCATGGTTGAGGTTGTTATTGTCAGCCGATCACCGGCCTACGCACTGGAAGTTGTGATCGGTTTGTAGATTCGAACAAGTAGACGGAGTCATGCTTTCAAGAGAGGTGACGATTTGACTTTGGCGAACGCACTCAGTAAAAAGACGACTGAATGGACTTATGAGGTGTGGTGACTAGGAGTAAAATGTTTTTTGTATAATTTCCACTTAATGACTGTAATTGAGCAATATTACGCTGATTAATTTATGGTTTTCCTGGCTCGAAGGCAATTGCGTGGTGTTTGGTTAGTTGACGGTTAATTGAAATTAGCAGAAGGAAATGCATGCAAATGTGGCTAGAGTGCTCATAGAAACAATCGTAATTTATCTTTGGAAATTATTGTGTGTTGTACTTTTGTTCTTTTCAAAGTCCAGTGAGCAGAAAAAACCAATAAAGAGTAAAGTCACAGGCTTCTTCATTAGATAAGGCAAGGCTGGTGGGATGACATGTTGTAGTCGATTAGTATGCCTTAAAGGCCACAAATGATTGTCCTGTTCTTTCATAGAGTGGCTAGGGTTTTGTGATAAGCACTTTTCGTTTGGTGTTGGCAGCCTTATCTTACTTATTCTCCATTTTTTGCTTAGGGTTGCATTATCAAATGCTTAGCCTTTCCTGGCCAGCTAAGAAGCCTTTTTTGTGAAAAACTTAGATTTTTCTTTCAACCTAGCAGTGAATGGAAAGGCACTTGATCTCCTTAATTTTTTTCCATTAAGTCGAGAAAATGATATCGGCCAAGTGGCTGCCGCCACTCACCGCCAGTGTTGATAACCATTCGGACCCGATTTATTACATTTTCCATCACTTTTGCTAGAACTTCCGGCGATAAGTCCTCGCATTCTAAACGGATATTCTCTTTGATGGCTTTAATGGTTTGAAGCTTATAGACATAGAGTTGTGACTTCAAAAAACCCTAAATAAAGAAGTCTGGAGCGATCAAATCGGGCGATCTTGGCAGCCGGTGCACATCGCCGAAACGAGACATTAGGCGACCCGGAAACGGATCCTTCAAAATGTCCATTGTCGCGCGAGCTGTGTGTACGAGTATTTCGCGATCTTGAGGAGTATAGCGTTTCATGGCTTGTCGACGTGTATTCTGCATCTGTTAACTTCACAAATGTCAAAGTAGAATTGACATTTGGCGCCATTTGCAAGAATAATAGCATCTAGGGGTGATGACTTTTGGCCCACCTTGTATAATGGCTTCGCGAGTCGCATTTTTTATTGACTGCACATTCGCCTGAAAAACAATGCTATGATCTAGGAGCTTTATACGTTTTCAGAAATTATACGGTGTTGATGCTCAATGCGCCAGTTTTACTGATGCGTGTGAAAATTTTACCCATTAAACTCTTTGTTTATGCCGTACTGACCTAGTTGTGAGCACTCATTTTGCTCCCTTTTCTGAGAGACGCAATTCATTTATGATGCCATTTAACAACTAGATGCCTAAGTATTTCCCCAAAATGTTCTGCGATTTCAGTCTAGGCCTTTCATTGTGGGCAGTAAGGGATGTGATCATTCTCATATCTATGTAAGTACGAGTGGATGTATCCATGGCCTGTCAAGAGCTGATTCAAATAATAACTTCATTCTCATTGAAACATTTTTATCCACATCTGTATTTACGGTAAAAATCAGTTCGTACACCGACCAAGGAAAAAGAATCGATCCTGGCACCGTTTTAAGTGTAAAATAAGAGCTTAACAGAATGTCGAGAGGTACTTCGTTTAAATCAGTTAAGTACCATTGACTCTCCGTTTAAAATAAATGGATATATGGATGAAGCTTGGACCTCCCCAGATGGGATCCTCTTTGTTCGACTCTATTTATTTCAAAGAGTTCCTCTTTCCTGACCTTCTGTCTATCAGTAACCTATTTGGAGCAGGAAAGCTCCCCTATACCACCCGATCAGAAATGGTCTTCGAATTTCCATTTTTCGGCACGATAACTACGTTTGTCTTCATGCCAAAAAATTCTTTGGCAAGAGGTTGGTTTTCCCCCCCGCATAGGAAACCAGCTCTCCCACAAAATGATCCCGATCTTGTTTGGGATCACAAATTTCTCTAAGGCTGTAAGGGCTTCCAGGACTCCGTCGAGAAAGATTAGATACCATAAAATCAAATTTGTTTATTACCAGACTTCGGCTTTCTTCTGAATCTGACAAGATTGCAGAAGATAGTCACCACGCAGAAGACAGACACCAACATATAGGTAAAGCGGTGATGAAAGGCGGTTGAGACTAAAATTCAAGTGATTTTCCCATTGTCTACTACATGAACCCTAGGCCTGGATGTGGTCTAAGTTAAATCTTAAACTTAGAATTCACTGCCTTAAACGGTCGGGAGTTCCAAGCGAGTTTGCAAAATGTGAAACAGTTCTTCTTCCGTCTTCCGTCTCTGATGTTAATGAGACGTTGGATTTCGAACAGCTAGCCTCCAGCTGTGCCTAACGAGTTGATTGCTTCTTATATACTTAAATTAATATTTTCTTTTGAATACTTGTCTCTTGCGACTGTGTTGTAGCATTAAGTCAGAAGAAGATTATTTTCATGACTACATTCACTTTCAATCAATAATGTATTTCTATAACAAATATATGTAATGTGTAAATTATTTTTTTTATTTTCAGATACCATCAAAACAAATGCAAGCAGTTAAAAAATAATCGACGCTTACTAGGCCTTCAAATATTTTTAAGGGAAATAGTACAAAATAATACGTTGAGCTTTAAACTTTTTTACGTCAGTTACATATTATAATCGCTTTTATTTTATATAGAAACTTAATTGAAATAAACTTTTGTTTATAATTATTTTTTAAACAGTGTACACCTTTTTATAAAAAACTTGGTGAAAATTATTATTATCTAGAAGTTTTCATTTTTTTCTTTTCCTTTCTGTTTTTAGAAAAACGTGAATGCAACATCGGTATCTTGTGTTTTTTCTTAACAGAGCAGCCGGAATGTTGTTTTCAAAACTATTACGTTCAGAAAAGCACCATACCTGCTGGTACCATAAATGAAATAAATGGGGCAATTGCCTATTTAGATTAGACTTTGCTGAACAGTTCAGATACTGTGTTGACTCCACTGTAGCATCTGTTTGAACGATTAAAGGCGTCGTTGAAAATACTCATTTTATGTTCTGAAGTCTCCTAATCATGTATTGCATATGTAGCTATTTGCAAGTGGAATTGAAAATAAACAGAAAAAAATAACACAGCCTAATAGATATAAACCGAGTATCATTCCCAGTCCTAGTATCATTCCCAGTCATGTGTGTAGCATGTAAAATGTGATAATAAAATTACTAACCACAGTTGATGCGATTCCAGAATCAGCTATCAACATCACCATACGAATTCAACCAGCAGCACTCAACAGGAAATCCACTAACCATTCGCCCCTGTTGCATTCCATGCACACATTTCGAATGGAGATCATCCAAATCCCGCTGGAGTCCATTTAAACAAGAAGGTAGGAAACCTCGCAATACGAATACCTACTCGTACCTCCAATCTAAAGTTTTCATGTTTCGCTAACGATGTGGACTATCTGCTCTTACTGTGCCAATTGATAACTGCCAGATTGCCTACCATTTAGACTTGGAACTGAATCCGTATTTCTCCTCCGTTGCACGTACATAAATCGAAGTCATGTTAATCGGATATCGGTTTAATGCAGCGTGATTAGAATCCGCCGTTGTACGTATGGTACCGTTTCTCGAGGGTTTGGTAGGTAGATCGTAAATCCCTGAATGCAAACGCCTTTGCACCGCCGATTGATTGCCGGAGATTGGAGAATTAAATGTGTTCCCAGAGGATGGACGTCGGGATCGACTTTTGCAATGGTGAGGTGCAAAAGTCTCTCAACTAAGATGAGATACATTAGGAGAACAGTTTGGTAGTTTGTATGTAGAAGTTCAAGGTATCCTGTGGACAGGACAATTTAACAAATTTTCCGATTAGATGATGGCAGAACAAATTACAGCTAATGGAATTTTGGATGTTAATCCTTGGCAGCAATTTGTTTGGGATACATGATGGGAGAAATGCACAGTGACTTACTAAGGCATTGGACTTCGCCAGGGGTGAGTTTTGTCACCTCTACTTTTCATAGTGTATATGGATTGGATGTTACAGAGCAGCCGTGGCGAGGAACGGTTTGAATTTGGAAACTTAAGGATAAGTCAGACCGAATTTCAGGGCGCACTAAATAAGTTCGTTGCTGTTTGTGTTGAACCAGGAATGAAGGTTACGTGAACAAACAGAGGTAATGGTAATTTCTCGAATGCCTGTTCAATGCACTCTGCATGCTAGTGGAGTCCCATTGAATCAGATGGAGAAGTTTAAGTATCTCGGGGTATTTTTCACGAGTGATGGTAGGAGCAATACTGAGTTACCCTGTAGGATTGGTCAAGCTGGAGCAATTTTGAGAAAACTTGGTTAATCTGCTATAAGGAGGGTCGAACTTGGCATCGCAGCTAAGTTATTGGTCTTCAATTCAGTTTGTTCCGACCCTCACCTATGGGCATGCCGAAATGAGATTTCTTCGTTGAGTTTCTGGGATGCCTCCTCGAGATCGAGTTAGGAACACCAGAATACGCGAGGCACTCAATGTAGAGCAGCTTCCTCTTTGAACGGAGAGGTCCATACTTCGATGGTTTGAACGCTTTGAAAGCATGTCCCCAACTCGGTTTCCAAGACGTTCCATGGAATCCGTGCCATCAGGTAGGCATACTCTGGGTAGGCCCAGAATGAGACGGTTGGACCGAGCCCGAAATCTTACCTCCTTCCCTTTGGGGATAGCCTCTGATAATTTAGAGTCGATGGCGGAATATCGGAAAATGTGGAGAGTCCACTTAAGCTCCCTGAACCCGCGACCCTCATAGTGGATAAGCGGACCATTGGAGAATGACGATGATGATGATAGAGTCGATTGAAAGCATCCGGACCAATCCTAATTTTAAAGACTCAAGTTTTTTAATGGCTTAAGTTCTTAGCCTGATATAGAAAGAATAATTCTTCTCAGAGTCTATCATTTGTGCAAAAATTCTAAGACGCATTGGTCTTGGTTGTCGTCTCAGCTATTATTTTATTAAGCTGGTTTTATAATCGCCACGCCTTTTGCTGTAATCCACACAGTGCGAGCGCGGTTAAGGTAGGAAAATGAGCCTTTTAAGTTGGCCTTCGCCAGAATTAAGGTCTTTAGTAGACACATCAGACTATAGGGTAAAAATCAGAGAAAGAAACCATAATCTTTTGGCCTCTGTCGAATTCGAGGGAAAGGGAAGAGGCTGTTAAGACCACAACCCATCTCCGTGTCCGTCAACTCCAAGCCGACCACCTGACAAAATCTATTAGTGATGAAGTCAATGCTCTGTCAGTCTTATTAACCTTACTTAAGGTGGGGCTACAGTCCGTGTGAAACTGAGCCCCAACCAACAAGCGTCTCCAGCCAGCTTGATCTTTAGCCCTCTGTCTCCAGTTGCGCACAGCAAGTTGGTTAAGGTCCCCTTCCACTTGCATTCGCCACCTGAGTCACGGTCTTCTTCTACTGCGCTGACCCTCGGGTGTGAATTCGAAGATTTCTCGAGCTGGAGTATTGTTGGCAATCCGCTCTACATGACCCAGCCACCTCAGTCGTTGAGGCTTTACTCTTCTGGCTAGGTCGATGCCGCCGTACAGCCCATACAGTTCGTCGTTGTATATCCTCCTCCACTCACCGTCTATGCAGACGGGACCGAAAATCACCCGAAGAATTTTCCTCTGCGCCATAAAGCAAGACTGGGATGATTAAGGTCACTTTTGTCATTCAAGAGAGGGCTTAGCAACTCAATTGCCTTCTTAGCCCAAAGAAACAGCGATTGGCAAGAGTTTTTCTTCATTTAATCTCAGCGCTGCTGTCGTTGTCTGAATTGATATCGGAGCTCGGTCACTGTCCATTTATTTGTTCATCAACTTTGAGTTGACCCCCAAGAGGGATGGTACAAAAATATGAGGACAAGTCTGGGTTAGATTAGGTTCAATAAGGTGGCTGTCCTTGCTTCATAGTCTGGTTCTTGAAAACCAGAGGCGGCTGCAGTGTGGTGATAATTGTGAAAAATCTCGGAATATCTGTGGATGTGAGGGATCTTAGAGGACTTGGTTGGAGATGGTATGGGGAAGAAGGATAACTGAGCTATCCGAACTCTATTGTGAGACTCTCCGATTGCAGCTAGCATTAGCAGAATTTCTGCTAGTGTCCCGTCATTGAAAAGACTCAGGCTCCTGGGCTAACTGATCAGTGGAACCTTGCTTGCTGCTGGTAACCACAAAGGCTATTGGGGATCTTCTAGTTGTAGATTGGGATCGAAATATTGAGCTCGGATCCAATCGCGGGTTCTACGTTGGGTGAAGATCTTATCCGTACAATAAACTTTAGCCGAGATTCTTACAAAACCTCTTCTAAGTGCGAGATCGTAATTTTGTACCGTAGGTCCACACAAAAGATCAAGTTGAACTTGCTGTCAGTCAAATCGAAATAGACCACGTCCATCTTCACAGTCACCACTATAGAAGCTGCAGAGACGAGGAAGAAGAGGAAACTACAACGCGCATACTGCGCACATGTCCTGCTCTTGCGAATCTTAGAAGGAAAACCCTCGGGGAATACTTCTACGATCATCTTAACGATCTAGCCGAACTGGACATCTAGAAGAAACTTCATCTCTGAAACGAAATGGTTTAACTATTTGGGTTGATACAATGTTGTTACGGCTGGTAAGCCGGCTCTTCATCGTGGTATCACAATGAGCCAATCTGGTCTATATGTCTCCCTGTCTGAGCAGGAGCAGCCACCTAACCTAATCTAAATTAACCTTGGTGTCAGCCACTGTCATTGCAAGAGGGTACAGGACCGGTCTGATCACTCAGTATTTTGGGGAAAGTTGGAAGCGAGTTTCATCTCCAACTTCCCCCATTTCTCGGACGCAATTTTAGCGTCACTCATAAAAATGCAAATAACCTACCCGATCAATGATATAATACAAACGTATCTTTAAAATTCACAAATGCACAAATACTATAAATTTTATTAACACTAATAAGCGGCACTTTTTCCTATTTCAATGGTAATAGCATGGAGGTACCATGGATGTATTACCATTAGCATTTAGGAAGAAGATACATCGGCACTAAAAAAAAGCGTTGATTGAGAAGAGAAGCAAATACGAGGAGGTACATTGAAATATACGATCCCGGTTTATGTATGCTAATAAGAAAATAATTGATAACATCTATGAGATTCATTGATCACAAAACCTTCATATTACCATTCGCTTGAGAGGAAGAAAAATCAACGATTAAATGTTTAGTTCGTGGTGCTTTCAAAGAGTTTTCAAAGCAATTTCAGTTACAATTTAATAACAGTTTAATTATACACATGTGCAATTGGTGTCGTGGAGGACATTTTGTTTCCCACACACTACAGGAAGTTGGTAACGTTCAATTCAGCAAAGGAAAGTAAGGTGATTCGATTCGATGACCATATTTTGGGTCACTGTAGGAAACTTCAAAATATTCTTCTTTTTAAGACCGTTAGAACTGTAAACAGCTATAATTCCCACCAAAAGAATCTCTCTCTCTCTCTGAATAGCAATAAAATGCACGGAATCCTCTTAATGCCTCCTCCGTCTGCCCCCAATAGCGTTCTCATAATTATTATCCTCTTTGAAATGGCACGCTCAGCGCGTATCTTCATAACCCCTTTGGTGGCCCCGTTAAAGCCAATGGGAGTCATGTTTTATTAAGAAAAAAAAAAACAGAACCCAAACCTGATCTTGAAATGCACAGTCAAATTTTACATGACATCGTGAACACAAGAAAAAACTTTAACACAGACAAAACCGTGAAAAAGAAAAACAATCTTGATCGCAAGCATCCTGATAAAAAGTTACATCGTCGCTACGAGTTGCCGCAGCAGCCTCTCTCACACTGGAATGCGTGTCCTGATCTCGTGATTAAATTTTACATCATGTATAATAACTCGTAGAGATCGTTGTTGGAACTAATGCTCTGATTAAGCTGAGCCTTAGATCTTAAGGAATTCATGCTAGCTTTGGTGGAGATACCCTGTGCGTATAGATTGACCGCGGAACGTTAATCACTTTGTAGGCAAAAAAAAAACTAGGACTACAGAGACACTTTCGATGATGCCCCGGTGTGCCTTTGTAATTATGTCTATGAACATTATGTTGCACGGTTAATGTGTTATTTATGTATGACCATCACGCTAGGACCTTGTTGTAGACTAGCACTGCTGCAGGCCTTGTGTTTATGTAAATAACTATAATGAATTGAAGTCTGAGAAGGATTGAACATAATTGAAATCCATGGTCAGCAATGAAGGCCAAGACATGATCCAGAAACTTGAATTAATTCCTTAACCTCTTTTAAACGTTCCCATGTAGCTAAACATACCAGGGAGGTGAGTTGTCTTCAAACGAAGTCCCTACAGTGATAGACAGGAAAACCATGGCTTGAACAGACAGTGAAAGCAGTGACCGTACTTTTGCGATAGAAACTGCTATGCCATTGATGAAGAAAACGATCATCAGGATCAAACCTTTTGCAGCAGCAGTTGAGTAGGTAAACTTAATCGGCCAGATTTTCGAATTCAAACCTTGTCTTTGTCTGATTCAACCAGGGTCAAGAGGCGACACCGGTGGCTTATGGATAAGCTGCGTCTGATCCGAGATGAGTCGATCTCTTTTCAGGAGTTCATGAGCTTCTGTTTGCAATTTATTGACTTATGTTCACCTGCAATACTCAAAAACGACTCCTGTTCTTATCAAAACCGTGGGTATAAAATAAACGCCCACTAACGCTTCACAAAATTCTATGACGACCATGTCCTAATCCGAAGGACGTCATGCAAAGGGATACATACCCACCACTACATGCGGTTACGTCCTCTGAGGCTTCTTTTTTTAAACAATGGAGACAACAGTCTAGCTGGTCTGTCATATACGAGAAAAGTTGATTTCTGAAATCACTTGACACCATGAATCAGATTAACCATGCTGGGATCTATGCAAGGCACTCCAATAGTACGAAGGATGTCCGAAAGGTCCGAGGGGTGAACATTGACACGGAACACTACCATACTGCAGAAAAGGAATGGCTTTGGATGCTCCAAGTTCTGTAAGTTCAATGTCGGACGGGTACAATCGCAAATAAGCTCTTCCCGAGCGAGTATCCCTTAGTCTCTCAAGAGTGACATCACTGCCACTCATACCCAATGCCACCGAAATCTCTGCTATGAGGTCTGTCAAGCACATGCAATAAAACAGAAGGCATACAGAGCGGCGCTACGTAGACAAACACCGCCAACTCAGAAGGAAAGAAAAATACCACGAGAAGTCTGATAGAGGAAACAGGGAGATGCTTCTGCAGGAATGAGGTTTAAAAGTTTAACGAAAGAGTGTAGATAACATGCCAAGGCCACTAGTCAGCATTGTGACGCAAATCAATGATTTTTGTCAACAGTGGCCGAAGTCGCCTTCGCCGGTTTCAGGAGAAAAGTCTTTTCCCGTGATCTTTGTCTCAGTCTGCATATACGGTGAGCTGTACAACGACTTCGACCTAATCAGACAAGTCCGTATGCAACAACTAAGATGGCTGGAACCTGAAGACCAGATGAACATCTGCATTCCGACCTGGCGAATCTTCAAACCTACTCTGAAGGAATGGCCAGTAGAGGAAGTAGAAAGGAGCCTCAACTAACTTGACATGCGAAACTGACGCAGCTAACTTATGATCGTGCTGGTTGCAATTCCTTTTTGTTTAAGCTCTAGGTTCACTTCCGGCTGTGGTGCCATTTTTGGATTTTTGGCCATTCGATTTTTGGTTTCGGATCAAGAGAAACGAGAAAGCAGACAAACTGGCAAGAGCGAGTTACCAGATAATAACGCGACGTACTGAGAACCCAGGGAGAGTCGCACGGATAATAATTACAGTGTTAGGTCTTAACGCCCAACGAAATGACACCCAAGTCGAAAAATGCCATAACACCCAAAAAACGACACATGGCCGAAAAGTGACGAAAGAAATGGTAACAAAACCCAAGTGAAAGGATTTATCGCCCAAAACGACTGCAATAACGTACAAACATTGCAAATGGGAATTGTTTTTGTAAAATTTTGGGGGATATCTTATAGTTTTTGGGGGTCTTTAAGTCTTAACGCCAAAGGCAATAGGTAACGCCCAAGTCGAAAGTGTCATAACGCCCAAAAAATCACTGAATAACTTGTTGTTGTAGAAATGACGTCACCTAACGCCAAGAATTACAACAGCAACCAATGGACGATTCAAACGAAGATCACTGGAAAGGGCTTCCGACCTCCAGAGTGGTAAAATAAAACAACCTCCTCACTAAAAAGGTTCTATGTAACTTAGGCTGATCATAGGACACATTAGACTAAAAACCCAAGTGCATACTCAGGGGCTTATAGACCCAGCGCTTTGTATAATCTGCAACAAAAAACAAAAAGGAAGCTGAACACCCCCTATGCTCTAACCACAGCCTAGCTTTAGCCAGAAGACAATAGGGTCCATGCATGTGAATACTGGACTTGTTCCAAAAATAAATAAATAATCCGAAAGGAGGATTGAGAAGCTTTTTCATAACAAATATTACTCTCGGAGCCGAAGGTTTGTCATTTTTCTACCAGAGATAGTGTCTCAAGAAATGTTTAGTGGATATTGCTGGAGTTGAATAAACGATTAGAGATGACATAGATTTCCCCAGGAAACAAAGAATTTATCGACTACGTCAAATGTTCCTTTTTCTTCGGTTCTGACTTAAAATAAGGAAAACCCAACCGTCCAAACTGAGATCATACTCTCAGCCCTTACAATATCCTAGAGTGGTTATAACTAAGTTCTATACAGCTAAATTCATCAATCGACAGTAACAATGGAGTGGTCTGGTGGAAGTCGAATATTCTTTGCCAATTGTTTTAAAATATTCGCCACAATCAAGATTAGATGGAGCTCCGTTCTATTTCTGACTCAGCTTTCACTACCTTCTATGGACTTCCGCTTCAGCTTAAGAATTCTATTTTTAAACGAGAGCACAGCCATTCAACTCAAATTGAACTTTCACTAAAAATGTCCGACGGTGGTTTAGTGCCTAATTCCTCATCCGTCATTATTTTAATTAAAAAACATGAATTTTTTTTTTAATTTATGTAAAACTTCCGCTACAAGTTTTTGCAGTTTCATGGACAACAAAGCAAATATACATAAAATCTGTGTGTGCATATCAAAAGAAGAGTTTTGTGCAAAAATTTATTTATTCCGGGCGTGTGTCTTAGCAGCTACCCGTCGCGTGTGAGCGTTTGTCTTAGGATCCAAATTTTCAAAACTGAAATATTCATGAGATGGTGAGATAAAAGTGTTTCTTTAACGATTATTAAATGAGTTAGTGGTGAGTTCGGATTAATCTTTACAGGGCGAGGCAGGTTGAAAAACAGAACAAGAAACAGAAACAAAGTTATTCATTTAGTCATTTAAATGGAAACAAGTGTTTCGCTTATCGTGGAACATGTTTCCCCAGTCAAAAGTCATCAGCAGGAAGTTTCTTCAGAAATACATTTTGTGACATCAAAAATAAAAATAAGCAAATCTGGTGGTTGTACATGACAATAGTCACACCCACGTAGCAAACGTCAAATCGTGATCCAATCTAAGACACGTCTTTTCATCTCGATGATCCATGATATTCAAATTTTTATTCATATGTCGTTCATGCTAAGGTCAAGGTTGTCACGAGCTTGTAATTAATTCACAGACATAGAAAATAATTATTACTGGCTTGTGATCCACAAATCACTGAAGGCGGATGTCTTCCAACGATTTGTGTTCGAAGATCGAGAGAGTAATGACCCAGCGAACACAGGATGAATCCATAAATTTTTAAATTTTTGTCTCATGTAAACCTCATCTCCACAGCAGAAGTGCGTAATTGATTTTGTAGGTGCTCATTGGTGGAGAGCCCATGATGGGTCCACCATTTTAGCTTGAAGTTAACGACAATTCATATAAAGTGAGTACAGTGTACTGGACACCGACGGTTCCGAGAAAATTGTCCGCTTATGAGAGGTGTCCGCAAGGAGAGGGTACACTGTAGTTATAGGAGCAAATTTTGATATCCAGAGCTTTCAAGCGAATCTTTAGTGTTCTGACTTAATCAAATGCCGCTAGAGTTTCGCTGGATCACCTGTATGTGGATAATGGGAGGGGATGACAAGTCCTATTCGGTCTGGATAATCGAGCGGAAGATCGGGAAATGTGGCGAGTCCTTGGAATCATTCTCTACAAATTCACTTGTAGCCCCAGATTGCCATTCGTTTCTCATAGAGATGGTAGAGCATTTCAGTATTCACCTTTGTTGGGTGACGGAGCATAGGGACATTCCAGGGAACTGTAAGACTGATGTACTCGCCGGATATGGAACAACGATGCACATTTTATCAGAATATGGTACCTTAGACATAGACATCGCTACATGTTAACTTCAAATTGAGCGAGATGCTCTCGAAAGGACAAATCTTGGATGGACAGGTAGCACAACGTCTCCAGCGACAAAACAGATTTGGCCCAAGGTGGATCTGAAACGCTCTAACAATTTTATTTCCTTCAAGAGATTGGAGAATAGGCAGACATGCAAAAAGGCTTGCCATTTATTCAAATGATTTCTGCAGAAGCTGCATAGACGAAGAAGAGAAGGAAACTATCCTCCAACTTCTTTGCACTTGCCCTGCGCTCTCCTAAAGAAAAAAAAACAAACATGGGTGCCTTCTTCTACTACCTAGACGATCTAATTAACACGGATATTAGAAGTCCCCTACGCTTTATCAGAAGCTCCAAGTGGTTTAACGAGTAGGTAAAGGAAAATTCTCCAAGATCCACGTGATATCACAACGGACCTATCATTGGTTTACGTCTGTTGGCTTCAGCTGGCACCCACTTTAACCTAGCCTAACCTAATCGATCAAATGAAACTGATATTCTTACAGCAACCTCTTGGTTTTGTGGACCACTGACAAGCTAGTCACCTGTAGCGATACCCTTATTTCTATTACCAGTCTTGCTAGTAGACGATACACATATTTTACCAATGATCGACTTTTGGGCCACATTAACTTGTCTAAAGGAAATAGCACCACCAAAACCACCAATGATGCATTCAAGCTATCAAATGTCTCTCGTCCACAAAACGAAATAGAACAGAATTTATCCCAACAAAACAAAACACATTAGCGGTTTTCCATCAAAAGGATGTCGCACGTCGGACGTCATGTTCCCAATCGGAACACGGTTCCGTTGACTGTTCAGCTGGACCCCGCACCCCAAAACTAATGTCGGATTTTAAATGGCTGTCTATCTGGCTTAGTGAGCCTTCTCCGTTGTATACTCGTGCGTGGTTGAATTGTCACATAGCACACAGAACGTAGAGCAGTATCCCCAAAGGAGTGATGACATCTTCCGCACAAGTTGTTGGTGCATGTGTTGTGTATACAAGACATTTTGACTTCGTGGAATTATACTCTGTGTAGATAGACCGACAGTTGATCCTATCAGTTGCGTCACTCAACAGGACAGATAGGCTAGAGCTCATGTAAGAAACGAATGACATCGCGCGTCATGTTTCCATGCTACGTGAAAGGAATTTTAATTGAAAATATCACAATTGTTTGGTCGCAAGGTGTGGAAACTCATTTAGGATAATATACGCAGCTGTAGTTGGTGTATCTTGTTCAGAGAAATACGGAAGCAAATATTTACTCAATTCGATTTTGGGAATTTTCAAAGATAGAGCAATTCCTCGAACCCTGTTCAGCATATCAGTGAAATGAAGAAAAGAACAATTTCATAGGACTTTATCAGTTCTTCGACCATAGAGTGAGTAAGACACCCAAGTTTGTCTGAAACCATTCTAAACTGAAAATTACTTATTGCATAGAAAGGGTTTTTGAACGAGAGGAAAGTTCATGGTCCCTCATGCGTTAACATTGAGAAGAAAATTCAACCACGAACTGTGAGAATTGGCCAAAAAATACGCGTGTAACGACGAGGGCAGGGCACCGTCACATTCTAGAGAACTGTAAGGGTGATGGACTCGCCAGATATGAAACAACATTACCTATTGGGCCTGATAAGGGCAGCTTAGGTGTACCAATAAAAAAAAAAAAAATAGCTGGCGCGACAGTTCGAAATGAGCCAAAGCTTAGCTTCCCGCAACCATTCATGTTGTGCGTGTTGTATAGTTTGCACGAATGGAAGGGACCTACAATTTATTGCCGACTCCGAAAGGCGAAGTGAGAAGCTCTTTCATGACAGATTATACTCCCGGAGGCTTGTCATTCCCCAATGAGAGGTGGTGCCGCGAAAAATATTTGGTGTTCCTGGCTGGGGCCAATGTACCAATCGCTACATGTAAATTTAAACTAAAGCTAGATGCTCTTGAAAGAACAAATCTTAGGCGAACCATAGGTACAACATGTCTAGTGAGAAAGCAGATTTGGCCCAAGCTGGATCTGAAACGCTCTAAGTATTTGCTTTGTCTTAATAGATCGCATATTAGCACTATAATAGGTGACATTACTGGACACTGTCTAATAGGGAAGCATGCAACAAGGCTTGGCGTTTACCCAAATGAGTTCTCCAGAAGCTGTATAGACGAGGAGGAGGAGGAGACTATTTTCCATCTTCTTCGCACCTGTCCAGCTCTCTGCAGCAAAAGAAAACTGCACTTAGGAGCCTTCTTCTACAATAACTTAGGCGACCTGATAAACACCGGCGTTCGTAGCCTCCTACGCTTCGCAAAAAGCTACAATTGGTTCAATGACTAGGCAGGAGCTCGTTCCGAGATCCTTGTGGTATCACAATGTACCCCTCATGGCTCTAAGCGTGTTGACTTTAGCTGGCAGCCACTTCAACCTAACCTAACCTACCGAGAAGAAAACAATCTTGTCTTTGATGGCATGCGCTAGTAGAGGCTGCATAAGTGGAGGGCGTCTGCCGACTTTGCGTACACAACCAAAGGCATTTGACTTGTTTAGGTTAAAGGTGGCGGAAGAGAGTAACGATTTTATCGAAGTAATCTTTTCCACGACCGCACCTCTATTCGAAAATTCTTGGTAAAGTTATTGGCTTTCAGAATTCCAATCCGGGATGTATCCTATACGAAGTGCTCGGTAGAATGTTTGTAAATCTTTTGTAGTTTTCAACCGACTACATGCGGGATCCATTGGGTATTGACGTACAAGTCGTTAGACAAATCTTTCCAAAAAAAAATTTTAAAAATTCCATCAAGGGCGGAGCACGGCGTTAATAAGGTGCGGGCTGAGCCTAGCTTCTCGCAACCATTCATGTTGTTCGTGTTAAATTTTTCGCACGAATGGAAGGGACCTACAGTTTTTTGCGACGTCTAGACGGCGAAATGAGAAGGTCTTGCATGACAAATTATACTCCTGGAAGTTTGTCATTCCCCGACGAAAGATGGTGTGTCTCCTCCCCCCCAAGTTCGGAGTTCAAAATTGTTGGTAGTAAAATACAAGACAGATTCATTCGTCTGAATTTATTTAGTCGGTCTTAAGAGTTTTAAGATGAATGAGTTGCTGTAGAAACAAGACGTGGGCTGTTTTAACGGCAGGTCAAAAGATAGAAAATTGCTCTGACAAAAATTATTGCACTTTACAGAGCTTTTGCCTCAAAGGTAGAAGCAAACTTCATTCACACGATTTTTGAACTCCATTTGCCCATTCGCCCATATTGTCGACAATTCCCATTGGGATATGATAAGCTAACACCATTAAAATGTTCCGCAACATAAATGCTTTCTGGCGTAAATTTATCGTTGTTTTGTTCAGCCATCTTAATCTACATCTTTGATGTAGTTATCGAAAACAGAAGCAAATTACCACCCAACTGCGAACAAAAATGCTTCACCTAATCTTAGGAAAATATACAGCGATCAGGTGTTGGCTAGACACTTGCCGCAAATTAATTGGATTACAGATAACATGCACTTGATGTCCATGCTGCAGAGTACTCGCATGTACATATCTCTTGTTATTTTCTTGCTCTGCCCCATATCACACTGTATGCAAACTCATGCTAGCCGGGTAAATAATCGTTGACGGTAGACCAAGACTATGTTGTGCAACTACACGTGTATTGCAAGTTTCGCATGACAGTTTGAGGACGACAAAGGAAAAAAATCAAAACACGCTCTAAAAGGAGATCAAGCTGGAGGGTAACATACGCCTGACGAGCCATAAAAATGTGGTGAAATAAGTGTTGCGACGCCTTTAGCCTATAAATGGAGTAATTTTATTATTTTAATGGCAAATGCTACAAAAAGTAGTGATGAAAGCATGGAGATAATACGGGAAGTTGAAAACGGTTATTAATCGTTCGGTTTCCAGACGTGATGTTGCATATATAGAATATGTTGGCTTACTGTTCTGCCAAGGGCTTTTCCTATTTTGGCGTTAAAAGCCACCAAGATGACTTGAACATCATACATATCTAACGCATTGTTCATATGTTTTGTCAAGGACCTCTTAGAAACGTACACATAAGGCTGATGTTGACGAATTGACCCTTGATGCGAATTGTCATAATAATTACCGCAGTCTTCTATCCTCCTATCGCCAGGCCCATCTCATCGCACTTAGTGAATGGCACAGTGCAGATTCTCTTCGTCTACAGGTTCGAATACACCGAGTGCATAACCGAAGATCGTTGTATTTTATTCGCAAATTGAGTCAACGGATGTATGTATCAGCCTTTTGCGAGGTTTGTGGTCGATACGTGTTTAGAAAAACAATTTTTTAGACTGGGCAGAAACATCAACGTTACAACTACCAATCCTTAGAGCCAGATTTTTCCCGTTTACTAGGATAAGATATCTGATAAATTGGTTTTTATAAGCCAGTAACCTGAATTTCTAGAAGTACTTAGCCCATAAAAGTTGTTTAGTTAGTCGTTCAACCTTGATTAGGTAAGGTAGATAGGTTGGCGAGGGGAGGAGGAACCTTCTGCGCCACACTCAGGTCAGAAGAGACCTATTGTGATGGCTATTTTGAGGGGAAAAAACACCCTGCTCTTGGAGCAATACTCAAAGCGCTCTCATATTTTCAGAGGGTTTCGAACCAGCCTTAACGAACCTCCAGATGCCCCTATGGCAGAAGTGCCCAGTTTAATGACTGTGCGTTCACGGCGGCCTACTGGTCCATTGTGTTCCCCTTTGGGTTGTGGTAGATGTTCCAACCTTGGGTTCTAGATCTATCGCAAAACCAACTTGTACTCTTAATAAAGTGGAGTATGTTCGTTATTCGCACTTCTGTTAGGCGCACTAGTTCTCCAAACAGCTTGTTTTCCATGTGCTGGAATCGTCGGTTTTGGAGATTGGGACACTCACAGAGTAAGTGGTTAACTCGTCATTGTCTCTTCCGCATCCTGACAGCTTCTGCAGTAGTCTGACACCGAGTCTGCTGCCCATGGTGCCTATGGCATAATGTCCCGTGCAGTTTTTATTCATAGCCAGTAGACATTTTCTCTTACTCTGGTCGATTCTCTGCCATAAGCTGCGGGATAAAATGCAGTCGCCTCTGGCGAACCAAGAGGTGTTGAGGTCGAGGTTACCTGTCAGTACAACGATAGGGATGTTAATCGATGTGAGAGTGTGCTCACTTTTTAGACCAGATCCTTGACTCTCAATGTCGCTGTGTCCGGGGACCCAGCAGATATTGACCTCGTAGATGACGTCTAATTTGTTTAGGATTTCGCGACAGTTGGACACTGCTTAAAATATGGTGGTACCATTCTCTAAAGTCTTGATAGCTCGACTGTCGGCGAAAATGGTGATCTTAGATGGGCTCAGTCTCCTTACATCTATTGTCATTGCTGCTCTGTCCACAGCGAAAATATCAACTTAGGAAGACACCACAGTCGTCCGGGAGTCTATATAAATCGTTTATGTTTAGCGAACTACTGTACACCCCTCCCACAGTACCTTTCTCAATCTCAGAACTATCAGTATAGATTCGGATAGTTTGTTCCCTCGATAGGTCGTAAGCTTCCCAATCGTGTTTGTTAAGTATAAGGGTGGTGTTTAATTGTGGTGTGATATACTCCGTTTTCCTTTCGAGATCTACATGTCCGTTCAGATGAAGTATAGACCCGTCACTGTAGCAGCTATGCTTCCATGGGTCTGACTAGCTCAGCTTGCGTTATGCTTGTGTCGTTCTGCTCTTTACGTAGTTGTCTAAAGGTCTAATGTCCCTGATAGATACGTCAGTTAGTTCTTCGATATCCTTGAAAAAGCGCCTTCCAAAGGATTTATGTCTGAAATGGCAAAGACCTGGGTAGTTGCAAAGGAAGTGGGTTGGATCCTTATTTACTATTTATGGGCTCGTCTCCGCAGCCCATGCAAAGATCGCCCTCATTTAGCCTTAGCGTCTTCATGGGGTAGCGCAGAATATTATGACCTTTTATTACTCCTACAAGAACGGAAAGGATTTTCCTGTCCTTCTGCATGAGAGTATTTGTTCTGGCACCGCTGTACCATGGCCATAGTTTTCTAGTTATTTTACAAGAGTCATTCTTTCGCCTCCGATAGAATCCTGATCGTTCACCCTAACAAGAAGGCGAATATTGTAGAAGCCATTGTTGATTCCATGTAGAGAATGAAGAATTCTTCCGTTGCTGCCCGGATCCAAGGAATAGTGCCTTAGTAGCATGCTTCTCCCCCGTTAGTAAGCATCAGCAACTTTCCAAACCAGTTAAGAGACTAAGCACCCGCGAGTACCGCGTGGAGGTAAGAGCAGGACAGACTTTGATTTAGAGAAACCTGCTGATGATATCCTCTTAAATACACGTATTTTCAATATATGAGTAGAAATAAGAGTTCGGACAGCATAAGCCGAGTTACAATTTGATAAATCTATAGCAGAAGAGAAAAGTTCAATCATGATTTCGGCCAATATTGGCAACAAACTTCTGTCATTATTGTTTTAATGCTCAAAATTAAAGGAATTGCAATTAAAAGTAGAAAGAGAATTGACGAACCTAAATGACTAATCTTTTCATTTGACAGCCTTTTGTGTAAGATCGCCCTTGCAAATGCTAGGACCTAGAAAAACTTGATACAAAATGATCTAAATGACGTCTTAGCACCCAAGGTCAATTTTACAAGCGCAGGCATAATTTATTCGTACAATCTCGGAGAAACCCTTTATCAAATTATTTAAAAAAGAATTTTAATAGTGGGAACCAAAATTATGAAAAGGCCGACTAAAATCCCAACCAATCTTACCGGTTTTGTTTCTTCACTAACCAACTATGTCAACCGACAACTTACTGTGGCGACCAACAGTCTGATGTTGGAATTTTTATGCAAATGTCTACATAACCGCATTCGAATTACCATAGAAATTACAAAAATCCGTCCATCTCGACTGACTTAACACAAATAAATCCATATAATGGCCGAACAACCCATTGATGCCAATAGGTCGCCGTAACGCGCATAAAAAACTGAAAATTATTTTTCACTTTCCACGCTAGATACATGTATTTTCCAGGCGAACACGATACCCTGGTTCGATCGGTGAATGCGCATGCGCACACGCCGTCTGCGGTGCCGATAAACAACAATTTCTAATTTCGCTGAATTTTGCACACATATCGCACGGATGCGGTGTACGTTACATGCATCTCGAATGGAAATCCCTGCAGTTTCACGATTTCATGTCGGCACTCGGCGCGACTTCAAGAGATGTTCACTCCTGCAGGTTGGTGAACTTTTTTTTCTGTCATCGAACATCAACGACAACAACTGGATGCTGGCGGGTGTTAGAGCTAAAAAAAATCAGTAGAAGTACGTACAGTCGATGCTGCGCCGAGTTTTGATTGTTCATAGAATTTCTATTCGTTAAAGTATTTCCCGAGACGGAAAATGGTTGCAAGTCTTACAGGTCCCCGGCCTGAAAAATCCCGTCACGGTATCTTGTTATCGATCGATTTGTCGTCCAAGTTATGGCCGACACTGTGCACTGGTGAATGTTACCTGGTACTTACACTTTGAGCTGACATTAGAGCTCGTAAAATGTATTGTTGGTATTATTAATCCAATTCAAGTGGCTTTCGGTTGCTGTATGTTAATTCGGATCGCAACTGACCTGGATAGAGTTGATATGCACAGAGACCCGTCATTGGATTGAAACAAAAGGTGAGCAGGTTCTCTCTACGAGACGTTGATACATTTGGTTATACACAGTGCTGTGGCAAGTTTTCAGGTTGAGTAGTAGCCTCAATTGTAATTGACCATTTCGCGAATTGTTAGCCCGGAAGGTACAACTTCAGTAACATGCATTGTTTATATAAAAAAAATTTATTTAAATTTGGTTACGATAAATAACGTGTAAGTTACTTAACATTTGATTACAAAATGAATGTTACGTCGTTTGATGCTTTGTATTACCAATAAGTCCGGAAACTATTTTCTAATATCAGGACCAACAGAAACATTTGGAGTATACCCGTAAGCTGTCTTACGGATGGGGTTTGACGAAAGGCCTCTAAAAGTTGCAAATTCGTCTCTTTCCCACGAACGTAGATATTTACATATTTATGTGAGGCTTCTGTTCGGCCTCAGCTTGTGCCTCAACCAAGAGGCTTCTCCAGTTGGTCCGGTTTTTTTTTAACGTGAAGATAACCCAGTCCATAAACTCAGTTTGAAGTTCTGTGAAACTTTCGGTGAATTGACTTACATTCTCATTCGATGCAGTATTAACCCAATCACCTTGTTTGCAAATCAGTAGAAGTACATAGTGTGTACATACCATTGAAAGATTTACTGACTCTTAGAAGTCGACAGATTTAATCTTCCTTTTGTTAGAAAAAAAATATCCTGGAGTCGATTGTCATACTCCTTGCAATGGTAAATGGTTTCTAAGGTTTTTAGATGGGCCGAACCCATACAGAAACCTCATAGAAGCGTTACAGTCGGTGCTGCGAATTTTGGAACACTCCTCTTGTAGACTTTGTACCGATGATGACAGCCTCACACTCCGTGGTCAGGCAGAACTAACTATTCAATCTAAAAGATGAGAACCAACATTTCCTTCAGCTTGAGCAACATGCAAACTAGAATTTCAATCTAGAAGCGAAGGAGGCTACGGCACTGCGCGAAACCAGACCAACGACAGTCGAAGAATCAGGGAAGCTATGAAAGCAGAATGGCAACATATGTAGGTGGAACACCACCACAAAGGGGCGATGGACATATAAATTGATTCCCAACATTGACGGATGGACTTGTAGAAAGCACGGAGAGGTTAACTACTACCTAACGCAGTTCCTCTCAGGGCATGGATGCTATGGGAAGTACCTTTACAAAAACAATCATGTGGATGACCCATTCTGCCAGCACTGGGAAGAGAAACTCCAGAATGCTGAGCATGTGCAGATGGAATGCTAAAACTACACACGTGCTGGAACCATCCGAGAGAGAGAAATTAGAGGCCCTATAACCCCAAGAGGTCTGATCACATTTATGCCGGTTGGGAGACTGCAAGTGAAGTTAACATAAGCATAAGCAACAGTGAATAGAGGAAAGAGCAGCGAGAGACGAAGAAACTGCTAGCTCTAGCAGTTGAGAAAAAGACGACGAAATATCAAACTTGCCTCTGCGAAGGAATACCTTAACTGTCAAACAGTATACAGAGTAAGTAAGGAGGAGGTGTTTTTTTTTTAGCAAGTAGACATGCAGGAGCATGGAGTCGGGTATAACAAATCTTTTATGGGATTTTCATACCTAGCTGTGTATCAAAAAAAAAAACAGAATTCAGCAGGGCTACTAGATTTGACTGCTCAAAGGAAGAGTTAACATGGGCTAGCTTCAAGACAGCTGACTAAAAGCAAAAACCTACGGACCAGGCTAACTGGAGGCTCTTGTTGCTTGAGACCCAGATTCAGCCGAAACTGATGTGCCACCTGAGTAAGTACGTAAACTCATGAACAAAAGCAGTAGTCAAGAGGCATTTTCTCTGGGAAGGCGTCGAATTTGACAATCGTTTGGAACCGTATTAACCGGGCTTGCCCAACTTTTTTGTTTATTGTTCAGCACTCATCACTGCCTTGATTATGGTCTAAAAACTTTGAAGATGATTGTTTAGTCAAACATATGAAGTAGCTGTTGATCCTCTGAAAAAAAAAGCTGATTTCGAAAGAACCTTGTGCTTGTTGTCTTCTAACTCAACCAATATTTGTCCACCTGATTTTCACATTATAGTCTGATCAAACTCCAGACTCCCTCGCTGAACGCAAAGCATACTTATTTTTAAAACTACGATACTGTCTCTGGTGTGTGTGATTTCTTTAATACTTCTGACCATGTCATTCCGAAAGTTGACTCTTAAATGTGTATAATGTCGCCTTTTCTGCGCTTTGAAATCATGTGTTAGTCAAGTTGAGAGGATATTCTATGGATTTTACAACCAGTTGGGTTGATTTTTCCAGTTCGTTCAACCACATCATAATGAAAAAACGTACAGATTTTATTAACATAATAAACCGCTTCCATTGGACTGCACATCTGTTAAAGAAATCGTTTGGAATTGAAACACTCGACATGTACTCATTCCATTCTGCTTGCTCTACAGTGCAGCTGATTAATGCGCCTTCAGCATTTCCTTTCAGTGGTACTCAGCCACTCTTAGGAAATCTGTGCCCGATATTACTTGTGTGTTAATCGGAACGCTTTGGCTTCGTCGATCAGGTGAATGCGGACAAAAAAAACGAAAAAACTGTATAGAGCAAATTCATTACTGAGAATTGTCTGACAATGGATTGACCCGCATCTCTTCGCAATGGAATTGGACAAACGATTGTTTTTGCAGCAGTGTGCACAAAAGAAGACGTAAGATGTTTGGCCTTTAACAAAAAAAAAAGGACAATCATATCATATTCCTCAGACGTAGGTACATTTAAAGGACCCGTCCAGTTGTAGAACGCAGTACCTACTGAAATTAATTCCAAAGCGTTCTGAGAATTTTTTTTCAACTATTCGCAAACATAATCTTTGAAAGGAGGGAACGTGAATTTTAGGCAAAATAAAACAAAAACTTCCTCAAATCGTATTTTTATTATAAAAGTAAATCAAATCGGTGTCAACATTATGACAATGATGACTTACCTGTCAAAATACGCAAATATGGACTGTTAAAATGATCGCCTTCCTAAGACAAAGGAGCTTTCAAGGGGCTACTCGCGTGTCCATTGTTGATGTATGCAATTTATACAAAGCTGCGTAATGCGATAGCAATACAGAGGTAAACTCTAAGGAAAGTCGAACTAAAGGAGAACAGCGTGAATTAAGGGTGGAAGGTTAATGAAAAAAGATTTTAAGGGGATTGGGATTCAATAGACTGTTGTGCTAGCTGTGTGGGTTCATCATACATTTTTCACTTCATCACCTCTTGTTGAATGAGAATGAGAATTATCCGAGAGTATTATGTGTCACAAAAAAGCTTCTCAATTTTTCTTTCGGAGTCGCCAATAGATTTTAGGTACTTTTCATTCGTGATGTGGTCGTCGTGGCTCAGTGGTTAGTGCGTTTGATTGCTGACCGAGCGGCGTAGGTTCAAGCCCCAGCCAGGAAAAACACCGAATATTTTTCGCGGTACCATCTCTCGTCGGGGAAACCTCCGGGAGTATAATTTGTCATGAACGAGCTTCTCAATTCGCCGTTCGGAGTCGGCAATAAATTGTAGGTCCATTCCACTCATGCGAAAAATATAACACGTACAACATTAATGGTCGCGAGAAGCTAAGCTTTGAATCATACCGAGCTGTCGCTATTAGGCCACATACCTCTATGTACTCTGTTCCAGAGTTGAGGTCGAGTCCAGGTTGGGCGATGAGCAGTGCATCTTTCGTCCAGGTAGAAGCACAATCGACCAGCTATTCACTTTCAGAAGGCCTGGGAGTATGCTAAACCTATCTATAGTTGTTGTGTGGATTTGGAGAAAGCATATGATTGGGTCCCTCGAGGTAAACTCTGGAGTGTATTGCTGGAGTATGGGATTGACGGTTCTCTTCTGAGGGCCATTCAATCTCTATACACAAACTGTAAAAGCTGTGTTCGGGTAAACGGCGTTAAATCGACACCATTCACTGTGGGTGTTGGATTTCGCCAGGGATGCGTTTTGTCACTTGTCTTTTTCATTGTGTATATGATTGGATGTCACAGCGTAGCCATGGCGAGGAACGGTTCGAAATGTGCGACTTAAGGATAAATCATTTCCTTTTCACTGATGACTTGGTCATTCTTACGTCCACCCAGACCGAACTTCAGTGCGCAGTAAATAGGTTCTTCACCGTCTGTGTTGAAGCTGGGATGAGAGTAAACGGGAACAAAGCGGAGGTTTGGGTAATGACCGAAAGAATAAGATCGCGGATACAAGCTACAGAAATAAGATTTCTGGGGTGACTCGTCGAGATCGAGTTAGGAACACCAGAATACGCGAGGCACTCAATGTCGAGCAGCTACTTCTTCGAACGGAGCGGTCCATACTTCAATGTTTTGGGCACGTTAAGACATGCCATGGAATCCGTGCCATCAGATATGCATCTCCTGGGAAGAATCAGGATGAGATGGTTGGACCAAGTCTAAGATCTCACCTCTACCCGTATGGGGATAGCCCCTGATGATTTAGAGTCTATGGCGGAAGATCGAGAAATGTCGAGGGTCCACTTAAGCATCCTAAACCCGCAACACTCATAGTGGATAAACATGTCTTGATGAAATGATGAATGGATGAATGACAAATATTTACCCACAATCAGCGATAAAAAGAGATATATCGGGCAAGTGGTCCTGACAACAAAAACAACAGCCTATGTCTTTTCAGGCTCTTTATACACTTAGTACCGCAGTTAGGAAATGTCCTGACAACAAAAACAACAGCCTTTGTCTCTTCAGGCTCTTTATGCACTTAGTATCGCAGTTAGGAAATTTTCCCTACAAAGTTGTTTATGGTCCACATACTTATCTTGTTTGACCCAAATTGCAATGTTATTTCTATGTACAATACAATTCACCTTGAATTTGCTATGTGTTCCTAATTACGGGTGTCTCACATAGAAAAAACAAATACCGTGCGGAATGCTTCCAAGTAGGCTTACGAATGCGCAATATTATGAAATCTATCGACTTTATCTTATTGTAAATTTTGCCAACAACGGATAGCCTTAGGCTGGGTGAAATTGATCTGCTTCATAACGAAACTCGCTGTGAAAATAATAGCACAATCAAATATGCAAATTCAATTAAATTAATATCAAACAAATCGCTTTCAGCCAATTACTACAAGTTGTTTTCTTCGAAACAAGTTTCCGAATCACTGATCTGTAAATTTTTTGTTTAACTTTGAACGAATCATCTGTGAATGTAAGTGTCCACCAAAAGTGTGTCATGTCATACGCAGAGCCGTAGCTGGATGAAATCATTGGAAAGCTTAGAAATGTTAACAATTGTCAAATTAATAACTGATTGGCACTAAGCTGATTATAATGACGGACGATAAAATGTGTTTTTATTGTTTTTAAATAATGACAGCTAAATGCAAAGTTAAGCGGACAGCGACTGACTGCATTTTGGTTTTTTTTAATTTTGAGATTAATTTTTGTGAAAGCCAAATCGAAAAAACTGCACACTTTTGATTTATTAAATGGTCAGCATTGGTTAAAGGCGATAACTGTTAGTCGACTAATTAAATCAGTCATTCAGATTTCATTAAAATCGTCAAATCATAGCCGATTTACTAAATTTTCGCAATTTGTTTTCAAAAATCACGTATCTTATCTAAAATGATTAACCGGGAATTCTTTCAGATGACGTAGTGGAAAGGAATTTTCAGATCGCTTCCGATCACCAAAATTAAATTTCAAAAAGTGTGGAGAATAAATTCGTTGTGATTGACAGACACTTTTCTTACGAATTTGCTTTCGAAGGAATTTTAATTAACATAAGCTTGTGCTTGAAATTCTAATTGAACTGCGAGTGGAATATTGAAAATATAACTAAGCGTTTGCTTTACATTTTCGTAAATCTCAAAATTTTTGATTTAGAAATCCACATCCTGTTGTCTGTCAAAATTGGCACAGATAAAGTATGTGTATGTTGTCAGACCAGGCGGAAAATTCAGACCTCGCTGGTGGAATGTGGAGTTAGACGTTCTCGGGAAGACTTGTCTCCGACTAGAGATCTTATCAACATCACTTTGAGTTGTACAAGAAAATACATGAAAATCTTCCTGGAAACAATTCTTCAGCAACATTGAAGGCACTACAGATGTTGCCATACTGCGGAAAATCCTGTCAATCCCTCAAGGAGATGCTTCGTGGACATACAATTATACAGAGATTCTCCTAGACGCACACTTCCCTGACTTAGTGCCCTCTATGAAGGCAGGTTCTCACACAGGGCTTACTCTGGAGTGGCAGTGGATGTACTTATCTCTCTTTGGGGTATTTGAAGCTTGAAATCTTTCAAATCTCCCAGAACGTAATTTCTTTACTAAACGGCAGCAGACAAAAAATATCTTTTGCTGCTTTTATTCCACACATATGTGTATGTACATTCCTACCAAATGGAAGTATACTGATGTGATGTTCATTTGAAAACAAATAACACACACTGGCTGTCTTCCCCGCCATTGGGGGAGCTTTCAATAACGTCAAGTACGATGTACTGGCGCACTGTCAAACCTAAAAGTAAGTAAGTCGCTCCTCTGTGAGAGAGTGGTCAATCCTACGATGGATGACACTTTTAAGGCACAAATGAAGTGTTTTGAAAAAGTTCCAGACGATCTTTGGCCGTGACAAACACCACAAATGTCCCCAGCTAGCCTGGATACCACCCTTGGACGCAATTTGAAACCTGATACTATGTGGGTTTCGAACCACTGCACCTCACGCCTTGCGAATAACATCATAAGGATATTCATAACCCCTTAAAGCGCCAGGGAATTATACAAAAAAAATAAAAAATCCTATAGGATTTAAGGGCTATTAGTGTTGCCGTGCTATCTGAGAGGATAAATATGCGGGTACCTTTTATTTTCCCCCCAGGTATTCCTGTGCACATTTATATGTATGTAGTTATTTTGTATAAACCTCCACTTGGAAGATATCCGGTGACTTTCCAGGCGCTGCTGTACGGTGGATTTTCGGACCATAAATCCCAGCTCTAGTATTGCCATTTTCCGGTTTGGAGCCATCTGTGTATCAGATTTGCAAATTTTTCAGGATAACGAGAACGTTACTTATCCATTCGTGACGGTCACGTATGATCATCTCGAGTTTTGTGGAGAACCAAAGTCTCCTAAGCATTTGATCTGGGATTTTGAAAGTTGGATCACTTTGGATGTGATCCAGGATACTCAAGTGGCCTGTAAGGTAGCCTTAGAACACTTAGCATAGGGTGAGTTCATAATTGTAAAAATACCGCAGCTGCGCAGAATTTGGTGTTCATAAATGTAAAAATACTGCATTACTACTGCATCTGTATTGGTATCACTTGCGTTCATAAACATCGAATGACTGCCTTTGTTTTGCAAATTTGCAGCAAATTTTGTTTTGATGCACACCTGCGACGATAGCGAAAATGTAAACTCTGCACAGATGCGGTATTTTTACAATTATGAACTCACCCATATCTTGTTTGGGCGCAATAAGGTGCCATTGTCCCTATGGGTGCCGTTGAGCACGTTTTCATTGCCCCAAAATACCCACGCAGACCAGGCAATATAGTCGGCTGAACTGTGAAAAGAGAAGATGATTCATTTTAGCTGTAGATGTGAAACATTTTCTGCTACCATTAAATACCCCGAACCTAGATCATAATGAACCGATCAAGAGTATGTAGTTTAGAAAGACGAGCTTCAGAAGCTGGGGATGATGAACTTGTGATCTGTGAAGAGCACCGAACTGGTCAGCAATTTTGCCGTCCTGGTGGATGACTAAGAAAAGCTACAACGTCTAAACTTAACTTCAAGCTTAGGTTAGGTTAGGTAAAGTAGGGTAATGCACCCAGCGCTTGCATAAGAACTAGACACCATAGTGGGCAAAACCTAAACCGTTTCCTGAAATTATGTAACTTCCCTACAGAACCTTACCATGTAATTATAACTATCATAGCCTAGCTCCTCTAGATTACTAAAAAAATATTTGCCGAGACGTTAAATGCGTGTCCTGACAATTGTCTGACATTCACATAATACGAGTATGTGTGTTATGTCCTCAGCGGCGCCTACGTCATTGCACCTGGAATCATCTGTGGCTGAGAGCCCTAATCTTTTAGCATGCTGGCCGGATAGGACTAATTGTAGCTTTGCCCTGCTTAAGTTAAGAATATCTCTTATTTTCCTGTGATCCAGAGCAGGCCATTGAGCCTTGGACACCCTATTACCACTTATGCTGGACCATCTCCGATTTGCGTTACTTACAGTTATTCTTAGGATTTTTGCTTCAGCTTCACAGGAAGGAGGATCCACTCTCCATGTGTTTCCGTTCTCCATCTAGCCTGGCCAGTTCGTCGGCCTTTTCGTTTAACTCAAACTCTGTACAAATTATTGTTTCATCCAGAAACCAATAAACTCAAGATCCACCCGCCTTTGTGTACCAAAATCATATTTGCATATAAGCTCTCGTAATTATTTTAAATCTGTGACTATCCAATTGTTATTATAATCATCACGCTGAGTGAAAACGTTATGCAAACGCCCGCTTCTATCACAGCCCATCGATGTGACCACCCAACAGGAATCCATTAACATATTTTCTTTGAAACTCACAAGCCGTCACTTTATGGTTATTGCACTATCAATGTGTTTAATAAATTTTAGGGAAACATAAAACCAATAAATCTAAGCTTGACTTCAAAAAGAAAAATAAGGAAAAACTCGTTCTGGTGATCTCGGAATGTACTGCGATTTCATTATACGCATGCATTTCAAAGTTTGCTACAAAATTTGTAAAAAATTATTTTACACAACTTGTTTTTTGTTCACAAGCTTGCTCTTCGTTTACAAGCGTGAAATAAAATCACTTGTTATGTGACAAATGCGTCGATATATTGCATTGGAAACGTTTAGATCTCAAGCGAGATACGGTTTAAAGTGGAATTAGTTAAATGCAAGGTTGAGTGGTAAAGCGTGGTCGATATAATTTAAGGGCTTGAGTTTCAGAAACGAGTTTTATAGCTCAATTGAGGGTGTGTCTAGGCCTAGAAAAGACAGGCTTGATTTTCATTCGAATTAATTTCACCATAGTTGTGCTTCTTCTGAAACCAAAATAATGAGCAATGACTAGCACCATCATGATGCCCATAATCGGTTTTATTGATCAAACATCAGACTTCAGCAAATAACAAGCAAAGAAGACAGCTCATCAGATACATAATGAGGTGTGGTAATACCTGGAAGCAATGCCAGTACCGGAATTCTTAGTTGAATGACATGTAAGCCAAAAAGTCAATCCACAACACGATGTTCGGTTGTCACTTATGGGATTTGCTTTGGCATTGCCAAATACAAGGTGTGAACGTTCGATTTTCAACTGACATCTCATCAGCATTTAATGAAAGTTCAATGAATTGGTGAACCCGTCACGGATTGTTGGCTGTCGGATGTCTTAAGCGGAACTATGCAAATTTTGTCTGTGCCTCGGGACATGCTCAAGTGAGCAAGTGGAAATCTATTGATCATGATATTTGGGTTGATTTGTGCTATTTGAATGAGTGAAATGTATGCATGGAAATCCGTAAGCCTGAGGACCTATTTCGAAGTTGAAGCGTCGAGTGAAGTCGGGGTAAAGTACGTTAGGTTCTCCGAATATCTAATGCGACTTCTTTAACAACTTGAATAAAAAAGTGGATGCATTTACATTATCGTGTCAAGTTTGATGGGAAAGTGTATGACGAATGATGAGGAAAACTAAAGACGAATGTCGCAGCAATGGATGTGAGGGATTATTTCCCTTGCTATTTTTGCACCTTTTTGTAAACAGGGTTTCAAGTATTGTCCTTATGAGTTTTAGTCCTTGTTTGATTAGGGTGTGCCAAGACGAATTCAAGATGGTCTAAGGCTGCTTGATCTGGACATAGAGTAGCGACAGACAAATCACTTCCTCTTTGTAAGCAAGATGTTCACGAGTAATCATTGAAATTTAGCGGTTTATACGATGAACTGCTGAGTGAGTTCGAATATCAGCATATTTGCGTCACTATTTCTCGACACTTAACGATAAAAGTTTGGAAATATATGTAACTAGCTGATGCCCGCGACTTTGTATGATCCGCAAAAAAACATAGATTTATTTGTAAACATTGTTTGGTTTTTTTCCTTCTGTGCTTAAATACTTATATATAAACTGTAAGGATTGGCGATGCCAGTAAGGTGCAGCTGATCGTGCGAGAAACAGCTCCTTAGATCAACACCAGCGGCTTTAGCGCCTGCCCCTGCAAAGCAAGCGCTCACAGAAAACTGTATTTGCCCAATTTTGGAAATAAATAGTATACATAGTTAAAATTTCTGCTTTAATTAGATTTTTCTACAATTTGATCACTTTTCATAACTTTGCAGGAGTTTCAGAGAAGCATAATCGGCCACCGACTTTAAGTGCAGGAGCGCCGTTTGTGGTAAAAGAGTTAAAAAGTTCTATTGGATAAATAGTTGCATCATCTTGGACGACTATGGTGTTTTTGACTTTTATAACTCAACACTTCGTTTCCTCTTTGCGAACAGAGGAAATTAGTGGCAATCAGGGAGGCTTGTATATAACTTCTGCTACCAAAGCAATTGACTCGGCTTTCATATTCTCCAAACGAATGCCAAAGTGTAAGTTAACACTGCTCTGGGTGTCGGGGTACAGAGACAAATGAGCGTGCCGATGAACTGACCAGACAGGACTCAGCTCTACACGGTTCACATCAAACTAACAACGGTCAAAGGCCAAATCCATATAGGCTTCCTCCAAGAGGTTTACCAACTTCTTCATATCCAGAAAGATATGGCGTAGATACGACAAGGCAAAATTAAAAATTCTCCTTAATAGCTCCTAACTAACTTTTTCTTGATTTCCGTGGTTAAAGTTCCACCACAATAATGCCAGGCTAATCTGGCCTGTCCTAAATCTGAAAAGATCAATACGACTCAAAACAGATCAGCTCTCAAAACTCATCAACGTCCTCACGGGGCACTGCATCCTAGGAAGGCATGCTCAACGCCTGGGGATAGCATGCAACGATTTCTGCAGGAGCTGCAGGGATGAGGAAGAGGAAGAGTCCACTGCACACTTCCTCTGCACGTGTCCCGTACTGGCCCATATCAGGAAGGTCACCCTGGGCCAATACTTCTTTAACGATCTTAATGATCTGAACTCCGCCAACATGGCCGACCTTAATAGCTACGTTAGGAAATCTAAATGGTTTCAGAAGTAAGCAGAGTACCCCAGTACTCAGTAGCATCACAATGGACCTACTTTCTGGTTTAAGTGCACCTCCTCTCAAAGGGCCACTTCTAACTAACTAACTAAATAGGTTCCACCATATGATTCGTCATAAGCCAATACTTACTAAGTCATTTTTGTAGGTCCTGTGTCCCTCATAGGTCTTCAGTTTTTGTGGGTTTCATAGCTGAAGGCCTCCTCTCAATGGTCAAAAACCATATTGGCCACTCCTCGATTTTGGATCCCCTAACACCGACTACACACCGTTTAAGTTGAAAGTCAACCTCAACTTTTTGTCATCAATCCCCTCCAGAGAATGATGATGCGAAGGATGAACGCTCCGTTCATTTCTATATCGATGGTTCACTAACCGAGAACGGAGTGGGAGGTGATGTTTTCCCCGAAGTGCTCAACTTGAGCAACTCCTTCCGCCTACATTACCATTGTATTGTTTTCAGGCGGAAAGAATGGCGATCAACGAAGCCTTACCCTGGCTTAGGTATAATGTGGTATCCTTCAAGGACATCACAATTGTAACCGATAGCCAGCCTGCTATAAAATCTCTGGAATCAGTAACATATATGTACATCAAAGATTATCGCTCGTCTTTCATGGAGATGACAGAACATTTCAACACTATGCTGGATACTCGGTTTTATGGACATTCCAGGGAATTGTAAGGCCGATGAATTCGGCAAATGTGGTATTACTCTAGAGGTTCTACCAGAACAGAGGAATCTGGGTATTCCACTCGCTACATGTAAATTACTCTTAAAGTACGCCCCGATCAGCAAGACAAACCAAAGAGGAACGGTACCACATGCCGTACCTACAGGGAGTTCTGACCTTTGCTAAGCCTCACTCGGTTCAAAAGTCTGATCTTGCTTAAAAGACAGCTCATCAGCACCATTATTGGTGTTCTCACCGATCATTGTCCCATTGACGTTCATACCAGAGGAATGGACCTCTTCTCAGATAACTTTTGGAGGAGCTGAAGGGACGAAGAGGAGGAAGAAACGATCCTCCATTTTTTCTGCACTTGTCCTGACCTATCCCAAAGAAGGAAGCTCTATCTAGGAGCCTATCACTTCGACAATTTGGGCGAATTATCACATATTGACCAGAAAGTATGCTCAGGTCAAAAGTATCCTCCGCTTTATCAAGAGCTCCAAATGCTTTCAATAGTTGTAGTGGCACCTAGGATATAGATCCCAGTGGCATCACAAGGGGCCAACGTGAGGCCGATTGATTGTTATTTACATTTTTGTATCATCTAGTCTATATGCTCTTGAGCTGTTCGTAACAGAGACCCACATCGAGACCAAGTACCTCCATGAACATAAGGCAGAAACAGGGGTGGAAACGATAGCTGGAGAGGTGAACAAGTTCTTAGTTCGGTTGTCGGACATATCGCGCTACATTGGCACTCTCTGCTCAGAAAGAGTTGAAAGCGATTAAAACTATAAAACTGGAACTTTGTTTCAGCCATCCATATTTGTTTAGGAACCATTTTGTCCCGTCAGCTACCTTCCGTAGCAATCTTCTCATGTTAAGCTGTGCCTTCATCCTCGAAAACCAAAGCCCCCTTTCCATTGTGTTTGTCATGATGCTTGATTGACTAAATTTAACTGTTTCTCGCACTCTGCTTAAATGTTGAGAGAGGAGAGAGTCCTAAGAGTAGTCCGCGTTGTGGCAAGATTTGCAACCGATTTAAAATTTCGATAGAACCCAATCTTTTCAAATGGCCTCAAGGACATTTTATTTAAGTTTCTGCTTAGAAAGCGACAAAGTTTGTTGTTACGATGATTGTAGTTGTAATCGAATTGATTTGAAAATGTCATTATAAAGCACGTCCCCGAAATATTATATTATTTTTGGCCAATCCCACTCACAGCATAGTGAACTGCAGTACGTGCTATTAAATACTCGTGTACATAGCCCTGACAGAAGCCGAGAGTTTTTGCATTGCAAATTAAACAACGATCCACAAACAGCTGACATTGCTAATACGAACGGAAATTTCCGTTTACATATGTTTCCATAGGTAGCTATCATTTTCTGACAGGACTCCTCTTCGTGTGAGCTTAGCAATTATTTCCATCTTCCTGCGTAGATTCCATCCAAACCAAATCTCTCCTTTTTTTTTGCTTGCAATTGTATTTAGGTTACCGGTTCGCATATTTATCATACACGCAACTCATATCTCCTTAACAAACTAGTCCACTTAATTTTTTTCTTAAACAGAACACAACCTCATGTCATGTTTAATTTTCCAGGAAAGCAGAACCAAAAACATGAAGTAAGCGAATAAAAAAAAAAAGAAACCTTCGCCTGTTCCCTACAGAGCATCGCTTTAATGGACCTTTTATCTGCGTGAAACCATCTTAATTTTTGTATCTGAATCTGTACTTGTAAGAGATAATGACATGGTTTGCAGTGTAAGATCGGGAAAAAAAAGAAGTTGACCTACATAGAAACGTTCATCGGAGAACTGCAACTGCAGGGTAGACACTTTCAGTGAAAACTGGTTATATGCACGTTCGGCTACTTTTCTTTGATGAGCAGCAGATAAGTAGCTTGTTGTGCTGATTATACTGGTGTCATCTTCACGTCCAAAGTAAGCCAATGCAATCGGAACAACCAAGAGTGTGATCAGAATTGTGATGAAATGATTATGTGGTTTGTAGGTGGTCTTCTTGGTGAACAAATGGGAACACAAAGAAAGATTTTCCACGGATCATTGTGTAATTTTTGTGAGCATATACATATGCAATTGGATAAATAAGAAGTTGACGGTTCGATTGAGTTGCTCATAAATGTTGCTTCATATCCTCTTTCTGGCTACGTGGCCGTTTTATGTTAGAGTGACTCTGTGAGAGTAAGAACTAAGACATTGAATAATGTTTGATTCGGTTCAACACTCTGCTTGCTAGTTTGTCAACCATCCATCGATTTCTCAGACCTTAAAACAAAGCAAGACATTATGCTTCGAGCTTAGAAGATAAATGCGATAAATCTTTAGTTTTTCAATACTTAACTAGGAAACGTGAAACACACTTTTCCTACGCAGATTCTGAAGTCTACGCTCTCGTCAATTTTCGAGCTGCTTGAGAAGATGACTTTAGGTTGAAGTCAAGACATGGTTTCACATAGATACTGCCCTTTCGCTCATATATTGCCGTGATCTTTTTGATCCCGCCTTCATGAGTAGGGCGCTTAGATTCCATTAGACCTGTTTATAGAGAATTCAACCAAACAGATGACTAAAAGTTAAGTACGACGAGGCGTGTACACATCACTGACTACACAGTGTTCTTTCTACTTCCTTTGTTATCCTATCCTATCCTACTAATCCTATCCTATCCTATCCTATCCTATCCTATCCTATCCTAGCCTATCCTATCCTACTTCCTACTTCCTACTTCCTACAAACGCCTCTAGACAGATCGATCTTTATCCAGCTACCTCTAGTTTCACATGCCAAGTGGATTGAGGTACCCTTCCGCTTGCGTGCGGTCTTTCTCTACTGCGCCGTCCCTCAGCTATGGGCTCGGAGCATTGGTATCCATCAGCATCTACATGACTTACCCACCTCACCCGTAGGACCTTCACTCCTCTGGTTAAGTCGATGTCGCTGTACAGCCCGTGCGATTCGTCGTTATTTCTCATCCTCCACTCACCGTCTATGCAGATGAGACCAAAAGTTACTCGAAAAATTTTCCTCTCCAAACAGCCAAGAGCACGCTCAACCATTTTTGACAGGTTCCATGTCTAGAACAGGTCTGGGACGATGAATGTCTTAAACAGGATCACTTTAGTCATTCGAGAGAGGGTTTTGCTACTCAATTGCCTTCTCAGCCCAAAGAAACAGCGATTGGCAAAAGTTATTGTTCGTTTGATCTCAGCGCTGGTGTCGTAGTCTGAATTGATAGCGGAGCCTAGATAGACAAAGTCCTTAACTACCTCTGTCTATTGTGACGTTCTGTCCGAGACGTCGGTGTTGGGTATTCTTTCTTGTTGACAGCATATACTTTGCCTTGCCCTCATTGACCGCTAAACCCATTTTCGCCGCCTTCACAATATTCACGAACGCACTAGTCACTTGTGAGTCGTCGTCGGCGTATTCGAGTAATTGGACAAACTTTTGAAAGATTGTGCCTCTGGTGTTGGGGCGTGAGTTTTGCACAACTCTTTCAAGAACGATGTTGCAGAAGTCGCATGAGAGCCGTCGGCTTACCTAAATCCTTTTTTGACATCAAAGATTTCGGTGAGGTCCTGACCGACCTTTATAGAGTTTTTTTCAGGGGCTTATGAAAGCGATTTCTGCTGTCGAAACTAGTGAAGTGCTTTCGTGAAGAGCTTAGGGTTCTTGACATACAGTTCAAGGTAGAGTTATGCTGGATCGCTAGGCATAAGGACATTCCACGAAATGAGAAAACTGATGAATTAGTAGGAAGTGGATCTGCATCATCTCAGTAAAATTCCCACCGTGTGAGCATAAACACGAAGCTAGAAATAGGTCTCTTGTAGAAAATGAACAAAACTCGCTCTAAGTGAATGCATTGACTATGGTCTATCTGCAAGATCTTAAATTGTCAAGGTGTTGTTGTTTTCCTTCTGCGTCATTTTGTTTTTCATCCATACGGGTTATAACCTCCATATTCCCACTGAGGGCGCACCCATGACTCGGTTCAATCACAATTTTTTCAAAGCCATTTTCCATTCCAGTCGTTTGCTGCGAAAATAGAAAGTTAAATTGCATTCCCCACTTACCGGTGCAATTTTATGTCAGTCGTAAACTTAAGCAAATAGTTAGATACGCTCGTACCTGTTTACAATGTTAACTCTCTGACAAGTAAACTACCGCTAGTTAACTATGTTATTGATTTTGAAAAGTCAAATGTTTACAAATTATATAGCAGCACTGTGCGCCTTTCCTTTGGCATATCTTCCAACAATCGGACTCCTCCATGTGTGCTTTCCTCGCTTATACGGCGCTGGCTGTTTAATAGATTCGTTTACCTCAAAACTAATCTAACTAATTGGTATTTGTTTAACCTGAGATGCATACGTTGTGTGGCTAGTATCCACACATGGTGTGTAATTAGTGCCATAAAAATGCTCGCATATCATCGATAATTTGTTCGGGACTCGTTTGTGCTAGACAGAGTTGAGCTGTTATCTAGAGATTATGACTACCGAGTTAGGTGGTTATTTGATTAATAGGGCTGTTCAGAGTCGAGATAACCACTGTATCATAATTTTTTTTTTCAAATGAGGCTTTTCAGGTGTGTAGATCACTAAATGTCGCGTGGGCAATGGTACACATTCCATGACACATCCGATCAATCATGTTTCGTGATTTTAGTAAGATGACTAAACCAACCATGATTAGATTGAAGTCGTGATAGAAACTCACAATGTATTCATAATACTTTGACATAATTTACGATTGCAACCATCCCCTGTCAACTTCAAGTATCCACCAATAAATCTGAGAAATATCTTCTAAATCACGAATATTGGCGTCATCATTTCAGAAGTTAGCGACGGATTTTTAAACTGATTGACGGCTTTGACCTCATTTTTTTTGCAATTTGAAGTCTGGGTAGTTGGGTGTTGCATACACTTTTGGTAAGAATTCGACATTTATTCGACATATTGGCCAAACGTGTATAACAGTGGATTGTGATAAGGGTGCGTTAAATCGTTAATTCAAAGCAACATTTCCTGAGAGCAATAACTATAAATTGCCGGGCAGTGTGCTGATACGATATAGTTATTGGTAATGCTGATGACGTAACGATTATTATAAGTGATAAACATGACATGACGATCTTTAACATCATCCAGAGTGCTTTACTACATATTTTAGAATGGTGCAACATTGAAGGACACTCTATCAATCCTTGCAAGACTGTTCTAGTACCTTTTGCGAAAGAAGATTGATCAATCTCGGACCTATCCTCGCCAAAGGCAGTACTAAAGGCCATTGCAACGAGATAAAGTACATCGCAGTTGTCTTAGACAGACGTTGATATTAGAATGCACATTTTAAATTCGCGGTTGATCGTGCCACTAAAGTCATGTGGGCTACTCGACGTCTCTATGGCAGAACTTGGGGTCTTAGTCCCAAAAGTTGTACATTTTGATAGTTATACCCATAATAACATATGCGGCCATAGTTTGGTGGCCTAACGAACGGACGACGCAATGAAGCTTGAGAAACTACATAGAAGGAATTGTCTGTATTATAGGTCCCATGAGCACCTGCCTTACTTGATCCATGGAGACTGTCATCGGGCTCATACCCCTACATATCTTCACTAGAAAGACCGCTGATCGTTGCGCTAAAAAGCTGCAGCTAGAACACAAGTACAAATCAGGTAATCTTGTGGGTCATCTGAATATACTTCGCTCAATTCCAAGTACGGACATGTTCTGCACTATCCCCGACGTTATAGCCAGGGAGTACAGTTTTGCAAGGCTATTTGAGGTAGAAATACAGATCAGACATAGGATGTTTGGTATGGTTTACCGACGGATCAAAAATGGCTTCCGGATTAGGTGATGAGGTCTTTGGATCCAACACTAAAGTCTCAGTAATAATGTGAGGCTACCCCAGCGAGTTTCAGGCTGAAATCGATGCTATTGAGATCTGCGCCAGGATAAACCTGGATAAAGTTATTAGGGGCAAAATAATACATATCTATTTAGAAAGTCAGGCAGCACTTAAACCATTGGCATCCCACTTCGTCAAGTCCTGCTACGATGCCATACAATCACTTGCCAGATGCAACAAGATCAAGCTTAGTTGGGCATGGTAGGCAATCAATTTGTGGATCAGCTGCCTGGGGCCTATTCGACTTCCGCGCTCTTGGTACCGGAACCCTTCTGCGGCGTTAAATGGACTACCGCCACAGCTCTGTTAACACCAACTTCGCCCAGCCCATTGGGAAAATGTCCCCTGGCTTAGGCAATCTAAGAGACTTATAGTTAGACCCTTTACTTACAAGGAAATTCTAAACCTTGGCAGGAACAACATGAGGAAGCTAGTGGACTTCCTTACCGGCCATTGTGGCGTAAGATATCATCTCAACAAACTAAATCTTTATTCAGATATAGAGTGTCCATTCTGTTTTGAAGATGAGGAAACCTCTGAGCACGTTCTCTGTGAATGTCCGGCACTATATAAATAAATAGCGGGCGCGACAGCTCGGTTGTGCGTGTTTGTATTGTTTACAGGAATGGAAGGGACCTACAATTTATTGCCAACTCCGAACGGCGAAGTGAGAAGCTCTTTCATGACAGATTATACTCCTGGAGGCTTGTCATTCCCCGATTAGAGGTGGTGCAGCGAAAAATGTTCGGTGTTCCTGGCTGGGGCTTGAACCCACGCTGCTTGGTCAGCAGTCCGACGCACTAACCACTGAGCCACGGCGACCACACGGCGACTATAAGGGCAGGTAAAAAAAAAAATTAGGAAAAGGGTTTATGACTACCCTTAAACGAGAGCATGGACATTAGGCAAATTAGAGAAGAGACGAAGGACATACACATGCACGTGGGCTTTAAATCCTTGCAGGTTGCAATGACGGGGGAACACAGATCTATGAAGATTGTTCCACATTCGCGTTGTACGGCTTATAGACTTAAGGGTAAACTGACGAGCATTCGTAACGTGGCGCGAATTGTGGTGAAGAATTGAAGGAGCGGAATGCAACAGGCTATTTCGCTAGAGCACTGTTTGTGGAAAATAACGATAAAACAGTGAGAGACAGGAAACATTTCGGTCAGTGATCAAGATAGTCCTTGTCCCTGTCACCAATAAGTTTTAACGCGCGATTTTGGATTCTATCCAGAACGTGCAAGACGCTTTTGGGTGCAGCAGACCAGATATGTGCGTTATACTCGAGCTTTGGTCGAATGAACGCCTTATAAATTGAGGCCAGATCAAAAGGGGTAAAAACTGAAATATATTGTAGACATTTCGCAGCATTTTTTGCGACTTTGAATATGAAGGTTGTGACTGTAACACACGCCGAGGATGGACAGTTTTTCGGTTTCCCCGATGCAGGTACCATTCATGGACAATGGAGGTTAGATTTTCGCTTGAGTGACAGAAGACAGCGTTGGGTTTTGGATGCATTTTATTCCACTCTATTGGTTGAACCCCATTTAATTATGCTGTCAAGATAGGAACATATATACATACATACATACGTTGTCGCTCCTCTTCAACATCTGAAGAGCAGGGACGTGAGTGAGGGTACAAATATGAGAAGCGGGGGGTACCATCATAAGAGACTTGAAACTATCCAAAACAACTTGAATTGAATGGTTCGAGAGGTAGTTTCTAATCCATTTAGGAAGAGATACGTCGATGCCATATGGACGTATTTTCCACAAATGAGTGTATGCTTTTGAAATACAGGGTTTTTCAATAAGAGCGCTACAAAAGTTTTTTTAAATAAAACAAAAACGGTTTTGGATATCAATGAAATTCTTTATTCCTGTGAAAGTACGTTCGATGCCATTATGTATGGAACTCGATTTCTTTTGCATGGCCACCACGGGCACGCTTGCAGAAGTCCAGACGCTGAACCCAATTTTCGACGGTTTTCAAGCATAAATCGGCCGATACTGCTGCAATTTCACGTTCGATATTCGTACGAAGTTCATTAATCGTCGCTGGCTTGTTGGCATAGACCATAGACTTGACGTAGCCCCACAGGAAATAGTCTAATGGCGTCAAATCGCACGACCGAGGCGGCCAAGCGAATGGACCATTTCGTGAGATAACACGTTCTCCAAACTTGGTTTCCAATAAATTGATTGTGACATTCGCTGTGTGGCTTGTGGCGCCGTCCTGTTGGAACCACATGTCCTCCAAGTCCATATCATCCAATTTGGGCCAAAAATATTCGGTTATCATTGAACTGTAGCGATCCCCATTCACAGTAACGTACCGGTCTTGATCATCACGGAAGAAGTACGGCCCAATGACGCCGCCGGCCCATAAACCACACCAAACCGTAATTTTTTCAGGATGCAATGATGACTCATGGAGTACGTGTGGATTGCTGCCTGACCAATACCGCATATTTTGTTTATTGACGAAGCCATTCAGCCAGAAATGAGCCTCATCGCTGAAGATGATTTTTCGATGAAAATCCGAATCATTTTCAAGTTGTTGCTCAGCCCAATTCACGAACATACGACGCTTCTGGTGGTCAAGCGGCTTCAGTTCTTGCGTCAATTTAATCTTGTAAGGATGTAGGCCAAGATCTTTTCGCAAAATTCGCCACAACGACGTCACAGAGATGCCCAACGCTTGAGAACGACGTGTGAGAGACACATTTGGGCTTTCTGCAACTGAAGCCTCAGCGGCAGCAATATTCTCGACACTACGGGCACTTCTTTGTCTCACTGGCACGGGAACATTTTGTACTGTGCCTGTGGATTCAAATTCTTCCATTAGACGCTCAATTGTTGATCTGCTAGGACGATTATGACGACCATAAATTGGACGTAGCGCTCTTAACGTTGAGGCCACTGACTCCGAATTTCGGTAGTAAATTTTAATAATTTCGACTCGTTGTTGGCTCGTATATCTTTCCATCATGAAATGGCAAACCTTACTGAAGAGAAATGTCAAAAAACCGCAAGAAAAATATGGCGCCGTTTGCTGTCCCTGTCGCTCTGGTTTTGTAGCGTCCCTATTGAAAAACCCTTTATCAAGCGCAACAATCTTATTTTCACCAAAATGATGGATAGGTTGGGTCCACGTCTCGGTGAGATATGCCATTAAATCGTCAGTTGATACGATAACTGTACTGCCGGTCATTGAGGAATTTTCGTGAATCAAGATACTCCATAAGCTGACGATTTATCAAGGTTTCCATGACCTTAGAAAGAAGGAGCGTAAGTCGGTAGTTGGAGGGAGAAGAAGATTAACCTTTTATTGGGACGGGCTGAACAAATGCCATTTTCCATATACTCGGGAATGTCCAAGGTTTTGCCAGCGCGGAAGAACAACTCTTCAGAACTATCGGTGGAATATCATAGATAGCCTTCACCTCTTCATTAAAACAATTTCATAAACTGTCACATTCCACTCTTAGATCGGTTAGTTATTTTTCGAGTTTACATTGACCCATGAAACAGATCCTTCTCGAGAAGATAATATTCTGCCTTTGGACCACTATATTCTATCGTCACTTGGAGAAACACGCTCTTAACTACATTTTCGAGTCTATAGTAAAAACTTCTCCTTTATCTCCTATGTTCCATGGAAGTCATCAACAAATTAACGATGCAAAAGACAAAACACATAAATTGCATAACATTCGAATCTACACCCAAGGGAAGTGGGTACGTGTAATACTTTTTCATTACGTAGTCAGTCACAGTCAAATCGAATAACAACAGGAGTATTCCCTGAATAAATTTTATTCAAATCCACGCAAATAATGGGCTTCTGTCCGCCGAAGTAAACCAAAATACGATTGGCATGCAGGCTGCCGCATGGATCTGTTTTGGCTTAACTGCGCCACCAGAAAACCCGTTTAAAACAATAACATTGGTAATAATAATTTAACAACGTGTACTTTCGATGCCAGTGCGCTGATTAAAAATTCAAAGCGCGCGACAGCGATCGCGTATCGAACAGTCGCTCCTCCAATGGCGCGCAGTCGCTACCGCCTACCATCCGCAAACTGCCTCATTGCACTCGTTTACAATGCAATTCGAGGCGAATGTGTTTTGCATTTCGACTTATCGCCTTCTGGTAAGGTTATAAATGCATTACCAGCTCGCGCGTCTGTGACGGGTTTGAAGTGAAAAATCCATCCCGGTCGACTGTTGCTGTTGGTAGGTACTCACCGAGAGTACCTCCGTGCCAAGCTTATCCAATTTTGTGCTCGTAACAATATGACAGGTGAAATTAATAATGAATGTTCGAGCTGTGGTTCGCGCAACGGCAGTATTTCCCCTAATTCCACGGATTCGCGATTTGTCCGTGAGGTTCTCTACGTCTGAGACGATCTCTGGAAATGATCTCATAAATTCAGTAACAAGCACCAACAGGTGAATTAATGGTAATTTCCTACAATTAGTGACAATTTATTTCTTGTTACGTACTGGTAATGCCAGTGTGTGACGCAACAGCCGGGGCACACTCGTCTAGGCTGTCGCTGATTAAATGCACCAAGGGCGAGTTAAATTGAATTTAAATTGAATAAGTTGCATCTAGTACCAGATAGCGGTGGAAATTATCTTCTCTTGGTTTTTGCAGCCACAAATTCTGTGCGATTCAATTTATGAGTAGGTAGTCGGTGGTACCACCCCTCATATTTCTTAGCTCTCGCCCCGTGGTGCCGTGGAACGGATATCTACTGTTTCCTTTGCTCAAGAAGTATTGCCTTTCATGATCTTATAATTGAGATTGCGATTAATTATAGAATGAAGTAGGTTTTGTGAAATCTTTTCGAATGTCTCAAGGTTTGCTCAGACGATTATGTACTTGGGAGTATCGATTACGAATTTAGTGTTAACTTGTGGGCATATATTTTTAAATGAAAACCAAAATGGCGGAAAGCAATGGCTGCAGAGATTGTTTAGCAGTGCATTTCAGATGAGTTTTCAGTTTCGTTTGCGGATAAAGGTTCCAAGTTCATCCTCCTCAGGTATTTAGGTTGAAGGGATGCATCCTTTACTCGAATCTCTAGAGACCCATTCCCCTAGCCTAGAATGTTTAGTCGAAAAAGAAACAGGCAAAGTTGTCTGGTGGTTGATCAGCCTGCCTTGTGGTAGTTAGTTAGATAGTTAGAAGTGGCCCTTCGAGAGGAGGTGCACTTAGACCAGAAAGTAGGTCCATTGTGATGCCACTGAGTACTGGGGTACTCTGCTTACTCCTGAAATCATTTAGATTTCCTAACGTAGCTGTTAGGGTCGGCCATGCTGGCGGAGTTCAGATAATTAAGATCGTTGAAGAAGTATTGGCCCAGGGTGACCTTCCTCATATGGACCAGTGCGGGACACGTGCAGAGGAAGCGTGCGGTGGACGCCTTATCGTTCTCATCCCTGCAGCTCCTGCAGAAATCGTTGCATGCTATACCCAGGCGTTGACCATGCCTTCCTAGGATGCAGTGCCCTGTGAGGACGTTGATGAGTTTTGGGAGCTGGTCTCATTTGAGTCGTTTAAATGCTTTTGATTTTTTCAGATCCAGGACAGACCAGATTCGCCTGGCATTATTGCAATAATCGAGATGTTGCCATCTACGTCGGTGTGGGTCAGGTGTTCAACAAACGACATAGGCGCTTTGACATGGTCGAGCTTCCTGCCGTCTGTACACTGGGAGCCTATTCTAGTTAATTCGTCAGCCGCACAGTTTCCTTGAATGTCACAGTGACCAGGGACCCAACAGAGTGTGACGTTATACTGGTTAGCGATCTCGTTTAGAGATACGCAGCAGCCCTTCACAGCCCTAGATTTTATAGTGTTGGATACGAGGGACCTGGTCGCAGCCTGGCTGTCGATTTAAGTCGCAATATCCTTGCGTGATATTGGGTTAGCCTTCAGCCAAGCGGCGGCTTGATTTATAGCTGTAAACTCGGCTTGAATGACACTGCAGTGTTTGGGCAGACTGACGGAGTGGTGAATGTCCAGGTCCTCTGAGAAGACACCGGCACCGACTCCTTCGGCTGTTTTAGAGCCGTCCGTAAAGATAGAGATGGACTCATTAAAAAGGCCTTCGCGCTGACTCCAGGCAACGTGTCTGTTGTATTGGGGAAGGCTGCGGTGAGTTGATAGGATTCTGGTATGTCACATATTCTTTTCGCGCCATTGGTGGGTATCTCTCAGCCTTAAAGCCGCGTTAGTGGCCTGTTGCATGCCATAGATGTCTATTTGCAACAAATGGAGCATGGTTTGAAGGGCAGCCTTGTGGTAGCTTCTAAGACAGATCGCCGAGGCTATTGAAATCATTTTTGCGAGGGTGGTCTTTCTGATTCTCCATAAACTGGGCCATTTACTTAGGAAGAGAGCTGTGTAGCTTACGTTAGTTTAGATTCAGTCCATATCTTTGAGTCCACTTGTGTAAGGTGTTTAGGGCGAACTGTAGTACACTGAAAGTAATCAGGACGAAATCGTTTGTCTTTGTCGGTTCTTGCCTATGATTTGGATTCAGTTTCACTGTTAGATGCCTTAAATGCATTTTCATCCTGAACATTGAATTCGGACCTTGCGTCGATTAGAGCGCAGTCGCTTTGGTTGGCATTTAGGAGAAGCCAGTTTTTTGTAGAAATTTCTAGTACATAGCCCAACATAGCCTGTTAGTCCCAAGATGTTGTCTATTGTGGTGTAGTGGAGGCCATTCTTTTCTTGTATTAGAATCCCTAATACGATTTTCTAATTACAGGCGTGTCATTTTATTAGATTCGTTCCAAATAAACATTTCAAAAGCGGTATCAGCCGGTCTTTTCCTCGACACAAAGTTGATGGCTTCACTGTGCCCTTTACCTCGGCTGTTAGAAGCTAAGGTCCTAATACCTTTGCTTTTGCTACCACATTCAATCCCATCGGCTAAATTCTAAAAGTAAACGATTGACTGTAGTTATAACTTAGATTTGATGGATCATTAAAATGGTTGCAAAGTTGCAAAAATTTTTCTAGGCAAAAAAACTAATCAATCTCTTCAGGGTAATACAACACCATGACCTTAATAGATTCTCTTCGCTTATTAGCAACGCATTCTCTTGCCATTTAACCAATATGGCTCTAATGATGTTCGCAATAGAGAATGTCACCTGCACTTCTTTCACAGAACGTGTGATCTTTTTACGATAAAAACAATCATTAGCAATGCGGTGTTTAATAGTGTTTTGCCATTTCTGTGATTAATTAGGTGTTTGCCTGCATTGAGTGTATGTCCTTACAAGAAAACCTTACAAATACGGTTAAGGTTGAGAATTTTCTTTAAGTAATTTATTCGGAATCACGATCCGTTCGATCAATCAAAGCTAGAGTCGTGTTTTTTGTCTGTTCTTGTTGGGAGTGCAACCTGGAGTTACTACACAAATGTGAACCTGGGGTTAGGATCGATGGCTTCATTCAACTCAAGAGTTATAATTTTCATCAAATCATCGAAACTAAAATAGAGATGAAACAAAAGAGTTGGTACGCGAACTTCTCTTAATTTCATAACATTCTCAACCATTTTTTCCTCAAGACTCACTGTTGAGATTTAAACTTCTTTTCCGATTGCAGCAACCATTGCAATCCGAACAGTGTGTCTCTCAAGCCCACCTTTGCCTTTTTTAATAACAAGTTTGCTGTACAAATGCACACATTTCAACTTTTAACCCCAAAGTTACGAGAACATAACTGCAGTCGGTGGCACAGCATGAAAAAAAAACATATTCCCACTGATCGAGAAAATACAACAAGTGCTTTGCGATTGACGTCAAATGTTAAATATCGCGCCACAAAAGAACGAGACACATAACTTTTTTTTTTATATTTTTTTGTGGCACAGAATTTAACTACATGCATGCTGGTGCTGTTGCTATTTCTGTTGCATGTTGTATGCTCAGTTAAGACTGAAAGGACAGACAAAAAGCGTTGGTGGTGTGTAGAGAGACCTTGAAATAAATCTTGGGAATCAGACCTGAACGAACTTCTTGGTAGGTTGGCATTTCTTTTTCTGCTTTTTTGTTTACAATTCACAGGGGAACACTGCAACTGCAACTGCCGTGCTTGTGTTTGTTTTTTTACTTTTAACAATGAATCCAACTGCGCACATATTCACTGTGCATATGAATGAATTTTTGCGTAACGAATCAGATGAAAGAAACTGAAAAAAAATTTACAAATGTAGCCGACAGGTACACACAAGTCGCAACCGTATACGACTGACGTTCAGTGACAGGCTTAAGCTTTGTATATTGCGAAATGAATTTCAAATGGGAATGCCCACTTAATTGAATGAACAAATAAAACTTGAAAGTAATAACTGGATGAATATCATATCGGCGACCAATGATCGCGACGATTCGGATGAAATGGTAAAACAACTCTTGGGAGACCTAGGTGAATTAGAGTTGTCCTGAATTAGAGTAGTCCTTAATTTGCTATCGAATACATTATGCTTATTCGTAGTGATTTTGAAATTCTATCGAGAGCAAAATATTGCAATCACTGCTCTGACAATGACCACAAAGGGTTCTTCAAGACGTTTTATGGGAGCCGGAAGCGATATGATTTTTAGTTTGATTTTTAGTGGAAAAAAAAGATAAGAGTCTAATACCTTAAACGAGAACAACTTGCACTGGCAACGGTCTATCTGACATGCCAAAATTGTTGCAACGATCTTAAAGAAGGTATTGAGAAGACTAATGGGTATTGCAAGTAGAAGAAGAACCTTGTCATGCAGGACACCGCTTGGGCCAGCTGTGTTCGCCTCTGTAGCCTGTGTCCACCGAACTCCAGGATTTTCAGATTTTCTCGAAACTAAATTTCCTAAGAGAGCTTAGTCTATGCAGGACATATGTATCTCGCCCCTATGGCGAGGCATATGTCCTCGAGAAGGTGTTCGAGGCGCTCCTCTTCCTCCTCACATTCCGGGCAAGTACTTGATTGCACCAGTCCCAGTCTGAGAGCATGTTTATTCAGGTTGATATGACCAGCGTACAAGCCGATCATTAATTTTAGTTGCCAGCTCCCAAAATAAGCATTCTCTTTGCTAGACGACGGCAGGGGCTCCTTTGTCATTGCCAGCTTTGCAGGTTTGCAAGTCTTTCCAGGAAATCTTGTGGCTCAACAAGCCGCTAAAAGCGGAAGTACTTTCAGTGCCACCTCCACGGTTGTAGTTGTGATGATGTCCCCGTTTTCTGCCCCCTTCCTAGCCACTGTTTCTCACTGTTTACTCTTTTAAGAGAGGAATGTTCTGAGTAACTTTTTCTATGACCTTTCAGACAGAACGTTGCATTTAAATTGAATGTGAATGAAAAGTACTTAGTAAGTACATGTTCTAAATTGTGGTACTATTATCGGTAAGCTCATGTCGAGAAAAACCAAGAAGGTGCTAAATAAGACCCTCATCATCCATCTTCCGCATTTGGAATTTCTACGTCCGAATTATGGTTCCACCTACATTGACGGTTTATTAAGGAGAAGATTTTACCATAAACTCTAGGGCGACACCAATCTGGTCAAAAAGATATGTGTAGAGGAATGAATATAACTAGGACAAGGATATAGGCCAAAGTACCAGCCCAAAATAATTTTCTATTCCACCTCTGAGGGACTCATTTCCCTTAATGTACGCAAGTAAATTGAAAGGGTGTCCTCAACCAAATCGGCTTATGAAGCTGGAGACAGCTATCTTAGGATCGTGCTATTGGTAACAACTCTGAATGAGAACACCGGACTGCAAAGCCATCATAGGTACAAGCTATAAATTATGCTCCAGATCTCAAGTAGTCAGTTTTGGTTTTTTTTTTTTGATATTGTGTGGCCACTTGAATCTTGCGTTTTAATATGACTTCTCAGTTTGAAAAACTTGAAACAAGACACAAATGATTAAAAAGCTCAAAGACAACATCGAGAACACGCATTGCAGAAAAAGATCCCAATTATGCAAAAAATGAAAGGAAATTTCTAAAAATATGGCCTGGGTTTTGTCTTTGTTCTAAAATCCAGAAGAATGGTATTGTGCTGAAAAACCTCTGGGGTATGTCTTTGTTCCAAAAAGCAAAAGCTTTGCTTATTCAAAATTTTAAGCATTTCCTCGTAACAAATCGCACACCTCCTATTGCATCACTCTTGTGTATGGTTTAACCGATTCATTACTTAGTCTTCATCTGGAAGGTGACTTAACCTAATAAAATTTTAAAGTTCTGATCGTTGATCTAAAAAAACAAAATAATGTTGTTTTTCCGGCTGTCTATTCATCAAAGTGAGGAGAAGTGTCGAAAAATTCTTTCATAAGTATTAGTACTATTTTTATAGCATCCTGTCCATCCAGACTTATCTGGTTTAATGACCGTTTAATGACTGTTGTAAGCTTCTATCCTCCATCAACGACTCTAAAGGGTTCTACTGGTAGAATTCTCCCTCAGAAGGAATTCTATAGGCATAACAATGGGCCTTGAGCCTAAATGAGTCACATAGGCACCTATTTTCACTAAGCTAATCTTGTACCATCCTATTCAATTGCAATCTTTTCATAAGTGACTTGCAGAGTCCAATTATTCTTTTCCGTCCGAGAACATAATAGTTTTTTTAACTGCCGTCATCATTCATTTACTTTTCACCCAAATCACGTTTCTAAAAAAAACAATTGATTTTTCTTCTAGCAATTCTAAATAAAGAATTGAGTCATTAAAACAATCCTTATTTGATTCAATAAATCTGCTATAAATCTTATTAATAACAACCTTTCAAACGGTCTTGATCCGTTATTAACTTCATCAATCATTTGCCTCAGTCTAGTCATAATTTTTTCATTTCCAACTTACAATTCGTTAAAAAAAAGAAAAACAGTATCAGTAGCACTTATATTGCCAGTGAACCGTTATAATTGCCCCCCTATTAAGTACTTATAACTTATAATATAATTAAATTATTAGTGCAAAAAATAATCCAGACATCTAATTAATGGTCTGACGACACTTAAGTGTATTATTAGTTGATTCGAATCTCCACTTATATTTCAATTTGAAATATTCCACCTGTCGGCCCCGAGATGATGTGTGACGATTTGGTTAGACAAACTGATCGCTTGACATGAATGGTAAGGATTGGCTTGATTGGCAGTACAGAGGAAATGGTAGAAATAGTCTCAACTTATGTATTATTGAGGTCAGAGTGGTGGAATTTTTTTTTGCATTAAAGTGGTACGTACTCGTACTCACGCTCATTATTATCACTTTCTTGCTGTCGGGCAAATCAAATAATTAAAAAAAAAATAATGATGATGATCTGTTGTTATTTTTAAAGAGAGAGAGAGAAGCTCATTAGACTTGCAGTACTTGTATATGGTGAGGAAAAGCGAATTTTTGCAAGCACACACTTTTAATTAAAAACGAAAGTTTAATCAACAATAACAACGGAAGTAATAAGGTAACACGGACTAAGACCTGCAGCTTAGCAATTTCAGTGATAAAAGATGAATCATGATAATTAAATCGACTTTCATTGAGAGCACTTAGAAGCAAGCTAGAATCTATAGGTCCTTGGTCTGTTGATTTTGCTCTTGAACAGCTGCAATACATTGGAGTCGACTCCAATGTTTATTTGTTCCGTAACAGAGAAATTTTGACAAGGTAATGTTAGTGATAAACACAACCAAAGATCATTGTTCTACAGATAACTTAACTGAGTCCTTCGAAAGATCTGCCATGGTAGTACCTGGGGTATAAGTGAACTATAATTAGCCAATCAATTATTGCATCTTCACATAGTGTCTTCTTTAAGCAAACTGTGAGCTGCATTTAGTAGGCTGTACTGGTTCCAGACTTCAATCCTAAGAGCATTTTGCTAAACAATTTTTTTTTATAGGAGAAGTGACAGCATTTTTCTAAAGTATTTTCGATATGTGATTCCTGGGTTTTATACTTTGATAGTACTGCCATAGCCATTATTGTTGTATTATTGTTGGTTGACTCTAAAAAAGAAGGTAAAGTAAAGTTGACAGCCGCTTTAGACATAATCGATGAATAGAGTGTGCTTTCGGCCAGTTCTCTGAAAACTGAGTTTGTCCTCTTTACGAGAAAGAGTGTTGTGACTGGTTTGAATCAGCCAGTGTTAAGGAGCGTCACTATCCAGATCTCCTATGAATCCAAACATCTAGGAGTCATCTTGGATAAAATAAAAACTTCTTTGGCCAGGAATGTCAAGTTGAGGACATCCAAGACGCTCTCAGTTTTCTGGCAGTGTAAGGGTGCTTTGGCAAGACATGAGGCTTATCACCGAAAATGGTTCTCTATATAGCTATGATGAGACCGTTTCTAGTGGGTTGTTTGGTGGAGGGGCTTTTGCATAAGTGATTGCCTGGTGCTAAACTTCAAAGAACGGCTTGTCTCGGCTGCAAAGGAGCTTTTCCGAGTACGTCTGGCGCTGCTTTAGACACTCTGCTTGATCTAGTGCCGCTTGATACTTATGTCGTGGGCTATTCCACACTAGAGTTTTGATAACCTTGCACGGCACTTTTCCTACGACCCTAGTTTCATGGATATGGCGTCTGATGCAATGGCACCATAACTTCGGTTGCTGTGTAAATTAAAAGTAGATTTTCCTTCCCTTCAGGACTGGCTTTGGGCAGAGTCTAAGCCAGAACGGGGCTATAGACGAATCTTCATTAAAAAATAAAAAGCTGGCGCGACAGCTCGGGATGAGTCAAGGCCTAGCTCCTCGCAACCATTCATGCTGTGCGTGTTACATTTTTCGCATGAATGGAAGGGACCTACAATTTATTGCCGACTCCGAACGGCGAAGTGAGAAGCTCTTTCATGACAAATTATACTCCCGGAGGCTTGTCATTCCCCGACGAGAGGTGGTGCCGCGAAAAATGTTTGGTGTTTTCCTGGCTGGGGCGAATCTTCATTGATGGCTCCAAAACAATTCATGGGCCTGGTGCTGGTGTCTTCGTAGAGGTCGATAAAACCAGTCTTCACTACTCATTGGGCAAGCATGCCTCTTTTTTCCCAGCAGATACCTTCGCTATTCTAATGGCTACGGACTACATATATTGTTAAGAATATGTTGAAGAGTCGAAGCATCTGTATCTGTAGCGATAGCTAGGCTGCGCTTAAGGCCTTGCAACCCTTTAACCAGTTGCAAAATAGTGCGAGAATGCAAGAACTCTCTGATTTCGGTCATAAGGATGAACTCCTTGACTCTTGTCTTGGTCCCAGGTCACAATGTGATCTCTGGAAATAAAATCTCCGATGAGATTGCTGGACAAGGCTCAGAGAATTTTTTCTCAGGACCTCAACCTGCGTTGGCTCTTCCCGCGTCATCGGTCAGGGTCTACATTGACGATTGGGTTTCCAACACACGGGATACAGGTACACTAAACGAATGCTTCCGAACATCTGTATAAAATCAGCAGCATTCTTGCTGTCATTCAGTAGAAGAGACTGTAGACTACTTATTGACGTTCTAACGGGACATTTGGCTTTCGCCAGGCATCTTAGTGTGCTAGGCTTAAGTGACACCACTGTCTGCAACGCCTGTGGAGAGGGCGACGATAAATACTTCGAATCATTTCCTTTTCGATTGTCCTATCTTTGCTCGAATCAGGTTGCAGATTTAGGTGCTATGTGGAGTGCCGATACTGTAAGCACCTCATGATTGAAATCCTTGCTCGGCTTTCTCCAAAAAGTCGAGGAAATTCCAGTAAAATGTGCAAAAACCGGGTCTTGCTTTTTGGTAATACAATGCACCAGCTCCGTCTGAATGCTCTAGTATTCCAAACGGGACAAAAAAAAAAAGAGTTGATTAACATAACCTACTTCGAAGTTTCTCCGAAGGCTCCCTTTCTGTAGTGAACGAGGGGAGAGCAGTCTGTCAGAGTATAAAGAAATGTTTCTTCACATTTAAAGCCTACAGACTGGATCTAAGAAATTGTTATTCCGATGAGAGCGTTCTTTCAGAAGACAGTTCGCAAAAAGAAACAAATCACTTAACATCGTCAATTTACATAGGCGGAGCCGGCCAGCCATTCGACATATATTACTGGTCAAAATCTGTTGCACTGTGAAACTTTGTTTAACGCATTTTTATAAGTAACTACGTTTTATGTTACACAACTTCCTAAAATAAATTTGAAATGAAAACATGACCATAGTGAAGGAATGAAATGCAGAAAAATGGTAACATGCAGCTTGTAACAGTCTGCAGACAATTTTCTTGTTACGTCTATTCCTAGGAGACGAATTAACTTTACTCAATAATTCAATCCAGTTGATAGTAACTGATATTTTAACGAAGCACAACACTTCATTTTCAACGTCTTGTTGTGAATACTAAAAGGCGGTAAACTTCAAACACTCAACTCCTAGTCACTTCGCCACTTAAAAATACGAAAAAATAAAATTCTCATTAAATGCCAATACAAACAAGAGTAAGTTCGCCATTAACTTTTAATTTAACAACTTATTCTGAGTCAGATGTTGCAGATTAAAAGAAAAATGAATGAGTGCCGCTTTGTTTGAATAGCAATTGTTATTCTACTGTCTTCCTACTGTCAGCGTTTTAGAATGGATTTGTTCCAGATTAACGCCAACGTAAATTTTGTATTAACTTTCGATTTTCGTTCGGCTCACCTGTTTGCATGTGCGATTAATAAAAATGGAACTTCTAAGCCGTGGGCTGAAACATGATTAGATACGTGTAACAACATGTGGAATGGTTTTTATTTGTTTTTCGAAACTATGCGACAATATCTTGTTTTAACACGTAAGTCTGTTGATTATTTCGTGGGAAAAAAAGTTGAGACTTGCATAAGTTAGTTATGTGGTAGTCATACATAGTATCAAGGTATAATATTGTTCATACGGTTGGTTCAAGACTTCTAACTCAGGGGACGAAATGGATGCTCTACAGATCTCTGATCCTATCAGTCTTATTATATGGCACCGAGTATAAACGATAAGCTAGAAACTAGAGCATATACTGAACTACTTCGAAAAAAAAAAAAAAAAATCCTTCACCGGATAATTTTAACTTTGGTGGAGACGAGAGACCCCATTTATTTGGCTTAATACAAGCTATTCATTCTTAACCTCAAATTAAACAGAAATTTAAAAACTTCAACTTAAAATTAGATGTGGTGGTGAAGCAGAAGGCACTTCAGGTAAGGAGTTGTATGGTTGAAATCGATGATAGTAAGGTTTGTGTTAATCTGTCGTAGCATACGGGAGATAGGTTCTTTCAAGCCATAAAAGGTGTGGTGGGTCAGTAGAGAGAAGATGCGAGGGCTTCGTAGATTACGAGTGTTAGCGAGGAAGGCAATGGAATTAATGAGGGACGTACAATCAACGTGCACAGAAATGAGTCGGTGAATGAAGAGGATGTCAGCTGCGTCTCTGCGTTCCTCGAGGGTATTCAAGTTAATGAGATTTAGGCGATTTTCATAAGGCGGTAGTGTATAAGGTCCGTTCCAGGGCAGACCTCGAAGAGCCAATGCGATTCTCGTAATATGGACACGATGATATGGAGACCATACTTGACTTGCATACTCTTACAGAGGGCGAACAAAGGTAATGTAGAGGGATCTGGTTACGTATGAATTAGTGAATTCTTTGGACCATCGTTTTACAAAAATGCAAGAAGAACAGAGTTAGCTTGAAGGATTATCTCATACAGTTGTCACACAAAATGCCGAGGTCGCAAAGAGATTGAACTGGGGATATGGGTTATTTAAGCAGAAGGTAAAGATAACAGACACGGTCCGCGAATATCAGTTACGGTCCGACGGTTGTAGTCAACTTCCACCCCACATTGACAATCAAGAGAAATATTAGGCCCCATCCCGGCCTTTAAGCTCGAAATAGCAACAGAACTTCCACTGCAAAGACAAAGTGATTGTGGATGCTAGAGGGCTTGATCTAGAGACCTGAGAGAAGCGTCCCCGATATCAAAGAGGGTGAAAAGCTGCAGTGGCTCAAAGGGATTTTTTGAGCCTGAAATTCGCTCGAAACCTGGAAGGTAACCTTGAGTTTCGACGAGAAATTGAATGAGATCATCCATCTATTAGGCATGCCTCTTAACCGGCAAAGGTGACATCTTATACCATCATCGTCTACTAATTCGATGATTGGACTATCAGATCTATGGCTCCATACAAATCTGCCTACTGGCATACTAAAATTCGGTTCAAGTTTCGGTTTGGGTATTTCATCAAGAGTAAAATGGAAGAATGGCGGTGTGATGCATGACTCCGACACATAAAAATTTACCAAGATTGACTGAGGACAGCCTTGGGAGTCTTCTTCGCGATCTTAAAGATATCCAGGGCCAATAGAGCATTGAAGTTCTCTAGTTTATTTCATTGACGTGCGGTCAGCAGATATGCTGTACAAAAACGCACCGTTGCAATAAAAAGTGACAAGCAAACAGTCAACAGGGCCCTCGCTTTGGCATCCATATCCTCTTAACTGATGAAACAGTGTCGAAACGGTCTTGCACCTCATTTGTCAATCGTTTTGGCCTTGGCCGACGAATGAGCCAGGGCAGTTTCTGACAATTTTTTGGCTACTTGTCCCATGCGGCAAATAGTTGGCGCTGAATAAACCGGGCTCAATGGGAAGGGGAGACAGGTGAATCACAGGCGTATTTGCAGATGCCAAAACCAGCTAGGATCCTCAATATCGAAACAGGCTTTTCACACAGAACTGCACATACCTATTGTACCTACGATTGACATGTTTTGGTTCGCCTAACAGTCTCTTTACACCAAGAGACCTTGGGTTAACTAATGAAGCGAAAACTACACACGTCATTTGCCAAACACCCATTTTATTGATTAGGGTCATTTCCTGCTGGCTATAGACCAAACCCACTTTATTTTCACTAACACAGCCACTTAGACACCAGGTGAACATGCATTTTAGTTGAGTGCCTTGTATCCAGTAGGTACAAGCACCTCAAGTGCCTAACAATGACCTGGGGCCATCCACCAGCCAACAGTAGCTGTGTCAAATGTAATGTCGTTACATATCCAGTCGTATAAGGATAATTGCGGGACCAATGCTCGTAAAAAAAACAGCCACGCTCTGCTCCTTAAGAGAAATTCTTCTTTTTTTCGCTCAGTCTAATCGCATTGCGCCCACGGGTGCCCCCATTCTGTCGAGACTGCACAGCCTTTCTTATCCAAAATAAGATAATGGACCAATTTATCTAAGCGATAGAAATTTAATAGCCCGCACGTAGGTAACAAATGTGAACCGAAAATAGTGCAACACAACCCTCAAGTGGCGATCCACTAAGCTCTGGAATGTATACTCGTATCTCAACATCGATATGCAAAAACAAAGCAAAACGCTTGGCGTGAGCGCGTACGCTTGCACGGCACACGACTCGACAATGTCCAGAATGTGAAATTTTTCATTCACGTGCACAACAGATGCCTGGGACTTGACATGTGCGCCCCATAAGACCGAGCGATATGCAACGATTGAACAATTTACGAGCGCAGATCAAGTAACGCAGGCAATCGACTACGGTTGCCGCCTCATCAAAGGCGGTCTCTCTTCGAGAGATTAACGATCAGTTTAAGGTTTCAATGGGTAAATGGTGCACCGCACAGTTTGTATGACATTGTCCGGGCATATGAACAGGTAGATATAGATTTTTTTCATCTTTCCTGGACCAACCATTTGGTGGGCTGCAACGCAATCAGCGTAAATCAAGTGCGCGCTTTAAGTCACCAGGGAAAAGTCCCAGCAAGAGGGAGGAAGCGAGTGTAACTGAAAATCCGTTATAGATTGCATCGAGGAAAAGAGATACTTTATCGCTGGTGTGGTGCCGTTTAGCTGAAATGGGGAGCATTTGATTTTCCGCCTCTTTAATGGATTTTTAAATAGATGCAGGCATGAGGTAACGTGCTCTACTTGTGTTCACATATTTTTATTATCAACGCGCCTTAGACGATTGGGTAACTTTGCTGAGGGGGGTTGGCACATGGATCCGTGGGAAATATTGTCATAAGTCTTTTCTGACGTGACTGCGGGTGATTGGGATCTTTTTGGATATATTTTATGTGCTCACAGTGCCCTGCGGGTTGACAGAATTATTGCTGGGATAGTCCACTTGATAGAAGTGCATTCCAACTGAGGCGATTTGTTTAGATGTACAGTCAGTCATTTTGATTTTTTTTTTTTTCGTTTCAGCGGGAGGTGGGAAATTTGCCCGTCAATCTGTTTATTTCATTGAGTCACACCCATATCTTCTCAGTCGATTCTCATCCGAAACCTAACAGAGAACCGTCTGAGCTCTTAACTAGATGTTAACATGAAACGTGACCCCCTATTAGATCCTTGGCAGTTTTATGAAGAGCTTCCTTCACTTGTACCTAGTTTCCTCTATCATGGCTCACGCTACGCTGGATTTTCCTCATCTTCATGCGACTCTAAGGCTTCTGCCCTCTGCATGTTTCGGTACAATTCGGGCTTTCAATTCCTGGCACTCTTCAATGCGTCTCCAGGTACTTACAGACAACCACGTGCAATGGCCTCTTTGCTATCCCCCGACAGTAGCTCCAGATATAAGAATTGTCTTCACAGTCTTCCAACGATCCTCTATGTTCGGCGACAGAATGCTGCTGAGTTGGAAGTATTTCTGATGCTGAAGCAAGGTGGTACCCAAACTTCTGGTGCACTATAGAACTCCTAAGGCTATCTGGATAAAACTTGGTCCTCGAGGCGTTGTGTTTCAGCTTCTTTGGTTGGCTGTTGTACGAAAACTACCATAAGGTGGTGATCTTGTTGCGCCGCGCCTGCTAGGGACATTAAGAAACCATTTTTTAAACGTCAATTGATTGACATATGAACTTTATAGCTTGCCCTCCGCTGCTGGTAAGTGGATAGTGGATATAACGTTACTTATTCATCTGTATGCCATCTGTATGAACGGTTGCACCGTCCTGTTGAAACCACATGTCCTCCAGTCCCGAATTTATCAATGTGCGGCAATAAAAACTCGTTGATCATAGTTCTGTATCGATCTGGTCTTATCTGTTCGACGTTGACGGCTCATCCGCGACATCTTCACCCACAGTAGCGTTATTCTCATTAGAACGAGCACTGCGAAACCTGCTGAAGCCTCTTCTATCACATGTTGTTCAAGGCGAGCAGCTAGTTTTTGATCAGTTGGCGTAGGACGGCCGGGAAATTTGCGCCGAATCACTGACGAATTATTCCGTAAAAAAAATTGTCACGAGTATTACTCGATCTTGAGGAGTAAAGCATTCCATATCATAACAAAACTGACAGTTGCCGCCATTTGCAAAATTTATAACATCTTTCAATAAGGTGATACATTTTGGGCCAGCTTGTATAAGGTTTTAACAAAAAGAGGAAGGATTCTATGTCAGGAAACCTACAATTTTGGCTCGATATTAGGACTTAAAAGAAAATCCCAAAACGAAAAAAAAAATGTGAGGCTGTGCTAAAATTAAAAAAAGCTCACATTTGTCCAAATCACTGCATCACAAAATTGGAGCCAGGCCAGTTCGTACATAAAAGTCGCCCTCACTACTTGAACTCTTGACGCCATTCTTAATGAGTTCCAGGATGCGCGAACATTATACAGAATTTTCCTAACCAAGTCCTGTCAAGACACCCGTATGAATGGTGTACATGAAATTAATTATCACAAATATATTGCCTATCCTAAGAAACAATTTGCACGCACGTGTGCAGTGGATAAGTGGCGATTTAATCGCCGCCTCCTGCACCCAAGAGCAATTTAGATGCACATCGTTATGCAGACTTGAGACAGCATGAAGAAAAGCTTTCATAGAAAAACCCGTGATTAAAATTTTGCACTCCAGGATGGATGTGCTACAATGGATGGACACAAAAGATATATTATCCTTGTTGCCATCCTGAGGCCAGTTTTGAAGCGTTGAACAATTACTTCTAATGCTGTTTTGCCCATTTTGCGTTTGGTTATGTAGTGCTGAAGCCATTATACTAAATCTACAATGATATGGACATGGGGGGAAATTCTTAAGAAATACCGGAATGACCATCATGGTCACCATTCGTATGCAAGTAGGGAAGGAGGGTAACTAGAACGCTCCGCAATGGAAAGACTGATTGGGGTGTAGTGAACCGAGTTGTTTCTAGACTCTTAGGGTATAGTGACGGTCAGAGTCAGAATTGTCATGGAACAATGGTATACTAGGAGCACTTTAAGATGAATGGGAATAGAAATGGATTTCTTAATTGATACGAAGTGCAATTCTTTGCAAACTGGTGTAAATTGCTGTAAATGTAAAGCAATTAATCTAAGTTTCGTGTTGCGATAGTGTCTTGAGAGGTTTGTCTTCAAAGAAAGATCGAAAAGAATTCGAAGAAGTGATTGTTATTTAATTACCAGCTGAATAGTGTGGTGTAATTAGTTGATAATTGCCAAGGCGCTGAGAAAGACCCTATAGGATAGTTGTTACCATATCTTCTCATGCGAATCCAATCCTATTCCGTTTCAGTTTAGTGATTCTTTTCAGAGTAAAAAAGGATTGAAGTTGTTACTTGATGCATAGGGTCCAAATAGTCCTTTGCAACTCATGCTTTTTTCATCCGATTCTCGAATTTCCCGCATGATCCTCATGTTTGATAGAATTTACCACCCCTTGCTATTGAGTCGGAGCCGATGTTATTGTAGGCATCTTTGATGTCTAGAAGGGTACAAAAGTTGAGTTTCTTGGAGTGCTATGACCGTTTTATCCATTGGACTGGATGGTGAAGGTACGTATATGGCCAAAATTTATTTACTTTTGGCGGGTAGGCCTAAAAGAGTCTCTAGGACCCGTAAGGTAAAATTGGACATACATATGCTTCTATAGAGACGTATCTGTGTAGTGTGGCTATAAATTGCTGCAACCTTTTTGCGTACGCATCGGTAGGTAGGTAAGGTGGCTGTCCCTACGATACACAGACACACGTAGGCCAAGGAAGACCATTTGTGATGCCACTGGGACCTATACCCTCGGTGCCACTCCAACTATTGAAACCATTTGGAGCTCTTAATAAAGCTGAGGATATTTTTGACATCAGTATGTGATAATTCTCCAAAATTGTCGAAGTGATAGGCTCGACGAAGTGATAGAGGGGTACGGATCTGAGGTTACGAGGATTGGTGTTGAACGAGATCATTTGCAGTAGTGCGGGGCAATCGATGTTACCAGCTAATAACTGATGGATAATGATTATATCGGCAACATCACGACGTTTTTCGAGAGACTGTAATTTGATCAGTCTCAAACGATCTACATAGGGCGGAAGGTTGAAATTGTCGACCCAAGAAAGGCCGCTTAAGGCAAACCGAATGAACCTGCGCTGGACAGCTTCGATTCGTAGAGTGTGGATTTCGTAAAACTGGGGATTTAGTGACGTATGGGTCAGAGAATTCCTTAGACCAACGTTTTACAAATCCAAGTACAGAATTGGCTCTACTAATCATGTTATTCATGTGGGCAAATTAAATTAATTTCCCTATCACAGATGACGCCTAGATCGCGTAAAGATGTGACAATGGAAAACTTTTCGTTGCAGATGAAGTAGGGTCTGGGAGGTGATGGGAAACGCTTGCGTGAGTATGTAATTGCTTGGCATTTACTCACGTTGAACTGCAAGAAATTTTTATGGCATCATACTGAGACTGAGAATCTATTTAAGTCATCTTGGAGTAGGCGAGAGTCAGCGAGGCATGATATGTGCTTGCAGATTTCCATATCATCAGCATAGATCGATATGAAAGAATCTTTGATGATACAGTCAACATCATTGATTAAGAGGATAAATATCATTGGTCCAAGATGGCTGCCTTGCGGGACACCTAAAGGTGGCTTTAATAGGATCGGACACGGAAGATCGAAAAAGGACTTTTGTACTTGCGATCTATCTTGTAGGATTTGATCCACATAATGAACCACGGAGGAAAACCAAGAGCCTTGAGCTTAAGGAGTTTTAATGTTGTGCGAAATTTTGTCTAACGCTTTACTGAAGTCGGTCATTATAAGACTAAGCTCCATACGTTGCTCAAGAGACTCACGATCCTCATTATCAAGACTTTAATCTTTCAGAGGATACATCAGGCTATCAAGCTTCTCACGGGCTGACCCAATAGTTAACTTGACCATCCCCTGTAGGGATTTTTTTAAAAATCCTCGAACACATGAGAGGCGGTAAACATTAACCAGTCCGAGAATTGAAGAAGGATGTACCACCTGTTGCCGGACACAAAAATATCGGTCCACTTGGAAGCTTACTTTTAGTAAGGTTAGGTTAGGTAAGGGGGGAAGTGTCAAGTCAGTGACTGTGCGTCCACGGGGGCCTAGTTGTCCATTGTGTTCCCCCTTGTGTTGTGGTCTATATTCCAACCTTGGATTCTATGTGGGTGGTCAATGGTAAAAACCAACCTGTACTCTTAGTAAAGTGGAATATGTTTGTTATTGGCACTTCTGTTAGGTTTCCCAGTTCTCCAAACAGTCTGTTTCCCATGTGTCGGAGTTGGCGTTTTGAAGATTGAAACGCTCACAGAGTAAGTGCTATGGGAAACACTCCCGGGACTAAGGCAGGCGAAGGAACTCCTCGGGAACTACGACCGAAGGAGGAGCAAGGCCTGCCTAGGTACTAGCAAAAACCAGCTTCGCATTCTAACGGGCTTCCTAACGGGCCATTGCAGACTCAGGGAGCATCTCAGGAAAATAGGAATAGAAGCAAACGGAAACTGCAGATTTTGCAGCGATGCCGAGGAGACTCCGTCACACCTCCTTATGGACTGTGGAGCATTGATCCACAAAAGAAGAGTTCACCTGGGAGCGTACACTTTCCTTGAAATGGACCTCCCTTCGTTGGACCCAATCCAGATACTCCGATTTCTCAAAGCGATTGGATTGGAGGAGGTTCTCTAGGTCGAGATATATCGGCCAATATGAGCATGGGGGAGCACAATAGATCTAAATAGGTCGCAGTGCACACACACAAACACACACCCCAATTTCTAACATCTAACATCTAACATCTAAGTGCTTGATGAATTCCGTTTCTTCTGCATTCTGACAGTTCCTACTTCCAGTTAGATACGTTTTTAGATTAGATGTGCATGGTCCCTGATACATGTGCCACTTTATACGAGATTAACACAAACTCAACTCTCAAGGTTAATTCGATTTTCAATTTACACAGAAAGTATCACATGTTTTCCGATTTTTCCTACCAAATACCTTGGTAAACTTGCGAACACGAATCCGATGTTAATCCATCCAAATGGGCTTCAACAAATGAAAACACAATGAAATCTCCAAAGCGGATCTGGCTGTTACACCACACTTGGTCCTCAATTCAAAAATTATCTGATCACCGCAGCTGGTTGTTAAACAACAAAAGTAAGCTACAAGGCGGTCCCAAACAGACAGCATTCTGTATCCATCCATCTACCGATAGAGATATTACTTAACAAAATCCATTTTGATCGCATTTCAGTCCAGCCCTCGGTCTGAGTTCCAAAATCATTCGAACTTATATGCATTTATCTCAACAACACCCATTCGATGTTTCCGCCGAGATACAACTTTGTCCACTATACTTCAAAGTTCAGACATCAAAGCTAATAATTGAGTTCAGGCCACCAGTGGCTCCCCAACTAGCCAAGATGTAAATTATGCTAATTGCATATTAATTATACGGCAGATATTCATCTCGGTATTTGCATTTGGTTGCGCTCCGTTGTTGTTGTGTTGTGTCTCTGCATGAGTCGGAGGTAACAGAAGTTTAGCCAAACAATCTAATTACACGTTCCAGCTGCTTGAACTTTTGAGTTAGTAGCATTTTTAGTGATTCTAGCTTGCTGATAAGATGTTGTTTTGATGCGGGCACGCCCTACCAATTGGCTGCTCTCGTGCAATTACAAAAAGGTTAAGTGCTCTTCGGCTGAAGCGGGAAATTCGGTTAATAGAAGGGAATGAAGTTATGACAAACGTGGGATCTTCTGTTTGATGTGTTCTGTATAAATTTGTTGAAATGAGAATGAGAAGAGGGGGACAAAAGAAGTATTTGAGTTGCATTCAGAAGGTTTGTGTCAAGATCATTAATTTTTAGTTACAGCTTACATATGTCAGACGTAAAAGAGTGATTAACTTAGGGTCTAGCGAGAAGTGGGGTTTATCAAAGGGGTTTTCAAATTTGTACACGTTAAACGCATGCCACCAACTCGGCTTTCAAGATGTGCCATGGAGTCCTGTCGCTGGAAATTAAAAACTACTGGCGACAAACATAGAAAAAATCAAAATATTTCTGAGATTAAATTTTGGAATTCTGGCTCTTCTTTGAATGAGGACTCTTGGTAGTTACTTCTTCACGGAACTGGAGGACTTGGGTGACATCCAGCTGAGCGACCTCCTGAGATTCATTTCTTTATTTGGTGGTTTTATATCAGCGGTTCCATTTCTCTTTACAGGTTTCCGGAGTAAAATTGGAAGATGGGCACAATGAACCCTTTGCTGTTTCTAATGGCTCAACGCGTCTCTCCACACAACATATCGGCTATCTCATCGCATCTTTGTTAGTGGCGAACAAATTGAAATGATGTTCGGAATGAGCTTTCGTTTTTCTGTGAGGGTGGTAATCCTACCGAGACTCCTTTTGGTACGGTGTGCTATGGTATACGAGGGTGAGTGGAAGGCTCTTCACTAAGGCCACGGTCGGGCCCGTTGCGTTCTTTTTTTTTAATCGTCGGAGCTGCAGGGATAGTTTTGGTTTGGGACATGTTTTGGGAGATATCTAGGGATGGTGGAAGTAATTATGCAGTTGACACTAGAATACGTGTGGTGCCCAAGACGCGGCCGATTCCTTTTCACTTTAGACGCCTCAAGCCCAATATCCACATGGACACCAGGGTCTTCTGTCGCATTCTCCGTAGGGCTGGGCAGTGGCATAGAAAATATTCGAGATGTTCTTCTTCTTCTTCGCAGTTCCTACATATATCTGTGTCAGCGAAGCCCATTCTATGCACTTTTATTTTTTTGAGGTTAATGTGTCCTGTGATAAGTCCCACCATCAGGCTCGATTCCTCTCTGAACCAAGAACCTTTCTAGTGAGCAGGTTTGCTTGAATTCTTTACGAGTGATCTAGCCACTTTGCACGTCGGGAGATTTGCACAGTGATCTTCTTACTCCCTTTGCATATTCTTGTTGGTTGATGTTTTGATTATTTTTAGTGTGACTCCCACTGTGTTTTCAGAGTTCGTCGGATTTCTCATTCCCCGTGATACCTTCGTGTCACGGTACCCAGACAAGGTGATCGTCGTTGTGACCTGCAAGCCTGTGGAGTTTGTCTTTGCATTACCTGACCAGATGAGATCTCTATGTTGGATTTGTGATTACTTAAAGTGCTGCTTGACTATCTGAGCAGATTTTTAATTTTCTTGTTTGGGTGTGGTGTTCCAAGAGAACTCCATCTCCCCTCAAAAAAGCAAGGACTTTTGCTTGGAATACTGTGACGGCAGGATTTATATGAATTGCAAACCCACCGGTTGTTGCAATATACGCCAGCCCCAGACTTGCCTGTGATGTTGGAGCCGTCCCTAAATACAGTTATCCCGTCATGGTTGGTTGTTTCTTTAGTTTGAGCCCAAGAATCCTTTGAAAGAAATTCCGTTTTAAAATTATTGGCAAAGCTGATTAGCTTGTCTCCAACCTCACACTGATGGTTTATGAGTAGCGTAACCGACTCCTTTTTTGGTTGTTCTAAGATTTACTGATGGTTAGCTTTAATTCTGACAAGGACAACGTTGCGTGCATTATCTGATAGGTCTGAACGACTTTCATTGAAGACGTGCACATCCGCAGTCATAAAAAAAGAAAGCACATTCTGATCTTGTCACCATCGCTTAAACCGAAATTTTTAAAAAATGATTATCATCAGGAATGACATCCTTACCTCATAATTACAATAACGTACCACAGGGCGGTTACATTTGCACAGAGCACCATAGAAAGCATCCCACACTGTGTTTTCATATTCACACTGAAAAATTTGTCACAAAATGTTAGAAACGCCATGTCTTCCGTTTCTTGCCACCTACGGTGCCTGTCATCCCAAAACACATCCACTGATTTGCATTTCCCTGGCGGCGAACATGCATTGGAACTTCGTTTAATGATAATTTTATGAAAAAAATGTGTTTTGCTTGATGTAGAGGCATGTTGAACTTTATTAGCGCCATGATGCAATCGGACGTGGGAGTCGTCAACGGGATGCACTTAATTCAGCAAAGATTTCTATCTGTGTTATACATATTTTATTAATTTTTATTTCGCATCTTGATACCCCTGAGACAGATCGCTACGTAAGCTCCTATTCGTAAATGGCTATATTAAGTCAGGTGACTGTTTTACTTGTAATGCGTTGAATTGAAATTGCAAACGGAAATATCAAACAAATTTAAGTGATACTGGATTTATGAGTATTGCTAAACTATAGAGTATGCAAATGTGGCTAATTGTGCAATTTATGATTTTGACATAGACAAGATCTATGCCGCTAAATGCATCGAATTATGTGTATGGTTCTAACAGTTTCAAGTTATTTTTAAATTCGATTTAAAATCTACAACATGTATGTAGTTGGAGGCTTCATTCGGTGAGCAATAGTAAAGTTTTACAATTTTGGGTAAGCGGATTCCATTGCATTGCGTAGTTAGCAATCGAGCTGTCGCCTTTTCGAAATGAGTAATTAGTCCACTGCCCCTTTCTTCCTTGGATGGTTGTGCCTATCGGTTCTTGACCCGTTCTCTGATGTTCGTTGGATATACGGTTAGGTCAGAAAATCCTCAGAATGTTTCGTAGACTCCTATTAATAAATGTTCTCAGCTTTCTTGTGATAGTAGAAGTGCTGCACCCAAAGAACAGCACGGATTCAACATTGGAATAGAACAGTCGTTGGTGTTTAAGCTGATAACATTGCTTCGCCATATTTTGGACAGCATTCCAAACACAGAATGCGCTTTGCTGATTCGGTTGGCAATATCTTGTTCGGTTCCACCATCGGTCGAGACAATACACCCAAGATATTGAAAGCTCTCTATTTTTTTTATTTTCGATTGTCCAGCATTGCTAGCTTGAGATGATGAGTTCGTTTCGAGGCTGAAAATCTTGGCTTTGGCTGTGTTAATCTTCAACCTTACGACGTTTGTCTCTCTCTCATCACTCGCTGTCATTTGGTAGAATTCGATAATCCTGTGTGATAATAGGCATACGTCGCCAGCGTAGTCAAGATATTTGAGTTGAAATGTAAGAGTCCATCGAATTCCACCCTTTCCCACCGACAGAGCAGCGCGAGGCACATCGCTAATCACCAGTAAAATTAATATTGGTGAATGAATACAGTCTTGGTGCACCCCACTTTGGATCTTGAATTCCTCTGACAGCCTTCCTCTGTGCAGAACGTGGCAAAAAAAAAAAAGAAGCAAGGTTAACACAAATATATTTCAGAAATGTTTTATTCTGAATCTAAACAACCAACTCAACCAAAATAAAAGATACAGATACAGATACAGATAAAAGATAAAGCAGCACTTATGGCCTTTAAGTCCTGTACGATAGGGTCAAAGGTCGTCGTAAAGATCAGCCGTAGGGAAGTTCGAACCATTGTAACTGGGCACTTCTCAGTAGATAATTATGCGGCAATGTAAGGTCTCCCATACAATGATTACTGTAGAAGTTGTAGGGACGTGGAAGAAATCGAATCTATTCGCCACCTTTTATGTGATTATCGCTCACTAGCCCTCAAAAAAACAGAGCCGTTGGCAATAGCTTTTTTTTAAGAACTAGGCGACATCCCAAATATTGAGTTTAGCAAATTCCTGAGATTCATTAATTTATCTGGACGGTTCAATTAGCGGTGAAACAAATTGCAGTTTCCCAGGTTTTTTGAAGAATTGGGCGCAATGGACTCTATGTGATCTAAGTAAGCCACTAACAATCCTGTCAGCAATATCACCCACATACATAACCTTACTTACCCTTGTTGTTCACAAAATACTCAATTTCCTTCTCAGTTGAACGAATCAGCGACTGGTAAGGATTAAACTTTAGATTTGATTCTGATGAGATGTCGTTCTCCGAAGGAATGCTGTTAGAGATGATGTTAAAAGTTGGGGTGTGTGTATACTCTGCGACCTGTAGAGATCTATTGTGCTCCCCCGAACTCGTATTGGCCGATAAGTCTCGACCAATAGCACCTCCTCCAATCCAATCACTCGGAGGAATCGAAATATCCAACGATGGGAAGCTCTTCCTTTGTTGATCAATGCTCCACAGTCCATAAGGAGGTATGATGGGGTCTCCTCGGCATCGCTCCAGAATCTGCAGTTTTCGTTCGCTTCTATTCCCATTTTCCTGAAATCCCTCTACGAAGCCCGTAAGAATGCGAAGCTGGTTCTTGTCTTGCTCCTCCTTCGGTCAAGGAAGGCTGTTACTAGCTTCAAAATTATTACACTGTGAAATGCTGTCTTATTCGTCGATGTTTCGTGCCCAATCTAACATACTCCAGATAAAGAACCACATCACATCAAAAAAAAACACCATCTATCACCAGAAAGCTCTGCTCCTGTAGGTTTATAGGGCGCACCAAACTAATCATCGATGAACTACAGACCACAAGGTCTTGCTTGCCTTGCAACTTGCCTATTTGGCGGCTCTTTCCACTCCATTTAGTCTTTAAAAATCTATTAAACCGTAAGAGACTGAGCCCGAGAGTCATGCCCTTAGGGCAACTCTCCATGGTACATACTCGGCTTGAAAACAAATTTATCAACCAACGAGTGTAACCCAGTCGACAGTAACTCAACTTCTTTTCATCTCAAAGCAAATAGATACACACTTCCAAGAATGTAACGATGCAGCTATTCCCCCATACGGACAGGTGGTTGTTGGGCTCAGAGTTATAGACTCCACAGCCTGCAATTATTCATACATTATACGGCAACCATTTAAGTGAGGTTTCATTCTCTGTTTTATTTTTTAATTAATTTACTCACTTGCGCGCTGCTCCAACACATTGCAGGTGCAATAGTTCGCTTTGATTTCCAATCCGCAGGTGATATGGATCCCATTGACTTGAAGAAAGCCGTCCTGTAAGACCATAAAGAATTGTGTCTTGTAAACATCTGCCGTGATAAGGTATTTCTTTATTTGACCGGCTTTGCATGTGAGTTTATTTAGTACCGTACGCGTATGGAAGCACTGAGGTAAGCCTAGGCATGTGAGTGTTTACATGATTTCTGCTCCCCAGAGATCTAATTAAAATGTAAAGCAGCGCTTAAGCATTCGGCTAAAGTGTATCACAGTCCTTATAAGATGGATGCAATTTGTTCAGTGCCTAGTTTGTACTTTAAATACGAGTGTGCAATAGTTTCCATTAGCGGTGTTTGGATGCAGATAGTTTTGGTTGCGGTATGAGGTTTTAATTACAATTCGCTTTAATAAGGCTTGAACGATTTAAAATGAGGTGTCGCGTCGTGCTGAGGTAGATTAGCTCAAAAACAGGTAGTGGCGGAGCAAGCACACTGTGGTAATAGTTTAGGAAATAATTAGGAGTTTCTAAAAGCAACAACAACCATTAGGACCTTGGTCTAGTACTCGTACATCGTTGTGTAAATACTTAATCCAATGAGTTACATTGCATGATAGGTCTCTTCTTCTGGTCCAAGTGAATGTGGTTAAAAACAGTCATCATTTGTCCAGATAATTTCTTCATCCTTCACGGCACGCTGCTTCCAGATGGTGAGATCAAGCTTTCCTGGGTCCATGATAACTTGATCCTTAAACTGGAGGTTCGGTCTCCCTTTCCCTTTCTTTATAGCCCCTCTGGCTGTCTATGAACATTGTGATATCTTTTCGTGATACCGTCAAGCAGCTCTGGCCATTGCTAGAACCTCTGCCTAGAAAACACTACTGTTGTCAGGGAATCTTATTGAGCTGCTGTGTCCTAGCTCCTCAGAAAAGACACCAGCACCCGTGCCTACGTCCATCTTGGAGCCATCTGTATAAATGGACTTTCCTTACTTAAGAATTTCTCTGTTTTCCCACTGTTCCCTGTTTGGGAATATGCAGGAGAGTGGTTTGACGAAGTTCAGATGCGGAATCATGTAGTGAGAGTCGATATCTGTCCAATATTTGGGCGTGTCCATATGAGCTCGCTTTCCAGAGTATAGACTGGCCTTATCTCCTCCTGGGCTTATGAGTAAATCTTCTCCTCCATTACATTTTTTTTCTTTCAAACGCAAGATCTGTTCAGCAATCTTGCTTATCGTCCAGCTTTCGGTTTTAGAGAGGACGAGCGGCAAGAACATGGTTTTGTGAAGCAAGATGTTGGTCCTTCGTGTTAGGAGTTTTGACCTTATTTATTTGGACAAATCGTAGTTGCACCGGTTGCCTAGGGTTATTTCTCGTCGAACTTCCATCTGGGTATCGTTTGTGGAATTTTCTTTTACCCCGAGGTAGACAAACTCCTTCACTATATCAAAGTTGTAGCTGTCGATAGTTCCATTGTGTCCAATGCGGTGTATGGTAGATTGGTTACTTGTCGAGAGTATGTATTTGGTTTTACACTCATTTATCTTTGGAATAACTGAACTAGCCTCTTCCTTAATCAAAGTAAAAGCCTCAATGAAGGCGTGTTGAAAGCGGGAGCGTTTGCGTATCCTAACAGCTGGACGGGGTTTGAGAAAATAGTGGCTTCAGCATTAATACCTGCCCACGCACTATCTGTTCCAACACAAGATTGAACAAGTCGCACAACAGCTCATCTCCTTGCCGAAATCCAGTGTATGTTTAGAATCATTACTCTCACCTCCGGAAATTTTAGGTGCTTGCTATTTGTGGAGCAGGCCCAAAAGTATCCTCAACTTTATCAAAAGCTCCAAATGGTTTCATTAGCCGGATTGGCACCTAAGTTAGATCCCAGTGGTATACCAAAGGGCCTCCTTTCTGTGCCTCGCATCGACAGCCACCTTACCTACACCTTCATGCCTGTGACCAATCGCTAGTAGCTCCCTACATCATAACTCAGGCATCGCATGTACTGTCACCCCATTTTTCTCTTGTACTATTTCACTTCAATGCATGTGGCGGATCTATATGAGTAGTGATGATTTCTGTAGTGAAATAACCTTAAAATTGAAGGCCCATGTTACTACTCAAGACTCAGGCTTCTAACTAGAAGCGATAGCTAAGGACAATTGTTTTCAAAAAGAGTTAATAAAATTAAGAATGCATTTCAAATGGCACAGACAGTGCCTTGTGTACACTTATTAACACCTCTCAGCTGAAGACCATGAGCTACAAGACCTTCTCAGGTGCGCTTAATTAAACAAATTTACGTCTGGCTTGCAAGACAGTTTTTTGCATAGTAAATGCAAAGAAAAACAAAATAAATGCATGTTAAGTCGATTGCGTGAGGCTCCATTGGTCTGCGACACTTCCAAACACGTCAAGTGTTTTCACACCTTGATTAATGAATTCAAAGCAACAATATAAAATCAATATAAGAAGTTTTTTTGTAATTAAAATGTACAATAACATTGGGTTGAAGTTATAATTGAAATAATTTTATGCACCAGCTAAGATAAAGTGGATTGTAGGACACTTGTAAGTTGGTTACAAAGCAACGCACGCAATTTGTAACTAGAATCGAGTGCGTGGTAAAATCTTTATTCATTAAGCCAGACTCAAATGGTGCGACCAATTCGTTGTTTTATTTGTTAAAAGTTTTGCATATGCAATGCCTAGCTGGATACATTTATATCAAAAAATATTTTAAGATTGCAATGAAAAGAGAGAGGAAAGGCAGTCAAATTCTTAAGCTTGCATTGTGAACCTCAATGGGGGATTTAACGATATATGAGATCCCATGAGAAGGAAACTTTGTCTATCTTGGACGTTCTTGGTCGTATCGAGCAAAAAAATCGTCTTAAGATACTCACTCCTACTTTGGAATTCAACTATGAATTATACGAGCTTTACAGCGACACCCATCTAGTTAAAATCTCGCGTAGGAAGTTTGACATATGTATGCAACTAGGACATGTAGGGCGAATGGACAACTATCTGACTTGCACAACAGTCCAATGCACAAAGCTACGGCGACCGACTGGAAAGCAATGCTTACCACAAAATAGAGAAATGGGAAATGTATGATCACGCTGGCTTGTTGGCATAGACCATAGACTTGACGTAGCCCCACAGGAAATAGTCTAACGGCGTCAAATCGCACGACCGAGGCGGCCAAGCGACTGGACCATGAGATAACACGTTCTCCAAACTTGGTTTCCAATAAATTGATTGTGACATTCGCTGTGTGGCTTGTGGCGCCGTCCTGTTGGAACCACATGTCCTCCAAGTCCATATCATCCAATTGGGGCCAAAAATATTCGGTTATCATTGAACGGTAGCGATCCCCATTCACAGTAACGTGCCGGACTTGATCATCACGGAAGAAGTACGGCCCATAAACCACACCAAACCGTAATTTTTTCGGGATGCAATGATGACTCATGGAATACGTGTGGATTGCTGCCTGACCAATACCGCATATTTTGTTTATTGACGAAGCCATCCAGCCAGAAATGAGCCTCATCGCTGAAGATGATTTTTCGATGAAAATCCGAATCATTTTCAAGTTGTTGTTCAGCCCAATTCACGAACATACGACGCTTCTGGTGGTCAAGCGGCTTCAGTTCTTGCGTCAATTTAATCTTGTAAGGATGTAGGCCAAGATCTTTTCGCAAAATTCGCCACAACGACGTCACAGAGATGCCCAACGCTTGAGAACGACGTGTGAGAGACACATTTGGGCTTTCTGCAACTGAAGCCTCAGCGGCAGCAATATTCTCGACACTACGGGCACTTCTTTGTCTCACTGGCACGGGAACATTTTGTACTGTGCCTGTGGATTCAAATTCTTCCATTAGACGCTCAATTGTTGATCTGATAGGACGATTATGACGACCATAAATTGGACGTAGCGCTCTTAACGTTGAGGCCACTGACTTCGAATTTCGGTAGTAAATTTTAATAATTTCGACTCGTTGTTGGCTCGTATATCTTTCCATCATGAAATGGCAAACCTTACTGAAGAGAAATGTCAAAAAACCGCAAGAAAAATATGGCGTCGTTTGCTGTCCCTGTCGCTCTACTTTTGTAGCGTCCCTATTGAAAAACCCTTTAGAAGATGGGTCTATCTGAGCAGATGTCACAAAAGGAGACCAGTCCATAGTCGTATCAAGGATATATCTGTGATCGTACGACTTGAGAGTCCACCACCGAGGTTCTCTGAGTTTAACTGCTCATGTTTTGACATGACACGGTGAAGAACTATCGGACTAAGCCGGATTATTTGACTTGAAAACATTTGATTGTATCCTATCGTTCAAAGGTTGAGATTGGTAAAGTGAAATTTCTTTAGTCGCGCTAGGAGTAGATTTTTAAGATCATCACGAAAAAGGGGTCGAAAGGGCGGAGTAAAGAACCCATAAGTAGAAAAGAGAAACGAACCACGCTGTTTTAACGTGCATTCAAGCTTTGTGAAAAGATGATGATGATGGGTTTTTAGGTGAAAAAGACGCTAATAAGTGGATGGCTATGACTGAAATGAAATAGTCGACTAAGGAGACTATACGCTGGTACTCGCTGCGTTTAAGTTCAATTCTGGTATCCGCATAGACCACTGGATCTTTCGTCGTGTTCTCGCTAATCCTGGACAGTGATACAGGAAGTGTCCTCCTCTTCTTTTTCGCTGTTCTTGGGAATCGCAGTGTAAGTGAGCTTTATTGTAACCATGTGTATGATCAATAAGCCTCTCTAACTAGCATGATCCTAAGTCAACTGTTTCCAGTTGCATGCGCCAAGCTGCATTATGTTTTCAGGGATTCACTTGTGTTGTGTGCGCTCCTTCGGTTGCCATTTCTTGATGTCTTTGATACCATCGTAACCTTGAAACAGGTCGGCAGAGTTGTTGCAGCAGGCGAATACGCCGAGTTCGCATTTATATTCTCTGATCGGTTATGATCTAGATGTCCTAGATTTAGTATTCCAAGATAACTACAACTTTCCCGTACATTATCAAAGACTTCCTGATGGACGAATGTAACAACGGATTCTAGATGAATAATCCGGTCTAACATTGGGTTGCTGCACCAAAGCATAGGATGATACTTCCTGGACTGGACTGATAATAACAATATCCTATTCTGTGTATAATAATAATAATATAGCTGGCGCGACAGCTCGGGATTATTTAAGGCCTCGCTTCTCGCAACAATTCATGCTGTGCGTGTTATATATTTTACATGAATGGAAGGGACCTACAATTTATTGCCCACTCCAAACGGCGAATTGAGAAGCTCTTTCATGACAGATTATACTCCCGGAGGCTTGTCATTCCCCAAAAAATGTTCGGTATTCCTGGCTGGGGCTTGAGCCCACGCCGCTCGGTCGGCAGACCAACGCACTAACCACCGATCTACAGCGACCACCTGCCCTGTATATGGGCTTCCAATATTTGCAAACACGCGTTTCTCTGTCTAAGCATAGACATCACAGGTTATAAAATGTAGAATCCGTCACCTTGACAAAATAGTTCTGATGTAATAGTATTCACCCTCTAAGGTCCCTTTCAACGACTGGATGTTGACAGTAGATCCCCCAGGAATTTAACTATCAGCCAACTTATGTCCAAAGACTAGACCCAAAGGTAAATCTCAGTTGCAAGTACACACCTACGAGTATATCATGAAGGTTTGGCCAAACAGCTGCCATATATTTTTTCAATCTAATCCTTTCGTGTGTCAAGAATTAATTTGTCAAAATCATGTAATTTAGGCTGCACGCCTGCCAACGGTCAACAACGCATTACAACTGATTTATAAATTGCTGGCATTTATTTTCGTCATAAAATAAATTTCATTTCATTTCACGTGTACATTCCCACGGATCTGGAAGAGCGTGATAACTACTGAAGGCCTTCACGCGCACCTATAACCGAACTTCTTGCCTCTGAATGCCTCATTACAATCGGCCATTAAACGGTCTATAACCCATTTGCTTGCATCAGTTTAAAAGATCATAAATTTCAGTGTAGAATATGTTTACAGCCGCCTTAGTTATGGAATGTCTACGTTGAGGTATTGACCCAACGAAAAAAAAAAACCACTGTTCCCACCAAACCAGGTCTCATATCGAAGGCGACAGGTGAGCAAGATACTCCCAACACGGTCGACAGTGGCAGTCCATAAATCAAACAATTTTATGACATTGTTAACCGAGATGGAACAGAGCGCTATGCGTGCTGAAATTTATTCAAAGGTACCTTCGTACAATATTGTTAGGTAGTTTCGGTACAAAGTAGACTCACGCACGTTCCGAGCCAGAACAACTTTCGCTCGCAACCGAATCTTTGGCTCGGTATCTGGCTCCTCCAGGATGACAATTAAGTTTTACGCAAAAACCAATTAAAAGTTACGTCTTCCAATCAATGGGATGCTGGAACAAAGTAATTTCCTGTTTAACTGGTGGCTGTCACTGCTTCGGAGACTCCCACCCAACAGGTACCTAGCCAACTTTCCCAATTAAACCTGTGCACTATGCGTGCGCTGTACCTGCACATACAGTTTTCCATTTTTTTTTTTTGTGAATTCAAAACTTTGGAGATGAGCAAACCAGTTCAGTAAAGTGCCGCCTGCAAGCCACAACGTTAAGTCACGAGTTTGGTGGACAGGCATGTGAATGATATTGAAAGTGGTTACCGGTGTCTCTGTGTGCGTGGGGAAAGTGAAAAAGAAGTCACAGGATGGACGTGTCTTTTAATGGCTCAACATTAATGTGACATAATATGCAAAGAAGACGTTTGTACATACATACATATGTATGTGTTTTATGGCTGTCAAGTGAGGCGTTGCCAGTGTGCAACCTATGGGCGTTTGGATTAAGGTGGAATTCCAGAAATTTTTATTGTTTGGATTAAGGTTATGTAAGCTTTTGTTGCTTTTACTTTTCATTGAAACCATGTTGCATTCAGTGGTGGAAACTCCAATGCGGAAGACGAATCAACGCGATGTGTGGTTAATGATTGAGTAGCATGTGAATTAGTGGGGTGTCTTTCCGAATGCAATGCCACCTGCAGATTCATTGGACTAATGAGGGTTGGAAGATGCAATTTGGGCCAAGTGAGTTCCACATTCTTAGAATTTTTCTTCAGTGAATGTACAAATTCATGAAAATATATGCAGGGGATGAAGGGTAGTATGGTAATTCTAAAAAAAAACAAAGAATAAGCTCAACTACGTACAACGTGTCATCACACAAAAAACATTGTCAGCGTTCAAGAGGAGAAGGTTTACATCTAAATTACCAGAAAAACCTCTAAGCAGCTTTGAGAGAGCTGAAAATGACTAAGGTATCTGCAAACGCTAGTACTTTGAAGAGATTTGTGGCCTGGCACATAAAATCGAGGTGAAAAGTGCCAAGTACTTCCGACAACCTTCACTGACTGATCAGGTTTTAATGCGGCAAATCGTATTCAGTCTTTCTGCGGCAATGAAAGAAGGTAGACAAAATTTAACATTGGCAGGCAAAGCTCACCTGTCTGACTCTGCGATCTAAAAAAAAATCTATTGTATCGAGGAATTTATTACCATTCGTGTCCATTCGCTATACATGACCCATCGACCACAGTCGTTGGACATTCAATCTTCTGGCTAAGTCGATGTCGCTGTACAGCTCGTAAAGTTCGTCGTTGCATGTCTTTCTCCACTCACCATGCAGACGGTACCGAAAATCACCCGAAGAGCTTTCCTCTCGTAAGAGCCAAGAGCGACCTCATCCGCTTTTGGCAAAGTCCATTCCTCTGCCCCATAGAGCAGGTCTGGGACGATTAATGTCGTATAAAGGGTCACTTTAGTTGAACGAGAGAAGGCTTTGCTACTTCTTAGCCCAAAAAAAAGACGATTGATAAGAGTTGTTCTTTGTTTGATCTCAGGGCTGGTCTCGTTGTTTGAATTGATAGCGGAGCCTAGGTAGACAAAGTCGTTAACTACCTCAAAGTTATATCTACATATCTATAGTGACGTTCTATCCGAGACGTCGGTGTTAAACGTCCTTTCTTGTTGGCAACATATACATACATTCATACTTCATCTTGCCCTCATTAATCGCTTAACCCATCTTCGCCGAAATCCTCTCAGCGCCAGTGACATCACGCTGCATTCTTCCGATTATGTCAATATCGTCTGCGTATCCGAGTAAATGGAAGGACTTTAGAAAGATTGTGCCTCTGGTGTTAGGCTGTCAGTTCTGCACAACTCTTTCAAAAACGATGTTGAAAAAGTCGCATGACAGCGCGTCGCCATGTCTAAGGCTACGCGCACAGTGATGCGATAAAGCGATGCGATGCGAGAAGCGAGAAGCATGCAATAAAACTTTTCACATGAATTCTTATCGCTTCACCGTACACACGTACATAAGACGACAAGTGAACAGTTTTAGCGTACGCTTCTGGCTTCTCGCATCGCAACGCATCGCTTTGTCGCTTCACTGTGTGTACAGCTTAAATCATTTTTCGACATCAAAGCTCTCGGTGAGGTCTTGACTGACCTTAATGGAGCAGAGTGCATTCTCCATCGCCATCTTGCACAAGCGGACGAGTTTGGCAGGGATGCCAAAACAAGACATTGCTCTGTGTAGCTCGTCTCTATTGATGCTGTCATAAGCGGCCTTAAAATCGATGAAGAGGTGGTGGGTACCGATTTGAAGTTCCTGGGTTTTCTCCAAGATGTACGGTGGCGTGAATATTTGGTCGATGGTGGACTTTCCGGGCCTAAAGTCACACTGGCCTCGACTGAACAGATTATTGACGAACGGCTTCAGGCATTCACCCAACACGACAAATAAGATATTGTAGGCGATGTTAAGGAGTCTGATCGCGCGGTTCAGATGGCCTTCTTTTTGAACATAATTGAGACACTGAATCTTTTACAAAGATGGCTATGTCCGGGGATTTTGAACGCGCCAAGACCAGTTTATCCACAGATTCATTGCCTACAATTCCTGGATGACCATGCTCTCCTAAATTCGGTGGACGATAAGTCCACCTCGGGCTTAAAGTTCAAGCGAATGTTTCCAGCTGTAGCACATCTAAAACAAAGACATGTCATTCAGCATGTTATTTTTTAATAATTTCTCCCATCATTATCCATCACAATTTCTTCTGAAAGAAAACTTCTGCTCGTGCTGGTTACTTCTTCTATGCCACTCTTGTTGTCATCAAAATTGAATTAAGCTTGAATTAAAATACATACCAACGTCGATTACAATAAGCAGAGTACCTTTCACCACATGTAGCCTTTCCCTCATCAGCATCAAATATCCATCAAGCCACATATAATAATCACCTGAAGGCTTGTGACAACTCCAGAATATGTGCAAAATCTAGACCACCTCTCTCTCTCTCTGTATAACTTTAGCGCCATCTCCATGCCAAGTGTCTAACGGCGACCTTAATTGCATCCAAACATTCACGATCGCACCGTCAACACCTCTAACCCATTTCCGTGGCAGTACGTTTCCGAAAAGAATGAACTAAAGGCGTACCTCGTGCCCACGACACCAACATTTGGGAATGCAAATTAAGAAGTCTTTTGGTACGCCTTCAGCGCCAACGTCAATCGTTGTACGTCACTCCATTGACCTGCTGTCCGCTGAGCCAACTGGAGTCTTTATGGTTCCAGGGGGTTTTTATTGGCCAAGATGCGGATGGTGACGTGAACAGATTTTTGCATTTCGAACACATGTCCAACAAGAGAGATCCAAGAAATGGTTGTTCCCCGACGGAGAGTCGGGCTCGCAGACTGAATGTATCTTGATGGCAAAACAACTGCCGGGGCAACCCAAATGACCACATTACCATAAGGTAGACATCGATTGCTCGATCATGATCATAAAACTGTGTTTTGTTGACGTTACCGGAGAAGGTAAGGTTCCATGGAATGGCTGTGGCTGTATCCACCAGCCTCTGAAGCGTTGGGAAGAACGACCATTTGCATGTGGCAGTTTTAGACGAACGAAATTATCTGAAATCAGTAATGATTCGGACGAACGACGGGGACGCTTGGTGGTGGTAATCTTACCTGCTGCCACTCAGTCAATTGTGTGTTTTGTCTTCCGTATGTGGGTGACGATGTCAGTAGTATACCGGCTAGAGGCTGAGCTAAGCAAATGGTGCGCTATCTTCAAAGGATACAGCGCACATTGTACATTTCGTTTGCGTTGCTTTCGCTGGCCTATTCGCATTTTTCGCGAACGAATTTTGATGATGAAGGAGTGAGTGAGTGAACGAGGGGAAGGGATATCTGGTATGTCTATCGGCGTTTTACCTTATGGATCTGGGTCGGTCTTCATTGCTTATCATTGGGGAACATTAAGGAAATTTAGTATGACTTGAGCGAAAGTATACACTGAAGTTGATTCGAGTCTGCTAGTGACTGAAAGCGCGGTTCAGTGTTATTAGCGATTTGAAAAATGATAAAGGCACTTCAGTCTTCTTATCCCCTCGAGGTACGAGAACTATAGTGTGATGGATGTACGTATGAAGCATGAATTTCAAAGAGAAGTGAGTGTCACCTTTGGGTGCATTGTAGATTAAACTATTTCAATGGCATGGTATTGGACAAGGTCCTGGTTGCTCTCAACTTCGAAGAAGTACGATCCCAGTGACAAAAAAAAAAAAATTGCTGCCGAAACAGCTCGGGATGAGCCAAGCCCTAGCTTCTCGCAACCATTCATGTTGTACGTGTTTGTATTGTTCGTACGAATGGAAGGGACCTTCAAGTTACAGCCGACTCCGAACGGCGAATTGAGAACCTCTTTCTGACAGATTACACTCCCGGAGTCTTGTCATTCCCCGACGAGAGGTGGTGCCGCGAAAAATGTTCGGTGTGCCTGGCTGGGGCTTGAACCCACGCTGCTCGGTCAGCATCTAACGCACTAACCAATGAGCTACGGTGAGCAAAATCCGATCCGATCCACGATCCCAGTGACTGTTTCGTTCAATTTGACACACAGCCGCCAGGTGGCGCCCCTGGATATCTGAAATCAGCACCCTTTGAATTATGAATATTCTAGACAAGTTAACATCATCCCACCGACCTGACTGTTGTGCGTGGGGATATCTTCCCAACCGCATACAAGTCTAGTGCTACAAGAAGAATAACAGGCTTGACAGCCTATGGAAGGGACCCGGTTGGAATTGCGCGAAAAAGGACAACAGTTTCAGAGTGTATTCCTTGAACGTATGGTCAACTCGAACATTAGAAACTACGCTCACGCAATATAAGGTGGATATTACTCTCATCCATGAAGAACCCAATGGTCAAGACCATCAGAGAGTGATAGAGTATCACTAGAGGAGAACTAAATTTTAATCGATGAAGTAGTCCTCCCACGCGTATTTCTACCATTCACAGAACGTTGAACTCACTGGTTGAACTTGGAAAATCACGCAACAGAGCAATCTTCCCATGTCAAGTAGTTGCCACCATCTATTGTCTCAATCGCAGCCACATTAGTTCCTGGTTAAAACGCTAAAATTCTATTCATCTTAGTTAATTAAAACACTGCACTTCCAGGTGCCCATCACTCCACTGTGAGATCACTTCAAATAAATTCCTCATGAGCTCTTATCTTCCGTTCAAATTGCCCTCAATTATCTTCAGAGAACTCTCAACAACAAATTGCTATGAACATGCACAAGATTCCTCCATTCCGAATGACATCGAACATGATAATGCTACCTCGTCTGCTAGCCATTCGGCATTCGCTACTAACCATCCATCCGCCAATGGAGACCGACACCGGACCACCTTTGCATAGCAATTAAAACGCTTCCATTCAGAAATTATTAAACTGCATCCATTAAGCTGTCATCGGCTTAAATAACGTCCTCTCGGGAGAGATCCATTTCCTCGAAACGATTCCACTCCATCTCACGCTGGGCGCTTTCTCACATCGTTAGAGAGCTGTGCATGCGCGCCAGTTCCATTAGAACTCGGCCATGTAGACAGTGGACAGTGGACAGAGCGCACTTAATGGGATTCAATTATTTTCGCAAAGAGGTCCAGGGTGACAGATAAATATGTACATGTGCGGCAGGATATCTTTATGTCCTAGGGCAGAGAGTATTCAGTTTGGCTGCGGTATCTCCGATCGCGGTTGTCAGCGAAAACAGTCTCACAGTGCCGCAGCAGGACAGGGCTAATCAAGAAGAAATGCAAAATCCGCTCCGCTGTAATGGAGTTGGACGATTTGAAAATTCCATATGGAATATGACCACTTTGGTGGATATGTGTCTCTGCTATTCCCATGGGGACTAGGGCCACTCGCGCGGGGAAAGATATCCCAGTGGAGTTCTTTAACTCTCGGCAGCTTATTTATGACGCACGCAATGGCACTCCACCTAATGTATTCCAGTCATGTTGGCGGTTCATGTGTGTGTGTGTGTGTTTGGTTGCGTTGTGTCAGTTTGCATTGGATTCAAATGATTTGGTTCGACGATCCCTATGTGCATTGAGCGGGTTACAAGTATGTATTCTCTACGGCGTACGCGCTGTTTTTTGATCTGTTTATCAGATAAAGTCAACACCCGGTTGCTGAGACGATGTCGGGTCCCTCTCTAGAGGGACGTGACTTTCGGTGCATTGCGCATTGGAGGCAGAAAAAAAGTCCATTGATAGTTCGGGATCTTGTTTTTGGGTATTCAGTGCACACATTAATACCCACATGAGTTGGCTAGGAGAGCTGTAAATAATTGAGACATCCAAGGTGGACGTTATGGTGGAGGGTTGAATGAACGGAGAATGGTTTAGTGCGCAATATTGGTGGTGGAGTACAGAGCACCCATTCCGTCGAGTAGTCAAAATTCTCACACATTCAGCAGAAAAAGTGTGCACTTTGGGGTTAAGGTTAAGGGAAGCAAAAAAATTGAAAGATTTACATTAAGAGATAAACTTGAAACTAAAGAGGCTAGTTTGGAGAGCTAGGAGGGGTAGTGCAATGTTAAAGGGTGTTTTTGGGTGAGAATTTGCTACAGTGAAAATCATTCAGTCTGTGCCCACCGTTAGCCATGCGTAGCATTCTAGACATTGGTTCGTTACTGCCATAATTGATTCGATAAAAATTAAGGCGGAAGAGGGGCACCGACCTCAGGTGGCGTGGGTTAGTGTTAAGAGAGATCAATTGGAGCAGAGCGGGGCAGTCGATGTTTCCTGTTAACGGCTGATGTACAAACAATACGTCAGCAACTTCTCGACGTTTTTCAAGTCCTCATAATGGGGTAAATTATATCTGTCAGACCATGGGAGACCGCGTAGAGCAAAACGGATAAACCTGCGCTGAACTGCCTCTATTCGAAGGTAATAGGTATCGTTATAGGGGGACCAGACTTGGCTAGCATGTTCAAGGATTGGTCTGGAAAATGTGAAGCAGAGAGATTTCGTGACGTAGGGGTTCGAGAATTCTTTCGAACAGCGTTTCACGAAACCGAGCGCAGAGTTGGCTCGGCTGATAATGTTGTCCATATGGGAGCGGAAATTTAGTTCTCTGTCGCAGATAACACCCAAATCAATCGCGCAGTTAAGTTACGGAAGGAACGGGCTCGCCACGTATAAAATATGATGAGATATGAGCAGGTGGAAGACGCTTTCGAGAATAAGTAATAGTTTGGCATTTGCTGACGTTGAGCTCACCAGGTTGATACCAGGTTGAGAAGTTGTTCAAGTCAACTTGAAGTGGGTGGGAGTCAACGGAATTGGATATGTGCCTGAAGATTTTCATGTCATCAGCGAAGTCAGTTTGGCTATTGTCTTATTGTTCGACCAACGCGCAAGTTTTCTGTGGAACACGACATGCCAACTAGGTGTTCATTGGCTGTCCACAAGAAACAATGGAAAAATTGGACTGTTTGTGAATTGAAATTAAAACTTAAACTTTATCCTGTATTAGTCATCCTTTTGTTTTCAGTCAAGGATGTTGCTACAATTTACTCCGCACACCCAAAAAAAATAATGTAATAACCAACCAGCACAATGTTTCTCTCAACACAAAGCCCAATTGCCGTATAAAAATATTCACAAAATGATGCAGACACCATAACACGAGAGTAATAACTCATGCAAGTGCGCTACGTGAGCTTATGCCCGTTGTTTTCTTACGCTATGTTGCCGAACCGAATTGGTTTGCTGTGCACGTATTTTCTACCTCAAATGAAAAATCACTCGCAAAACTACACTTTACCGCATAAGACAGCAAGAAATAAACGAAAAGAAAAAAAAATATGAAAATAAAAGCGCAGTCCACCACCAGGTAACTCAAGTGTGGCAGGAATTTGAAGCGCGCAACAATCAAATTAAATCGGAGAACCACACAAATTCGCGGCAGGTCTTCGGGTGAGAGATCTACACGACTGGCTTATTGTGTTTTGGTGTGGCCAGTAAAGGTTTAAATTTATCTACGGAATGTGACTATAAATTGAAATCAATGATTATATGGGGTTTCTTGCGAGAGTGCAAAACAAAAGAGTTGGTGTGCGAACTTGCTGAAATGGAGAATATTCTGTGCATGCTCCTTGTCGGAGGTGTATGACTTGAAAATGGTTTCTCATGTAATTATAAACTTGAGATTAGAATGCAGTCAAACAAGGATATGGATTTGATATGAAAATCCAGTTGCAAAAAATAACTAACATTCTCCGCGGCAGAATAATTGCATCCGGTCTTGCCTCTCACCACGCATGTACTGATTTCATGATGAAGGCTGCTGTGATGTATTAACTGCAAGCCGTTGCAACATCCTTGTCCATTATATCACCTTTGAACAATGTCCGAAAGTGGAGCCTTAAAGCAATCTTGTGATAGTTCGACCGTTTTTAATTATGCCCCACAAAGATAATCCCACAGCTAATGCATTATTTATGTTCTATTCTCAGGCAATGCATTCTGATAGGATGCCGCCAATGCCGTGGGTGCATAATCGGTCCTCCTTAATTGCTCCGAAGCGTGAAAAGAGGTGCATATGTGCAATTTTTTTAATTACCAAACGTTGTGATAAAGATCAGGAAAAGGAGGACATGTCCAGCTCTTGTAGTTATAGTTTATGCAGATTTTTTAATCATTCAATCATGCTATAGGAAAACTTATACTGGTTTCATGTTACATAGAAGGACACAGACAGTCTCCACTGATTGCACTGGTTGGATTTTTTGCCTGTAATTCGAAAGACAATGATTCACCACATCTAAACGATTTTTCAAAGCCTTGATGGGAGAGTAAACATTTATGCTAAGCTGTTATTAAACAATGCCCACCCACACAATTTTGCAGTTTCATCGAATCAATAAATCTGCGCAAAAAAACCTACAAAGGGATTCCGACATTCATTCATTCTTTCAGTTTCTAATAGCTCATGAGATTAGAAGTTCAGTGTTTAGGTTATTCGTATACCAAAGTCAAGGTTACCACCAGACAGCAATCAATCCATTACCAAACAAAGCATTGTGCGATTATGGTCGATGGGATTGGAATCTCACCCGATGGTTGCTTGAGTACTGAATAATCGTTTTGGAACAATCAATTTCGTTTTAACTCATTAACCTTAATGGTGGTGGCTCACACGATGGTTTCGTTTCATGAAACGAGTTTGTGATGATTCCGGTGAGTATTTGAAGGTTTTCCCAGATGGGGTGTGTTATTGTGTGGGGTGCTTGCTCGTCAAATTTTGCAGTGAAGTGAAAAATAAGAGCACCACTTACCTTAGCCGTTTGACTCGGTAATAGACCTATAACCTTTCTTATGAGAGTAAATATGTAAGTTTCTATAGCGAAGTTCCTGAATTGCACGAGCGTCTTTTGTTCTGGATATTCCTCATCATTTCTTTCATTCCAGACAGATCCAGTACTCTGTTACTAAGCACAGATTACAGATTAAGTTAAAGAAAGTAAATGTCAGCTGTGAAGTCGATGTCTCGACAAATCGCATCATCCTTTGACAGGGCATCATCATCGATGCCACCGCTATTACTTATCTCAAACGACTTTATTAATCACGACCCGTCGAAACATTGCAAAACACATTCTCTTCCCTCAGAAACGAAAAAAAAGAGAAGCAACTTTGACACAAGTCGTGCACCGCACTCTACCACCAAGAGTATCCCAGCATCCATCCCCATCGTGCACAAAAGAATGTGTACATGTGTTCCAACATCAATTACCGTGCAGGCGAGCATCAAAAAACGTTAAGATTAATGAAGATGCCCACGAGAAGACGCGGAAATGCATGTTCATGTCAGAATATTGCATGGACGACAGCACTTCAGTTTTTACACCCTCCCACGATCGCGGTTCCTATCAAAAGTCACCTCGCAATCAATGCTCACTAAAAGCCTTACAGAACAAATATTTTGAGTTGCATGCCACTTCCTGGCGCAGTCCGATACCGGTTATCGCCGTTCTGCGCTTACTAACACGGTGGTAATGCGCATAACTGTGTAAGGTAATAAATTCTCCAGAGGGATCTCGCGTGATTACTACTTTCAGGGACAGCACCGGAGAATGTTTTCCACTAGGTTGCGGTAATAAATGAATCTCTCTCTCACCAGCACTGGTATGGATATGCAAATTTCCCGATACGGCTACATATGTACTTTTTCTAATCCCTTTTGAGGAAATACTGAGAAAATCCATAAGCGGACCGTTGTCGTACTGTGCAAGCTGCTCTAAGGTGACTAGGTTTGTGGGATTCTTCCTCGCTGCGAGTGCATCCATCTTTTATTCATTTTCGTCTAACGAATCCATTTTACTTGCAGCCAATTGCCTCGAGAATGTTTTACAACTCTCTGTGTCGAGATGCAGTTAATGACTCGCTCGTCGTCCTATCTCCGAGACATGGATTCTTTGGTAACTTCTGACATTCACTCTGTGGCTGGAGATGCACAGATTTTTGCAAGCCCAAAACTCATTCAATCGCTGCTCTCACATGGAAGAAGGTGATGCGAGGCAACGAACACTTTCGTGCAATTCCAAGAATCATCAATTACGTGTGTAGCTTGCAACATAGTGTGGCTGAGTAATGTGTAATGGCTCACGACTGCGAGTTATTCGATTTTATTTGATCTATTGTATGAGTGGAGCTGGCTTTGTCGAAGCGGAGTAGGTCGTGGAGGAACCATTGCCGCTCGTGTAATGAATGGAACCACAATGGAGCCATGCTGCGAATCACTCACAGGTAGCAAACACAAACGAATGATGGTTGTTGCATTCGAGTGATGCACATTCAATTAGAAGCAATTTGAAGTTTTTTGTTGTTGTCATTTGCTGGTACGTGTCGTGTCTTATGAAGTATGAAAGATTGACTTAAATTGTTAACCGTGTGACTGGTTTGTCCATAAACTGTGAAAACTGCTAATGGCAGCAAAAGTCGGTCACTTAGATCACCACATGGAATATCCTCAGACATTTTCTTGGGGAAGAAGTGTCAAGTCGAAAGGCTTATAGCGGCTGACCTAGAAGTACCGGGCACAGATGGCAAGATCTTGCTTTAATAGAGATCCAACAAAAGGCATTGGATCACAGCTTAGCCTGCCTACACAAGTTGAACCAAACACAGTATGGGTCGTGATAACAGACGGGCCTGTCAAATATGCTGTGTTATCGTTTACTTATCTGGCGCGACAGCTCGGGATGAGCCAAGACCTAGCTTCTCGCGGTCATTTTCGCACGAATGGAGGGGAGATACAATTTATTGCCGACTCCGAACGGCGAATTGAGACGCTCTTTCATGACATATTGTACTTCCGCAAGCTTGTCATTCGCCGCCGAGAGGTGGTGCCGCCAAAAATGTTCGTTAGACATGACTGAGGCTTGAACCCACACCGCTCGCACTGGAGTCCAACGCACTAACCATCCAGCCACAGCGACTACAGAGATGTCAGGGTTGTTTTAGCATAATTCCACGAACCTGAGTTACCGGTCCTCTGTCACTCTAATCTGGGTCTCATCACATGCAGATGCTAATAAATTGACCAGGCAAGGTTGAACTTTCGACGAACTTCTTGCGGAACATATTCCACTTGCGCCTGTCAAGGAAAAAACTACCTCACACTTCTATAACGTAGGTCATCAAGGTTGGCTCAGGCTAGATAGCTCGTCCTTAAAATATTTTCACCTCCCAAAAAAAAAAAAACCTAAAACCAAGTGACCCAGCTCAGCAGAAGAGTAGTAATCGACCGGCTTCCTAAATTCTACACTTCACCCACCGCTTGAACTTAAATCCTTTCCCAAAATGTGATTTTTCGGTACTTGATTCATTCCCTGTTGTCCGAAATTGGCAGGACCCACTCTTAAGCAACGAATGGCGTTACACGAGTCCAACCATCTTAAGTACAGATGCCATTTCTCCTAGTCACGTTATTTTGAGATATAAGACAAACTTCACCTATAAATTTATCTCTTGTCTTTGGGTGCGGTTTCACAGTGCCCTCAGTAAAACTGAATGCAACTCCTCAGCCCCATCACATCATCTTGACTCAACTCATCTCCTGATCTGCCTTCATTTCGTTACGCTCGTTACAATTTTTGTTTTTCCTTATTCCTCACTCCAGTTATGGTCATAATAACAACCGACTCACGCAGTCCATCCTCAGAATGCAACTTCCTTCCACAGCAATCTCATACATTACACCCGACATTTGGATGTCGGATCCCACTGCGTCTGCAAGAAATAATCAAAGTTGTTCCGCAGTGTATGCAATTTAATTAGCTGTGCGGCCCAGCAGGCGATGGTGTTGATAGTGAAAAACTTTGTATCTACCCATGGCATCTTTCTCTCTAGGTGCACCGCTGAGCAATCTCATCCGCATTTTTAACTAATTGCTTTCGTGTAAAAGGCGATTCCTGCCATTAAAGGGAAAGGTGCACCTACCGGCTGAAATGCGTAGGCACACACGATGGCGGTACGTGTAACTCGGTGGAGTAACCACTGTGCACTATTTGCCGCTCACAAATGAATTTAAATCCTAGATAGAGATCGATTTAGCATAGATGGTCAATGGCTAGGATTCAGCATTTGGCTTTACCGTTTTCCTTGGGGATGAGAAGAAATGTGGTGTTGTGCGAAGGCGTCTTGTGGAATATGAAAGAGAATTGGGCGTATGCCCTTGACTGGAATCGTTCTTAGCTTTCAAATTTTGTTGAATTTGGCCAAGAAATTAAGCTGGGATGAGTGATTAAAATAAACAGATGCAGCAAATATTTGGAGCTATGGCCTATAAGACAGAAAGACAAGATTGAGCTGCTTAATACTTGAAAGAGCAGATTATGCATTCGAGAGGTCACAAGCATCTAGAAGTTTTCATAAACCAATCTCTCTTTACCAGCTTCTACTCCCACCTCCACCAAGTGAGCATCGACAGCCTAGTCTTTCAACAGCCGGAGATCGAGATTCAAAGTTGTTGAAGGTAGCTAATGAGAAAGAGAGGCGGGAGTATTTTCACTTTTTCTAAAAACTAGGCGCTTGCAAAAAAATTCTATAGACGGAACTAAGGTTAACGTCATAGCTTCAGTACGATTTAACTATTCAGTGAATACCCTACCATAGGTTACTTAGATATACAAGAGGCTCAGACCGTTTTATCCAGGTCTTTAACCTCGGCGTACATGTAAAGGGTCTAGCCATTCAGGCTGAGAGTTCTATCGCCGGGGAAGCCGCTTGGTAACGGGAAATTCTTCTGTTACGCATGAAGCAGAAGCCTCTAATAAGGACGGTTCTACTTCAAACCACCTTGCCTACGAAATAAGGGCACAAACATTCGGCTATACAAGTGGAGTGTTCAAAAGTGTAGGGTGTCAAACAATGATTAGAGCAGCTAGACTGCTATCACGTGGATTTAACAGCCATTCAGGAAGTGCGATCCATATTCGTTTGCCCGATCCAGAACTTGTGCATTGCGCACAAAACTGCATTGCGATTTTTGACAAGAAAACTCCACAATCAACGAAATTGTCACACTACGACAGATCCTGCAAAAAGCCCAATAAGTCTAATTTGATACCCACTATCTCCCTATTTAATAGAAGGTCGCCTATAATACCACGTATAGGGACAAGTTGTATAGAGGCATGTGAAGCTTTCATATCCGCGCTAAGGTCTTTCCGCTGTGCAAAATCAGGATGAAAAATTATAGTTGCTTCATCAATGTCGGTCACGATCTCACCGAGACCTTTGATGTCAAAAAATAATTCAGATAAGGCGATGTAGTGTCCTGTGGCTCCTTTAACATCATACTTGAAACAATTGTGTATAATTTTTAAGCTCTGGCTTTGGTCCAGTCAATCACAAGTCTGTGCATCTACTTGGGAACGCTGACATCGATTAAACTCAGCGAGATATCCCCGATGGTTTCACAAGTCTAGGAATAGGTTAGGTTAGGGGGCCGAAGAAGATAATGAATTAATTTTCACCCAATGTCTTACCAGCTACTTTCCACTGAGTGCTTTATATGCCTGATAACAGCCACTTGGCTGTCTTTGCAAACTTAAGTAGATCCGACAGTGAATCATCGGATAACTCCTCGATGGCATCGAAGAGGTATCTACCCGATGTTCTTTTTCTAATATTGCAGAGGCAGAATATTGCAATGGCAGAAGAAGTGAGTCGTGTTCTCATGCATCTCTTCGTCCCCGCATCCTCTGCATAGGTCGTCCTCGGGCAGATGCAGGTTTTTTGCATGATACCTGAGTATATTGTGGCCTGTAAGTAATCATACCAGTAGTGACAGGGATTTCCTGTCCATATGTAGGATCTTGGTCGTTCTACTTTTATCATATTCTGGCCATAGCCTTCTGGAGATTTCGCAGGTGGTTAGTATTTCCCACCTGTTATTCGCCTCCGTTAAAGATCTTAAGCTTACTATTTCCTTCAGGTGACGAAGTGGAGGTTTAATTGAACCGCCCGCTAGCTCTGGCTCTAGGGCTGATCCCTTCCTTGCTAATTCGACAGCAGTCTCGTTTCCTGGCACACCACTGTGGGCAGGGACCCAGTAGCGTTTCATATTATCTTGTGTGCCAAGTACCCTCAGCTCTTCGCGACAGCACTTTATAAGCTTGGATGTAATTAGAGTAGCATCAAGTGCTTCTATAGCCGTCTGGCTGTCTATGAAGATCGTGATATCCTCCCATGATTCCCTGGCCATTGACGTCGAGCCTAGGAATAGACACAGCCAAAATATATTACTCGGTGATCGAAGGCAAAACTAACTGTTTGCTGTCAACAAGAATGGACTCCCAACATGGACGAATCAGACAGAACGTAACAGTGCACAGCTATAACTTTGTAGAAAGGGATTTTGTCTGCCTGGAACAGGAGTGCTATGTATTCATCCAACTTTTTGTTGGTGTTCGAGGCAAGAAATCTGGTTGTAAATGGCCTAATCACTGTTAAATAAAAAAGGAATAAGAACTCCATGTAACGGAAATGAGAATGTTGCGTTGGGCTTCGAGGGTGACTAAAATGGGCAAAAACAGAAACCAACATGTCAAAGGGACCGTGAAAGTAGCAGACATCCGAGAAGCTTACAGGGAAAAAGGTTGGGTTGTATGGTCATGTAATGATGAGAGACGATGACTATGTAGTGAAAAAAGTTCTTATCAAAGAAGTTCCAAGGAGAAAGTCTGGACGACCAGAAGCTTCCTGGGTCGGAATAGTGTACAGAAATATGAAAGTTTCAAACACCATTGAAACGACAACCCAAGATAAACTTCGCGAATCAGGACTAGAAAGACCGACTGCAAGTAATTTGGGATTCCACGGTCATGCGGAAGAAAAAGAAGAAGAAGAATGTATTGGTTGAGATCGTATTTCTTTTACGTCTCCGTCTTTATGGCTGATGGTTTACCAAATATGATGCTAAGATATTATTTTTTATATCTAGAGCCAAACTGAATGACTACCGTGGGTCTCAGAACGAGATCGCTAAACAGCGTAACGTCATTTGCTAAGATTAATTCATTGTTTCTATAGCAGGACCATCTAGTAACCACTAGAGTTATCAGGTAATGAGAGGTCGGACAAACTTGCCAGGAGGGGTGCAGAACTAGATCCTGCATATACCCTTCCGGTCGCGAAGACACCCATTAGCACTCTTTACGGGGATATAGATGAGGAAACCATGACCAAGGCTTATACGCGATGGTGTCACATGGACAGGTGTGCAATAGCCATATCGCTATGGCCAGCCTTTGATCGGAAGAATTCCAAAAATCTCGTACAAGTTAGTCGAAGAGAAATACTTATCGTCTCCGGCGTCCTTACAGGACATTGCGGAATAGGAATCCATGCGGAGCGTCTTGGATTGCTCTACAACGACTATGGCAGAAGCTGCAGGGACGAAAAGGCAATAGAATCCGCCCGCCACCTGCTTTGTGAATGTCCCGCACCGGCCACCAGAAGATTGCGTACTCTTTGTAGTTGCTTTTTCCATCGGCTTCAGGACCTTCATATCGCTGATTTAAGGAAACTCCTGAAATGTCTGCCCCTTTCTGGGTATTTTTCGGGATTAGCCAACCCTATCCCTTGGTTTGACTCTCATGAGTATACTTTTTATGGGTACAATGGACCCGCTTGAGGTTTAAGTAATTTTTTAGGACACCCACTAAACCAACCAACCAACTACTTCACCATTTTTTGTGCACCAAGTCAGTGAGGAAACACTCAGGACTCAAACAGTGTTCAACAGTAATTCAAAAGAATAAATTAAGAATTTGCTTATGGGACTCAGTCGAACTTGCCTGCTGAGGTTGAATTCACGAATTCCACTGATTCCGTAGCTCCATCTTCAGTGGTCTTGTCTGGTGAACATCAGAGATTAGTTGAAACTGATTTCCATAAAATGTTTAAGCTTCAATGCCAACCGTAAACACCTTTTATAGCATACGACTCGTGCTTCTAATCGAAGCCCCTTAAACGACCAGTAGGCCACACATCTCTGCCGACAACTTCATTTAAATAAACATGAGAACATTTTCAAGGCGTGCATTCTTGCTGCGCGGCTCAAGACACTGGCAACGTACATATCTCTTAATAAATAATAAATAAACTTTTTTTGGATATAAATCTTGTGTGCCGGGGTGATTTGTCACAATTGGCTTTGTACTTTATGACTGCAGTGTGACAAGTAAGCCGAGGTGTGGCTTAAATTGCTCATTTTGGGGAGTGAATAGGAGCGCACTTCGTGCACACTATGCCTTCCGTTAATATGCAATAAATAATCTAGATTGATGAATAAGTGATGTATGTGTGCGCACTTGCCCTCGCGCCGCGGGTGACGTGTGAGATTTTAATTTGGGACATGATGTAATTGCGTTCGTTTTGTCTCACACCTCGAAACAGGGTTTGGTCTTGGATTTCTCAAATTTTCTTCGATCCAAACTCCCGATACGTTGTAAGCTTAAACAGTTGTTAATTAATGACTTATTAAGTCAACGTTTAATTCCACGTTGCACAGAGAGGGAGATTACGACCAAAATCGTGCAGAGTTCCCACATCCCACGATCGGTCGATCGCACAACCAGTCCCAAAGTGTATTTCAATTAAAAAATCAAACCGATATCGATCATATCGATCGCAGAGCGTATGATTTGTCATCGGAGAGGCCGTTCTGAGTGCACACAGTGCTGTGCCTCTTGCGCGTGTATTAACCTTAATTCATTGAGATATGTGAAGTGAACGGATTGGTGGTCTATCGGTGGAGCTGCAGTACGCCTTTATCTGGAACACATTCACTACTTTTTAGTTCAAATGGGATTTGATGTCTGTCTCTTGGGGATCAACCGAAATCGTTGGAGAGTTTCACAACACCGTCAGATCGGGATACAATTTTGTGTCTTTATGACGATAGGCAATCATGGTTATGATTTAGGAGTACTTTGAGCATTTTTGATTGCAAGTTAATCGTGATTGTAAGTACCGCCCTCAATAGCAGGTTGCTATGACAAAATGGGACTGAAAGACTATTCCAATCTGGGTCAGAAGCTTTCCAAGTTGCCACAGGAATATCTCTACCTATCAATTAAGATCTAGGCTATAGCTCCTTGCAAAGCTCAATACAATGAGTGCACCTTTCGAGTCGGAAGTGATTGCGGCGTTTTCCAAGTCGAAACCACTGTCTTAGCTGTGGGCTCAATTAAAAATGACAAGGCTCTGAAATCTGCAATAATCAAACCAAAGCCGGTAGCACTTTACAGAAAAATTCCTAAAGCAGATCCCTAGAAAATTAATGAACAAAATAATTTGAAAGCAAGGATCAAGGAGAATACACTACATAACCTTTCTATAGTCCTGCGGCATCTGCTACCGCTAGACTTATAAATAAAAAACCAGGCAGCCAATAGTACACTGAGGCTTACTAATTCAGTCTTCTTTAGGAAAAATAGTATTGGACATTGCTCCATCCTAAGTGAATATAACGTCTAAAAAGAACAGATGAGACGGCGTCCGTCATGGACTTCGATACACCGTACATCAAGTCGTATCCTGAGAGAGAAGACTTGCAAAGAAACGCTCAGAGGGTGAGATTGCGCCAATGGAACGGGTTCCAGGATTTACACCCAAGAGGCAGACCTCAAAGTATCCATAAGACTCCCGGATTCTTCTAGCGTATTCCAAGCAGAGGTTCTGGCTGTTCTTATAGCTGCGGAATCACTAGGGATGAAATCGATATCAGGAAGGGATATCGCCATTTATATTGATAGTCAGGCCGCATTTAAAGGGATAGAATCAAATGTCGTCAGATCTGCACTAGTCTCGAAATGTCGCGTAGGCTGAAGGCGTTGTGCGCCAGAATCGAGTTAGACTTTGTTGGGTGCCGGGTCATTGTGAAATTGAGGGAAACGAAAGGGCCGACGATCTGGCCAGGCTAGTTGGAGAGCGGCAACATACGGAGGAGGCAACCACCGTGGATCCTCCTTCCTGCGCGGCTAAAGCAGAGATCCTAAGAATAACTGTACGTAAGGCAAATCAGAGATTGTCCAACATAAGTGGTCATAGGGTATTCAAGGTTCTGCCTGCTCTGGATCACAGGGAAACAAAAGATATTCTCAACTTAAGCAGGGCACAACTATAATTAGTCACAGGCATCCTGTCCGGCCACTGTCTTCTCAGGACGCACGCTTAAAGATTAGGACTCTCACATCTGCAGATACTGCAACGATCTATGTGCCACTGAGGACAGAACACACATATTATATGAATGTCAGGAAATTGCCAGGACTCGCACGAAAATTCTCGGCAACTATTTCTTGAGTAATCTTGAGGAGCTAGGCTATGACAGCATGGTACAACTCTGCAGGGGAATCAAGTGCTTTCAGGAAATGGTTTAGGTTTTGCCTTTTTGGTTTCACAGGGATCGCGATGGGCCCACTATGATGCCTATTGTCTTATGCGAGCACTACCTGCATAACCCTACTCTACCTAACCTAACCTTCTATAGTGACAAAGAAACAGTAACTGTCCAGTCTGAAAGTAACTTCCCTCCGATCCGCCTTCTAATTAGATGAAATTGTTTCAAACCGAAACAAGATGCCACAAAGGGTCTGAAAACTAATAAAGTTCGAAAAAAAAAGCCATTTCCTACCTGATCCCGAAGAGGCAACTCCCAAACAAGACATAATTACGCAATCGTATCCTCCCCCAAAGGAGTTGCTCATTAGGTCAGTGGATGGCAAATATTTGTGAGAAACGAATCCCTTTTGATTTCTTGCGTTGCGTGTGTGTTTCCTAATTTTGAATTTCCAACGAACAGGCAGGATAATTACAGTAATCCCAAATGCTCGATAAGGATTGTTAGTTTCGATTAAAGGAAGATAGCGCGTCGAATCGAAACCGTCTTCGAAGGTCTTCAAGGGAAGAATAATACAGGAAGTCGATTGTTGTTGAGGATGTAACGATTAAATTGAACCAATTTGTCTGCTGGCGCATCCGTGAGAAATGAGATGAAAAAATCTTCCTTTGTAAGCGGTGGATAATAAAACAAATGTGACGCCATTTGGAAATTTGCATAAAAGTGTGTATGTACAACATGAAACAAGCAAAACCTTTTCTCCTTCTTTTGCTGTTTTTTTTTCTTCCCTCGGTGGTGTAATTTATTCCGCTTAAATTTAATTTAAATTTTCGGCGGGAGCGTTATATTACCACGGCGGAGGTGACCCTGCTGTGAAATTCAAGAAGTTATGAAAGGCCATGCCCGATATATTTCTCTGTTGGAATTCAATTTTTGTGTCGTAAATCTTCTCCGTGGACATGCAATTCAATAGGCCACCTATGGTAAATAAAAAAATTGATTTATACAAAGTCATTAAACTTTAGATGTCGTTAAGCAAATTAGAAGTTTTGGGAGTTCCATGTGTAAACAGTATTTCATATATAGCTGGGAGTTTGAATGTTAGAAATGAAGAAATACATATTTTATGATTTGAAAATATGTATTTATGGAAATCGGCTGCATTGGGAATATACCACAAGTTAACACTAAATCGACAGAAACTTATAGTCCGGGGAGGATCTTGTGTTAGGTGGGGTCTTGTAATTTTTTTGACTGTGAATGAGGGATTAACCAAGTATTCGAAATCAGCTAGAAGGGACAGCCAATATTGACGAATCGGACAGAACATCACAGCGGACAGATTGACTCACCCCTAGTACAGAGTGGGTCATTTAAACCATTGGGATGTTTTTGGTAATAATTTAAAAAAGGAAAACACAAACTATTTGCTGTGAAGACATTTTTTGTTTAATTTGAACGTTGCAAATTTGTTCTCATCACTTTTTGAATATGATATCGCATAAATGGTCACCGCCAGTGCGAATGGCGCAACGGGCTTGATTTCCGGCATTTTCGATCAGTTTTCGGAGTATTTCGGGCTGAATAGCAGCCATTTCGTATCACAAATTGTCTTTTAATGCTTCGGATTTTACATGACCCTATAGGAAAAAGTTTGGAGCCGATTAGTCGGGTGATCATTAGGCGTCCGCGCAAAAAAGGTAGCAATAGTGGCGCCGTTTTGTTAGAACCAAAAGTACCCCATGGTGTTATCTGTAAGAAATGGACTGACATTTCGAACGCGGGCTGTCATTAGCCGATCTGAAAACAGATGTCAAAGTTATTGGGTTGACAGGTGCCGAATGTTAAAATGGCCCACCCTGTACATAGTTCCTAACCGCACGACATAATTTGAATAGAATAACAAAGATAGGAAAGATTTTTTTGGAGTAGTGGTTCAAAACTCAGGTGATGTTTGGTTTCACTGCCGTCCTAGGCTGGTGTGCAGATTAATTGGACACATTTGTGGTGTTTCGCCATTGCTCATGTTCATTGTTTTTTCTAAATTTCTTGATGTAATTATTATTATCAGTTCGGTTAACTCTTCAAACCATGACCACCCTACTCGCAGTGTCAAGTCTTCATCAGCTTTCGCTGTTAATCGATTCTACTATTTTAAGAAAAAAAGGTTCAAGGCCTATCACATTTTTAGCCCTTTGATGACACTCTTTTCATGATCCATCTTTTCCTTTCAATGAAGCTGAATATCTGAGTATGCTTGTCGGAACTCATTATCAAACCGGGGATTTCTGTGCTTGATGCTGGTAGAACTAGAGAGGTTGCTAAGAGATTTGAGCAGGCTTGTTGCAACCAAATGACGGTCCCAGTCAATTGTGCCGATTTAAAACAAAAAGTCCTGCCGCAAAGTCGTTTTGACGAAATCTGTTTCTGAAGACATAGATTTTGTAGTCCAACTGTGTTACCAAAGATGACTTTAATCTAATATTTTGGAAATTCCGCGTATTTTTCATCGTGAAGCACTTTTAATCATATTTTATTCATATGCGACTACAATGTGCATCTTGGACCACTGAAAGTACAGCCTTTTATATAACCAAATCTTAAGTTTTTTTACCTATATAAGTAGGTGTACCTCTGGCAAGTTTTCTTTTAAGCAGAATCTTTTAAAGCGTGCACAGAGGAATACGTACAAATATTTTAAAGTCAAAATTTATTTTGTTTTACTACGGTTTAACCCATTCCACTTCTAGAAAGACGATGACATGTGTTTAATATTTTTGTATTGTGTTTTGACGTCGGAACGTCATTGTTCATTCACAATCAATTCATTCGTTTTTGAGACTTGTAAATAATTACCATGATTCTTAAATTGTGCACTAAGTAAATGAAATGGATAAACTGCTCCATGTAGTCCTGGCCTTTCAACTGGAGCCACAGAAGCCACTATAGATTCCCTACAGGCAGAAGTTACGCTTCCGCCCGAGTCCAAGCACGAATCACTCCGTGGAAACATATCTTCTTTCTCCTTCACTAGCTGCCCTCCTAAACATTCTGAAAACTCATTCTCCAGTTCTTATATCAGAGTAAAACTTAGACGACAGAGGTTCGCTTTTTGGATAAAGTAACGCACTCCGCACTTGTTGACATCATTTCCCATCAAATTACATTTCAAAAATTCGAAAAATGCTCAACAATAGTTGCGACCCAAAACCAGTTTCCAAACAATCAATTGTTTCAAAGAAACCCTTTATTTCTGGAACCACAGAAAAAAAAAATTTCATTTCAAATTATCTCCACAGTGGTGACCACAAAATTCAAAAAAACAATATGACAGGTTGCACGCTGGCCAAGATGAAGAAAACATAATTTCCAAAAATTTATGTTTTGATTTTCCGGAAATTGTTGCAATGTCACATTGACCACACGGAGTGGGGTGAAGGGAATAAAACTTGTTGTGACTTTTACTGAAGAAATAAAATTGACATTTTATTGGTCACTTGGTGGACATGGACAAGCTGGGGTAATTTCTTTTCATGGTGCACCCATATAACAGTAATGGATTTTATGGTCCAAGATGTCAAGTGGTGATCGTGTGTGGCTCAATGGTGTTCATACCTTATTGGCTGTATTCAGTGGGAACACATTGATGATGTGAAGACGTTGGATTATGATGTTTTTTTATTCAAATATTTATGAATTTGGTAAGATATTAAAATAAAAACATGTAGCACATTGTAGATTGTTGTGTTTCATGTAATTTACTCAATCAGATAGCCGGATATGGCTTTGTTTAACGGATATGGTACTTATACACTTTAGTTCGAAAGCGATATATTTGTCGAAGACGGCTGTGAATAAAAAGTCTAAAACAATTTTGGCTGACGCTTAGAATTTTTATTAAAAATTTAAAAATTTGTGTGCAAATATATTAGAACCACTGGTAGCTAGTGTCGTTGTTTGTGACTTTAACTTGTTATTTATTTAATTTAAAAAAAAAATAATAATAATAATAATAATATTTTCATAGATGAAAACCGCGACTCAGGTGGGGTGAAATTCAACGCTTGTTGTTTAAGGTCCAGGTCTATCCCGGAATGTAAGGCCATCACAAGTAAGTAAGTAAAATAAATAAATGTATAAAAAGACTTGAGCATTTTTCAAAGTAGTAGTTGTCACTGAACAACGAAACTCTGTGATGACTCCAGTGGGTGTGTGGATAGAGAATCAATCTAGTGTCAGAAACCGCTTTGATTTTGTTTAATTTCGGCCATAACGTCCGAGGGATGGCGCAATCCTCTCTGTCTAACCAAGAGGAGTTAGCTTCTTTTTCTATTACGTTTTCTATAATCCCATGCAATGTCTCTGTCGGTGGCATTACAGATGCGTCCGCTTCGCTGATGTTAAAAGTCGATCCCAATCTTGGCTATTTATGGCTAAAACACAATACTGCGTTGGTGCTAGCGTCGAGTGACGTTTAATGTTCAAACAAAGGAATTCAATGGCACTAGCCACAATCGTGCATCGTATTACCTTTCTACGTTTGAGAACGAATGAGAGTAAAGTGACGTATGTTACAACGCACTCTCTCTGAGGAAAAGTTCAACTAGGTTGAACTTCGCAAGTTCAACTAGGTTGAGCTTTTGTGTGCGTTGTGACACTTCGTATCGCAGATTTTTTTTATTTCAGAGAATTGGTGTGGAATGTTGTGCAAACAGCTGATAAATTTGAAAATGTCAGTTCAACGCGTCTGTGAAGAACTTCCAATGTAGCGGAAGAACGCTAGTATTGTGTTGCAGGTATTATCGGCTTTTTCGTTCCCTTTTATGTCATTTTGTCCGGTAATCCAGCAGAGTTACACTGTTTGACTGCCTTAGGCTGCACACACAGTGAAGCGATAAAGCGATGCGATGCGAGAAGCGAGAAGCATGCGCTAAAATTGTTAACTTGTATTCTTATGTACGTGCGCACAGTCAAGCAATAAGAACTCGCTTCTCGCATCGCATCGCTTTATCGCATCACTGTGCGAGTAGCCTTATGCTGTTTAGCGAGTCTCGACATTTCTTGACTGTCTTTTATGTGACTCTATTGGATTTTGTCGATTTTAAAACTGCTTGACTGTCAACGAAGATGGTTATATCCGATGGGAGAAGGTGACAATATCTTATGCATCCTGAAGATTTTTCTATGTCTAGGATTTCGACTTGGAAGACGCTACATGTTTCGGGCATCTTTCCTGTCTTAGTCTAGTTCAAAAACTGTTCAACTTTTTTACATTTCACAAGAGTATCCAGAATCAAAACTTTCAGTTGTTATATAAAATGTCATTCAAAAAGGTCACATGATATCGTCAAACATTTCATCGATAAATTTCAAAATAAACACCTTCAAATTGAAAAGATCATAAGGGCAAACATTCGATGATTCCATAACTCTCATTAGATATGAAATGTGAAAACGAAAATCGATCTTCAATTTCCAGGTGTTGACGTTCACTTTGAACAATCTTTGTAACAACTGCAGTCACACCAATTCGTTAATTGAATTTCTTCATTTTTTTTTTTTTACATTTCTTATTGCAAATGTGTTAAAACTATTACCGTCTTTGTATTGTAAAATCTACGAATTGATAGACAAAGCATTTCATTAGCGAAACACTTTCCATGGTAACTTTACTTTCAATGAAAAGAGTAATCAGCAATGCATCACTTTTCCAATATAATCTTCGCAGAGATGCACAAACCAGCAAAAGGTTGAACAAGCCATTGCGAATCAGAGGTCAAGATTTTCACTTTCTCTCGTCGAAGTCTGTGTGCAGACAGGCTGTGATCAGAGCTCCAGAGAGGATGAGCTCAGTTGAGTGGATTATTAAATTGAATAATAATTTCCTGTTGCATTCACGATCCTATCCTCTCTGTTCGATGATTTTACAATCAAAAGGTTGACGATGATGAGTGAAAACGAATTTTGTTGAAGATGCTGTGTTTTATGTTTGTGTTATTTTTTGCAAGCTTGTATCTTTGAGTTACGTTTGCAAGGGAAACGAAGATCGGATTTTATATTTTTGAAGTTTTTTGTTGAATCCTACTTTTAATGATGGAAGTTTTCCTTCATATTTTATACTTTGTAACGAGAGATTAATCTGAGAGAGTCAGTTTTCTGGAGGCTCAGCTCTTCCCGACACGTGTCCATACTTCACCAATATTAACATGTTGATCTCGACAGAAAAATTGACTTTATCACACCATATAGTATACAGTATAGCAGCCGAATGGGCATTGTTCGCCGGTAGAGGTGGGTCGTTATTTTGTTACGTTATTTTAAAGTCACGTTCTTTCACGTTATACGATGGTGCAATAACTCGTTTCTCCATTACGGAACCAAACTGATTTTCCGTTTGTCAGAATTTCCCTTTTGTCTAACTTTCCAAGTTATTTCACACGAAACAAAATAAAATGATTTTGAAACGTTATTTTTTTTTTTGGAACGATAACGTGTGGAACGCTATCACGAAGGAACGATTATTTCCACTTCTATTCGCTGGCATTATATTCCGGACGGTAAAAATTTATTTGTATTTGTACCTATAAAAAATAAAATAAAAGAAAATTGGGATATCTAACACCCTAACGGTAGAAAAAGCATACCAAATCTACACTGATAATTCTTAGATGAAGTTACATACATAGGTACTGGAGCAGGGATGTACAAGTAGTTTATTAAATATGAATGATTCCCGGATAACTGTAGTGTCTTCCAAGTTGAAATTTTCGTCGTTGATAGAGTAGAAAGGACTATAGATACTAGGAGACTGAACCCATCTAGGATTACCATCCTCGCCGATCAACCAGCTATCAAGACACTGGACAATTTAAGCACCAAATCTAAAGCAACGAAGGATGCCTTTTGAGTTGTTCTTGCGGCTTAGAATAAGCTCACACAGGTTCGAGTTCAACACAATAAACCGAACATGCTTTTGTGGCAACGACAAACCTTTGAGTTAGTCCCAATTATCATAGTTAATCTTTTCACTTGCATTCTTGTGCGACGTGAGCTGTTGTCTGCCTCTACTGCACTCTTCCTCCGAAGTAATAGAATGGAAGAATTTTTATGCCAAAATGCTGGGCTTAACCCGCTCTACATGTCCTAGCTGCACAGTTTGTCGAAATATCTTCTCCTGCACTCCAGATCTATGTAAATAGAACAACAAATCGTCCACAATATTTTCTATAAAAAATACACAGGGCTACCTCATCTACTCCTAACAGCATCCATGCCTCTGCAAGACTGGGATAATTGGAGTCGAGTATAAAGTTTGATTGTTCAACCGAGGGTTTTGTTATCTTGGACCAAAGAAACAGGAGTTCAAAAAGGTCATTCTTAACTGGTGCTGTTATTCGAGTTGAAACCAGTGCCTAGGTAGAGAAAGTCCTTAGGTACCTCAATGTCATGTCTCTCAAAAATAACGTTTTGTCTGCAATATCGGTGATCGATGTCCTTTTGCCGTGCCCTCGTTGTTTGCCGCCCTCTGATAATGTCAATATATTCGGTGTGCGTGAGAAATTGCACAGACTGCGTTCTGCTTAAATTTTTTCAAGGCGCCAGGGCGCCCTTCCCATCATTTTTTCACTGCTGTCCGGATTGAAATTAGAGTGCTTTATCGGAAACATTTAAGGAGTATGTTTTTTTCTATGGATGGTTGGTTGGTTTAATTTCACTTGCAGAGGAAGTGTTCAAGGGTTTCCATCTTATTTGTGTCTTCACAGCTACGGCAGCAGCAATTAAAAGGGATGCCAAGCTTGACTGCAGTGACCCGTACTTATGTCAACTTCGGGTTTATCTAAGGAGTTCGTTTATTTTCCTATGGTTGTATGTTGGTCTCCTTGGATATGACGCAAAGAGTTATGTCGTTCCATTCGTGTTTGGCTACTGTAGGTTGATTCTTCCCTTGACAGTTCCTACTGGGATGAGAACTTCTCTTGCGAGTGAGGGGTCAAGGGTTGACCTTTGCCTGGCAGCTCATCAGCAATTTCGTTCGCCTTGATGCTTCTATGACCTGGGACCCATACGAGATTTAGGGAGGATGAGCTCTTCAGGTTTGATAAGGTGGTTGTGCAAATAAAAGCTTTAATGGCTGCCTGGTTAGCGAAGAAGATTGCAACATTTGCGAATATTTCAGCCTGAAATATACTGGCGAGGTCTGGGAGTCTGAATGATCTCGGTATTTTCAATGCAGCTTAAAATATACCCTACCCAGGGATCCATTTTCTAAACGTCCGTGAAAATGTATATGCCGTAGTCTTTTGTGACCCTCCCGCTGTTACATTCCGCTCTTAATGGAATACGCACGGGGAAGTGTTTGCTGAGCACAACGAGGGGGGTAAGATAATCTGTGGGAGATGCTACCATAATGAAGCCTGACCAACCAGCACCCAGATTCTGTGAATCTGACCGCACTACACGTTGCCGTCTTTCTGACGTGAAGGTTGAGGGGTAGAAGGTTGAAGACAACCGTTAGTGCATCCGTTGGACATGACCGTATTGCACCTGTGGTTCCTAGACTAGCGGTTTCTATAGAAGAACTAAGGTTGTTTTTGGTCACTCCCTTCATCGGGCTAAGAAGCTTCAGTCTAATTTACAAGGTTTGCAAGTTTCTTTGCCGTCAACACCTTGTTTACCATTAACAAATTAAACCTATCATTTTCTCGATAAATATTCACAAACATTAAATTTATGTGCAGTTATCTCCGCATATTTGTTTCAATAAAAGGTAATATATGTACAAGTAAAGTGGCGAATTATGGTCAACACCAAAACGGCATCCAGTCAATAACACCGAGCCCACTTAATGCGATAAAACGAAAGCATTTTGTCGCCCATGTTTATCTTAATGTAAGAAACCCATTTACACCATTTCGCATCGGTAAATCCCAATTAAGAAACCTTTTACATGCGCATAATGCCCCCATTTGGTGCTTGATAATTAGACAATTTGTATATTCAATACGATGTTCACCTTCGAAGCAAACAAATCTCAGCAAAGAATTAAGTCACCCTCATGAATTGCTAATGCAAACACGAAGAGCTCTCCATCATATCCTAACCCCAACAGCGACCGAGACTCACGGAAAAAGTCATAAAACCGATCGCTGACGACACGGCTAAAACGGGTTAAATTCGCATATACCAACCTTAAAAGGCTTTATTGTCCAGCGCTCTCCATTTATCTGTCGACTTTATGATCCAACCAGAACGTGTTCGACATTCATTATTAAACTCTACCCCCAGAGACATTCGCCTTTTGTCTGGGCCCCGAAAGTATCTCTAATTTTTTGGCGTACCGTTATATGGAGAGAATATCGATTTTAGCGATTAGTAAATGCCGTGACCGCAACAACTCCGCTTACCGGATCTTAATTTTATTCACAAAAATAATTTTTTTTTTTATTGCAACTTCTGACTTATTTGCTGTGGGATATGTTAGCGGGATGTGAGATGTTTTATGACCTTATAACCACTCCCATCCAAATTTGGTTATTTACTTCTTTTTACGACGTGTAGACCAGGCTGCGGAAAATAAAAACGAAAAATGGGGCTGCAAACTCCGAAGGAGGTGATGAATGATGGAATTAGTTTATTTTGGAATTCAATTGAGTCGCTTGTGGATCAAGCCATCTTGGGCAATCAATTCTAATCTTCTCGTCTCGTCCATATAGTTCGTAGTCTTCTCCAAAAGCTTCTGGATGAATGTACGCATTTTGAAAAGATGATGTTGGTGCTTCTACGCAATGGAACAGAACAGAACAGGATAAAAAAAATAAATACCTGGCGCGACAGCTCGGAATGAGCCAAGGCCTAGCTTCTCGCAACCATTCATGTTGTGCGTGTTTGTATTGTTTGCACAATTGGAAGGGACCTGTAATTAATTGCCAACTCCGAACGGCGAAGTGAGAAACTCTTTCATGACAGATTATACTCCCGGAGGCTTGTCATTCCCCGACGAGAGGTGCTGCCGCGAAAAATGTTCGGTGTGCCTGGCTGGAGCTTGAACCCACGCCGCTCGATCAGTAGTCCAACGCACTAACCACTGAGCCACGGCAACCACTTACTCGAAAAGATTAATTTCCCTAAATAAACTACATCTCGGAAGTACCATAGGTGTCATCTCAGGACACTGTGTTGTAGGCATGCACCTGGATCTTCCTGGAAATGCTTTCTGCAGAAACTCCAGGGACGAGATACAAAAAAACCAATCCTCTTGTAAAAGAGGACAATCTTGACGAAGATCTGACAAGTAAAAGAATATATCGGCAGACCAATTCGCTTCATTAGAAGGTTTCATTGGTTCCACGATTAGGTTAGGTGCGTTGGCACGGGAAAAGAAGCCCTTTGTGCCACACTCAGGTCAGTAGAAACACATTGTAATTCCCATTTTGGGGGGGAGGGTACCCCTTGCTCTTAGACCAGTACCCAATGCATTCTCCTATTGCCCCAGGCTTTCAAACCATTTTGAAGCCTTAATTAACCTCCACATGTCCCTGATGAGTACGTCCCTTAGTTCTTCGGTATCCTGGAAAAAATGCCTTCTAAAGGATATATGCCTGAGGAAGCAAAGACCTGGGCAGTGGCAGTGGAAGTGGGTTGTGTCCTTATTGACTTCCTCGTCTACGCGACCCCTGCAAAGGTCGTTCTCACTTTTAGGAAGGCGAATTCCTCCAAGATCACAATGGGTCTACTACTAGTCTAAGTGAGCACTCACAACAAGGTTTTTATAACCGAAAATGGGGGTCCATTATATAAGAGAGCTCGTAAATAGTTGGCTTGACCATCAACTTTTCATCCATGTGCACGGTTTACTAGGTTATACCACCGAGGGTTGACTAACTCAGTCTTTTTTCGGCCGTTCCTATCCACTGGATTTCAATGTGGAGTCCCAGCAAAGCTTTGCTTAAACCCTGGCACGGGAAGAGGATAGGCAAGCCAGGTTAGGAACACACGATATAACCTATTATAACTTTTGGTAGGTTTTGAATATTTTTTGCATATTCTCTGTGTGACGTTGGAAAATAATGTTGTTATGCTGAAGGTTTCAGCTTCAAACTCTGATGTCAAGAAACATTTATTCCTCAGGAAACAAATAAAGACGAAAGTTGGTGCCAACTCTACCGCAAAGCCATGACACCAGCAATAGAGTGGTCGTACGGGTTGAGCCTTTATCCCACTGATATATGTTAATGACATCAGATTGATGAAATGCTATACATAAATTATAAGCAGTGCCAACAAATTAATGGACGGCATATTCATAACCACTTAAGCCTGACTGAATTTGTCTGCCTCAAGTTCCCCTAACCTCCTCGTCTATTTACGAATGAGCTCACAAAGCAGTTTCATGATCCTAGTATCTGAAGAGAAAGGTATTAATAAATTCTGCAAGGAGGTGCCTAATCAAGTGAAAAACAACATCTGTACATACATATGTACATACATACTTCGTCTAAATGCAAACAAAATCGAATGGAAAAGCTAGTTTTCAATTAACATCCTTTCCTAAATGAACGACGATATTTCAATTCTATTGAAAGGCAAACAAGGTTTTGAAAAAAGTCCCACAGATGTCCTCCACAACTCTGGTTGCTGACATGGGTTCTTCGAAAACAATTGTCTATAACTCTTGAGCTGAGATGTGGCATAATCTTACCGTTCATGCGCTTAATCTTAGCCATAAGCTTGGACATTATTTGTGGTTTAATCGCATAAACCTGATATTTCACAAAAACCCCACAAAAACAATTCACACGGTGTCAAATAGAGGATTGATGTCGACTGTTTTTGAGTTGGTAGTGCTTGAAAATTATTACCACAGCAAATCGATTATACATAAAGGATGTTTTCCCCCAACTTGAGGGGTTTTACTTTGGAGGTAACAACCCGGCCGCGCTATGTAACGAACCAGCAACAAATTATGGATCTTGACGGATTTAATCTTGACGCTCCCAGAAGACGAGTCGTATCTGTACGCGGAAGGTTACAAATCTTAAAAGTCCGCGTGGATCTGCACAATTAGCAGAGTCCACATCAAAGTCGAAATTATTCGACTTGGAGTACATTCACAGCACATAACAATTACGATCTCTGGCTCTGGAGTCCGCGATAACTTAATCGAGGCTTGTAAGAATCTGCAAAAAACATCTAGATGAGATATCGAGAGCCAAAGATAGTCTCCGGCATCATTTCTGGGCAATGCGCCATTGGTACTCACGCGGAGCGCCTCAGTATACATCACAGCGTCTATTCCCGGGGTTAAATTGGAAGATGGGCAGAATGGAACCGGTGCCGTGACATAAGGCCATGTGACATAAGGCCATATTTCTAGGTATGGCCTTATGTCGCTTTGCGAAAGCGTCATAAGACCATATAATTTTGAGACATTAGACCATATGGGTTTTGCACGACAAAAAACTTCAGTTTTGGTACAGCATTTGTATAATAAACCATGAAATATGTATGGGAGGGCATGCTGCCCCCCTGCTTGGGATCACTGTAGGATTTGGGGTAGGTGCGAGGTTGGGTATATGCAAAGTTTCTTTCGTATGTTTCGGATATAAAGAAACTTTGCATACACCCAACCTCGCACCTACCCCAAATCCTACAGTGATCCCAAGCAGGGGGCTTGCAGGGGGGCAGCATGCATATTCCACGGTTTATTATACAAATGCTGTACCAAAACTGAAGTTTGAGGGTAAATCCCTTCCATTCGTACGAAAAATATAACGCACACACGAAAAACGCATTCCCTTTCGATTGACATTATTAGCAAAAAATCCATTTGAAAGTGACATAAAGCCATAATGGTCCTATGACGCTTTCGCAAAGCGACATAAGGCCATACCTAGAAATATGGCCTTATGTCGCTTTGTGAAAGTGTCATAAGGCCATATTTCAAAATATGGCCTTATGTCACATGGCCTTATATCACGGCACCAATGGAACCTACTGCTAAGTGAGCTGTGACGAATGTCACAAAGGACCCATTTACCTATCCTAACCTAGATAAACCGTAACGTGAACTTATTTGACTTACTAATCGTACCATCTGAGTTATATTCGCAGGAAGTAGGGGACTAAGCAAAGAACCCTCACGAGGATTTGATCAAAGAACCGTGTCTCCTTTTTAAAAGTAGAGGACCAGCAAAGAGCTAGGGATGCAAACCATACAGTGCGCCACTGTTACTTGTCGAGCGTGGAAGGAAAACTGTTTGATGATGAAAATACGAGCCTTTTATAGAAGAACTAAAGTAAAGCAATGCCGCAGATCTCTCAGCGAGATTGCAGATAGGTGCGACGTTACCCTGCAGAGCGGACGAGCTGGCAAAAGAGGGTGAACGACGGCATATCCCCGAAAACCTGCGCTTATCGAATCGATCAAGTTCCTCCTTGACACAGCTGCCAAGAAACTGGAAAGCCATAGGTGAAACAACATCAGCACTTGTCTCCTATCAAAACAAATCTGGCCTAACCTGGATTTAAAGAAGATGGAGATACTTTTATACACAAACCGGAAAAATCTAGGTTCACTGATATGGGCCCTTACCGGACATTCTTTGATATGCAGGCATGCACTTATACAGCGGGTCCCCTACTAAGATTTCTGTAGAAGCTGTAGGGACGAGGAGGAAGACCACGACCTGCTCTTGCGACACTAAGAAGAAGAACCCTTTGGGGAATACTTCTATGACGATAGCTGAACTCGACATCCAGAAGAAAAGAAACTTTATCTCTGGTTGCCCACCTTCATTGCACTTATGCTACATATTCTGGTTCCCTGGTGCCGGTAAGCCGGTTTTCTTCGTCGTGGTATCACAATCGGCCAATCTGGTCTAAGTGTGTTCCTGCCTGAGCGCGGACAGCCACCTAACCTAACCAAAGTAGAAGAACTGATTTAACTATTGACCATCACGGCAAACGACAAGGATCTTAAGATCTTGTAGTCGTCGTGGCTCAGTGGTTAGTGCGTTGGATTGCAATCTGAGCTACACAGGTCCAAGTCTCAGCAATATACACCGAACATTTGTCGTAGTACCACCTCTCGCCCAAGAATGAAAAACTTTGGAAATATGTCCTAAAACCGCTTCTCAATTTGGCGTTCGCAGTCGGCAAAAAAGTGCAGGTCCCTTCCACATGCATTACATGAATGTTTGCGTAAAGATAGGGATTAACCCATCTCAGCCATCGAAACCCAGATTTGGTCCTTTTACTCATACTACTCCATTACCTACAAATCGGACTTTGGGGCTTTAGTTCAAGGGTGAGTATGATCCCAGCGTTTGCCACTGGTTCGCATAAAGTTTTCACTTGAATGGAATTTATCAATATTCTGGTTCATTGTATTAGCTCCTAGCCCCATATGCTAGTCCAAGAACTCCTCTAACTTCTAGATTTAGCCAGATAGAGACTATCATCGATCTTAAAGCCCAAGACTGCTTGCTTTCGATTACTAGGTTCAGTTTACTACTGGTTTACTCGCTGGCATTGTCTTGTCAAACTTAATTCGTCTGTTGTTTTTACAACCACCTTTATGATCATGTATGAGATGTTTGACAGCATTTACGGTAAGAAGTTATGTACTTATAAGTTTTTCATATTTCATTTGAAAAAAAGCGTACGCCTCCATAAATCCACACACCGCTTAATCGCAATAAACCAGAGATCATTGCTTTCATGAAACAAGTTAATCAAAACACTTCATTGCAACACATCACCACAACCGTCAGTGCAACCCCCGAAGAGTTCACGCCGAGGTTAAGCAAATCCACTGAACGGATTAAATTATTAATTTTCAAATTAAAAATAATTTCCATCGCTAAGGAGAAGCAAACAGGCTGCGCCAAAAATGTGCCGTTGTGCCATTATGCAACGCTTGCCGGTGTAACTAATGCGGTACCACTTAATGCGGCATTACTCGTGGGAAATTAAAACCGCCAGCACAACGTAACATGGCTGCACTGCGCTGCCATGCTGCCACAGAGCTTTACTAAGTAACCTTTCACTCCCAGCAGATAGATAGCTCACCGGTTTGGCGGTGCACCCGTCAATAGTCCATGAGCCGTTATTCACACCATGCCGTCAGGTAATGATGCTGAAAATCCGAATTGAAAAGGCGGATGACGGCCAGTAGGGAGAGTGCACCAATAGACCGTGAAAAAAGGATTAAACACCTTTTGACGGAACCTGCAAATTTTTTTTCTAATTTTTTTTCTGGATAATTAGGCAAATGATTTATGGTGCAGTGAAATGAATTTTTGAATGAAGAAGGGAAGTGGCACTCGGGGGGCTTTAAAATTGGCGAAAAAGATCATTGATCAGTTTCGACGTGCTGAAGGATGCCTTCTGGCCTAATAGACGACTTTGGAGACGAAGAAGCAGCAAGTATTTCTTGATTAGTGAGCCTTGTGGGATGTGAGTGATATAATTTTGAAAGTAGCCTGAGCAGAAACTAATGGAATGGACGTTCTTGTAACGTGGGAATTGCGAAGAAGCTGGTGGTTGAAGTGGCAACAGATATTTAATTGCATCATCGACCAATATTTCCTGCGGGGCTTTTAGCAAAATTAGCTGCCTTAATGAAGTTGCTTGGTATCCTCTTGAACATGTTTGCTGTGAGGTTTCTTACGTGTTAAATGGTGTAGCAGCAGGTTTCTCCCTTACTGCAGTATGAGCAAGTTCTGTTTGACTTTTAAATAGCCAAAGGATCTTTAATGCAGGAAGAGGCTTTGCAAGTGGAGCAGTGTCAAACTAAGTTTAAGCCTAAGACACTACGAATTGCACTGCAGATGAATTTCCAAGAAATTGAGAAAAAGTGGTCCAAGACGACAGAGAACCCATCAAACTACCTTCATGCGTCACTAAGGCAGTCGTCCTGCCCAGAACCACGAACAAGGCTAAGACCCTTTAAACCCCGTTTCCTGTCTAGAAAAGAATTATATTTCTTAAACCAAGCGTCAGTCAAATTAACAATACAAATTTGATCTGAGCACTGTGGTTTGCGTCTGAGAAGGGAAGATACGGATGGATGCAAATGGGGGCGAAAATATCACTCAGACTACGTGTGGAATAAAATTCTTAAATGTTCAGGACAATTAAGTGCTTTTGTGGTCCCGAACCAACTGACAAAGTTTCAACCCTCAGCGGAAGAAAAATGTTATGAAAAAGCATCTGTCGTGCCAGCATTTTGGTTCTTTGAAGAAGATGAACCCACTTTGGCACCTTTTTTATGTTGGCCGAGCAACGTAAACCTAGTCAACTTAACTCAAGGCTTATCTATGAGAGGTAAAGATGCCTTTCCTTACCTATGATGGGACTTCAGTTTGGCGTCTCTGCAACCAGGTGATGGTGTAATAATTGGTTGTGATCCTTAGACTAGGCTTCCATCATTAGCTGCCGGCAGATATACATAGCTTGTTCACTACCAACCGCTTCTCCACTAGAGAGCTCCCGTTTTTGTTTTAGCAGGCTCCGAATTGGTTGATGAAATCCTCATGGACCGCATTCCCTGCATGTACAGTCATCATTACGACCCAATTTCTTTGTGTTGTGGCAAGTAAGCACTCCCACCAGCATCAATAGCTGTCCTGTCTTTTTGTAAAATCTGGCAGGGTTTTGCCTTCTCATATTCTGGCAACAACCTCCTTAAGATTTCATAGGTGGTTAGCGATTTCCGCTTGTTATTTGCTTGTCTTGCAACTTTTTGCCTTAGATAGCAGAGTGGAGGTTTGACCGTACCGTCCGCTTGCTTTCGGTCTAGGGCTGAACCCATTCTTGCAAGTTCGACAGCTCTACTAACTTGTACCTCGCTATGATCAGGGACCCAGTAGAGTTTGTCAAGAAGAAAGAACCAAGTTGCTGGCATGACAGATGCTTCGCCACAGAACTTCGCAAGTTTCTATGTTATCTGCGTAGCAGCTGTTGCTTTTATGCCAGCCTGGCTATCAATGTAAATCTTAATATCCACCCGTGATGTTGTTAGCATTGACACTAGTTGGGCAGCTCTTGTCACTGCTAGAAGCTCCACTTGGAAAACGCTGATGTGATCTTATGCAGCTGCTAAGTCCTAACTCTTCAGAGAAAATACTTTCTCCTATGCCCATATCCATTGTTGAGCCTTCTGTGTATCTACACATTTGGACCCGTTTAACGTTTCCTTGTCTCGCCACTGTTCTGTGCTTGTAAAGACCCATGAAACGGTTTCTTAGAGTCAAAGTACGGGACAGTGTAATCCAAGTTGACATTTACGCCGAGATGATTGTTTAATATATCGGCATGTCCATATGGATTCAGTCGGTCTCCAGTGCTTAAACTGGCTGACTCTCATCTAAGACTGGCAGAGCACTCCTCGCTGCGGAATTGAGTTAGTAGTTAAAACAGAGACGTCTGTCTGCCCTATGTTGAACGACATCGGATCAATGGACTTCTGCGGAAGAACCTGTATTTTTTTTTAAGGCGTTCGCTTCTCTGCAAAAATTGTGTGGGAGGCTTTGAAGACAGATTCAGACAGACTTAGACTTAGACTGTCCAAAAGAACGATTGTCGTTGTCTGCGACGAAATCCTCAAGCATGTGCGTCTATGGAATAAATTTCCACCCGAAAATAGTGACTAATTTGTGGCTGATTCATTGTCCAAAACCCACTATTTATTTTCAATTCGTTAGTTTATCACACCTTTGATCCTGTCGCCTTTGTTCTTTGTTCTATATTGACTCGTTCGAGTATAAGTAATCAACGATGCTAAGCTCCGTGTTAACTTGCCTCAAATGTTCAGATTAAAATTTATTTCTTCTGTTCCCCTCCCTATGAGTGTGTGATTTATTTTCATTGCTGCTACAGTGCCACATGTCAGGCGATTAATGGCAATTAATTCAAATTCATCCTGGATGTGGATGTGTGCGTTAGCCAACTGGTTATAATAAAACAAAGAACCCAAGTCGTCATAATAAATATTAACCTCACGGCTGCAATGTTCTATTCATTCTTAGTGTACAACTGCGATGATGTTTCTTACTTTTTATCTTTTTTTTTCCATCTTCAGGAATGTGGCCGAAAATGGCAACGGTCTGTTATTCCTTTCGGCGGAATGTTGGCTCACTCATCAGACAAAGACTATAAAAAGTCGTTTGCTAGTTTGAGAGTTGTTGTGGGATGTTGGCCGACATGACGAAATTTTATACAATAATCTCTGTGTTACGGGAGATTAGAGGTCACGGATACTCGAAAAGAGAGGTATTTCGCATTGGATAACAATCTGACATCTCGTAGGATAAAAATAAAACGACCTCGAGCTCTATGTATTAGGGAAAATAAAGTTTATAAGTGTTGCGTTCGTAGGTATGAAACTTTCATTAAATCAATGAACACATCCTTTAATATTATTTTCTAAATAAATTCTATACAACAATGTTTAGCAGATGCATTCATTTCATTTTCTTCTTCTTATGATCCACATGCGGCTCAAGGGGATATGAATATCCTTCTAATGTTTTTCACACACCGCGAACGAAGTGCAGTGGTTTGAAACTCAGGTATTATTAGGTTTCATTGGCGTCAGAGGCTGGTGTCCTGACTAGCTGTATTGTGGTGTTTGTTACTGCTATAATTCACAAGAATTTGTTCGATTTCGTGAATCTTGCAGTCGAACTTAGTAAATCTTGGAGCTGATCAGCTAGGCCTTATGGTCACTGCAATATTCTACCTCGGGAGACAGTAATCACTTCTACAGACTATCTCACGCCCCGAATCGCTTTCAGCAAAAATTTTTTTTGTGCCTACTCCATACAAAGGGCAATGAAACAATGGAGGGGTTGCGCCAGTGTCTTTCAAGCTGAAAAATCCTCAGGATTATTGTGCGCCTAGCGAAGACCCAACCACAAAGGAAAATGTTGCAATCTTTTCCGATAGCCATTCAGCCATTAAAGCCTGGGAAGTCGTTCCATGACGTACCACCACAAAACTCACTTCCGACTCGCACCACACTCCATAAAACTGGGGAATTCCCAAACGGCTGACCACTTTTCAACGAGTGACGAAGATTATTTCGGCGCGGCACACCCTACAACCAACATCTAGGTCATATATTCCCTCTCGCTCTAGCGCCGAATTCCCAGTCTAAGTCGTCCCACTACCTACTCACTTCCTCTCGAGTGAGTCCCAGGTCACATTGGCAACAAGGTGGCCGACAAAGTGGCCATTCGAGTGTCCGCCATTTACAACTTACTTTCAAGCGAAGTTTTCATCCCACTAAAAGCTGTCAAGTGAAAAATCAACTCACGCTACCACTAAGAAAATAAACGCAGATGGAAAAATCTTACCAGTTGTAAAAACTAGCGCGTATAGTTAGAATCGAGAACTGTTCGCACTTCTAGATTTCGACCCCAAAACGACCTCCTCATTTAGTTCAGGTAAGACCAGATTACCTAAAAGATGATGCAGAACAGCATTTACTAGTAGACTCCCATGGATTTTCTATAACCTCTTTCGAATGACAAGCGATTATTGATGAAAAACGCACCCATATCGCATCTCACAAATCCTATGGCCAATTTATAGCAACAGGAAGATGTAAATACCACCTAGCTTAGCAAACCCTCTACCGTCTTGATAAGTGGCCATAACCTCCTAGCAGATTACAGACTGCCTCAAGACGCAACAGACATACATATATGTAGACGCATAAGTTTTAGCGATGTTGACGCAAAAGATGATACAATTCACTTCCTCTGACAGTGTTAAAGCTTCAGCAGGACTAAGGACTTAGACTTCACAGCTAATTTTGGATTACAAAATAATTAGAGAGACCTCCAACGAACTCTCTTCTGCAATAGATTCAAAGTGATCCAAATTAGACTAAAACTTATCCCTAGAACCTTACCTAAGAATACTTGAGATCGAAGCTAAATATTTAGAAATCGGGCAAAGAAATGTGCTGCAAACTATGTAAGTGCTTCAACGGAACGAAAGGTCACATATTGTCCGGTTTCTCTCAGATAAGCTTTCGCCTGCTACTAAAAAACATTTTTTAATGCATAACACCAAGTCCTATTTCTGGCCCGCAACGTTACAAATTCACTCTTTCTACCAAGACCTTTAAAATTTCCATTTCAGTCGTTGCTTTGTAAAGAAGCTGCGTTAAAGTAAATGGACCTGACAAACTTGGAGAAATTTTCATCAATCAAATACCGGCCACTAGTTGTGCAGAGTCTTTCACTGAAGCGATGGCCTGTCATGTTTAACAAGCCAGTAAACCGTGAAATTTCTTGGCTCGACCATCTTCTACCGGCATGCGGCACAAGTACTGAATCACCACCCACCGCACCTATCGCGCGAACATGATCACTCCTCATCTTTTCTCGGCAAACTATCTCACTTATTTATCATCCACCACCAGCGCATAAACTCCTCGTTACTCGCCCTACAACAAAGAATTACTTACAAAGTCTAACAAACTTTCCCAAAAGCGAACCTCTTCCGACTACAGTGTCGTTGCAACATTGTTGCATCTTCAGAGCACCATGAGTCGTCGAATTTGCTTATCATGCACAAATCTTGTAAAAAGAAACAAAACTCACATTTCAAGCGCAAAATGCTTCGCCCATCTTCACTTAAACTGACCGCCGTACACAAATGCCAAAAACACATCTAGATACGAGCACAATCGCTGCTCGCCGGCCGCTCCCTACTCCACATAGAATCAGCGAACAGCAAGTGGACAATTGCAACAACCGGCGAGTTAGATAATTGAATGGACACGAAACTGCTGACCAAAGAAGAAACGAACAACAAAACAAAACAAACAAGCGACCAGATTCGATGTACAGAACGAACCGTTTCAGTCCCACTAGCAGCGCGACGGAATAACCTGTCTTGTACTGATTCGCGCAACCACCTGGAATCGAAACCCAAGTCAGAATCAGGTTTGTGCCGTCTCACTCTCGGAGCTCGCGGCGAGTATGCGCGCAGTGCCTCAACTGCACAACTTCAGTCAGTTTACAACGAACCCTTGTTACGGTCAAACGAATCTGCGCGTCGCGACGGAACCGTGCTGACAGACCAACACAACAGGTGGATGGTTACTTGCGAATATTCGGTGTTTGTTTCGAAATCGAAATCGAAATCTTTCGATCATCTCTTGCGGATAATTTGAAGTGTATCAGCGATATCCCGTGAATTGTGTCCGCAGATACAAGTATCTAAACGCGTTCGAGTGGATTGTGCTTCTATATCCGTCATCGTGGTGATTTCTGGTCTTGTCTAGTGCCTGACCTCGTTTATTGATCGGGAGTACGAGCAAGAAATCCATGTACAATCGAGGTCAACACTGTTTTCCGTGATCGTTGTCGTCGCCTGAGCCGTGTGCCGTGGAATAACCACGGTCCCTCGACATACTAAAGGAAGTGTGGTGATTGGTTTTAATTTTTATTGAAAGAAGGGATCACATTCCCGAGCCCCGTGTGTCCCGCCATTAGTGCTGAAAAAAATGGTCAATATTTAACAACCACAACAAAAAAAAGTATCTCTACCTGCGTGATTGATTCCGTACCTTCATCGAGAGCCCCAAGCAAGTGGATAAAAAGGGTGTTGTGGCCGGTTTGTGTTGAGAAATCGGTTTTTTCCCCGTCTTACCACTCCTTTCTCAAGTGCATGGAGATTTGTGTAACCTGATTAAACGAAAAAAGAGCCAAAGAAGTGAAAAAAAAGACGAGAATCAATCTGGGTCCATGTGTGTTTAGTGTTTTTATTTTTTCCCAAACAGAAATCCGAGAAAGAGAAAGGATTTGTGTGCGTTGTATCTGACAAAAAAAATGTTGTTGTTGAGCTATTCCCGGTGTTACTAGCATTCGTCATGCCCCTGGATTCCGCTTATCTCTTGGAGTACAAATGCTTTTGAGGATTATTATCATCATAGAACCCGCATATCCGAGTGATTCATCGGAGAAATAGTTGTGGATTACAAAAGGTCTCATCATACGCGCGATCTCAACATCTTTTGGACCAGAAAAGTGGAATAACTCGGCTTAGTGGTGAGTGGACAATTTGTTATTTTTTTTTTTGCGGTTTAGTGCCAAAAATTGTTGAAACAATAGAAAGACGGGTTATGACCTACTGGTTAGATCTTGAGATAACTCTGGATGGGGGTTTAGATTTATACCGGTCGGCAGCGGTTTTTTGTGATCTTATTTTTTTTTTTGTTTTAATGGCTGCTTGTTGAAGAAAGGTGCGTAGGCAATTGGAAGTGTGGTTAGCCGCGGGAGAAAACGTACTCGCAGTAGATGCTGTGTGGAGTGAAGTGACCCAAAAAAGATGTGATGGAGAAATGTGTGAATCTTTCGTTTAATTAAATTTGTTGAGTGAATCATTGTGGCGAGGAATTTCTTGAATTAATTTCAAGATCTTAAAGTAGTGCAAGAGGCCTTTCGAAAAGAATTCTTCTTTAGAGAGGAGCTTCAGTTCAACTGATAGTTATGCCGACCACAGTGGTATTTTACGGTTGGGGCTTTGTTGGTGCTTCAAAATCAGCCATAAGTCTGGTGCTGATGCCTTCGTGGAAACCGAGTACAGTAGACTGGACTACTCGTTGGACAAGTATGCCCCTGTTTTCCAAGTGGAGACTTATGCGATCATAATGGCCACGCACTATATTTTGACGGCTAGGTTGAGTGGTTGAAGTATCTGCCTTGCTCAACCCTTTAATCGGCTCCAAAATAGCTCAAGAATACAAAAACTATCTGAATTTGGCCGCAAGGTTAAACCCTTTGACTCTTGTCTTGCTGCTAGGTTCCACTGGAATCTCTGGATATAAGATCTCTGGATATAAGATCTCCGATAAAATTGTTAGACAAGGCTCGAAGGATGATTTCTCAGGATCTAAACCTGCTTTGGCATTCTAATGGCACACTTTACTTTTACTAATTTCAATGTGCAGGGTTTGAGTGATACAAACGTGTGAACTAGGATAAGCTGGCATATTTTTGGTGCCGATGTGTTCAGTGCTGATTAGGTAAACTCCTCATCATTTTAGCGCCTTCTCTATTTTCTCCGAAAGACTAGAAAATTCCAGTAAAACGAAGTCCTGCCTCTTGGTAGTGCAATGGACCACTTAGGCCTGAATACTCGATTTATGTTTACCGAATGAGAGATTTGTGGTCGCCATGGCTCAGTGTTCAGAATGATGTACTCAGTGTTCAGAATGGAAGCCTTCGAAGTCAGCTATTTGTGCGAACAATGTAACACGGACAACATGAATGGTTGCGAGGAGCTAGGCCTTGACCCTCTTCGGGCTGTCGCACCAGCACAAGAATTTCATGAATATCACCTTCAACAACTATCGTATCCTTTGCGCAGTAAACACTGAGCTGCGACTGACCATTTCAGTATACAGAAAATCTACCGCTCCGACTCTGAGCATTTGGCCAAGTCAAGCAGCATAAATTGGTGATATTCGTTCAATACCGAGCGTACCGACAAATCAGGGAGATATTACCTCGATAAAATGAAATCGATCAGACTCTAAATGCCGACTCGGACTAGAGAAGGATAAAACCGCAGATATACTATATATCATTTGACTGTACATTTTGCGCAAGGACTTAAAGAATTGATCCTCGGGGAATATTCTCACCTTTGTCATAAAGACTGAATATCTCTTGGCCTAGAACTGGCACGTTTTTAAGGTCTCAGTACCAACGTCATAGGGCGAAGACAATTCCCTATATTTATAAATATAAATTTGGTCTTGACATTCAATGTTTTTTTCTGGTGGACAAGGTTGCGATACTAGATACCTACTATTGACATTTGACCTCAAAACCTTTGAATTTACATTTAACACCGAGAAACGTTTTTATTTAACAAAAGATCGCCATGATTCAGTTCGGAATAGATTAAGTTGTAGAATCATCAAATTTCATTCTGATTTGTAATCTTTTGTTTTTTTTTTTTTTTTTTCGTTCCGGAAAGTGAAAACGAAAAAGTTTACAACACACGACCTCGGCGACCAATTTTAGAGTTAAAATATTTACTTCTTTGGTTGAGTCGGTTTTTTGAAAGCAACGCCTAATTTATTTAGTAAAAATGTTTTCTTGCAATGACAACTAACAGCTGCATTGGTAGCAATATAATTTATAGCCTAACAAGATCGACAGCACCGAAATCCACACCAACGCTGATGGAAAGCGGATGCAGTGGTTCATGTCAAGTCAGTGATGGATTTCCGAATTTTGAATTCAGTGGGTTTATTTGTCAATAAACTACTTTATTGATTTAATTTTTTTTTTTTTTTGTAAATAATTCATACGATTCGTTAAGAGTTTCTACCGAAGTCATCGCAGCTTTTCCCCCTCCTTTTAGCATCCTCAATTGTTTGGTCTGTGAATCGAAGGATTAGTCTTCGTTGATCTAGATTAAGATATGTTGGAGCATTTTTGTTAAATTTTAAGAAATGTTTACACATGTGTAGTCAACGTGTCAGTTTTCTAGGACGAGATCTATTTTCGTAATACAGTCCAAGAAATTGGTGGTTATGTTACCTTCTCCTCGGCCGAACGATTAATGATATTTTTTTCGGTCGAAAGCACCTAGTATGTATTCCGCTTTCCTCCTTAATATTCAGCTCTCAGCACTATTGAACGACACAAACTGATCTGCAGTTCTTACTTCTCACCTAGTTAGCGGAAGTATTGCAATCAGTCCGGTCCGAACAAAATGTTTCGAGATATGAACAGGGCTTGACATTATTCTACACTAGAAATCGATTGCACCCATTTCCGGAATGCTGTCTGTGTGTGTGTGTGTGTGTGTTTCTGTGACAATATTTTCCGCCTACGATATCTGGAGAACGAAACAACATAGGACCATGCGGTTTTTTTTGTTTTATTTGTCAGCATGAAACTTAGAGCTGATTAGAATTTGAGCACAATCGGTCTAGCGGATGCTGAGGAAATTGAAGAAATGTTTTTTATTAAATTAGCGCAACAACTCTTTGTCGAACAATTGCAGGGGAAATTAAAGAAATGTTTTCTTTGACATTAAATTGATTATCCAATTATGTTATGCAAAAACAAAAATAAAAATAATATTAATTCAACTCGATCGTTATATGTGCGGTGGGAAGTATAGGACTGGCTCCCCAGTCGAATTTTTTTTAATTTCGCCTGCTGGGTTGAGAGATTTGAACAATTCTGGTGTATGACTTATGAAAGAAAACAAGTCTTTTTGAATTGCGGCTGAGACGAAATACCATAGACATTATTTATTTTCGTCCTACTCTATCATGTTGAAGCATGGACTCGCTCGAAGGTATTTAGCCAGGAGAAATAAAGTATCATTCTGTATCGCTTGAGGAAACTTAGATATTTCGAAGCATTCTCTGGTGATTTCGAATACGTGGTCGTTCGAACAAAAATCGTTATTGAGCTATGCCAGTACCTTTGAAAGAAGGATATGCTTTGAAGTTGGACAGGACATTGCTTGTTTTCCAGCTTTGTGCAGCATAAATGAGAGAACTCTGAAATTACTCATTTAATAGTGTAAATCGACTCAAAGGTGATGTTTATTGACTTGAAGTTCTTTGGTGGTTTCCACAATTTGTCGATGCCAACTGTGCTTTTTAGGTGTATTTGTCAACTCAGAGGCTAAGTGGCCAAATGACTTTGACTCGATAGAAATTACACGACATAAGATATCGTATTGACGAACGAGAGGGAATTGATTGTGCTTGAGACATCAGGTGTCACCCAATAGTGTCCACTTCAAAGTAACACAATGGAAAGTCGATAGGATAAGGGGCAAATGGGCTAATAAGCCTGATCGAAGCAATAAAGTACATCAAGCCCATGAAAAATTTAACAAAAAATTATTTTAATTGAGGAAGGAAAATTTCACGACTTTATGGGTCTACCTATGAAGAGACTTTCCAGTCATGTACTATCTGCATAAAATGACATTATCGGAAACTGCGAGACATATTCTCTAACGCAGGACTCGAAAACCTGGAAATTATAACCTAGAGCGTTATTGAGATTTATCAAAAGCCTCAATTTTACTTCTACCTTATCACTGCAGTGCAGTGCATTTGGGCTTCAGCATCCTATAGTATTCTAAGCGTCGAGGATGCCTCATTTCTTTCTCTCTCAGTAATTGCACGATTCCCGCAAACACCCCACAGCAAGCAGTCTGGTCCAAACCACCGACCAACATGGTTCATAATGGCCATCTTTTCTTCGCTAATATTTTTCACTGGTACGACCAAGTCTAAAGAGATGTATTCTGTAGTTTCTTAAATCGTCACTAAAATTCTCTCTAAACTTGATGCTGGGTCTACTTCAATTAAGGAGTGGCAATAGTGTAGTGGTAAGTATCATCGCTTTTCACTCAAAATATCCGGGTTCAACTCCTGATGTCGGAGAACATTTATTTGTTAAAAAATAAATACTCGTAAATTCGATCGACTATTAAAGTTGATGTCGACTATACTGTGAAGGCATAACACTGGCAGTTGGGTATCATGGCTTGAAGAGTTGATTGAGTTGACCATGATTATGGCATCAGAAGACTCGAAAAAAAATTCCTATCTGGACACAACCCTAGGATGTAATTGAAACTACCTGAGTTTCGAACCACTGCACCTTGCTACCGTTGTGTTAAAAAACATCATAAGGATATTCACAACACATTGAAGCGCAAGTGGATTATAAAAAAATAAAAAACTGGATCAGTTATGGTCCTCGATGGCAGACATTCATTAGCTTTCTTAATTATTAATTGCTGACAACAAAAAATCTCTCTTAAATCTCTTTCAATCAAATTTACTTCCCAAGCAGGGATGTCGGGTTAAAAAACATTCCGCTTTCCATACTTCAGTCTAGATACGATTTTGGTTAAAAGTTTGTTTTAATGGTGCAATGTTGGTTGTAGTCACTGTAACTCTGATTCAGCCTTCAATTTCTGACTGTCGAAGCAATTAAAGTGGCGGTAAATGAAAAAAAATTATAGATTCCTTCTATGTATTCTTACGAAAAGTACAACGCACGCAACGTGAATGATTGCGAGAAGTTAGGCCTTGACCTTTAGTGTGCTGCCAAGCCAAATGTTTTTTTTCTATATCTACCTAATTTTCTGTCTTAAAATTTTAAATACAAGAAACTCGGCATAAGGCTACTTGTCGTATTTAACAAGAATTCAAGTTTTCTATTAGAGTCTCCAACCTCAAATCCCTTACTCTTGTTTGCCAACCCCTTAGTGAAGCCACGTGCTCCTTTATCTCCCTAATTAGTCATGATTTATATCTGAAACACGACATGCGGTATGTCCATGTCTAAATTGATTGAAATATGCTAACTCGATTCCTTACTAAATCACCCTGCTGACGAGGATTATTTATACACACTCGTACGTGTCTTCAAGCAAACCAAACTTCATTTCTCAACTTGAATGAAATCCCCAAACATCATGATCGTTTTATGGTCCAACATTACCGCAGACCACACTCGGATTACACAAATCAATTCATTCATTCATACAACGAACAAAAAAAAAACGCGCCACATGTAGGTGTAACAAACGAAAGAAAAAAAAAACTTATCCGCCAAACAAACGACATAAATTTACCTTTTTTGTGCCAAATATAGTGAACAATATCAACCACGAGCAGGTTTATATTGAATAAAACAACTTTGGTAACTTGAGCAAAGAAAAAAGTGGTCACGCAATACATTTACACACGTTTTGTTGGTTAATGCTGCTGGCTGTCGGCTTCCAGGTTTGTATAGGCCTTTCTAATGCCATTGAACAGAGTTGCTAAAAAGGAAAAGAAAACAAACAAGATGCCGCAAATTCTGCAGTTAGTAACATTTGTTGGTTTTAAGTGATTTTAAATGACCACTGGGGCTTATGATTCACTTTTTACATTTGATTTGAACGGTGGCGTTGTGGTTGATGGGTGCAAAAAAAAAATCGACAAAACCTGAAACTGATCTCGTGACAAGCAGAATAAACCTGAGCTTAATTGATTAGTCCTTTAACCTCTTCACCTTGAGCGTGTTTTGCAACGTCTCATACAAGTTTCCAATCAGGTTTCATACCCTTTTTTAGAAAGTGAATTGACTCAGGCACACATGAGCGAAATTTTAGCCGAAGGTCAGAAATAAAACATCGACAAACTAAGAAAGTCGAAAAACTCTCATAAGTTCCGAAATTTACCTTCGAAAAATCTAACATACAACAAAAGAAACGATCACGTTAGGTCTTCGGGGCGAATCTTCTCTTCTTTTTCATTCATTAGTCAACAACGGAAATCGGAGCCATAAGGCGACTGTTTGATTTGTTTTATTAATTAATTATTTATTAGGTATCATCAGTGTGAATTAATTAATAGAATATGGTAAAAAGAAAAGCAGCCCCAGTCTCTGTTGTGAATATTTTTGTGTCGACGAAACAAAAGAGTTGGGCAGCGAACTTGTTTGTCTATTTACACCTTCTTGGATGTTTTATGGTTGCGTGAAAACGTAATGAATTCGCTAAATGGTAGATAATTATTTGGCAATAGATACCTTTTGTTTTATTTATCTGCTTTATCGTGTTTTCGTTTGACGAAAATGGCGGGAAACTTGTTTTGTGCTCGGATCATCATTGAGTGGGACTGCTGAGTGTTTGTCATACGAAAAGGTCAGTGCTGGATGTTGGGTAGAAGTGCATAAATGTCATGGTCATGTGGTTCATTTTGTGCATTACAGACTGTGGTTTGTTATGTGTGTAAAATGGAAAGTAATTGTCCAACACAAAACTGGATATCTTCATAAAAAACGTTAAATATATACTCATGGTAGTGACACCTCTGGAAGAAGTTAGCACCATTTTGAATATCTTGTTTACAGTCGTCTATACTCAATTACGCAAATCACATAATTGTACACATTTCGTTGTGAACTGAATTGTGTAAGACGACGTCTCGTTGTCAGACTATTAACACGTAAGGGTCTAAACACGATCCCAAGTCGGTGAATTGGGGTACATATCTGAATTTTGTTCTACCAAATTAGGTTGGCTCGCTACTCGAAATATTATTCGTTCAGGAAAGGCGAAAAGATAAAAGCGGGATATTAGTCCAAGGAAACCGCCAAAAGTACCCTTCCATACATCGAAGGCGCATTCGAACATACTTCTTACGACTCGATAGCATAGACAAGAATAAGTAGAGAGATCAACCAATAAATAAGGACTACTGAACCCAAAGTAAGGCGAAAGTTGTACTGTATGATAGTTAAACCTATTATAACATACGCGTCCGTTGTATGGTAAACGAAAGCTCCTGAACGGCCAGTGGCAAAGAAAATTATCTGCCTCAGTAGGTTTCGTATGCACTTGTCTTATGCCAACACTAAAGACTATTAAAGGGCTTTTACGCATGCAAATATCCCTTGAGAAGACGCCTCCTATCAAAATATAGCATGCCTACGCTATTTTTAGAGAACTGGGAAAATACTTGACTCAATTGCATGTTTTGCACCATTCCCCATGTTATCGGCAGGGAGTATGATTTGTAAGATTACTTGGTGTAGAGATATTGGGCCTTGGAGACTCATTTGATGGGAAATCCTTTCTTAATTCAATAGAACTTGTTTGGTTCAACAAAAAATCGAAAATATATTCTAAATATTGTGCTGTTGCCTTCGGATTCATCACAAAAGTCTCGCTACAATTGACAAAAGTAACAGACAGGCAACAGGGACACCAAGAAAGTATAGGAAATGCATTTGGGGATGAACTGACTAAGGCCAGCTTAGCTTTCGCGTTCGAAGGACCAAATAATTTTTTTAAGTATTGATTTACGCTGCACTGAAGTTGCATAACGTAAATCGAAAAGCACAAGAGTGGTTCGAGACTAAGGTGATACTCGATTTCAGTGGCATCCGCTTAAGATACTGCCAAACTTGTCCAGACTATTTACGACATTTTTCGGAGACTAAGCAATCCGAAGGCATCGTATTCCAACCTCGACAAGGAGAGCACCGTAAAACTTGCGGGCCTCCTAAGAGGTCTTTGCGGCTAAGTCTTAGTTGAAATACATAATGTTGGTCTGAAGTCTGAGTGTCTGGAAGCCTGAGTGTCTGGAAGAGAAGAAAACTGGTTATGAAGACACCTTCATCCCTTCCTTCAGATTTTTAGCTTCAGAAAAAGAAAGAAAAAGAAAGTGTCAAATATAATGCGTCATCAAATAGTTGTTGATTATAACAGAACCACTGTCATCATTCTCGAGGATAAAAGGACCGACAACTCCGGTAGTACAAAATCTGCACGAAGCTGCGTTTTTTTCCCTGGTTGGATCGGTTTCTCAATAACTATCAAGCAGTGGTTCAATCAGTCTTAAGACTATGCTGAGACTATTCTGGTCAATTGAAGTGTCGGTCGTAATGTCACAAGAAATATGCTACACGTATTTCGTACAATGTAACGGCTGTAAAAATTTATGGGCGAAGAATTTATGGACGCATTTATGCAAAAATGTTAATGGCAATGGAAAGGCCGCATACCATGCATCAAAACTGGCTTAAACTGGATAAGGCAAGCCATGCATTAGAACTGGTTTTCTTATTATTAAAGAAATGCGTATCGAGTAAGAAAAAACGAGGAAATTGCGAAAAAGCTGAAGAAAGCATTGATGCTCGCTGAGTATGATTTTCTTCCATAAATCGCGTGTTAACACAAATCTTTCCCTAAAATGTTGTGTAATTGTTCCTTTTGTTAGTATGTCTCTTTACAATAAATACATTGAGCAAGGCAATCGCGACTGATGCTGTATGATTGACGGAAAAAAATGACGCGGATATCCAAATCCCAATGATTCTTTGGACACCTTCTATCGTCAAGCTCATAAAATTCCCAATTTTACGATGGGTAAATCACATCTATTAACAGTAAAGTTAAAAATACCAGTTTCCAAGATCATTACAACATCTTTGATATTTTATTCTCATTCAAAGTCTTCTAGCCATAAACCACATTCCTCGAATCCGCTTCTAATTTTTGTTTAATGGCGACCGTGTGTCTATGCCTTCTATGATACTTTGTCTGATAAATATTTATGTATATCCATGCCGATATTGCATAATTCACCATACATCCGTTGGGAAATTACGAAAAAAAAAAGAACTCATAGCCAATCGATGGGAAGGCCAACACACAGCACCATTATAACCGAACATACAGAGCCTATCTGTTTCAATAGGTCATGAGAGACGTACAAGAGAAAAAAAAATTATAATTATTTTTCGATACCACATAAAGTGTTGGATGCACCGCTAGGGTACACACGATAAAAATCGATTTTTGTACACCTATTTCGCGGATTAAACATCGATGGGTTGCATAATTCGAATGAAAAATTCCACTGAATGCCTCGCGGCGAATTGAGGTCTTTTATTGGTCCTCGATAGAGGTATTATTATGGATTTCATTTAAATTAAATTTATTTTTAAGGGCACGCAATTATTTCAAGCATCAGAAAGAATTTTATCTGTTCTCTGTGATTAAAAACTAAAAAAAATTAAATTAAATGAAAATGGCAACAAAAATGATAAGTTAAATTAAATTAGTCAATTTGAATAAAATAGAAGAAATTAACTAATTAACTGTGGTTCGGGGGCAGACTTCAAGCTCAGTAGGTTCATTGGATATGTGATTTTATCCATTGGCGACAGTTTTAACTTGCGTGATTCTGTTAATCATTGAAACATTTAATAAGTGATTTAAATGACAACTGCCTAAAGCTTATAAGTGGTTGGGAAATAGATAATTGCCTTAAGCTAGATAGAAACGCGCGCCAGTGTTAATTTCCTAATGACATTCTGGCAGATTAACTTTCAGCATCATATTTTCCCTTTCTGTATAGATATCACTTTTTCGAATGAAAGTGACATCATAGAACTTTCTATAATCGAATGAAGTTTTAATTAATTCAGTGATCTGGGTTTGGATTAGACACAGCTGAGTTATGGAGTCTAGATTCAGATTCATTTTTTTAATTTCCTTAACTAAAAGCTCTGCTTTTAGTTCAGGATTAACAAGTGACGGACTTATGGTTGAAACCAACTTTGAAAAAAAATCTAATTAAAACACATAAACACGTATTGAAGTTGCAAGAATTTCACCTTCCGGCCAACTTGAGCTTAAAGAACCAATCTTACTTGAGAAATGCGTAAGCAGAACAAAGCTCACACGTCGACCCAATGGATTTCCGAAATACCAAGAGTCTTTCGTTTCCACTGAAACGTTCGAACTTGTTTTCCGTATCCTGATGTACGTATTGTAAAAACAAGTCGGTTGAGACGACCCCTTATAAGGACGCCTCATAAAACATTTATTGAGCATCAGGGGATATCTATCTAGATATTTGAGGTCCTTTAAAATTATCGAGTTGAGACTTCGCTTAAAATTTCAATCCATCACGTGGATTGGTGGCTTTCAAGTTTATTCTTCCAGATACACAAATAGCGCTTGTGTGCCTTTTTGAAATCACAACCCTGGATGTCGATGTTTGTATGTATTTAAGGGGAGTAGTCGACTCAGGGAGGATCTCAGGAAAATAAGAGTAGAAGCGAATTGAAACTGCAGATTCTGCAACGATGCCGAGCAGACTCCATTACACCTCCTTATGGACTGTGGAGTACAGAGCCTGTTGGCAGCATACCACTTCTCTGAAATGGATCGCCCATCATAAGACCCAATCCAGATACTCCGATTCCTCAGACCAATTGGATTTGAGAAGTTTCTATAGGCCGCGATTCATCGACCAACATTAGCCCGGGGGAGTAAAATAGCTCGCTAAAGGTCGTAGTGCATATACTCCCCAATTTCTAAAATCTAATATCTAAGGGGAGTAATTTTCTAGTACCATCCTATGGAGCTTAGAGAGTTAACATTATTGCAGAATTTTATGACGGACTTTTCTGACAGGTCTACAACTTTGGCAATTGTGATGAACCTCACTCTGGCTAGTGGCAGGCAATCACAGAGGATGTGAAACAGGATATCCTTTTGCTTCGTATTGTTACAACTAAGGCAATAGGTGTGGAAGGGACTACCTTAGCAGTCTGTGTGTCATTGGAAGGCAACAAGTCTCTTCTTGAACCAAGCGCTGGCCAAGGCAAGACATGATGTATAATTGAAGCACTTCAGTGGCAACCTGGCTATCAAAAAAAAAAAACTGCTTCATTGTTGATGGTATGTGGTATTGAGGCTGAGTATCTTACAGGCCTCTCTAATGACTGGAAATTCCATCTGGAATACCCTAGAAGAAGTTTTAAGGCGATAAGATAGGGAGACGTTCAATTCAACAGAGTACACACCACGATGCACCTTATCTTGTAGCCATCCATGAAGGTTGGTACTTAATATTTTCGTTGTAGTGAGTTATTTTCTTATTCCGTCCTTGACAGGAGATGGGTTTCAAGTTTAGTTTCCATTTGAGCTTAGGTTAAGGGATGTCGCCCAGGTACCTTGCACTGGAAGAATGGGAAAATGTTTAGTTGCTGAGATGTGAAAGCCTGACAGTTTATATTCTGCTTTTGCCAAATTCACAGCTTGTGGTCCAGCCGTCTGTGATTTCACTATTCTCTGAAGAAAACATCGCCGAAACGTCCACATCGTCCGTTGAAGGCACCTTCTATTTCTGGGAAGAAAGCTATCGTATACTGTTTATAGAGATCGATATCTCAATCGTCTGCATGACCTTTTACCGAGCCGTAGATTTTCCCTAAATGTAAACAAGTCGGGACATCCATATACTTTACTTACCCTTCAAACGGGCATTTAATAGTGGCCTTTTAATCTCACAAAACATAGATGGTCTTTCTAACTGGAATAAATAAGGTTTCTCATACAGACTTTTTCGCCTGGTCAACGCACCGGCCTCTTCTTTACAACCTATGTCCCTTTGTCCTGGCACCTAAGTTAGAATGACAGAGAACCGGTTGCCAAAGATGTCAAATTCGTTCTGCCATTGTCCACCAATTTGGAAGATTTGGCTACAGAGGCTATGGTAACGTTTAGTGTATGAGTTGTGTGGTTTTCAAGCCCCGGGCATGCGATGAAAATCGGAAGGATTCGTTTCAGGAAAACGCCGAAGAAATCCAAAAGCCTGACTGAATTTAATATCTTCAAAGTTTCATAGAGAATACGTGCACAGACCCCACACAGCTTTTTCGATTCGTCTGTACAAACCTAGATGACAGAGTTCCGCATCACCCCTTGCTCTTTCGAATTTAGGTAAAAGTCGTGTTTTAGGTACAAGAAGATGAGAACTCGTTATTCATATGTGTTTTTTCGACCTACGTAACAGGAACAGACCAGCTTGAAATTGTTTTAGGTCCACTTTTGCACACATAACTTAGTATTCTCAACCTAATCCTTTCCAAACCTTCCCTGAGGTGATTAAAAAATTTGCCATGCAAATTCATTATATTAATGGTCTGACATAAACTTACACAACATCGAATTAAAATTAATTCAAAGTCAATGAAAGCATATTTCACCGATTATCTTCTGCCACAAGTATCGTCGCTCAAAACACAGAAGCTAATTAACGACCACATAATTCCTACAAGAAACTAATCCGATTTCGTATTCCTAGTTTATCGATGGACCGATGCTATCTGTGACAATTCGAATTCGATACAATTAATTATTCCAACCAAATTGTTGCTATTATCCTAAAATTTATCACAAGTAACAAAATATTTCCTTTTCTCCGTCTTCTATCTACAAAAGCACCACCGAAAGGAACACACTCTATAAACTGCCTCCATTTTTAAGTGGACTCCCCATAGAAAATAAATAAAAAAAAAATGTTGTCTATTCAAAAAGTTCTACGAGACTAATTTACATACGATTTGGATGTATTTAGACGACAAAGTCCCTCAATACCAAAACCATTTCCATTATTTATTGTGTACACTAAACAGGGAATAAGTGTTAATTTATGCCATGGGGTACATACCGGTTCGGGGGAAAGAAAAACCAAATGATGAGAATACTAAGTGCGTGGTCTTGTGGTAGAACGGCACTAATTTAAAATGCAATCGATATACACTTTAAAAATTTCAAAGAATTTGTTACTTTGACTCTGGAACTGGAGGAACGTTATCGATGAATGGGAATTGGGACAGGAAATGTATAAAATTCCCAATTATGTGAGAAAACGTTTGTAATGTTTATCTGTTCATGCGTAGACTTATAAGAATTTTAACAATTAACAATCTATAAAGCTGAATCTTTATTTATTTTTAAACAGTTTAGTGGCTTATTAGGGATTTTGATAAGAATCATTTGTATTGGAGGCACGTCTGCGGTCAATGAGTGCGTTTTTGGAAACAGGTTTACTATGTTAAAATTAGAGACTCGTATTAAAATGTCTTAAATAGAACGAATTGACTGATGAGATTATGCATTGAGTTTAGAAGAAGATTTCATCTGCATCGCGTGTGCCTTAGCTAATTGGATGCGGCACATTGTTTAACAGTCTTCTAGCTTACTCAGACCTGATTGGAAAATGTAAATTTAAGACAAATACTACGTATCCTAAAGGTATCTTAATTTCTATTGAAAAATTGTACGATGCAACTTATGAGAGGCCTCTGACAAGTCAATGCGGAATGCCAGTGTAGCACATCTCTTACCTCCCACGTTATTTCTTAAATTTTTTGATTTTGACTGCTGGCCGGTTGCAGTTGCTCGGAATCCTGACTGCAGACAGTTGAATAACTTTTAAAACACGTAGTAATGCATTTATTTTACTGTGAGATTCTGAACTTTGACAGGCATGGTAAGACCATAATTAGTCCTCAGGTATTGTCTGCATTTTGCATATTAGCAGTTAGTATATCGCTTGAAATATCCAAAGATAATGACAGAGTTTAAGTAATGCATCAACATAACCTCATGCATCAGCAACCTTAATAGGCACCCCTTAGGAATAGGCACGCCGTCTTCGCATGAAAAATTTGTTCTTAACTACCTTCTAAAAAATGGTTAACTTTGACTATCAGCATTCTGCACCTTACTGTGGCAGAACAATGATACATTGATTGTACTTTACAATAGTATGTATAACATAGTTTGGTGGCCAAAATACCAGGAGAACTAACTACTGAGCCGAGGAAGCTAAAAGGCAAATATAAACTAGGCCATCCTTTACGACGACGGAAACTACTTAACTCAACTCCAAGAAGAGAGATGTTTTTTTTTTGCTATTTTCGCGAGAAGCTAAGCCTTGGCTCATCCCGAGCTTTCGCGCCAGCTATTTATTTATTTACTCTTCCTGTGGAACAGGTTCGGATTTAAGACTAATAGGCATCGTCTGTCGATACCCGTTCACTAAAACTGTGGTAACAAAACGGTGTATTTCAGCACTATTGAACATTTTTTTCTTTTTTTCTCCGCTCTGATACAACCACTTGAACTAACTAACCAACCATGGCGCTCCAATTTTCGTTGCCCGTTAAGGATTTATGCTTTCTTTTTTGATCATTTTCAACTTCAACACTTCCTCAATGTTCTGCTGACAGCTACTCTGTACTCTGTATTAGGGGCCCTAAATTCAAACTGGGACCTATGAGGTCTATTGTAGTGGCGCGTATGCTTGAACCAGAGGTTATATTGATGATAAACCTCAGTATAGCTTGAGATTCGAATATACGAATTTCCGATGGGTTCACCGAAGCCCGCGTCAAGTGGAGTAATCTTTTCCTTGCGGCTCCTGGACATACGCACAGAATATGTTCAGCGGTCTCTTTCTGTTCCCCACAGAGCCGGCAAATATCGGTATCTGATAATTTTATTTTATGCAGATGGTATCTGAGTGGACAATGTTTCGTTAGATACCCCGTTAAGGTGGTTCACTCGTCATGGTGAGATCAAGTAAAGTCTTGGCCTTATATAGGTTGAGGTTAATGAACTTTTTCGCTTGTCTCAGACCCTGGAAGTTGGCCCAGTAGTCAGCGTGTGCAAGCCTTTCAAGAAGGTTGCGACAGTCTCAAACAAGGTTGGACCCTACCGTATAGGATTTAAGGGCTAATAAATAGTGTTGCGTGACTGTCTGAAAAGATTAAGATACGGGTGCCTTGAGTTCTTCTCCGCAGGTATACACTTGCGCACATTTCAATAGCGTCGACTTCCGCTTGAAATAATGTAAGTGACTTTCCAAGCGCTGTCGTACTTTGGAAACTGGTACCCTAAACCCCAGCACCTGTGCTGCCGTCTTCCAATTTTGAACCAGAAATATACCTTCTTTCCTCGTCTTTTTTTCTTCAAGGATGACGGCTAAAGCCAATGCAACCAATTTTAATTTGAGCATGGTATGAATTTTACCACTTCTACTACAGTTCCTCGATGTAGTAGCACCCTCGATACCAATTTTCACCACTACCGCGCATTACTGTAACGTATTCACCGGTGTGACTTCGCCTACCTTCGTTTCTACTCTTCGTCTCTCTCTATACATCTGGTGCATTCGAAGAATGTGTATTTGTCGTTGTTTCGAATAGAATGTTCACTATTTTTTCCATCCTGTGAAGCACATATGTATCTCCGCCTTTTTCAATCCCCAATTTCTCCTAGACCCGTTGAGCGATCCATCTTAACCCTGTTGCCATTCCGTTCCTAACTTCTGCTTTTCTTTCGTATAAGTACATTCCTTCTGGTTCTTGTTTGTGTACTTTTCTTGAGTTAACGCATCAGCCTTGTTCTCACAGCAGCGGTACAAAATGATAGAATACGTGACTGTCATCAGTAGTTTTAATAGATCGGGGCTCGTTGTGGTACATAGATCGGGGCTCTTTCTCTGACTTAACTTTTTATCATTTGTACGAGAAATTATAGCACGCCAAGAGTTCTCTCTAAGCGATTAGTATATCCCTTAACCTGGCGGAGTAAAAAGCGTTTTTTTCATCCGTGTTGCTGCTGAAATTCGTGGTCTGAGCATCCTCTCAAGTTCATGCAAAAAGGCGTTCAGTAATACCTGGACTTTTAAACTGGCTGTACACGGCGGTTGTTTGGCCCTTTTTAACATATGGCTCACTAATCTGGTGAAATGTGCTTGAGAAGCAATATCAACTTTCAAACCTCACTAAGATTCAGACGCAAAGCCTCCTTTAGATTAAACGACGATTGCAGTGTCTCTCAGACCGAAATCACTGCCACCATCGAGGCTTCGAAAACTGTCCATGAGAAGGGTATCACCTCAAGGGAAATAACGGTCTACATCGACAGCCAGGCAATCGTTAAGGCTCTGGAATCCGCGATAACTATATAGATCGAGACTTATAAAAATCTGCAAAAAGCATCTAGATGAGATATCGAGAGCCAATAAGGGGCCTCTATGTTGGGTAACAGAGTGTATGGATATCCCAGGGGAGAAGGGCTGTATGTCTTACATTCTTTCCCCTTTGCGAGGATTCCAATAAGCTCGTTAAAAAAGTAGGTTGAAGAAGAGGCCGTCAATCGAACCAATACACCTTGGATCGAGCAATGGCTAGAAACTTATGAACGAGTTAAAATAAGAAGAGATCTCTGTCTCTGGTCAAACTTAGTCGGCGTGAAGCAAGGATAGTCTCCGGCACCACAACTGGGTACTGCGCCATTGGTACTTATGCGGAGCACCTTGATATGTCCGTCACGACGAATGTCGCAAGGCACTCATTTACCTAACCAGACCTGTCCTCTCAAAGAGTTTTTCTAGCGTACATAAGTGCTCTACGTTGATGTGACGTCTCCTTTTCCTTTCATTGTTAACATCAGTACAATCCTTGTGCTAAACCTCTTCCTGTTGGCAGCGATTGTACATATTGAGCAGAGGTAGTTTCATTTCCACCTCATCTAGTTCACCTCATACAGTATACCTCAACTTTACACGATCTTATTAACTCCAAAGTTAAGCCTCTTTTAATTGACTGTATTTAAGTGTCTCAAAGACCTCTGACTCACTCCAGTTTGCCTGACTCATCGACAGCGCTAGCTTAAATCGATTTTGCGGTCAATGTCTTCCCTACCCGAAGCTAATTTATGGCTTGTCCCCTTAAATAATTGGTCTTATGTAAGCCAAATCGGCTTACGGCCCACTCTTTTCGTTCGTTCACCTAAAATTTTCGATTTAAGACTTTGTGCAATCATTTCCGGCTTTTCTTCTTCGATAATCGGTTAAAGATTTTTAGAAGAACCTTTGCCTTCACTCCAATGACTATAAAACATGAGAGATGTCTTTTGTCGACCATGACATAATGCCACATGTTATGGAATTGTTATCAAGCCACTTACACATGTCTTGAGAAACAAGTCTAAATTTAATAACTAACGTTTCCCACTTTATGATACGACCCTCCCTCGGACTTTGATAATGACTTTGCCCAAAAAAAAACATTCAACAATCACCTGACTCCAGCACCTTTCTAATTCGTTAATCATTTTTCTATTTGTATACATATGTACCCAATCTCGTGTGATAGGTGTTTGATGGGTTTTTTCGTTCAACTTTCGGAGGAAATTTAATAGTGTGGCGCCGCCGCCGCCGGAGAGAAGATTGAAATCATCATCCAAGACCTGGAGGGGGATTTTCTCACAAGCGCCTAATTGAAATGTTGTTCCTTAGCATTGAATGATGCATTTTAGGATTTTTATTATTTAAATGAATGCACTGCGGAGTGATTAAGGCTTTTATAGCGCGTAGTCTGTCCAAATATGGTTTAGACCAACTACGTTAAAGTCCAGCTTAGATTTATGGTGAATTTTTAATTTCATATTTGTGTATCAAATCGAGCTCGTGTGGCTTTTTATGGTCATTTTAGTGCCTCGTCAACATTTAGATTGTGAATAGTTTCAAATTACAGAGCAAATGTTTTTTTTTTTTGTGCTGAAAGATTTGTAGAACGAGTTACAGATTCTTTGCATCGGAAAAGTTTACTAGATTGTGGTGTTGATCGACTGCCTTATTCAAATATGTTAAGGCGACGGTTTTTGCTGCAACTCGGACTGTATAAAATAAACCAGTAAGGAATGTTAAACTGTAGGTAGGTAGTGCGGAAGTTCCTAAAAACCCACTTAGAGCTGGGGTACGCCGTTCTGTTACCACAAAACTCGTTCAAAACCTATGAGTGTTGATTGGTTGTGTTGAGATATTGTGGTTCAGGATCAGTTCTCCAATGAAGTGAGATTCTTTCTCATGAATGTCCTTGCAACTTCTGCAGAAGTGTTGTGAGGAATATCAAGCTTGACCGCATGGCCTCCACCTAGTTCTGGCAATATCTGGTTTTTATTTCCCAAGTAGCGGTTCTGACTTAAATTGGTTTTAATAATGTCCTTCTTGAATTAATAGAGCTGGACCGGCTGTTCAACCCATGATTGACAAGCTGGAGGAAGTGATGGTGATATAGCCCCAAACAATGCCCAGCGGTCCTCTTTTGGCCAGCTCGTCGGCACGCTCATAACCGTCATGATTGCTATGACCTACGATCCAGATGAGTGTAATTATGAAGTAGGTACTTAGTTGATTGATTTTAAGTCGGCATTGCTCTACCAGTTTTCGAAAAAATAGCGATGTTGAATTGAATGTTTGGTGATTGTTCAGCAAGTGGCAGGCTTCCCGAATCGCGAGAAGCTCCGCCAGAAAAACATAATCAGAGTTTAGGAGACGAAAAGACTTCGATATATTTAGTGCGTCGGAGAAGATGCCTGCGCTGGCCCTGCAGTCCATCTTCGAACAGTCCATTCTTCCAGTCTTCTCTGGTGGAAAATTTAACAAAGAACAGTTTTCTAAAATTGAGGTTAGGTGTCATGTAATCGGTCGGTAACTGTATGGCTTGGCAGTCCCGCATGCAGACTTCTAAGCTGGACCGCGCTGCAGTTAGACGCTTAAATTGGAACGCACATACATATCAAATTCGCGGTTGATCGTGCCACT